>LR738712.1:370473802-370500092 GCA_902687465.1 Secale cereale | reverse complement strand
CCCCCCGGTCTCGCCTCCACACCACCGCCGCCGCGCGCCGCAGCCGAGCCCCGCCGCCGCCGAACGCCGCCGCCGCACGCCGCTGTTAGCCGCCGCCCCCGCTAGCAGCTGCCGCCGCCGCCGTTGCCGCCCGTCGCCCACAACCCGCCGCCCGACCCGCTAAGGTACCGCCGGTTTTTTAAAAAACCGTTCGGTTTTCTTTTTAAAACCATAGATCTGTTTTTTTAAAATAGATCGTTTTTTCGGTTTAGTTAAATAGCGGACGTTCGTCTGTACATTCGTTTTAACGAACGTGGTTTGTCCGTTAGTCACAGACAGCGAACGTTCGTTCGTTAGCCTGTTCGTCAGTTTTCTTTTTCGGGGCTTTATCTGCGATTATTTTCGATCGTGATTTCTGTCCTGATCTTGTTTTTAGTTTTTCTTTTCGCTCGAGAGTCGGAATCAGACGATTCAAAAGCCCAGACCTTCGTCTTGAAGCTACTTGAAAGTGCAACTAATCCCCGGGTGGTTTTGGTAATTAATAACAACATATATATCATTGAACTAATAGCTACTTAAGAATCATTTCAGAGAAGTTTGATGATATGGGTATGGAAATGTCTGAAGAAGTGGACCCCTCAAAATGCTAAGACAAGCATTGGCAAAAGCTCAAGACTCCATTTTTGGTTTAGTGATCGAAGATCACATTGAGTCCATAGGAAAAGCCAATACTATTAAAAGGGGATGAGGTTGTGTTGATGATCTGGTTGCTCAAGTGCTTAGTGATTTAGCTCCTTCAACTATCAGCAATTTTCACTACTTAACACACTCATAAGTAATCTCGGACAAACCGATTCTTCCAACTCAGTCCCACCGAGATGAACCACCTCAGTTATTTTCCAAACCCTAGAAATTTCGGTCCATCCGATTTTGAGTTCGGTCTCACCGAAACTGGACTGCCAACCTTCTGTAACCGTTTTTCATCATTTCGGAATATCCGAGTTGTTGATTTTGGTCCCACCGATTCTGGCAAGTTCCTACCTTTGACTCATATCGGACACACCGAGATGGTATTTTCGGTCCCACCGAAAATCCCAACGTTCACTATATTTGAACTTTCGGTCTGACCGAGTTTTCACTTCGGTCTCACCGAGATTGCTCAATTATGTGTGTAACGGTTGGATTTTGTGTGGAGGCTATATATACCCCTCCACCCCCTCTTCATTCGTGGAGAGAGCCATCAGAAAGTACTACCACTCCTATCTTACACTTTCTGAGAAGAGAACAACCTACCCTTGTGTTGAGATCAAGTCATTCCATTCCTACCATATGAAACTTGATTTCTAGCCTTCCCAAGTTGCTTTCCACTCAATCCTTTCTTCCACCACAGCCATATCAGTGAGGAGAGTTGAGTGTTGGGGAGATTATCATTTGAAGCACAAGAGCAAGGAGTTCATCATCATCAACAACATCTATTACCTTTTGGAGGGTGGTGCCTCCTAGATTGGTTAGGTGTCGCTTGGGAGCCTCCGTCTTCGAGATGTGGAGTTGAACCAAGAAGTTTGTAAGGGCAAGGAGATCGCCTACTTCGTGAAGATCTACCCCGAGTAAGGCTAGTCCTCCGTGGGCGTAGGCCATGATGGAATAGACAAGGTTGCTTCTTCGTGGACCCTTCGTGGGTGGAGCCCTCCGTGGACTCGCGCAGCCGTTACCCTCCATGGGTTGAAGTCTCCATCAACGTGGATGTACGATAGCACCACCTATCGGAACCACGACAAAAATCTTCGTGTCACCAAACTGCGTTTGATCTTCTCCACCTCTCTTTTACATGTGCAATTTACTTTCCGCTGCTTATACTCTAGAATTGCATGTGTAGGGTGATACTTGATTTGATCTTAATTGTGAAACTGCCAAAAACTTTGCTTAATCAAAAGGCAGATTTTTTATATTGTCAAGTAGTCTAATCACCCCCCCTCTAGACATACTTTCGATCCTACAAGTGGTATCAGAGCTTTGGTCTCCATTGTTTTGGTTTCCATTGCATTGGACTCCATAAGCTTGGTTTCACAACCTAGGAGAGTATGGCGTCTAGTGAGGGTAATTATCGTAGAGGTCCTTACTTTGATGGTACAAATTTTGCTAGTTGGAAGCATAAAATGAAAATGCATATTCTTGGTCATAACCCAGCCGCATGGGGCATTATTTGTGTTGGTATGCAAGGTGATTTCTTCGAGGAAGGAAAAGTTCCGGATCGCGAAGCTACACCGGAAGAGTTGCGCATGTTGCAAAACAATGCTCAAGCTTGTGACATTCTCTTCAATGCTTTGTGTCCCGAGGAGTTCAACAAAATCAGCCATCTTGAGAATGCTAAAGAGATTTGGGATACTTTGGTTGAAATGCACGAAGGTACTGAATCTGTGAAGGAATCAAAGCTAGATATTCTTCAAGGACAACTTGACAAGTTCAAGATGAAGGATGGTGAAGGAGTCGCTGAAATGTACTCTAGGCTTGCTCTCATCACAAATGAGATTGCCGGCTTAGGAAGCGAAGAAATGACCGACCGATTCATCATTAAGAAGATTCTCAGAGCTTTGGATGGAAAGTATGACATCGTGTGCACTTTGATCCAAATGATGCCAAACTACAAGACTCTCAAGCCAACTGAAGTCATTGGAAGAATTGTTGCTCATGAGATGACACTTAAGGATAAGGAAGAGCTTCACAATAAGTCAAGTGGTGCTTACAAAGCTACAAGTGATGCTCCTACTACCTCAAGTGACAAGCTAATTTCCAATGAAGAGATAAGCCTAATGGTCAAGAACTTCAACAAGTTCTACAAGAATAGAGGCAAAGAAAGAAGCTCAAAGTCTAGATCATATGATGAAAAGAGATCTTCTAGTCGTGATCGAAACTGCTACAATTGTGGAAGACCCGGACACTTCTCAAATGAGTGTACGGCTCCCCACAAGAGAAGAGAAGAATCTCCAAGAAGAAGAGCAAGAGATGAGTCACCTCGGAGAGAGAGAAGGAGTAGAGATGATCGTTATGAACGAAGACCTTCTCGGAGAAGCAAGGATTCGGAGAGGAAAGACAAGTCATCAAGGAGCTATACAAGAAGAAGACATCAAGCTCATGTTGGTGAATGGGTCTCCGGCTCCGACTCTGACAATCAATCCGATGGAAGCTATCACTCCGACTCCGACTATAGTCAAGATGAAGGTGTTGCTGGACTTGCACTCGTATCCTCCAACTCCAACTCCTACGACTTATTTGATTCACCAAATGAGGGAATTGGAAGATGCTTCATGGCTAAAGGTCCCAAGGTAACACACCCTGAATTCATTGACTTTGATAGTGATGAGGATGACTTGCTTGGTGAAGATGAGCTCTTGCATGATAAATCTAGTGAGCTTAGTAATGATGAAAATGCTAGTAGTCTTTATAGTCGAGAAGAGTCGAATGACAATGCTATGAAGGAGATTGAGCGTCTAACTAAAGAACTAAACACTCTTAAGTTAGCTCATGAAACAACTCAAGAAGATCATAGAGAGCTCCTAAGATCTCATGAGAAGCTACGCTTCAAGAAGCTCACTCTAGAGCAAGAACATGAGTTTCTAAAAGCGATCAATGACGATCTTCGAAAGAAGAGTTCTTCATATCTTGCCAAACGACTTCTCTTGTCTAATTTCTTGCCACCTATTAAGACTAAGCATGACAAGCATAAGAAAAGTTTTTCCTCTAGTAGTAACAATAACAATGTTAAATCCAATATTGTTACTTCTAGTAGTTCTCTTGATTCCACTAACAATGTTTCAAGCCAAGTTACACTTGAGCAAGAAAATAGCTTATTGAAGGAAATCATAGAGAAAGGTGTCTACAAGAGTCTTGCCGGAAGCAAGAACTTTGAGGAAATTGTTCGCAAACAAGGAAGGCACCGGAAGAATCAAGGGATTGGTTTTGAGCGAAAGTTCAACGCCGAAGGTGTTGAGTGGGAAGAAGGTCAATACCCTACTCCACAGTTTGTTTCACAAAAGGAGAAGTATGATCCTACTTCTTCCAATGTGGAACAAGCTCAAGATGACCTTCCACCACAAGACCACAAGCTAAAGGCCAAGGACAAGCTTCAAGAGGAGATTGATGCATTCATTGAAGCACCTCAAGCCATGGTCAAGTGGGTTCCCAAGGACACATCAAGTTCTACTTCGTCAAGCTCAACTACAACCCCAAGGATTCCCATCAATATGATGTGGATCCCAAAGAAGAAGAACTAGAAGGTTCTTGAGGGTGACTCCGCCAACATACTTCACGCATATTCATTTTGGCAAGAACTTGTGCAATCAACTTCCACATCATGCACTAGTTCATGGAGTCACAAACCCTCTTGTTGGTAAGTCAAGGGACAAGGTAATCATTGCTTTCATGGACATCATCTTTTGTGAACTTCAATCTATGTCTATGGATATCCTTGTTTGTTCCTTGTGGGACTAACCCATGTAGGTATTGAAAGTGCCCTAATCCAAAGGATAGCTCCCAACTCTTGATGATCTACATCAACATTGAGCATCCACATCTTCAACATCTACATGAAGTCTTCTACGACAACCCAAGGTTAGTTTGACCCTTTAAAAGGGGTTCTCACATCTAGGGGGAGCTTTGCTCTAAAAATTGAGCTAAAGCATCTTCAAATGATGTGAACACATAAATGCTTTATGTAAAAGTGGTAACCCCACTTGTACTTAAACGATGAGTATGACCTATGATCAAATGTTCTCATTTGACTCCTAAGTCAAAATACTCATATATAGATGACCTAGTCATCGACAAATTGTGTGCTAGTAGCTAGAGTGTTGGTTGTGCATGTTTGACACATATTTCAGCTGCTATCTTATTGTGTGAGCATGTTGAATGCATGATTTCATCCATTCAAGGACATCCATTTGTTGTTTTGATTGTTTGACTTTTCTGGCCAAATGGATGGACAAGAATGCCTAAGCACCTTCCCTAGCTATCTATGCTTTCTTGTCTCAAATTCTATTCATGCTCATATCACAACTTTGAACAAGTCATTTTCGGACCCTCCGAGTGAGGAGCACTCGGAGACACCGATCCGTCTAAGGCTGACTTCCAAAACCTTCTAAGTCCATCTCGGTCTGACCAACTTTTCCATCTCGGTCCAACCGAAACGCTTAGACTGATCTAGGTTTCATCTCGGTGAAACCGAGTTCAAAATCTCGGCGTGACCGATATGTGTAACTGCACATCAGTTAGCCATTTCGGTGTCACCGAGTTTTTCAACTCGGTCCCACCGACAGTATGGGGATATAAATACTGAGGGCTGCGCGCGATTACTTCTTCAAACCGTTTCGCCCCCAAGTCCCCTGCTGCCGTCGCCCTGGTCTTCGGATCGTCGCCGGCGTCGCCTGTGCGCCCTCGCCGCAGGTCTCAGCCGCCGTCAACGGTAATCTTCTCCGTGCCGTTGCCGCCGTAGAGGGACTCCACCAAGTTAGGGTGAGTCCCGATCCCTGTCGTGCTCCCCATCTGATTCTTGCACGATTGGTTTGCCATGTATCTATCCATGTTTGAGATATTCCTTAAACATCAGATCAGATCCTTTTAGTTTCGAGCGAAATTCTTAGGTTTAGGTTTCCACGGAACACATCTCGGTGAAACCAATTTTGAAAACTCGGAATGACCGATTTGGCCTCTGGCCATTGCACTGCACCGTTCGGTCTAACCGATTCGTGCAAATCGGTGTGACCGATGTAGAGTCTCAGTGAAACCCTAGTGTTTCGGCAGGACCGAAACCCATTTCGGTCTGACCGAAAGTGGTGTGTAGGTTTCTGTTATACACTTCGGATTCACCGAAACTGAAAATCGGTTTGACCGAAATGCATTCTGTGAAAACTCAAAACTAAGATTTGAACTCAATTTTTTGCAAAAACCTCTGCAGTTGTGATAACTCTTCTACTCTGCCTATACCTTATCTTTTCATAGGTTGTCAGCCATGTCAGATGTCAGTGACAGCCAGAACAGGTCTGAGTCACCTTTTGCAGAGATCCCTGAGGCAGATACTAGTCCTAAGGCTAGTAGTTCCGGTGATGATGGTGAGAGGAGCACCCCTAGTGGTTTGCCTCCTGCAGCCACCAGAACCAGAAAGAAGAGAAATTCTGATGATGAGGACTCTGACTTCATTGCTGAGGAAGTAACCTCCAAGCCCAAGAGAAAAGTTGTTGCCAAAGAGCACCGAGGGCTTCAGTCGAAGAAAGGCACCAGCAAGGTCAAGCAGTCAGCTGTTGCAAAGAAGCTAAACTTGGAAGAGCCAGCTTCAAGTAAGGTGAAGAAAACTTCCAAGAGGAAGAGGGTAGTATATGCTGAACCTCATGTTGATGCAGCTGCTGAAGAAGAAGAAGAAGATGCACCCCAGCCTCCTCCTCAGAAGGCTAAGTTCATGAGTGATGCTATTAGGGCTCAAGCCACTTCCAAGCCCAAGAAGCCTGCTCAAGCCAAGGCAGCTCCAGCCAAGCCCAAGAGGACAACCAGGAGCATTCCAGCTTCTGAGAAGAACAAAGGTGAGATGCCACCGTCTGAGTCTGATGAAGAACATGTGTTGCTGAAGCTCCGTCCTAAATTGCCACTCCATAACGATGCTCATCCTCAAGCCGAGGATATGAAGGCAAGGAAGGATAGAGGTCTCAGGCTATGGAGACAGTCTGATCCATATGCCGTGAGGAGAAGGACTGCTGTGGACCCCAGATTCCACACCAGAGAGCAGCAGGACTTCTATGAGACCGTGCTGATGGATAAGAAGCCTATTGTTGCTGACACCAGGTATGTTGACTGGAAGTACATTGACAGTGAAGAGCACCGAGACTTCTTTCCCCATGTGCATGAGAGCTTCACTGCATGTGGAGTTGATGAGTTCGTGGGTCAGAAGCTGACAGATTGGAATGATGATATGATCATGCAGTTCTACGCCACAGCCCACTTCTATCCTGATGGCAAGATCACCTGGATGACTGAAGGTCAAAGGTTTTCTTCGTCTGTTGAAGAATGGGCAGAACTTCTGAATGCTCCAGTGCAGAGAGAGGACGACATTGATGTCTATGGGATTCCTAAGAAGAGCCATGATTCCATGAAGAACATGTACAAGGAAATCCCCGCTGCTGATTTGGAAGGGTGGAAGCTTGGCTCAGTGTACTATCTCCAGGCTGGTCTGACCACAACAAACACTATTTTGAGGCATACATTGATCCCCAAGTCTGGAGACCACCGCATGATTCGAGGCTATTCTATCAACATGCTGCACATTCTTGATGAGAAGGCACCTTTCAAGGTGATGGACTTAATGGTAGAGACCATTAAGAGGACTGCAGCTGACCAGAAGAGGTCGTGTGGATTTGCCCCACAAATTCAGATGCTCATCAATGCCAAGTTTGGCACGGGCAAATTCATGTTGGATAGGAAGCACTTGCCACTGCAGCCAGAGCATGAGGACAACATTGTTGTGATGGATGAGGAGGATCCAACCTCAGTTGAAGGTCAAGCCAAAATTGAAGCTGCGAAGAAAGCCAAAGCTGATAAAGAGGCAGCAGCAGCAGCAGCTAAACCAAAGAGCTTCGGAGAGCAGATTCTTGAAGCTACCCAGAGGATTGAACAACGCCTGGCCAGCATTGAACAATCTCAGGAAAGCCTAGAGAGGATTGTTGAGGACAAGATCCACGCTCTGGACGTGAAGCTGACTGAGATTTAGGTGTCCGTCAACAAGCTTGAGGCAGACATGGAGGAAGCAAGGCAGGAGAGAGCAGAGCTCATGCAGGATGATCTAGTCCAGGACTCTCATCGCCAGACTGCTCAGGTTCCCAGAGGATCCCGATCTGCAGCTATCCCAGTGACTGACTCCAGGGCTACCTCTTCAGCACCTCCTACAGCTCCAGCAGTTACTCCAGCTCCAGCATCCACTCCTCCAGCGCAGACATCAGCAGAAGTCTTCGCCGATGCCGTCATTTCTACTCCGACATCTACCCAGACGGGAGCCGCCAGCAGAGCCCACAGTGACGCTTAGTTCTATGCTTTTTCAAACTTTTTGGTAACTTGTTGCCAAAGGGGGAGAAATTGTATAGATCATAGGGCCTCGAGAGAGAGAGTGCTCTTTCGTTCTTTTGCCGGTTTTCCTTGAGATACATTTGGTTCTTTTTGTTCTTGATACTTTCAGTGTGCTTGCTACTACGTTTGATGCTACCTTAATGAGTGCTTGGTCATACTATGCTTTAATGTGTGCTTAATGCTTATCATATGCTATTCCTTCTTGTATGATCATTTACTCATGTCTTGGTGATTGGGTGCATGTTATTCATTCTTATCATTTTGTGCGCTCCACCAAGATGTATGTGACATGGAAGAGTGACCCATAATCCTAATCGATTGTGCATTTGCATTCAAACGCAAATTTTAAATAATGCACAAATTTAGGGGGAGCTCTTGTTTATCACATACTTCTCAAAGCGACGATATTATTCATTGATTATATCTTTTGTCGAAGCTTTGATCTATATGTTGTCATAAATTACCAAAAAGGGGGAGATTGAAAGTGCAACTAATCCCCGGGTGGTTTTGGTAATTAATAACAACATATATATCATTGAACTAATAGCTACTTAAGAATCATTTCAGAGAAGTTCGATGATATGGGTATGGAAATGTCTGAAGAAGTGGACCCCTCAAAATGCTAAGACAAGCATTGGCAAAAGCTCAAGACTCCATTTTTGGTTTAGTGATCGAAGATCACATTGAGTCCATAGGAAAAGCCAATACTATTAAAAGGGGATGAGGTTGTGTTGATGATCTGGTTGCTCAAGTGCTTAGTGATTTAGCTCCTTCAACTATCAGCAATTTTCACTACTTAACACACTCATAAGTAATCTCGGACAAACCGATTCTTCCAACTCAGTCCCACCGAGATGAACCACCTCAGTTATTTTCCAAACCCTAGAAATTTCGGTCCATCCGATTTTGAGTTCGGTCTCACCGAAACTGGACTGCCAACCTTCTGTAACCATTTGTCATCATTTCGGAATATCCGAGTTGTTGATTTCGGTCCCACCGATTCTGGCAAGCTCCTACCTTTGACTCATATCGGACACACCGAGATGGTATTTTCGGTCCCACCGAAAACCCCAACGTTCACTATATTTGAACTTTCGGTCTGACCGAGTTTTCACTTCGGTTTCACCGAGATTGCTCAATTATGTGTGTAATGGTTGGATTTTGTGTGGAGGCTATATATACCCCTCCACCCCCTCTTCATTCGTGGAGAGAGCCATCAGAAAGTACTACCACTCCTACCTTACACTTTCTGAGAAGAGAACCACCTACCCTTGTGTTGGGATCAAGTCATTCCATTCCTACCATATGAAACTTGATTTCTAGCCTTCCCAAGTTGCTTTCCACTCAATCCTTTCTTCCACCACAGCCATATCAGTGAGGAGAGTTGAGTGTTGGGGAGATTATCATTTGAAGCACAAGAGCAAGGAGTTCATCATCATCAACAACATCTATTACCTTTTGGAGGGTGGTGCCTCCTAGATTGGTTAGGTGTCGCTTGGGAGCCTCCGTCTTCGAGATGTGGAGTTGAACCAAGAAGTTTGTAAGGGCAAGGAGATCGCCTACTTCGTGAAGATCTACCCCGAGTAAGGCTAGTCCTCCGTGGGCGTAGGCCATGATGGAATAGACAAGGTTGCTTCTTCGTGGACCCTTCGTGGGTGGAGCCCTCCGTGGACTCGCGCAGCCGTTACCCTCCGTGGGTTGAAGTCTCCATCAACGTGGATGTACGATAGCACCACCTATCGGAACCACGAGAAAAATCTCCGTGTCTCCAAATTGCGTTTGATCTTCTCCACCTCTCTTTACTACATGTGCAATTTACTTTCCGCTGCTTATACTCTAGAATTGCATGTGTAGGGTGATACTTGAATTGATCATAATTGTGAAACTGCCAAAAACTATTCATGATCAAAAGGCAGAATTTTTATATTGTCAAGTAGTCTAATCACCCCCCCCCTCTAGACATAGTTTCGATCCTACACTACTGTAAAATTTGACTTTAGTTCAAACTAGTAAATGGCTCATGTTTCATTGCTCCGTTTGATTTGTTTCTTTTTACAAACCGGAGTTCTCAAGTTGAACTTTTTGGTTAGGTCTTCTTATTGGAGTTCTGTTGGTGCATCTTTGCTTGATTGCTTATGTATGCTACTGTTTGATTGCGATAGAATTCCCGGAGTGCGAAGCGTGCTACTACGAGTCTCTAGGTTTTACGAATCATCAGCAAGGCAAGTAACACTTTGATCATACCCTTTATCACCGAGTTTTTATGCATTAGATCAAACCCTCACACATTGCATGAGTAGGATCTCTTAATTTGTGGGTCTGGGAAGTAGACTGAGGTAGAACTTATTACCTGCATTATTTTCAAACCCTTGTGATGTAGGGTGGAACCCTATGTGGCCGATCTTTCACGAAAAGGAGGGATCCCGAGGAAGAACACGAGGGGCACGAGGAAAAACACGAGAGAGATAAGGGGAAAACACTCAAACCAACAAACTTAGGTCACACAAATGCTAGATCCGGGTACACAAACTGTGATACACGATACACGATCAACTAAGGACGATACAAGTGGCGGTAGTCATCTCCGTGAGGAGGTCTTGATGTTCTTCTCCGTAAGGAGGTCTTGAATCCGGTGGATCTTCTCCGAAGAGGCCGCAGTCTCGTAGGAGAGGAACCACTAGGGGTTTGGTATGAGCTAACACAAAGATAACCCTAGATAGTTTAGGTAGAGTGCTATATATAGGCTAGGAGGGGCGAAGGGGTTCATGGGCCTCGGCCCAACATCATGCATGCAGGCAATGTCCGAATGATCCGGATGGTTGTCCGGATGACCCGGGCTTCGGGGGTCCGGATGATCCGGGTGGGCGTCCGGATGATCCGGACGTGTCTGAACGGTCGGGGGTGGTCCGGATGTCCGGGTCTTCGTCCGGATGTCCGGGGGTGTCCGGATGATCCGGGTCGGGATCCGGATGATCCGGCTTCGGCGTGGAGCTTTGGGTGTCGGGGCGCCCATTGTCCGGATCGTCCGGACCATCCGGGCTCTGGCCGGATCGTCCGGGCTGTCTGAGCCTCAGCTGTTTTCCTCCTCCTTCTTCCTTCGAACCTTCTTGTTCCTTGACTTCTCCATGGTTGCTCCCATGGTGCCTAAGTATGCAAAGGGTCTCCGATGAGGGTAGCAACCATGTCTCATGTGAATCGAAGTGATGTGGAGAGAGGAGTGAAGTCACCTCGGTCTCGAGAGCTCGTGCTCGAGCACGTGTCATGGGTCCACTTGGCACTTGGTGAGGCGAAGGTAGGTCCATGGGGATGACCTTGGGATGCTCCGCATCATCTCCCCTCCCTTGGGAAAGATCCGACCTCGGATCGAAATCTTCATCACCATGGAAAGTGGAGAGATCCTTGACGTTGAAGATATCGCTCACATTGTACTTCTCGCGTGGAAGGTCGAGCTTGTATGCATTGTTGTTGTAGCGTGCTAGCACCTTGAAGGGTCCGTCGGCTCGAGGTAGTAGTTTGGACTTACGCTCGTGGGGGAAACGGTCCTTCCGAAGATGTAGCCATACGAGATCTCCCGGTTGGAACACCATAGGCTTCTTGTTGGCGTTGAGCTTGGACGCTAGACGATGTACTTGCCGCTCGATCGTTGCCCTTGTATCTTCATGCACCCTCTTCTGATAGCTTGCTCGAGCACTTGCGTCCAAGTTTGTGCATTCTTGTAGAGGTAGAGGTAGAATGTCCAATGGAGACAAAGGGTTGAAGCCGTAGGCGACCTCAAAAGGGGACTTGCCGGTAGTCGAATGTCTTGCGTGGTTGTAGGCGTACTTGGCGATGGGCAAGCATTGCTCCCATTCCTTGATGTTCTTCTTGATCAACACGCGAAGAAGCGTCGAAAGCGTGCGGTTCGTCACCTCCGTTTGGCCGTCGGTTTGTGGATGATATGCCGAGGAGAAGAGTAGCTTGATGCCGAGTTTGGCGCATAGAGTCTTCCAAAAGTAGCTCAAGAACTTGACGTCCCATTCCGACACGATCGTCTTGGGCACTCCATGTAGACGAATGATTTCCCTACAAAAGAGATTTGCCACATGTGAAGCATCGTCGATCTTGTTACAAGGAATGAAATGAGCCATTTTAGAGAATCTATCCACGACAACAAACACGGAATCTTTTCCATTTTGAGTCCTAGGCAATCCAAGTACAAAGTCCATGCTAATGTCTTCCCATGGATGGAATCGAATAGGAAGTGGCATGTAAAGACCACGAGATTGAGCTTTTGACTTAGCTTTGCGACATGTTGAGCATCGGTTGGTAAGGCGTGAGACATCAAGTAGCATCTTGGGCCAAAAGTAGTTCTTAGAGAGCGTAGCAAATGTCTTGTCGTGACCAAAGTGTCCCATGAGTCCTCCTCCATGAGGTTCCTGAAAAAGGAGCAAACGAAGCGAAGACTCGGGGATGCAAAGTTTGTTAGCTCTCATAAGATATCCATCCTTGATGTAGTAATGTTCCCAAGAAGTGTGAGTCAAACACTTAGCATAAGGATGTGCAAAAAAAGGATCATGCTCATATAAGTCTTTTATGTGCTCAAAGCCAATAACATTCAACTCAAGTTTTGTGACAAGTATGCATTTGCGGGAAAGCGCATCCGCCACAACATTTTATTTGCCTTTGATGTACTTGATGACGTAGGGAAAAGACTCAATGAACTCACTCCACTTAGCATGACGCTTGTTCAACTCACTTTGACCCTTGAGATACTTGAGAGTCTCATGGTCCGTATGAAGAATGAATTCATTAGGCCTAAGATAGTGTTCCCAAACACACAAAACTCGCACCAAGGCATATAGCTCTTTATCATATATGGGGTAGTTAAGTTGTGCTCCGGAAAGCTTCTCGCTAAAGTACGCAATTGGGTGTTTTTCTTGCATGAGCACGCCACCTATGCCGGTACCACTAGCGTCACAATGAATCTCAAAAGGCTTATCAAAGTTCGGTAGGGTAAGAAGTGGTGCGTGCGTGAGCAAGTCTTTGAGCTTAATGAACGTGGTGTCTTGCGAAGGACCCCAAACAAAGGGTGCGTTCTTCTTGCTCAACGCATGTAGAGGCATAGCAATTGTGCTAAAGTCCTTCGCAAAAGATCGATAGAAACCGGCTAAACCAAGAAAGCAACGCACTTGTTGGAGATTCGTTGGTTGAGGCCAAGTTTTAATTGCTTCAATTTTAGTTTCATCAACGTGAACACCTTGGGAAGAAACGACGAATCCTAAGAAAACGACCTTGTCAACGCCAAAAGTGCACTTTTCCATGTTAGCATATAAGCGCTTTTTCCGAAGGGTTTGTAAAACCATACGGATGTGTGTCACATGTTTCTCAAGCGACTTGCTAAAAACAAGGATGTCATCAAAGTAAACCACTACAAAGATGCCTATGTAGGGTCGTAGAACAAAATGCATTAGACGCATGAATGAACCGGGTGCTTCCGATAAACCCATTGGCATGACAAGCCACTCATATAACCTAAACTTGGTTTTGAAAGCTGTTTTCCAGTCATCACCCTCTTGAATGCGAATTTGGTAGTAACCACTTTTAAGATCAATATTCGAAAAGATGGTGGCACCACATAATTCATCAAGCATGTCGTCTAAGCGTGGAATGGGGTGATGGTATCTAACGGTGATAACATTTATCGGTCTACAATCGGAGCACATGCGAAAACTTCCATCTTTCTTAGGCACGAGGATAACCGTAACGGCACAAGGGCTCAAGCTTTCACGTACATGACCTTTGTCGATGAGTTGTTGTACTTGCCATTGTATCTCCTTGGTTTCCTCGGGGTTGACGCGATAGGGGGCCTTATTCGGAAGAGGTGCGCCGGGTATGAGGTCGATGCGGTGTTCAATTCCGCGAAGTGGAGGTAGACCCGGAGGTAGCTCATCGGGGAAGACGTCCGAGAATTCCTGCAACAAATTAGACAACACTAAAGGTGGAGATGGTGAAGTGCTAGTAGGTTTGGCTTCCCCTTTGCATAAAAGCACCAGGTGAAAGACACTTGATGGGTTCTCACACACTTCTCTCATCTCACTTTTGGTGGCAAATAGCACTAGTTGCTTCTTGTCGCTCAACGCGGAGTCGCTCATATTTGGCTTGTGGCTCTCACTCTCCTTTTGGTGGCGCACTCTCTCACCATTCTCTCCATGATGGTTGGTGGGTAAGTGTTTGTCGGCGGCTACTTGGCTTGGAGACATAGGTCATAGCACAAACTCCTTTCCTTTCATCTTGAAGCTATAGTGGTTCGTCCGTCCATTGTGTGTGACTCCACGATCATATTGCCATGGTCGTCCAAGAATAAGGTGGCATACGGACATGGGTATCACATCACACTCGAGTGTGTCCTTGTAGGTGCCTATCTTTAAGGAGACTTGCACGGTGTGCTCGACCCGAAGAGATCCGGCGTCATTAAGACATTGGACCTTGTATGGGTGAGGGTGCTTCGACTTCACCAAATTGAGCTTGTCGCATAGCTCTTTGCTTGCCAAGTTGTGATAACTTCCTCCATCGATGATAACCTTGACGGAGCGTCCATTGATGCCGGCCTTGGTATGGAAGATATGATATCTTTGATCGTCATCTAGTTGATGTTGGAGTGTCAAGACCTTGGAGACAGCGAGGTTAGGACTCGAGTCATTGTCGCAAAACACTTGATGGTCTTCGTCTTCATTCACTTGGCGATGCATAGCTACATGTTAGAGGGCTTCCATTTCATCGTCGCTCATTGATTCATAAGATCCGTCGTTGTTGATGATCATGGTACGAACGGTCTTACACTAGAATGACTTGTGGCCTCGCCCTTGGCACTTAAAGCATTTGATGGAACTCGTCTTGGAGTTGTCCTTGGTTGGAGTTGTATATGATGAAGCTCTTGGCTTGAAGTTGTTGGTAGAAGGTGGCCGACTTGATGTAGTCGCATTCTTGTAGTTGGACTTGTCACCGGAGTTTGTAGATGTCTTGGTAGAGGTAGTAGTAGGCGAAGTCATTGAAGCTTGGTTGTAGGAGCCGAAGTTCTTGGAGGTGAACTTGGAGTACTTGTAGTCCTCTTGAACTTGTCGCTCCGCTTTGGTGGCTTGATGTACTAACTCGAGTAGATTGGTGTATGGTTGAAAGTCCGCCATCTTCTTGATAGGATAGTTGAGTACATTCAAGAATCTCGCCATCGTTTGTTCTTCATCTTCCGTGATGTTTGCTCGTATCATGGCAATCTCCATCTACTTGTAGTACTCTTCATCGGACTTGGTACCTTGCTTGAGGAGTTGTAGCTTCTTGAACAAGTCACGGTTGTAGTGTGTTGGCATGAAGCGTGCTCTCATGACTTCCTTCATTTGAGTCCAAGTAGTGATAGGAGGTTTGCCTTTTGCTTCTCTTCCTTCAATGATTTGCTCCCACCAAATGAGAACGTGTCTTGGAACTCAAGGGAGGCCATAGAAATTTTCTTTTCTTCCTCAAAGTTGTGGAGGCGAAAGACTTTATCAACCTTCAATGCCCATGAGAGGTAGTCTTCGGGATCAATGCTTCCGGAAAATTTTGGCATGGTGAACTTAAGCTTGCTATAGCGATGCTCTTCATTGTTTGCTTGCCTATTGGGAGGGCGTTCGTGATTTGGACGATTGTCAACCTCATGTTGCTCTTGGCATAGTATATGTTCATTGTCATGGTGTACTTGCCGAGCTTGCGGTTCTTGTTGAGGTTGTTGTTCTTGTCGCGCTTGAGGACGAACTTCTTGTTGCATTCGTGCTTGGTGGCGCCTCTCTTGCATCTCATCGTGAAGGAAATCCTCTTCTTGATGAGTGTGTCGATTGCGAGTTGCCACATTGCGATGTGCATTACGTAATGCTCGTTGCGCCTCAAGATCTTGAGCTTCTCGGCGTTGTTGTGCTTGACGATGCGCTTCGGCATCTTTCTCTTCTTGGTGTTGACGTGCTCGCTCTTGTTGTAGTTGGCGTAGTCTTTGCCGTTCTTGGGCTTGCTCAAGTGTAGCTTGGTTTTGACGATGTCGACTTTCTTGCTCATCGATTAGGTCTTGGGAGCTCTTGTCATGAAGTGGATTCTGGTTGTCATGTCGAGCTTGACATGCGGCTTGACGAAGAGTGTTGTATGTAGGGGTACTTGAGCCGTCCGTTGAGTCGATGTGGCGACTTGAGCGGCTTCGTCTTTGAGAAGATGTCTAAGAAGAACGTTGGTTGACTATCAAAGTTCATAGCGCTTCGAATTGAGTAGCCATGTTGGTGTTGATGATGTTGAATTGCTCTCTTGTTCTGGATTCAAATTGACGCGCGTCGGCGGCGACTTGCTCAATGTGCTCTCGCATAGCTTCACTTTCTTGATGTAGAGCTCGTTGGACACCGAAGAGATGTAGTTTGGTGACGTAGTTGTTCGATTCTTGAGGATCGTCGAAAAGCAGGTTCGTAGATGTACTTGGCCTATCCATCGTCACAAGCAAGTATGTTAGTGGGGGAAAGGAGAAGACAATACAAAATGTACCTTGACCAAAGTTGACAATTTATCAATGATCACTCAATAATGTAACCCGGAAATAGCACTATTGGTACCAAGTCTTGTCGATTCTCACACCTACACAAGTAAAGCTTTTAGAGGAGCTTGGTTAGGATTGTGGAAAAATTCTATGCAAAAAGTGAGTAAGATTCAATGATGTTGAAAATGATTCACAATTGGCTCATGCAACAAGTAGATCACAAGCAAGAGGTAGCACACGGAACACACGCACGGATAGATAAATGTGGTTGTGCAACCAAAAGTGGGCGAAAATGTGGAATCCACGGAAAATGCTCGTGTTGCACAACGCTAGAGAGACGCTAACCGATTGCTTAGTAGGCGGATACACACTTGTGCACGACCTATAAGAGCAATGTAACGACTTCCTATCACAAGTATGCTAAGAGTGTATGATGTGCCGATGCTTTAGCACAATGATGATGTATTGCTATCTGATATGATCTCTTTTGATGCAAGGCGTTTGATGCTATTGCTTTGCTTATAAGCTTTGTATGGCTCTTTGGCTTAAAAGCTTTTGAGCTCTTTCTTTGGCCACTTATGCATGCTTCTCGGATCAAGGTAGCTATTGTGTATGGGGAGCACTCTTTGTGTCACACGTAGATATGATGATGTAGTATGCAATGTCTATGACTATCACTAATGTGCACAAGTGTCGTGGCCCGACAATACTCAAATGGCTAGTCTCGGTAGGAAAGCTTCGCAGAATGGTCGATGAGGGTCTATCAATGCAATTGCAAGGTAGTAAACGAGGTGTCGTCGATGTTACCGTCCTTGTCGAGGTTGAGAGGTGGTCTTGTCGATGTTGTTCCGCTCCGTGATAGCCGAAACACAAACGGAAATGGAGAAAACCACAACTCAAACAATCCAAGACACAAAGGGGTAAAACCGTGGTGATGTTGGTTAGGTAATGGTGGTGGGGATGGATGTGTCAAGGGTATAGAGGAAGGGGTGTCTAGGGTTTGTGCGGTGGCGGAAACGGGGTGCGAAATACTGCAAAATGCAGTTTCGTCAGGCGGAGCCGGATGATCCGGACGTTCGGCCGGATGATCCGGGTGATCAGCTGGATGATCCGGGTGGGTCAATCCGGTCGGGATGAGCTCGTGGAGGTGGGAAAAAATTGGGGGAAAATATTTTTTTCCCGGATTTTCGGTGGTTTTTGAAGGTGGGGAAGGTGGGGAACAGGGTAAACCACTTGTCACACAACTCAACCACGGATCACAATCAACTAAATCTCATCAAAACACAAAAATCACAAAAAAATTGTGGGGCTATTTTCGTGGGGATTTTCGAATTTGGACGAAAAACAACAAAAACAAGCTAGAAAACCAGGTTGGGGCTCCAAATTCGTGATCAACCAAGGCTCATGATACCATAGATGATGTAGGGTGGAACCCTATGTGGCCGATCTTTCACAAAAAGGAGGGATCCCGAGGAAGAACACGAGGGGCATGAGGAAAAACATGAGAGAGATAAGGGGAAAACACTCAAATCAACAAACTTAGGTCACACAAATGCTAGATCCGGGTCCACAAAGTGCGATACACGATACACGATCAACTAAGGACGATACAAGTGGCGGTAGTCATCTCCGTGAGGAGGTCTTGATGTTCTTCTCCGTAAGGAGGTCTTGAATCCGGTGGATCTTCTCTGAAGAGGCCGCGGTCTCGTAGGAGAGGAACCACTAGGGGTTTGGTATGAGCTAACACAAAGCTAACCCTAGATAGTTTAGGTAGAGTGCTATATATAGGCTACGAGGGGCGAAGGGGTTCATGGGCCTCGGCCCAACATCATGCACGCACGCACTGTCCGGATGATCCGGACGTTTGTCCGAATGATCCGGGCTTCTGAGGTCCGGATGATCCGGGTGGGCGTCCAGATGATCCGGACGTGTCTGAATGGCCGGGGGGTGGTCCGGATGTCTGGGTCTTCATCCGGATGTCCGAGGGTGTCCGGATGATTCGGGCTGGGATCCGGATGATCCGACTTCGGCATGGAGCTTCGGGTGTCGGGGCGCCCATTGTCCGGATGACGTTCGTCCGGATCATCCGGGCTCTAGCCAGATCGTTCGGGACTTCGTCCGTATCGTTCGGGCTGTCTGAGCCTCGACTGTTTTCCTCCTCCTTCTTCCTTCGATCCTTCTTGTTCCTTGACTTCTCCATGGTTTGTCCCGTGGTGCCTGAGTATGCAAAGGGTCTCCGATGAGGGTAGCAGCCATGTCTCATGTGAATCAAAGTGATGTGGAGAGAGGAGTGACGTCACCTCGGTCTCGAGAGCTCGTGCTCCAGCACGTGTCATGGGTCCACTTGGCACTTGGTGAGGCGAAGGTAGGTCCTTGAGGATGACCTTGGGATGCTCCGCATCACCTTGGGAGTTACTTCTACGTTATGCTTAGGTTGCCATGCTATGCTCGTAGACGTGGTTTGGGTTTGAGAGAAATCCATGACAGATGTGAGTTGTTAATTAATGGTTCAACTTAAGGTGGCTACTTGAATACACATCTGGGTGGATGGGTTGCAGGGCACCTGGAGAATCCAGTGTTGTCCTAGGAAATCCCGTGGGTACCGTGTGATTATCCTATGGAATGCCACCCAGGCTCAAAGGGATCATAAAACTATTCATGCTAGAAACTTCCGTCTGCAGCCACAATGCCACTATGGGCTCTAGCATAGTATGAGTAAGTTGTGTGAGCTCTTTCAGGGGTGGACTAGCAGATGTAGGGGAAAGTAGGTGTACGGGTCCACCCGGGGTAAAGAGTAAATGCTTCTGAAAGACTGTGTCTCGGTCATCCGTTTCTCAAACACCATGCAGTGCAAGAAATCTAACGGAGGAGATCGAGTCTTGTGGGGAAAAGTGCACAAACCTCTGCAGAGTGTACAAACTAATCATGATTAGCCGTGTCCCCGGTTATGGACAATCTTGAGTATCCGGTACTTGAATTATTGGTTGATCTCATCACTCTAAAATTAATTTGCTGGGTTAATGATGACTACTTTAATTGGGATTGAGTTGGAGGTACCTTCTCAATGATGTTTCAACTACCATGATAGTTTAAATAAAAATTTATTCCTTTGGTGTAGGGAAAAATTGGCTTTACGCAAAAACTTTAACCTTAGAGCCTCCACCAGCCAAATATGCATATAGTGTTAGTATTTACTTTGTTACTTGCTCTACTGTGTTATCTTGCCAGCATATTCCATGTGCTAACCCGTTTTCGGGCTGCAACATGTTACGTTGCAGACTTTTCACACGAGGAGTAAGACGTGCTAGGTCGTTTGTCATGCACTCAGCTATGTCGTTGGAGTTGATGGACTCACTTATCTTCCAAGCCTTCCGCTGTTATTTTGTTAGATGACCTTATGCCATAGACTTTTGTAATAAGTTCTGTTTTGAGACATTCGTTGTAATAAGTGTGTGATTGCCACTCTGTTATAAATCCTTCAAGTAATGTGTGTGTCAGCATTACCGATCCAGGGATGACACAGAACACAGAGACTTCGGTCCATTCGGATCGTGGTCACTACAAGATGGTATCAGAGCACACGCCGACTGTAGGATGCAACCACTAAGATAAACCCTAGGACACTCTTCTCTACTCATTTCTGACTCCTCTCCATTTTCTACTCTTTTAGGATGGTGGACCCAAGGAACAAGTTCACTCAACCAGATGAAGACACACCTTTTGGACGACACTTGAAGGAAGTCACTAGGTACCTGAACATCGGAATACCAAGCTTCACCAGGACCTACACCGCCACTTCACCAGAAGAGGAGCGATGGAGTATTCTAGTTCAAATTCCCGAGAGGACCTTCGCACCATCCACTGAGCCAATAGAGTTTTCTTTTGATGCACCAACCTGGTGCCTAGGCAAGAGTATGGCCGCCCACATTACCATGGGACGTATTGGAGAAGTCTACAAGAAGGAGCTGAAGGACACTATCTACCAGATATGTGGACAGCGAGATGAGCAATGGGACATGATCAGCACCTAGAAAGATAGGTCCATTACATCGTTCATCCAAGAGTTAAACCAGCACATTCGTCGACAGGAGCACCAGATGTGCGCTGGGATGATAGATTTGAAGAAGGCGCTAACCAAGAACTTGGAGCTAGAGGAGGAACTCAAGTCTACACGTGACGGATACAGAGAGGAGATGACTATACTTGTGGAGAAGAATGATGACTTAACAAGGAAGCTATGAGTATTCATGGGAGACCCAGCCCCAGGAGGAGAAGAAAAAGAAGAAGAACCCAAGAAGATTCGTTCTGAGGACTACATCATCATTGACGACACAGACTCAGACCCCGATGATAGTGATGAAGACTATGAAGATGAAGCTGGAGCAGATATCATTGAATCTTCCGCTGATCAATATTTTTTAGATGACCACCCTATGAGTAGTAGTTTTTCCCCATAAAAGTAGAATTTAGAGTACTTTTGTAACGTTAGTTAGATCTTTGTATGCCCTTGCTTGAAATTGATTGGTGTGATATGATTGTGTTTGTCTCATGTGCATATGGGTAGTGAATTTCCCTTAGACCCCATTTCTATTCTAATCTCTTCTCTCTACACCCATCAGATGCCTCCGAGACGTGAGCCCGGATTTTAGTTTCCCCCTGAGCTCACTCAGTTGATCGAGCAACAGAACACTTTGATGCAACTTCTTGTCCAGAACAACCAGAACAATCAGAACAACAACAACAACCCTCCACCACCACCACCCGTGGACAACCTGGCACGTTTCTTAAGGTTACAACCACCGGTGTTTTCTAGCAGCATTGAACCAATAGTTGCTGATGACTGGCTGCGCAAGATTGGAAGGGATTTGACCACAGCAAACTGCACTGATGCTGAGAAGGTGCGATTTGCCGCACATCAGTTGGCTGGACCAGCAGCAGCATGGTGGGAGAATTACACAGCCACCTTCCCTGTAGCCAATGTCACTTGGGATCAGTTTCAACAAGCTTTTCGCACTGCCCATGTCTCAACTGGAGCCATGAGCATGAAGAAGCGAGAGTTTTGCAACTTGCGCCAAGGAAATCGTACTGTGGCTCAGTACGTAGATGAGTTTAGTACCCTATCTCGTTATGCCCCGGATGATGTGGCAACAGATGCCACGAAGCAGGAGAGGTTTATGGAAGGGCCGAATGATGAGATGAGCGTACAGTTGATGGTGGCAACCTTCAACAACTACCAGGAGTTGGTAGATAAGGCCCTTATGATTGAAGGGAAGCAACAGCAGATTGAGAGCCGCAAGAGGAAGTATGTACAAGGAAGGAATAATTCTGGAGCCCAGCAAAAGCCCCGTTTCACCCCGAACCCGGGAGGACACACCCATAACCATGGAAGCCACACCCATAATGGAGGGAGTTCTCACAATCACAATGGCTCCAAGAATGGGAATGGGAATGGAGCAAATAACAGTCAGAACCGCTCTACTCCATCCACACCCGCCAAGAGGGATTTAAGCCACGTTACCTGTTTCAAGTGCAGGAAGGATGGACACTACGCCACGGACTGCCCTGAAGCTAAGAATGGGAACGGCAATGGAAGCGCCGGGAAGAAGCCCAACCCGTTCAACAAAGGACAAGTGAACCACATGACCGTGGAGGAGGTTGAAGAGCAACCAGATGCAGTTATCGGTAAGTTTCTGGTTAAGTCATTTACCGCAGTAGTTCTTTTCGATACTGGTGCATCGCATTCATATATTTCAAGGGGATTTGTAAATAGACATAAGCTGCCCACCAGAGTCCTTAGGACCCCCATGTTAGTAAATTCACCTGGAGCGGAATATATGGCAAATCAAGGATGTTTTCAGATGCCATTGGCCATTGGACGACATGTTTTCCCCTCAGACCTGATAGTTTTGGAGTCACAAGGATTGGATGTGATACTATGTATGGATTGGCTATCGATGTATGGAGGGAACATCGATTGTGTCAGTAAGTCCATTTTGCTGACCACCCCGGAGGGAAAAAGGATCAAGTATGTGTCTACGGATTCGCCTAGAAGGACACAGGTACATTCTCTCACGGGAGTTGTTCAGGAGGAAGTGCCCGTAGTAAAGGATTACTCGGATGTATTTCCAGAAGAGCTACTAGGCATGCCGCCGGATAGGGATATTGAGTTTTTGATTGAGCTATTGCCTGGCACCGGACCAATATCGAAGAGACCGTATCGGATGCCAACAAATGATCTAGAGGAGATCAAGAAGCAGATTAAGGAGTTGTTGGAGAAAGGATTTATTCGTCGGAGTTCATCACCTTGGGGAGCCCCAGTGCTTTTGGTCGAGAAGAAGGATGGATCTTTAAGGATGGTCGTTGATTATCGGGCACTGAATGAAGTGACGATTAAGAATAGGTACCCGCTTCCGATGATCAATGATTTGTTTGACCGGCTTCAAGGAGCGAAAGTATTCTCCAAGATCGATCTACGATCAGGATACCACCAGTTGAAGATCCGAGAGAAGGATATCCCTAAGACAGCCTTCACCACAAGATATGGGCTATATGAGTATACGGTGACGTCATTTGGATTGACTAACGCCCCTGCCTATTTCACAAGCATGATGAATAAGGTGTTCATGGAGTTCTCGGATAAGTTTGTCGTGGTATTCATTGATGATATCTTGGTGTACTCGAAGAACGAAGAGGTACACGCGGAGCATTTGCGTTTAGTTCTGGAGAAGCTCAGAGAGCATCAGTTGTATGCCAAGTTTAGCAAATGCGAGTTTTGGTTGAAGGAAGTTGGATTCTTAGGACATGTTATATCAGGAGAAGGTATAGCAGTGGACCCCAACAAAGTGCAAGCAGTCACTAAGTGGTTGGCACCCACCTCAGTTGGAGAGATCCGCAGTTTTCTTTGACTCGCGTGATATTACCGAAGATTAATAGAGAATTTCTCCAAGATTGCAAAGCCGATGATGACATTGTTGAAGAAGGACACAAAGTTTCATTGGACTGAAGAGTGCGAAGAAAGTTTCCAGGAGTTGAAGAAACGGTAGACGACAGCCCCAGTGCTGATCTTACCAGACATACGCAAGGATTTCCAAGTGTACTGCGATACCTCACGCTTAGGACTTGGAGGAGTACTCATGCAGGATGGAAGAGTTGTATCTTATGCATCTCGTCAACTGTGACCACACGAGTTGAATTATGTGACGCATGACTTAGAGCTAGCAGCAGTTGTGCATGCGCTCAAAACTTGAAGACATTTCCTTATTGGAAATCGTTGTGATGTGTACACGGATCACAAGAGTTTGAAGTACATTTTCACGCAGAAGGAGCTGAACCTCAGACAGAGGAGATGGTTGGAGCTCATAAAGGATTATGATATGAAGTTGCACTATCACCCAGGAAAGGCCAATGTCATTGCAGACGCTTTGAGCCGGAAGAGTTATGCCAATACCCTAGTAAAGGGAGGATTGCCAAAGGAGTTAGCGGAAGATCTCAGGGAGCTTCGTTTGGAGATTGTTCCTAGAGGTTTTGTTGCAACATTGGAGGTTCAGTCAACATTGCTGGGAAAGATACGAGAAGCCCAGAAGGATGACAAAGAGATTGCCAAAATCAAGGAGAAGATGAGTGAAGGAAAAGCCAAGGGTTTTCGTGAGGATGAACACGACACCTTGTGCTTTGAGGATCGAATTGATGTGCCCATCAACGTCGAGATCAGGAAGTTGATATTACAGGAAGCACATGATTCGCCATACTCGATACACCCCGGAAACACTAAGATGTATTTGGATTTAAAGGAGCGTTTCTAGTGGACGGGAATGAAGAAGGATATTGCCGAGTGTGTAGCCGTATGTGATGTTTGTCAGAGAGTGAAGGCGGAACATCAGAAACCAGCAGGATTAGTACAGCCTATGCCGATACCCGAATGGAAGTGGGATAAACTTGGCATGGACTTTATCACCGGATTGCCCAGGACCAAATCAGGATTTGACTCAATCTGGGTAATAGTGGATCGCTTGGCCAAAGTAGCCCACTTTATCCCCATGAAAACCATGTATACCAGTGCAAAGTTGGCCAAGATATACATGACCAGGATTGTATGTCTACATGGAGTTCCGAGGACCATTGTATCAGATAGAGGAACAAAGTTCACCTCAAAGTTTTGGCACCAGTTACACCAAACTTTGGGAACGAGGCTGGAGTTTAGTACAGCTTTCCACCCGCAGACCGATGGACAAACCAAAAGGGTCAATCAGATTCTGGAGGACATGTTGAGAGCGTGTGCGTTAGATTATGGATCTAGTTGGGACAACAACTTTCCCTATGCAGAATTCTCGTACAACAACAGTTACCAGGCCAGTTTGAAGATGGCGTCGTTCGAAGCATTGTACGGGAGGAGATGCCGAATGCCGTTGATGTGGGATGAAGTCGGAGACCGCCAGTTGTTTGGACCGGATCTGATTAAAGAGTCCGGGGAGAAGGTTAAGCTGATTCGAGATAGACTGAAGGTAGCTCAGTCCAGGCAGAAGAGTTATGCGCACTCGAAGCGCAAGGAAGTAGTCTATGAAATGAGAGACAAAGCCTACCTAAGAGTGTCACCTGTGCGAGGAGTTAAACGTTTCAGAGTTAAGGGAAAGTTAGCCCCGAGATTTGTGGGACCGTACCGTGTTTTGGAACACATGGGAGAGGTTGCCTACAAGTTGGAGTTACCCGAAGGATTATCAGGAGTTCACGACGTGTTTCACGTTTCTCATCTTAAGAAGTGACATGCACAGATGGCCGATATTCCTTTAAGAGACACAGTACCCCTGGAAGCAATTCAATGGGATAGTGATCTAACTTACGAAGAGAAACCCGTCAAGATCCTCGAGTTTTCAAGCAGAGTCACCCGTAGCAAGGTTATCAAATTTTGCAAAGTCCACTAGAGTCACCATACCGAGGAAGAAGCCACCTGGAAACGAGAGGACGATCTACACAGGGACCACCCACACATGTTCTCTAGCCTAGCCGAATCTCGAGGGCGAGATTCATTCTAAGGGGGGTAGGTTTGTAACATCCCAAATTTCCAATTTGGAATGTTGTACATAGATCATATTGCATTGCATATTTTTATTGCATTTGTGCGTGTCAATCCTCGAAAGTTCTAAGCAACTCAAGGACCTACGGAGAGAGTTGGGAATTCTACCGTTTTCATATTTTAGTTTTCTCGAATATCGGTACGGGGATCACTGTGGTTTTAAATATTATTTCCCTCCTAAAAATATTTCTTAATAAAATATACGAGTGGAGATAATATGACTTCTCCAAAATATAAGAAATATTGGAGGAAAAATATTAAAATCACTTTTGGTATTTTATTCGGATTTATATGTGATTTTATTTGCATAGAAAAAATGCGCATTTTTCAAAATTGCATATAGGTCCGGGAAAAATGTTCACTTTGTCCTAGTTTTTATTAGAGGACGGTGAAAATTTATTTCGGAATTTTTCGTCTCCGTTTAGTATTTTATTTTGGAGTTCTTCTGCGTCAGGAGTTTAAAAGAAAGAAAGTTAGTTTCGGACAGAAACTGGGCCGAAGGCCCAACCGGCCCGTGCGCCGCCGCCTTCCCTGCCGTGCCCGAGACAGACTCGCGCCGGAGTCCGGGTGGCCGACATCGCCGCTGCTTGGCCCCTCGGCCAAGACAAGCCCCCCGG
>LR738712.1:370432149-370473776 GCA_902687465.1 Secale cereale | reverse complement strand
CCCCCCCGTCTCGCCTCCACACCACCGCCGCCGGGCGCCGCAGCCGAGCCCCGCCGCCGCCGCTGCCAAGCTCCGCCGTCGCCGCCGCCATTAGCTGCAGCCGCCGCTAGCAGCCACCGCCGCCGTTGCCGCCCGCCGCCCGCAACCCGCCGCCCGACCCGCTAAGGTACCGCCATTTTTTTTAAACCGTTCAGTTTTCTTTTTAAAACCCTAGATCTATTTTTTTTAAATAGATCGGTTCGATTTTTTCGGTTTAGTTGAATAGCGGACGTTCGTCCGTACGTTCGTTTTAACGAACATGGTTCGTCCGTTAGTCACAGACAGCGAACGTTCGTTTGTTAGCTTGTTCGTTAGTTTTCTTTTTCGGGGCTTTATCTGCGATTATTTTCGATCGTGATTTCTGCCCTGATCTTGTTTTTAGTTTTTCTTTTCAGTCGAGAGTCAGATTCAGGCGATTCAAAAGCCCAGATCTTCGTCTCGAAGCTCTCTTTCCATTTAACCAACTTGAGCAAGGTTTTGCTACTATAAAATTTGACTTTAGTTCAAACTAGTAATGGATCTTGTTTCTTTCGCAGTTTGAGTTTTGTTGCTCCGTTTGATTTGTTTCTTTTTACAAACCAAAGTTCTTAAGTTGAACTTTTCGGTTAAGTCTTCTTATTTGGAGTTCTGTTTGTGCATCTTTGCTTGATTGCTTATGTATGCTACTATTTGATTGCGATAGAATTCCCGGAGTGCGAAGCGTGCTACTACGAGTCTCTAGGTTTTGCGAATCATCAGCAAGGCAAGTAACACTTTGATCATACCCTTTATTATCTAGTTATTATGCATTGGATCAAACCCTCACACATTGCATGAGTAGGATATCTTAATTTGTGGGCCTGGGAAGTAGATTGAGGTAGAACCTATTACATGCATTATTTTCAAACCCTTAGGAGTTACTTCTACGTTATGCTTAGGTTGCCATGCTATGCTCGTAGACGTGGTTTGGGTTTGAGAGAAATCTATGACAGATGTGAGTTGTTAATTAATGGTTCAACTTAAGGTGGCTACTTGAATACACATCTGGGTGGATTGGTTGCAGGGCACCTGGAGAATCCAGTGTTGTCCTAGGAAATCCCGGGGGTACCGTGTGATTATCCTACGGAATGCCACCCAGGCTCAAAGGGATCATAAAACTATTCATGCTAGAAACTTCCGTGAGCAGCCACAATGCCATTATGTGCTCTGGCATAGTATGAGTAAGTTGTGTGAGCTCTTTCAGGGGTGGACTAGCAGATGTAGGGGAAAGTAGGTGTACGGGTCTACCCGGGGTAGAGAGTAAATGCTTCTGAATGACTGTGTCCCGGTCATCCGTTTCTCAAACACCATGCAGTGCAAGAAATCCAATGGAGGAGATCGAGTCTTGTGGGGAAAAGTGCACAAACCTATATAGAGTGTACAAACTAATCATGATTAGCCGTGTCCCCGGTTATGGACAATCTTGAGTATCTGGTACTTGAATTATTGGTTGATCTCATCACTCTAAAATTAATTTGCTGGGTTAATGATGACTACTTTAATTGGGATTGAGTTGGAGGTACCTTCTCAATGATGTTTCAACTACCATGATAGTTAAAATAAAAATTTATTTCTTTGGTGTAGGAAAAAAATCGCTTTACGCAAAAACTTTAACCTTAGAGCCTCCACCGGCCGAATATGCATATAGTGTTAGTCTTTACTTTGTTACTTGCTCTACTGTGTTATCTTGCCAGCATATTCCATGTGCTAACCCGTTTTCGGGCTGCAACATGTTACGTTGCAGACTTTTCAGACGAGGAGTAAGACGTGCTAGCTCGTTTGTCATGCACTCAGCTATGCCGTTGGAGTTGATGGACTCACTTATCTTCCAAGCCTTCCGCTGTTATTTTGTTAGATGGCCTTATGCCATAGAATTTTGTAATAAGTTCTCTTTTGAGACATTCGTTGTAATAAGTGTGTTTTTGCCACTCTATTATAAATCCTTCAAGTACTGTGTGTGTCAGCATTACCGATGCAGGGATGACACAGAACACAGAGACTTCGGTCCATTCGGATCGTGGTCGCTAT
The DNA here is from genome assembly GCA_902687465.1 of Secale cereale. Lineage (NCBI taxonomy): Eukaryota > Viridiplantae > Streptophyta > Magnoliopsida > Poales > Poaceae > Secale > Secale cereale. Next base: position 370,471,691 of record LR738712.1, on the reverse strand, counting down.
AGGTACTACCGTGGGGCCTTGCGGTACTACCGCCTTCCTTGAGCGGTACTACCGCATGCCCAATAGTGGTAGTAGTAGGACACCACTATTTTTGTAACGACAAGGAAAAACAGCCGGAGCTCCAGAGAAGCAAAGGAAAGGTGGTGCGAATTAATAGACGTGTACGTGTTGATTCCACCCAAACCTTTCCGATGCGGACCCCCTCTTAATAGTATAGCTTTCCTATGACTCAATTCCACCGAAAAAGAAACAAAAGGAAACACTGTCTTCCATAGGTTCTGAGGGGCACTTAATCGTCTTGTTCCTAGGTGTGATATATCTGAAAAGCTCAGTGCACACGATTAGTGCGCAAAAGCATTGTCGTCAATCACCAAAACTACTTAGGGAGAAATATGCCCTTACAATCTCCCTCTTTTTGGTGGATTGATGACAATACGGGATTTGCACAAAGATATACTCCCTCCATTCCTTTATCTAAGGTGTATTATTTTCAGCACGGTGACCAAGGCACGTAATTATGGACTAGATAGGACAAAATTACCCTTGTGTAAATCGCAGACTAGCAGCAAGTAAATCATTTAGGCTAGGAAAGGAAAAGATACACACAATCGGGAAAGAGATAGTTTCCTTTTCTTTCTCTACAAGGAGAGATACATGCAATCAGGGAAGAGATACTTTCCTTTTTCTAGAGGGTCAAGATTGGAATTACGAGGAATTAGAACAAATGCACCTTACATTGTGGAATTTTAGCGAAAAACAAATACACCTTATATAAAGGAACGGAGGGAGTATATAACAGAATAGTAAGCAAACCCAACATTATTATAAAATATAGGTAAGCTCCCCCTAGATGTGTGCATACATAAGAAGATGCTTTGGACTGCACAACACACATAGTAGGATCAACGCTCCCCCCTATATTTTATAAACAACATACTCCTTGCAACAAAGAATAAGATTCTACGCATGGATGTAAGAAGGTTAACGTGAGCACATATTAACAAGGCAAGTGAAGCAAACGCTCACAACCTAGCAGATAGCATAGACATAATAACGAGATAAGGAGTAGAGTGCATATGTCTCACACCATATGAAAGGTCTCACACACACGACACAAACCAACGAAAGAAGATAAGGTTCGACCAACGAAAAGCAAATAAAACATGGCACAAGACACGCCAATCCTACACTCTCCCCCCTTTGGCATCGAGACACCACAAAGGGAAAGAGGACACCTAAGACATAGGTGGTAGCTCAGGCGGAAGAGATCAGTCGTCACGTGCCTCGTCAGACTCCTGCTCCTCCTCCTCGGAATCAGACCACTTGAAACCCTGCTTGGTAATCCACTCAGCCTCTGGAGTAATGATCTCCTCTGACCCATTAGACACATCCTCACCAAAGATCCATAATATCTTCTTGTCGTGCTGGCGAGCCTGCTTCTGAGTCACATCAGCCTTGTATTGCCCCTTTGCCTGCATACAAAACAGAGCCTTCATCTTGCTCTTCAGCTTTTTAGCCCACGAGGACTCAGACGAGGGGGGAGCATACCCTCCAGAACTATCCTCATCAGCTGCCTCCTCCTCATCCACATCCATCTTAGCTGCAGCAGCCTCTACACGGGTAGTGGTGTTAGCCCATCGACTCTTGATGCAAAGTCTGATAGGCTCATGACGAATCCAGTGAGGGGCCTCAAACTCTTCATCAGGATAGAGCTTCTCCCAAGTCTTGGAGATCAGCAAAAACAGATATGGACCGTAGATAGGCACTTTGCGGGTGAATATTGCAAAGCAGAGCTCACACCACATGACATGTGAGGTATCAAGTGGTTGAGTCTGAGCACTGTGGGCCTCCTCACACATGAGCATCATGTCCACGAGGTATGAATGTACCTTGTCCTTGTCCCCAATGCGAGGAAACAATGAGTTGTGGAAGATCCTATGCATAATATCCAAAAAAGGGGTTCATCACCAAAGTCTTCTTGTCACTTGCGAGCGTCTTCTTCACATAGTAAGGCAGCAGCCAGTCCTTGTTGGAAGACTCTTCATTGGCACGAGGGCGAGCTCCAACAGGAGTGTGGAGCCCCACATCAGCAACCTGAAGCAGATCCATAAAGTCCTTCCATGTAGCAGTCATCTTATGTCCATTGGTCATCCAAGTCATGTTGTGTTCCTCCTTAGGATGGAAGTGAACCGAAGCATAGAACCGTGCCACAATTTCTGGGTCAAAGTCCATATGAAATGACATGATATGCTCAATGCCAAACTGCTCCACAAGATCTAGAGCCTCAGCAAAATAGGCCCGGTGCTCCTCCTTCCTCATGTGATTCATGTCAATCCAATGTGCATCCACATATAAGTTGTGTTTGCTCTTGAGTACTTATGTGAAGATATGATACTGCTGCTTGGTCCAGAACAATTCATCTCCATGGAACTGAGCCTGGGGATCTGCATAAGGATTGATCTTCCTCCTAGAAATGAACTCATGTGATGGCATCTCGTCCATGCTCATAGTTGGTTCCTTGTTCTTGGTGGTAGTGGTCTTGGTTCTGCGTTGGGGGGCATTGGAGCCCTCAGGACTACGTGCTCCGCATGGTGGACCTGGCGTACGCATGCACTAACAATGCTTTCCTCGGCGAAGGCGACGAAGGCGCGGGAATGCCCCAATGCTTTCCTCGGGCCGAGATAGAACGGCGGGATGCTCGAAGCAGAAGACTACCACGAGTCGCCTGGGGGCTCCATCGACCCCTTTAGCGATGATGATAGGGCACAACAGGTATTGCAGCAGCAGGCGTGCACTAACAATGGGCTGCAGGTGAACCAGACCACGACGATGGTCGGAGACCTGAGAGCGGCGGTTCCGCCCTCGACCGGGGCAGAGTGCTGGAGGCTGCACGTGGAGGGCCTGGAGCCGTAGCCTTCCCCGCGCCGCATGGAGCAAGGCAGCATGTAGAGGTAGGTCTAGGTCCTCTGCTGGGGGGAGCATCAATGAGCCCTACCCCCCCGGCGGAGGGCCCGTGGTCATCGAGGGCGCCGCTGGCATCCCCCTTGCCCCTTGGTCCCGTCCTGGTTTTCGATCGCCCTAACGGTGGTCGGGGGCGGCGCAAGGCGGGGACCTCGTCTGGCGATATGAAGTAAGACTCACACCTGTGAAGGTCTCCGTCTGTGACACTCTCACGTAATAATGAGTGGAGCTGTACACTCCCCGGAGTCTCCGGAGGGCCGCCCTCGGGCCTTGGGGGCTCCCTCCCACGTCCTAGTGGTAGCACTTAGCTCCATGCTGGTGGAAGACCTGAAGACTAGATAGGTGCCGGACACGGATATTTGCTTTCCTCTCCTTTTCTTTGTAACCGAATTCACCGCCTTTTTGACTCGAATTCGAAGTCTTGCTCGTTGCCAAAAATGGGGGGAATTTTTTGTTGATTTGTGGTGGATTTTGTCGCCTTTTGTCCATTTTGGAAGATCGTACCTCGAGCTCTCCAGCTCGAGGAATAGAAGGCCGATTCCGCCTGGCGGACCTCTGTAACCTCGGCAGGACCCCCTCAGGGCAATAGCCTACGTGCTGCAAAATTGCCGCGTAGGCATCCTACTGCGGCCATCAGGACACCCCTGGCCCCGCTCCCTGCAGCAGGGCCACGTGTTGCTCAGGAAGCTCAAGGACGCGGATCCCAAGCGGTCTACCTCAGAAGGGAGGCGAGTCAACGACCTCGTAATCCGCATGAGGCCAGGTGAGACCTAGGTGAGTTATAATGAAAACTCAACTCAGAAAACTCGAGGACACACGTCCCAGGTTAGGATTTAAGCAACAAAAAAGGAGAGTGGAATATCAGTTTACACACATAGGGGGCTCCCCCATCAAAATGCTCTCATGCCTACGGGGCCGTGTACATGTCCTTGCATGCAGGGTCGAAGCGAAGGGGTACAAGCTCAACCGGACACATTGCTCGCCGCGCCATCCGAGTCGCTCTCATGCGCACTACCGGCGCTATCGTTGGCCTCATCTTCACCGTCGTCAACCACGCCGCCTTCATCTGCCGCGACCACGGCCTCGTCATCATCAGTGGCGAAGGCCCTGACCAGAGCATCCACGTTGTCATCCACCCAGTGCGCCAGGTTGTCTCGGATGGCCCCAGGCACTGGGCAATGGAGGCGTCGAAATCAAAGTGGGGGTCGATGTTCTAGAGGTGGCTGAAGACTCAGGAGAACACGTGCCCAAGGAAGTTTTGACTCTTTTCATTAACAAGCTGGCGGCCCCTCATGGCCCGGCTCTTTAGGTGCGTCACGACCTCGGTGAAGAAGACAAGATGGCCCGCGTAATCCTCTAGGAGGGGATGAGGAACGCTCCCCTTGCAGATGGTCCCTAATGCCCGGTTGGCCCTCACCCGGAGAGCCTAGAGCATAGGGGCGTGCTCGTGCTGCAGCACCAGTTGATGGCAAGCCTCGTCCTCGCTCCGCAGCACGAGAGCCGCATCACCATCAACCTGTCGCTAGCGAGGCCAGATCGGCCAGCGCAGAGTCCAGCTTGGCCAGAGCTGAAGACTGGGCTGCCGAGGCGACCCTCTCGCGCTGCTCTACCTCCTCCAGCTTCGTCCCGAGGGCAGCATTTCTCCCATCAGCTTCCCCCCGCTGGAGCTCCATCTTCAGGCCATACTCGCAAGTTCTGCGCTGGCCCTCGCCACCCCCTGGTCGATTTCCTCCTGAAATCTGGCCTTGCGAGTGGAGACAGCATCCTCGGCCAGGGTCATGTGGCGCTCCCTCACCTCCAGCTGCTCGAGCTCAAGGATGCACCCCGTGGCTTCCAACATCAATGCCTCCTCACGCCGCAAGATCTCCGCCTCTTCGGAAGGCGTCCCCTTCATCGACGCCAAGGCGGCCCTGCACGCTTCACCTCGTTGTTCCAGGCTGGCGTTCAGGGCCTGAAGCTCCAGCTTGCGCTTCTGTGCAACCTCGTGGTGGCGGTCAGCCTCCCTTGCCTCCTCCAGGGCTCGGCCGCAGGCCTCTCGCGAGGCTGCGAGGGATGCCTTGGCCGCCGCGTTGGCGAGCTCATGCTGGAGGTGCCCGAGGTTAATGGCCACCCTCAGTCGATGCCACTCGTCCATCAGCTAGAGGCCCTCGGCCTCAAGACAGGCATCAACTTCCTGAAGCTCTCCCCCGAGTCAATTCAGCGCACTCATTGCCTCTTGAAGAAGCTCACGACGGGCGGCGCCCAGCCTGCACGCAGACTCGAGCGCATGACCAGGACCCTCCTCGGCACCAGGAGCCGTTGAAGAAGCCCGAGGAGGCTCATCCCCTCCCAGGGGCGGGCCGAGGTCTCCTCCACCCTAGTCGTCTTTCGGGCCTCGACTGGGGCCCGGAGGGGCTGGGACTCGCCACTCGAAGAAGATACCATGACCAAAGTGGCCCAACTACAGTCGACGACCATGGGGGGAGCCCTCGGCATGCCTCCTGCTCCCCAGGCGGAGCCACGATAGAGGAACGGCAAGAACGCGGGGTCAAGGCGCCAGACCGGCACGACCGCCCTCGTGGATGGCCTCGCGCCAGAGGCGGCGCATGATGAGGACATCACTAACAAGGTTACACCCACAGCTCCAACTGACACATATACAGGACCAATTACTAGAGCTCGCGCACGCCAATTAAATTACCAGGTACTTTCGTTTCTTGGTAATGAATCTAATGTTCATGAGAATATGATGCTGCCTAAATTGGATACATTTGTCTTGCTTACAAATGAAGGGCCTAGCTTGGACAAGAAGGATGAACATTGAAGCAAGATCAAGCATGGAGATGATGGCATGCGCAAGGGGAACAAGAATGGAGTTACAAGTGATGATTTCAGGACTTTGAAGCCACCATAATGAGTGCGTGAAGCCTTGGACAAAATATACAAGATGCCACTTCATAAATTTTGTCTAGAGGCTATTATAGGTGCTGCGTCACCTTATTATTGGGCCAGGCCCATGTAATTTCAAAATACTTGAGTATAGGCTGTTTTTAGAGTCCGTATGTGTGGGGAAACAAGAGTTAGGGTTGGTTTCGGACCCCTCCACCAAGGGCCACGAAATTCCCCCCTCTTTCCCCCATATATACAGCCCTTAGGGCGTCGTTTAGACTTTGGGTTTTGTTTAGATTAAAGTTTGTCATAGCTGCAACTTCGCGTACTTCGTTTGTGTTCAACGACCAGACAAAGACATCACAGAACCCCACTTGATCAATAAAATTTTCCTCTTGAATTCGCAATATCCAGATTGCAATCTCAGTTTCTTGCTTGTTCTTCGTTTGCGTGCAGGAAACAGACCTTCGTGGTCAGGTTGATCGTGCTCCGGCGTGGTCAATAACCTCTAGGAGTTGGTTTAGCGATTGCTAAGGCCCGATGTCCACGCACGTTCGTAGTCGGATCGTCCAAGTCGACTTCCTCCAAAACGATAGCCACCATCTCATCGAAAGACGGGACACCTTTGCCTCTATCAAGTGGTATCAGATTTCCACGTTGCTCGGTGAGATTTTACAGTTTTTCGTAGATTAGATCGAGTCTGTTCTTCATACCTACAGTCCACGAAAAAGCCAAAAAAATTAGGGTTAGTTCATCATATCCGAACCAGTCTGAGCCATTGCATAATCTTTTCCGTGTTTGCTTAGTTGAATTTGCGGTTGCATCGTCGTGTCAAGTTGCTGGTCTTAGCATCTAGGCTTTTAGAGTTTCGAGTTCTGGTCATAAGTTGTCACGCCGCCGTCGCAACATCTTCATCGCTACTGCCATATACCACCACAGATCCGTAACCATATACCACCACCATTCCGTATCCATATACCACCACCGCTGCCATATACCACCACCGCTGCCATATTCTACCACCACATATCCACCACCAAATCCGAGTTCTTTTCGTTCTAGATTGGCTTTCGAGATCCATCTAGTTTTGGTTTCGTGTTTCCTTGCCTGAGTAGGTCTCGAAAAAAAAAGTCCGGAGACACCCGGGCAGTTTTTAGGCCAAAATTTCGGCATGTGAAAATATTTTTCCCTATCATATTTTTGGGCTTTTCTGAGTCTTTTGAGACACGTGCCACCATACTGTTTTTTACCGCACTTTTTCGTCGTCGCTGCCCTGATTTCGAAAAAAAAAATCGTCAAAAAAATTTCGTGCGTATCACGTTAGTTTGACTTGGGAAGTGTTTTGAGACACTCGCCATTATAGTGATTTTCGGCAAAAAAAAAGCAGCGCAAAAAAAAAGAGCGAAAAAAAGAGACGATTTTTTTTTCCAGAGTGTGCTTTCCCCATGATTACGTGCAGCGCCATGATTTTGTTAGTGTTCTAGGCTCGCGTCTCTAGTACGGTCTAGCCTAGGACCAGCACAGTACCGTCGTTGAGCGTTTACTCAACTTTGCATCTCTGAATTGATTATTACTGACCCTTTTTGCTACCCATCTTATAAGCTTTCCCAGCTCCACATACATCTACGTCGTGCGTATGACTCTCCCTGGTAATCGATCCAACCTTTGAGAGTTTTGACTACCACGGTTGCCGATAACCACCTGGTGCTGGGTAAGAACTGGTAAGAATTTGAGTTTTGCTTGACGGATTTGTGACGCCCCACCACCACCATTTTCTACTAGTCTGTAGGATCATATTTTTGTGTGTTTCTATTGCTGCTAACCATGCTAGGATCACAAGTCGACGAGACTAACTGGGAGAACATGACAAACAAGGAGTTGCATGATAAATTTCAGCAAATGATGGGTCAACAGGTAGCAGATGTCATGACCAGTTTTGACAACGCACTAGCGAGGATGGATGGCATTGAGAAGTCAATTGACACCAAGTTGGATGCCAAATTCGCTGAAGTGCTTCCGCGTCTACCTCCACCTGCTGCACCGTTGCAACAACAACAACCACCTTCACGTCGCGAAATGGCCCTCCGCAAAGCGAGCCGTGTCCCTCTTCTGCCCGGCCAACCTGTTGGTGCTGCTGTTCATACTTCTGTGGCTCCTGCTGCTGCTGAGGAGGAGGACGATTACGCGGGGGATTACGAGGAAGAGGTTGATCAAAATCAGAACTACGTGCAACAACCAGCACCACAACAACCAGGTCGTCCACATGCATATAATCGCAATGGTAGGGCTGCACCATACCCTCAGGTACGTGATCATGACCATCTCCCTAAACTAAAATTGAATATTCCACCATTTGAGGGTAGATATGTTCCTGATATATATCTTACTTGGGAGTTAGAAACCGAACAACGTTTTACATGTTTAAAATATCCCGAGGAGAGACGTGTTGCTGCTGCTCTTTGTGCTTTCGCTAGTTTTGCTTGTGTGTGGTGGTCTGAATATTGTAGATTACATCCGAATAATATTCCAACTACTTGGGTTGCTTTGAAAACTGCTATGCGTACTCGTTGGGTTCCACCATATTATCAACGTGAATTACTTCAAAAATTGCAACGCTTAAGACAAGGAAAAAATTATGTAGAAGAATATTATCAACAATTACAAACTGGCCTGATTAGATGTGGTATTGTTGAGGAGAATGAAGCTATGCTTGCACGTTTTATGGGTGGATTAAATAAAGAGATTCAGACAATTCTAGAGTATAAGGATTATAATAATATCACTCGTTTATTCCATCTTGCTTGTAAAGCTGAACGTGAAGTGCAGGATCGACATGCATTGGCGCGGACTAACTTTTCTGCAGGTCGACCTTCATCATGGACACCGCGTGCATCCTCTACTTTCACACATTCTACTGCACCAACACCTCCATCAGCTGTTACCACCAACTGTGATACAAGGAAGCAGGCACAACCACCATTATTTGCCAAGAGCACACCTATTGGGCCTGCACAGAGTTCTTCTTCTTCCATGGCATCAACAGGGCACACCAGTGATATTATTTGTCGTTGTTGTAAGGGAAGAGGACATTTTGCGAGAGAATGCAAATCTCAGCGTGTGATGATTGCTACTGAGGATGGTGGATATGAATCCGCTAGTGACTATGATGAGGAGACTTTGGCTCTTATTACACGTGAAGAACACTGTGGAGACGATTCTGATCATGAGACGCAATACATGGCTCCTGAAGATGCTAATAGGTATGAATGTTTAGTTGCTCAACGTGTTTTGAGTGTGCAGGTTACACAAGCTGAGCAAAATCAGAGGCATAATTTGTTCCATACAAAGGGAGTTGTGAAGGAACGTTCTATTCGCGTGATCATAGATGGAGGGAGTTGCAACAACTTGGCTAGCATGGAGATGGTGGAGAAGCTATCTCTCACCACAAGACCACATCCACATCCTTACTACATCCAATGGTTCAACAACAGCGGCAAGGTTAAGGTAACACGTACTGTTCGTGTGCATTTTAGTATCTCTATATATGCTGATTATGTTGATTGTGATGTGGTACCTATGCAAGCATGTTCCTTATTACTTGGTAGACCATGGCAATTTGATAAAAATTCTGTACACCATGGAAGAAACAATCAGTATACTCTTGTTCATAAGGATAAAAATATTACTTTGCTTCCTATGACTCCTGATTCCATTTTGAAAGATGATATTAATAGAGCTAATAAAGCAAAACAGGAGACAAATAAGAGTGAAAATCAGATTGTGGCAAAATAGTTTGAGCAACAAATGAAGCCTAATAATAAATCATCTACTATTGCTTCTGAAATTAAATTGAAAAGTGCATGTTTACTTGCCACCAAATGAGATATTGATGAGCTAGATTTTAGCAAATCTGTTTGCTATGCTTTTGTGTGCAAAGAGGCATTATTTTCGTTCGAGGATGTGCCTTCCTCTTGGCCTCCTGCTGTCACTAACATTTTGCAGGAGTACGCCGACGTTTTTCCACAAGACGTGCCACCGGGATTACCACATATTCGAGGGATTGAGCATCAGATTGACTTAATTCCCGGTGCATCGCTACCCAACCGCCCACCATACCGTACCAATCCAGAAGAGGATGAAGGAGATTATGCGTCAAGTACAGGAGCTACTCGACAAAGGTTATATACGCGAATCCCTTAGTCCTTGTGTTGTTCCTTTTATTCTAGTGCCGAAAAAGGATAGTACATCACGTATGTGTGTTGATTGTAGAGGCATTAAATATTACTATTCGTTATCGTCATCCTATTCCTAGGCTAGATGATATGCTTGATGAATTGAGTGGCTCTACAATATTCTCCAAAGTTGATTTGCGTAGTGGATACCATCAAATTCGTATGAAATTGGGAGATGAATGGAAAACAACATTTAAAACTAAGTTTGGATTATATGAGTGGTTAGTCATGCCTTTTGGGTTAACTAATGCACCTAGTACTTTCATGAGATTAATGAATGAAGTTTTACGTGCTTTCATTGGACGATTTGTGGTAGTATACTTTGATGATATATTGATTTTTAGCAGATCTTTGGAGGAACATTTGGAACATTTACGTGATGTTTTTATTGCTCTACGTGATGCACGTTTGTTTGGTAACCTTGGAAAGTGCACCTGTTGCATCGACTGATTCTCTTTTCTTGGCTATGTTGTTACTCCACAGGGAATTGAGGTTGATAAAGCCAAGATTGAAGCTATTGAGAGTTGGCCGCAGCCCAAAACGGTCACACACGTGAGGAGTTTCCTTGGCCTCGCTGGATTCTATCGGCGTTTTGTGAGAGATTTCAGCACCATTGCTGCACCTCTCAATGAGCTTACAAAGAATGATGCGCCTTTTGTTTGGGGTACTTCACAGGAAGAAGCATTCATGGTATTGAAAGATAAGTTGACACATGCTCCTTTACTCCAACTTCCTGAATTTAATAAGACTTTTGAGCTTGAATGTGATGCTAGTGGAATTGGGTTAGGAGGTGTGTTATTACAAGATGGTAAACCTGTCGCATACTTTTATGAAAAATTGAGTGGGCCTAGTCTGAATTATTCTACTTATGATAAGGAATTATATGCTCTTGTTCGGACTTTGGAAACATGGCAACATTATTTATGGCCGAAAGAATTCGTTATACATTCTGATCATGAATCTTTGAAGCACATTAAAAGTCACGCAAAACTGAACCGTAGACATGCTAAATGGGTTGAATTCATAGAGACTTTCCCTTATGTTATTAAACACAAGAAGGGAAAAGAAAATGATATTGCTGATGCATTGTCTCGTCGTTATACTATGCTTTCACAACTTGACTTTAAAATATTTGGTTTGGATACCATCAAAGAACAATATGTGCATGATGTTGAATTTAAAGATGTATTGCAGAATTGTAAAGAAGGGAGAACATGGAACAAGTTCGTCGTTAATGATGGATTTGTGTTTCGTGCTAACAAGCTATGCATTTCCAGCTAGCTCTGTTCGTCTTTTGTTGTTGCAGGAGGCGCATGGAGGAGGATTAATGGGACACTTTGGCGTGAAGAAGACGGAGGACGTACTTGCTACACATTTCTTTTGGCCAAAGATGCGACGGGATGTTGAGCGTTTTGTTGGTCGCTGCACTACATGTCAAAAAGCTAAGTCACGACTCAATCCTCATGGTTTATATATGCCTTTGCCTGTTCCTAGTGTTCCTTGGGTAGATATATCTATGGACTTTGTTTTGGGTTTACCTTAGACAAAGAAGGGGAGGGATAGAATATTTCTTGTCGTGGATAGGTTCTCGAAGATGGCACACTTTATACCATGTCATAAAAGCGATGATGCTGCTAATGTTGCTAACTTGTTCTTTCGTGAAATTATTCGCTTGCATGGTGTGCCAAATACTATTGTTTCAGATCGTGATACTAAATTTCTTAGCCACTTTTGGAGATGTTTATGGGCTAAGTTGGGGACTAAACTGCTTTTTAGTACTACTTGTCACCGCCAAACTGATGGTCAAACTGAAGTAGTCAACAAAACTTTGTCTACTATGCTTAGGGCTGCTTTGAAGAATAATAAGAAAATGTGGGAAGAATGCTTGCCTCATATTTAATTTGCTTATAATCGTTCATTGCATTCTACTACTAAGATGTGCCCTTTTGAAATTGTCTATGGTTTCCTACCTCGTGCACCTATTGATTTGTTGCCTCTTCCATCTTCGGAGAAGGTTAATTTTGATGCTAAACAGCGTGCTGAATTGATCTTAAAAATGCATGAGTTAACTAAGGAAAATATTGAGCGGATGAATGCTAAATATAAACTTGTTGGAGATAAGGGTAGAAAACATGTTGTGTTTGCACCTGGAGATCTTGTTTGGTTACATTTGCGTAAGGATAGGTTTCCTAATTTGCGCAAGTCAAAGCTAATGCCACGTGCTGATGGTCCTTTCAAGGTGTTAGAGAAAATAAATGATAATGCATATAAACTTGAGTTGCCTGCACCTTTGGGGTTAGTCCCACATTTAACATTGCAGATTTGAAGCCTTACTTGGGTGAGGAAGATGAGCTTTCGTCGAGGACGACTTCAATTCAAGAAGGGAGGATGATGAGGACATCACTAATAAGGTTACACCCACAGCTCCAACTGACACATATACAGGACCAATTACTAGAGCTCGCGCACGCCAATTAAATTACTAGGTACTTTCATTTCTTGGTAATGAATCTAATGTTCATGAGAATATGATGCTGCCTAAATTGGATACATTTGTCTTGCTTACAAATGAAGGGCCTAGCTTGGACAAGAAGGATGAACATTGGAGCAAGATCAAGCATGGAGATGATGGCATGCGCAAGGGGAACAAGAATGGAGTTACAAGTGATGATTTCAGGACTTTGAAGCCACCATAATGAGTGCGTGAAGCCTTGGACGAAATATACAAGATGCCACTTCATAAATTTCGTCCAGAGGCTATTTAGGTGCTGCGTCACCTTATTATTGGGCCAGGCCCATGTAATTTCGAAATACTTGAGTATAGGCTGTTTTTAGAGTCCGTATGTGTGGGGAAACAAGAGTTAGGGTTGGTTTCAGACCCCTCCACGAAGGGCCACACAATTCCCCCCTCTTTCCCCCATATATACAGCCCTTAGGGCGTCGTTTAGACTTTGGGTTTTGTTTAGATTAAAGTTCGCCATAGCTGCAACTTCGCGTACTTCGTTTGTGTTCAACGACCAGACAAAGATGTCACAGAAACCCACTTGATCAATAAAGTTTTTCTCTTGAATTCGCAATATCCAGATTGCAATCTCAGTTTCTTGCTTGTTCTCCGTTTGCCTGCAGGAAACAGACCTTCGTGGTCAGGTTGGTTGTGCTCCGGCGTGTCAATAACCTCTAGGAGTTGGTTTAGCGATTTCTAAGGCGCGACGTCCACGCACGTTCGTAGTCGGATCGTCCAAGTCGACTTCCTCCAAAACAATAGCCACCATCTCATCGAAAGACGAGACACCTTTGCCTCTATCAGCGCATCGGCTAAGAGCGCCCAGGATTGATGGAGAGCTCGGGGTAGTAGGGGGCTGCTTCTCAGGAGATTCCATCGCCTTGGTAGGAGGGGCCCTAAGGAATCACAGTCAGGAGAGAAGGCAACACTCAAGGATTTATAAAGATAAGCTACTCACTCGTCTATGGCAATGTACTTCCTCTGCTTCAACGGACGGAAGGCAACACCACTGCAGTTTGGGGATCCATTCCTCTTCCGGAGAGCTTCGAAATTCAGATGAAGCCGGCCGAAGCCCTGGATACGGTCAGCATCGCCAGGCACGACCGGGGCAGCTCCAGGTGAAACACCCCTAGAAGCGCTAGGACGTGCGGGGCCCCCTGTCCCCGCCTCAGAGCAACGCGAGGGGACCTTGGGAGCCATGGCCTCAGGAGCGCCAGGGAGCACCTGCTCCTCAGCCATCCCCTCTTGGTGGCTCTCCCGAGCCCCAGGGGACGGCGCCTCAGGGGCTCCAGGAGACATCGACGTCAAAGCAGCCCCGCACCCAGCACTCAGCAGCGATCGCACCCCACGCCCTCTCCTGGGGCGATCTCCGCGATAGCAGCAGACAAGGGAGCCGTGCAGACGGGTTTCTCGTGAGACCCGACAAGACCAGACGAACGAAGCCCCCATTCGTCATAGGAGGGCATCTGCTTCACGAACTCCACCTAGTTTGAGCAGCAGTACAGAAGATAGCATTCCTCTGGCAAGCGGGCCAGTGCTGGGTCGCACGTCAGGAGCTCCAGCACTGTGCGCCACACCTCGCGAGGAAGGGCAGGCGCTTGGAGCCTCATGTGGTCCCCATAGCCAGAGAAGGTCCACATCAGCCGAGAGTGGCGCTGGAGTGGGGCGATGCGGCATTGGATGTATTCCTTCACCACCATGGACGCCGTCACCCCAAGCTTCTGCAGCCTGCCAGCCGAAGCCAAACGGGAGCTAGCTTCTGGTCGACAAGCTTCTCATGTTTCCAGCCGGAGATCAGGGTAGCCGGAATCCATGGAGGAAGTAGCAGGGGGCTGCGCACACCAACATCGACGAACAACCACCGCTTCTTGAAGCCGCCGATGACGAAAGGCCGAAGACGATCCCCGAGCCGGCCGTTGCCGCAATAGCCTGGAAGGACACACACCCAGAGCACTAGAGTGCATCCGTCAGATGCAGCGAGAAGAAGTGGCGGAGAAAGGCCACAGAGGGGGCGATGCCCACCAAAGCTTCGGAGACGAAGGCGAAAACAGCGAGGAGGACAATAGATTGAGGATCAAGGTGCAGCGCACTGATCTGGTAATGCGAGAGCACCGTGTTGAAGAAATCGGAAAAGGGAGGAATTAAGCCCGCCCAAAGGGCGTGAAGATGGAGGGGGACCTCGGTGGCCGTCCTGTCGATTTCGGCGCGGGAAGCAGGCCAAGCCACCGTCGCCCCCACTCATTGAAATAGACGGCGAGCGTCGGGCATACCTTGTCCATCATCTCGTCGTTGATCACCACCGACCGCTCGCTGGCTGGACCAAAGGCCGGCGGCGAAGGGGCCGAGGTACGAGACTCCTCCCTCCCTTCCTTCTTGCGACTGGAGACCATGGTGGCGAGGGGAGTTGGTGTCGAATCGGACTAGGGGGCAGGACCAAGAAGACGAAGAAGCTACCGGGCACGCTACCAACACAGGGGGAGGGGTTGTGTAAGCAACAGTGGCCGTTAGGCCGGGCGAAAATCGAGGCTGCGTGGGGAAGTGGAGACGCCCACGTCCAATTAATCGCCATGTGTCAATCAAGGCCGCAGGCTTTTGGGGCCCGTGGCGCTCCGCACTTGACTCTTGGCTTCGCCGCGAAGCCAAGCCCGGCGCGCCTTGGGCCCGGGGGCTGCTATCGGCGCTCTGGGAATGGTGGCACCCAGACTTGCCTGCCTGCGGCCCGGAACGTGGCTTGTCCAACGGCCTGGTATGGCCTAATCTCATCAGCAACCACTCAAGACCCTCGCGAGGGGCCGAGCCTCGCGAGGCGGGCGACACAAGACCTCCCCTGGGGCGGCCTCACTAGGCTAGCTCCCGAGGAGCGGAGATATCAAGGCAAGGGGCACCTCGCGAGGTCCTAGTGACGTGAGCCATGATGACCAAGCCAGGCGGGCGCCAGTGGGCGCAGGATGACAATTTCCTCTTTGGTGCTAAAGGGGCACACGAAGGCGAGGAGTCCCGAGGCATCAGGCAAAGCTTTCCATATCGGTGCAACAAGACCAAGACCATCAGGACGGCAGAGCGGAGGTCATCGTAGAGCCCACGGAGGCATAACCACCAGAGCCTTTGGCAGGCGAAGACCACCTTTTGTCAGGATAGCTTGTACTAGCTGTCCCCCTTCAAACTTGGCCGTTGTGGGATCACTTCTAGCTCAATATTTGGGAGGAGGACCCATGCCACTATAAATAGGACTAGCCACCACCATAGAGACGAGGAGGAAGGAGAAACCGGACACACACCTGCAAGCTCATCTGAGCGCAAGAACACCTCTCCTCAGGAGGCGGTTCTTCCCCTGTACTAGTTCTTCCCCAGCCTTAAAGGCAATCAACCACACCACACTAGATTAGGGTATTACACCAAAACGGTGGCCCGAACTAGTATAAACATTTGTGTCCCTTGTTATTTGAGTTCGGGGTGCTAGGCTTAGGAATCGGCGAATAGGCGAGCTAGGGCGGAAGGAGAGATCTTCGTGCGCACCTCAGTGTTCGAACCTCAAGGGTTTTGCCGTAACCCAAGATCTAACAAACACACATATGTGACGTACCATCCTTTTTCGGCACTAGAATAAAAGGAACAACACAAGGACTAAGGGGTTCGCGTATATAACCTTTATCTAGTAGCTCCTATATGTGACGCATAATCTCCTTCGTCTCCTCTGGATTGGTACGATATGGTGCACGGTTGGGTAGCGATGCATCGGGAATTAAGTCAATCTGATGCTCAATCCCTCGAATAGGTGGTAATCCTGGTCGTACATCTTATGGAAAGACGTCAGCCAACTCCTGCAAAATGTTAGTGACAGCAGGAGGCAAAGAGGAAGGCACGTCCTCGAATAAAAATAATGCCTCTTTGCACACAAAAGCATAGCAAATAGATTTTTTCAAATCTAGATCATCAATATCAGATTTGGTGGCAAGTAAACATCCACTTTTCAATTTAATTTTAGATGCAACATGAGCTGATGGATTGTTATTAGGTTTCATTTGTTGCTCAAATTCTTTTGCCACAATATGATTTTCACTCTTATTTTGGTCCTGTTTTGCTTTAGCGCGATGAATATCATCTTTCAAAATGGAATCAGGCGTAATAGGAAGCAACGTAATATGTTTATCGTTATGAAAAAGAGTATACTGATTGTTTCTACCATGGTGTACAATTTTTTTATCAAATTTCCATGGACTACCAAGTAATAAGGAACATGCTTGCATGGGTACCACATCACAATCAACGTAATCAGCATATGTAGCTATACTAAAATGCACGCGAACAGTACGTGTTACCTTAACCTTGCCGCTGTTGTTGAACCATTGGATGGAGTAAGGATGTGGATGTGGTCTTGTGGTGAGAGACAACTTCTCCACCATCTCCATGCTAGCCAAATTGTTGCAGCTCCCTCCATCTATGATGACGCGAAGATAACGTTCCTTCACAACTCCCTTTGTATTGAACAAATTGTGCCTCTAGTTTTCCTCAGCTTGTGTGATCTGCACACTCAAAACACGTTGAGCAACTAAACAGTCATACCTATCAGCGTCGTCAGCAGCCATGTAATGCGTCTCTTGTTCAGAATCATCTCCAATGTGCTCTTCACGTGTAATAAGAGCCAAAGTCTCCTCATCATAGTCACTAGCGGACTCATACCCACCATCCTCAGTAGCAATCATCACACACAGAGATTTGCATTCCCTCGCGAAATGACCTCTTCCCTTACAACAATGACAACTAATATCACTTGTGTGCCCTGTTGATGCCATGGATGAAGAATAGCTCTGTGCAGGCTCGGTGGGTGTGCTCTTGGTAGATAGTGGTGATTGTGGCTGCTTTCTTGTATCACGGCTAGAGGTGGGAACTAGGGAAGGTGCCGGTGCAGCAGAATGTGTGGAAGTAGAAGATGCACGCGGTGTCCATGATGAAGGTCGACCTGCAGAAAAGTTAGTTCGCGCCAATGCCTGTCGTTCCTGCACTTCACATTCAGCTTTGCAAGCAAGATGGAATAAACGAGTGATATTATGATACTCCTTATACTCTAGAATGGTTTGAATCTCTCTATTTCAGCCTGATAGAGGCAAAGGTGTCATGTCTTTCGATGAGATGGTGGCTATCGTTTTTGGTGGAGTAGAGTTCGATGATCCGACTACGAACGTGCGAGGACGTCGCGCCTTAGCAATCGATAAACCGACTCCAAGAGCTTACTGACTACACCAGAGCACGATCAACCTGACCATGAGGGTCTATTTCCTACAAGCAAACGGAGAACAAACAATAAACTAAGATTGCAATCTGGATATTGCGAATATAAGAGGAAAGCTTTACTGATCAAGGTGGGATTCTATGACGTCATTGTCTGGTTGTTGAACAATAATGAAGTACATGAAGTTGCAGCTATTGTGAACTTTAATCTAAACAAAACCCAATGTCTAAACGATGCCCTAAGGGTTGTATATATGGAGAAAGAGAGGGGGACTTTTGTGGCCCTTTGGAGAAGGGGTCCAAAACTAACCCTAAGTCTGTTTTTCCCACACATACGGACTCTAAAAACAACCTATACTTTAGTATTTCAAAATTACATGGGCTCGCCCAAAAATGAGGTGACACAGCACCTAAAATAAGCTATGGACGAAATCTATGAAGGGGTATCTTGAATATTTCATCCATGTCCTTGGAAGTCATCACGGAGGCTTGAAAGTACTCAAATACGCACTAGAAACGCCGTTTTGGATCCCTCGCGTGTGCCTTCATCTCCATGCTTGATCCTACTCCAGTGTTCATCCCTCTTGTCCATGCTAGGCCCTTCATTATTAATCAACACAAATGTATCCAATTTAGGTAGTGTCATATTCTCATGAACAATAAAATTGTTACGAAGAAACGAAAGTACCTGGTAATTCAATTGGCCTGCACGAGCTCTAGTAATTGGTCCAATATTTATAATAGCAGGGGCAGTGGGTGTAACAATGGTATTGATGTCCTCATCAATGCCTCAGTTTACTGCTGAAGAGGCGGGCATTGAAGAGACTATTGGGAAAATACTCACCCCACTTCTCCATTGGCCACACCTATGCAAGAAATTCCTCAGTCCCCTAAAGAAACTGAAATACTCACAGGGTCTGAAGAACGTCAAACTTCTCTCCATTACATACTTGAAAAAATTCTAGTTGCGACAACCGAAGAAATGGAAACCCAGACTGCTGCTGAAGAAACTGAAGCTTCAATTCCTCAGTCTGCTGCACAAGAGGTTGTGATGCCCACTACTGTAAATCTTCAACTCAAGCCTCAGAATCCTCGAGCAAAAAGGTTGTAATGCCCAGTATGCGACTATGCCTCCCACGTGTCGAGGCACGAATTAAAGGCATAATCACATACTAGAATGATCTCAAGTATGGTATCTTTGCACAACTCATGTAAAAGAGGGGATGAATATGTAAACGAGTAGTTGGCTTACTGTCAGGCCCAAGATGCAATTCTATCCCGATCACGTGACACTTACGTGATTGGGGCACAACCGCATTTCGGGCGCTTAGCAAGATGGATATCATTACATCATACCATTACATACATACATGGGGGATACAACAATACATACAAGTCACATGAATACAACAACATCAATACAAAGCATCCGACTACAAGTGCAAACAAGAAAAGCACAAAGACATCCATCTGCTATCCCAGGCTGCCGACCCGGAACCTAACCCAAGACTGAAGAAGAAGAAGAAAGAACTCCAACTCAACGATCAACGCTCTCACGACAAGTCATCGGAAACCTGCACCTGCAACTGTTGTTGTAGTATCTGTGAGCCATGAGGACTCAGCAATCCCATAACCATGGGTAATAAGACTAGCAAAGCTTAATGGGTAGGAAGAGGTAAAGTGGTGAGGTTGCAGCAGCGGCTAAGCAAAAATATATGGTGGCTAACTTATGAGTACAAGAATAAGATGAGCATCTACTCAAATAGTCGCAAACTAGTAATGATCGCTAAAGATCCTGAAGTACCTACGAGTCAAACATAACCCCACCGTGTTCTCTTCTCAAAGTGAAAAGAGACAGTCACGGTTACTCACACAGTTGTGTATTTTACTTCGGATCCTCTGTCAAGTTTCTACAGTCGGACATTAACAAATTCCAATCTGCCACATAACCGCGGGCACAGCTTTCGAAAGATCATAACCCTGCAGGGGTGTCCCAACTTATCCCATCACAAGCTCTCACGATCAGCTGAAGTAATAATAATTATTACCCCTTATCTTAGGGAAATCCGATCAGGCTCGGCATCTCGGTGCACAAGACATTTCGACAATGGTAAAACAGGTCCAGCAAGACCTCCCGGCGTGCCGACACCCTGATAGTAGCCGCACGTATCTCGTCTCAGGCCACAACCGGATGGGAGAAGCTACGAGTAAAACCAGCCCTCAGGTTTCCCCAAGGTGGCCCCGCAGCACCCCCGTTTGGGACCAACACCATCAGCACTGGCCCCCTTGCTATGTAGAAAAGAATCCCGAGGGCGCGACCCCCTATGAAAATTTAATTATTTAATTAAGTTGTTATTATGAGGCAAATTAGAACCAATGTTGGGCCTTGCTGGAGGAGTTTTATTCAAAGACGAAGTGTCAAGGGGTTCCCATATACCCAACCGTGTAAGGAACACAAAATCAAGGAACATAATGCCGGTTTATCGGCTCCTAAGGTGGCATGAGTGGAACAAAACACCGAGCAAAAGGCCAAGCCTTCCACCCATGCCCAGTATATAGGTGTGTTAATAATAATAATAGATATTGTGATATTTCCAAAAACATCGGGTTCCAACATGGAACAATCTTCATCTTCACCTGCAATTAACAACGCTATAAGAGGGGCTGAGCAAGCGGGTAACATTGCCAAACAATGGTTTGCTAGGAAGGTGTCAAGGTTAGAGGTTTCATGGAAACAAGGAGAGGGGCTGACAATAAGATGGGTAGCGCGACATATAACGATAGCATCGAGACAACTAAGCATGGCAATGATAGTAAAGGTATCCAAGGGTATGGTCATCTTTCCTGAGATCCCACAAGGAAGAAGAACGGATCCATGAAGAAGATGAAGAAGAAGCCTTGAAGACGAACCACGGGTAGACGAACGAATCCTCACGATCGCAACAGAACAAGCACTAACGAGAAGAAGCAAGCAATACGGTAAACACTCCACTCAAGAACATGACAATAGGCTCAACCAAGTATGATGCAAGACACGGCAAGGAATGAAGCACACAAGAACAACATCACCCAACAAGTTTAAATGAGGCCGGAATCAACATATAACAAATCTGGTAAGTCCTCATATGCATAATTTGAAATTAGTCCAGATCTGAACAAACCTTAAGTTAAAGTTGTTAAACAGCAGGTTAACATGCACCATGATGATCTACACAAAATTCTAGTCAAGTTTCATATAAAGTTTGTTTAATTCGGAGCTACGGCCTAGAAGATATGAGCAAAACAAGACAAACAAGGCAACGGTGCAAGATGCACCCAAACATCAAGCAAACTCACTCCAAACATGAAAACAATATGATATTATGATTCTACATGCAAAATCACACAAGTTTCATATATGGCACACTCAAAACGGAGCAACGGGCTAAAAGATACACATGAAACGAGATATAGCAACAAGCTGAATGTAGCGACCAGACCTCAAACAGTCTGATCTCTCTGCATCAGTGTCATCCCTGGATTAGTAATGCTGACACGCACAATACTTGAAGGATTTATAACAGAGTAGCAATCACACACTTATTACATCAATAGTCCAACGATGAATTATTACAAATAATATGGCTGAAGGCCATCTAACATGATAACAGCGGAAGGCTTGGAAGATAAGTGAGTCCATCAACTCCAGCGGCATCACTGAGTATAGAACCACGACCTAAAAGGGCATCTTACTCATCGTCTGAAAAGTCTGCAACATGAAACGTTGCAGCCCGAAAAACGGGTCAGCACATGGAATATGCTAGCAAGGTAACACAAGAGAATGCAATGAAAGTAAGCTATACTATATGCAATATGGCTGGTGGAAAGCTCTATGGTTAAGTTTTTGCGTAAAGCCAATTTTTCCCTACTTCAAAGGAATAAATTTTAATTAACTATCATGGTAGTTGAAACATCGTTGAGAAGATATACATCCTCTCAACCCCAATTAAAATAATCATTAAACCCAACAAAATTAATTTAGAGTAACATGTTGAGATGCACATGAAAATCCAAGTACTAGATACTCAAGACGTCCATAACCGAGGACACGGCTAATCATGATCAATTTGTACACTCTGCAGAGGTTTGTGCACTTTTCCCACAAGACTCGATCGCCTCCGTTTGGTTTCTCGCACTGCATGGTGTTTGAGAAACGGATAACCGAGACATAGTCTTTCAGAAGCGCTAGCACCTTACAATCGGGCAGACCGTACCAACCTACATCCCCTACATCTGCTAGTCCACCACTGTAAGAGTTCGCACAACTTACTCATACTATGCTAGAGCCCATAATAGCAATGTGGCTGCACATGGAAGTTTCTAGTATGAATAATCTCATGATCCCTTTGAGCCTGGGTGGCGGTCCAAAAGAAAAACAGGCAATCACTGGAATACCCAGGTGCCTCAATCCACCCAGATGTGTATTAATGTTGCCACCTTAAGTGGAACCATTAATTAACAAACTCACATCTGTCATGGATTTCACTCACCTAATCCACGTCTACGAGCATAGCATGGCCTAGCAGCAAACGTAGAAGTAACTCCCAAAGGTTTGAATGTAATGCAGGTAATAGGTACTACCTCAATCTACTTCCCAATCCCACAAGTTAATTGATCCTACTCATGCAATGTGTGAGGGTTGGACTAATGCAATGAAAACTGGGTAATTGGAAAGCATGATCAAAGTGTTACTTGCCTTGCTGATGATCCACAAAACCTAGAGACTCAAAGTAGCAAGCGGCGCACTCCGGGTACTCTATCGCAATCAAACAAGCACACAATAAGTACTTAACTAATGCACCGATAAAACTCAAATAAGAGATCTAACCAGAAAGTTCAACTTAAGAACTCCGGTTTGCAAAAAGAATCAACTCGAAAGAAGCAACGAAACTCAAACTGCGAAAGAAACGAGCTTTGGTTTACTAGTTGGCCTAAAGTCAAATTTTACAATAGCCAAAACTTTGTTCCAGTTGATTAAACGTAAGGAAGACTTCGAGACGAAGATCTAGGATTTTGAATCACCTGATTCCGACTCTCGAGCAAAAAGAAAAACGCGAAACAAGATCAGGGCAGAAATCACGATCAGAATAACCGCGGATAAATACCTCGAAAAAGAAAAACAACCAGGCTAACGAACGAACGTTCGCTGTCTGCGGTTAACTAACTAACGAAAACCATTCGTTAAAATGAACGTACGGACGAATGTCCGCTAATTAACTAAACCGGCGAAAAAAACCGAACCGATCTAAAATAAAAAAAAAACAGATCTAGGTTTTCCTAAAACAAAACCGATCGGTTAAACGAAAAAAAACCGAGAACTACCTCTTCTCAACCAACTCCGGCGGGGCGAGGCGCGGCACGCGGGGCGGCGGCGGCGACGCGGCACGCGGGGCGTCGGCGGGCTGGCGGCGGGGCGGCGCGGCGCGGGGCGGCGGCGGCTGGCGGGCGGCGGCGGCGGCTGGCGGCTTGCGGGCGCTAGGGTTTCGGCGCTGGCGGGCTGGCGGCGTAACGGGCTGGCGGGGCTGGCTTATAAAGCCCAGTCTCCTGGTCCTTCACGAGTCTAAGTCGGTTTCCTATTTTTTTTTTCTAAAAGAGTCCCGGCACAGAAAAACTAACGAAAGAAATACCAAACGGACTAAAAAATTCCTGATATGAATTTTCACCGTCCTCTAATAATATTTAGGACAAAGTGAACATTTTTCCTGGACCTAAATGCAATTTTGAAAAACGCGCATTTTTCCTATGCGAATAAATCCAGAAAAATACCAAAAGTGATTTTAATATTTTTCCTCCAATATTTCTGTTATTTTGGAGAAGTCATATTATCTCCGCTCATATTTTGTATTTAGAAATATTTTTAGGAAAGAAAAATAATTAGAATCACACTGTCCTCGTACCGGTATTCGAGCGAACTCAAATACGAAAATGGTAAAATTCCCAACTCTCTCCGTAGGTCCTTGAGTTGCTTAGAATTTCGAGGAACTCCACGAACAAAAATGCAAAAACAAGAAATGCAAATATGATCTATGTATAACATTCCAAATTGAAAATTTGGGATGTTACAAACCTACCCCCCTTAGAATGAATCTCCCCCTCGAGATTCGACTTGGCTAGAGAACAGGTGTGGGTGGTCCTTGCGTAGATCATCTTCTCGCTCCCAGGTGGCTTGTTCCTCGGTGTGGTGACTCCACTGAACTTTGCAAAACTTGATAACCTTACTTCGAGTAACTCTGCTCGAAAATTCGAGAATCTTAACGGGCTTCTCCTTGTAGGACAGATCACTGTCCAACTGAATTGCTTCGAGGGGTACTGTGTCTCTAAGTGGTATATCGGCCATCTCCGCGTGGCACTTCTTAAGCTGCGATACGTGAAACACGTCGTGCGCTCCTGACAATCCTTCGGGCAATTCCAACTTGTAGGCAACCTCTCCCATGCGTTCCAAAACACGGTAAGGTCCCACAAATCTCGGGGCTAAGTTCCCTTTAACTCCGAAACATTTAACTCCTCACAGAGGCGATACTCTTAAGTATGCTCTGTCTCCGATCTCATAGGTTATCTCCTTGCGTTTCGAGTCTGCATAACTCTTCTGCCTGGACTGAGCTACCTTCAGTCTATCTCGAATCAACTTAACCTTCTCCTCAGACTCTTTGATTAAGTCTGGTCCAAACAACTGTCGGTTTCCAACTTCGTCACACGACAACGGTGTTCGGCATCTCCTTCCATACAATGCCTCGAACGGTGCCATCTTCAAACTGGCCTCGTAACTGTTGTTGTATGAGAACTCCGCATAGGGCAAGTTGTCATCCCAACTAGATCCATAATCTAATGCACAGGCTCTCAACATATCCTCCAAAATCTGATTGACTCTCTCCGTCTGTCCATCTGTGTGCGGGTGAAACGCTGTGCTAAATTCTAGTCTGGTACCCAAAGTTTCATGTAACTGATTCCAGAAATTTGAGGTAAACTGGGTTCCTCTATCTGATACGATGCTCCTCGGAACTCCATGCAGACATACAATTCTGGTCATGTATATCTTAGCCAACTTTGCACTGGTATAAGTGGTTTTCACAGGGATAAAGTGGGCTACCTTCGTCAATCGGTCTACTACTACCCATATTGAATCATATCCTGCTTTGGTCCTGGGCAATCCGGTGATAAAATCCATGCCAAGCTTCTCCCACTTCCATTCGGGTATTGGCATAGGTTGTAACAATCCTGCTGGCTTCTGATGTTCTGCCTTTACTCTTTGACATACATCACAAACTGCTACATACTCCTCAATATCCTTCTTCATACCGGTTCACCAGAAAATATCCTTCAAATCCAAATACATCTTAGTATTTCCTGGGTGAATCGAGTATGGTGAATCATGGGCCTCCTATAAAATCAACTTCCTGATCTCCGGGTCATTGGGCACATAGATTCGATCCTCAAACCATAGGGTGTCGTGTTCATCCTCAGGAAATCCTTTAGCTTTTCCTTCGCGCATCCTCTCCTTTATAGAGGCAATCTCTTTGTCGGCTTTTTGAGCTTCTCTGATTTTATCCATCAGGGTAGACTGGATTTCTAGTGTTGCTACATAGCCTCTCGGAACTATCTCCAAACGTAGTTCTCGTAGGTCCTCGGCTAACTCCTTTGGAAACTCCTCCATCATTAGGGTATTGACATGGCTCTTACGGCTTAGCGCATCAGCTATTACGTTAGCCTTTCCGGGATGATAATGCAATCTCATGTCATAATCCTTAATGAGTTCCAGCCATCTCCTTTGCCTAAGATTCAGCTCCTTTTGAGTGAATATATACTTCAAACTCTTGTGATCCATATATACTTCACAATGGTTTCCAATGAGAAAATGTCTCCACGTCTTCAATGCATGCACTACGACTGCTAATTCCAAATCATGGGTGGCATAGTTCATCTCATGAGGTTTTAGTTGTCGTGAAGCATACGAAACAACTTTTCCTTCCTGCATAAGAACAGCTCCAAGTCCTTGACGTGAAGCGTCGCAGTACACCTCGTAACCCTTATGTTGATCTGGCAGAATCAACACAGGGGACGAGACCAACCTTTTCTTCAATTCTTGGAAACTAGTCTCACATTCTTCTGTCCAATTGAACTTGGTGTCCTTCTTCAACAACTCCGTCATTGGCTTTGCAATCTTCGAGAAATTCTCGATAAATCTCCGGTAGTATCCTGCGAGTCCAAGAAAACTCCGGATCTCTCCAACTATTGTTGGTGCTTCTCAATTGGTCACAGTGTCCACCTTGGCGGGATCTACTGCTATTCCTTCTCCGGATATAACATGTCCGAGGAATCCGACTTCCTTCAACCAAAACTCACATTTGCTAAACTTGGCATATAACTGATGTTCTCTGAGCTTCTCCAATACCAAATGCAAATGCTCTTCATGCTCCTCTTCATCCTTCGAGAAGATCAAAATATCATCTATGAACACTACGACGAACTTATCCAAATACTCCATAAACACTTTGTTCATCAGGTTCATAAAGTATGTCGGTGCGTTTGTCAGACCAAACGACATAACGGTATACTCATACAACCCATACCTAGTGGTAAAGGCCGTCTTAGGTATATCTTGCTCTCGGATCTTCAATTGATGGTACCCTGATCGTAGATCGATCTTGGAAAATACCTTAGCTCCTTGCAATCTATCGAACAGATCATTGATCATCGGCAGTGGGTACTTGTTCTTGATCGTTACTTCATTCAATCCTCGGTAATCAACAACCATTCTTAACGATCCATCCTTCTTCTCCACTAGAAGTACTGGCGAAACCCAAGGCGAAGAACTTGGGCGTATGAATCCTTTATCCAGTAACTCCTTAATCTGTTTCTTAATTTTCCTCCAAATCCTTTGCGGGCATCCTATATGGTCTCTTAGAAATTGGCCCGGTGCCTGGCAAAAGTTCAATCAAAAACTCTATATCTCTATCCGGTGGCATGCCAGGTAACTCCTCTGGAAACACATCCGGATATTCCTTCACTACTGGCACTTCCTCCTGAACAACTCCTGACAAGGAATTTAACCTACTCCTCTTTGACTCATGCCGGGATACATACTTGATCCTTCTTCCTTCTGGCATAGTAAGCAAAATAGTCTTGCTGGCACATTCAATATTCCCTTCATACTTAGATAACCAATCCATGCCTAATATCACATCCAGTCCTTGAGATTCCAATACTATTAGGTCCGAAGGGAAAATGTAATTACCAATCCTTAAGGGCAACTGATCACACCATGACTTAGCCATATACTCTGCTCCTGGTGAGGTTACTAACATGGGCGATCTAAGGGCTTGGGTCGGCAGCTTATCCTTATCCACGAATCCCCTTGAAATGTATGAATGCGATGCACCAGTATCGAAAAGAACGAGTGCAGTAAAGGACTTAACTAAGAACTTACCTATAACTGCATCTGGTTGCTCCTCTACTTCCTCCACAGTTACGTGGTTCACTTGTCCTTTGTTGAACGGGTTGGACTTCTTCCCGGCGCTTCCATTGCCGTTCCCATTCTTAACTTCCGGAAATTCATTGGCGTAATGTCCATTCTTCCCGCACTTGTAACAAGTGACATGGCTAAAATCTCTCTTGGTGGGTGTGGACGGTGTAGGGCGGTTCTGATTTCCATTGGCTCCATTCCCATTTCCATTGCCATTCTTGGTGCCATTGTGGTTGTGCGAGCTACCTCCTCCATGGGTATGCTAAAATTGTCCTACCGCTTTAGGGGTAAAACGGGGCTTCTGCTGTGCTCCAGAATTATACTTTCCTTGCCCATACTTCCTCTTGCGACTCTCAATCTGTTGATGTTTCCTTTCAATCATTAGGGCACGGTCAATCAACTCCTGGTAATTATTGAAAGTTGCCACCATCAACTGTACGCTCATCTCATCATTCAGCCCTTCCATGAATCTCTCCTGCTTCTTGGCATCTGTGGCCACATCATCTGGGGCATAACGAGATAGGGTACTAAACTCATCCACGTACTGAGCCACAGTACGATTTCCTTGGCGTAGATTGCGAAACTCCTGCTTCTTCATACTCATGGCTCCAGTTGAGACATGGGCGGTACGAAAAGCTTGCTGAAACTGATCCCAAGTCACATTGGCTACGGGGTAAGTGGCTGTGTAGTTCTCCCACCATGCTGCGGCTGGTCCAGACAACTGGTGTGCGGCAAATTGCACCTTCTCTGCATCCGAGCAATTGGCGGCGGTCAAATCGCTTCCAATCTTGCGTAGCCAGTCATCAGCCACAATTGGTTCGATGCTGCTAGCAAACACGGGTGGTTGCAACCTTAAGAAACGTGTCAGGTTGTCCACGGGTGGTGGTGGAGGGTTGTTGTTGTTGTTGTTGTTGTTGTGGTTGTTGTGAGTGTTCTGGACAAGAAGTTGCATCAGGGTGTTCTGCTGCTGGATCAACTGGGTGAGCTTAGGGGGAAACTCAAACTCACGTCTTGGAGGCATCTGATGGGTGTAGAGGGAAGAGATTAGAATAGAAAAGAGGTCTAAAGGAAAATCACTACCCATATGCACATGAGACAAACACACAATCATATCACACCAATCAATTTCAAACAAGGTCTTACAAATCTAACGATCGTTACAAAAGTGCTCTAAAACTAATATTTGGTGGTAAACTACTAGTCACAGGGTGGTCATCTAAAAATATTGATCGGCAGAGGATTCCATAATATCTGCTCCAGCTTCATCTTCATAGTCTTCGTCCTTGCTATCCTCAGCTTCCGAATCCGTGTCATCTATGATAATATAGTCTTCCGGTGGAATCTCTTTGGGTTCTTCTTCTTCGTCTTCTTCTCCCATGAGTATTCCTAACTTCCGGGTCAAATCATCATTCTTCTCCACAAGTATCTTCATCTCCTCCTCATATCCGTCGCGTGTAGACTTGAGTTCTTCTTCTAGCTCTAAATTCCTATTTAGGGCCTTCTTCAAATCTATCATCCCTGCACACATCTGGTGCTCCTGGCGAAGAATGTGGTGGTTCAACTCCTGGATGAATGCTGCAATGGATCTACCCTTCCGGGTGCTGATCATATCCCAATTCTCATCTCGGCGTCCACAAATCTGGTAGATAGTGTCCTTTAGCTCCTGCTTGTAGACTTCTCCAATCCTTCCCATAGCAATGTGGGCTGCCATGCTCCTTCCTAGGCTCCATGTAGGCGCATTAAAGGAAAATGCTATGAGTGAGGTGACAGGTGCAAATGTCCTTCCTGGAACTTGGGCTTGAATCAACCAACACTCCTCCTCAGGTAGAGTGGCATGGTAGGTTCCGGTGAAACTCGGTAATCCAATGTTGAGATATCTTGTGACTTCCTTCAGGTGTCGTCCAAATGGTGTATCATCATCCGGTTGCATGAACTTGTGCTTGGCTTCCACCATCCTAAAGAGTAGAAAAGATGAGGAGTCAGAAAAGAGAAGAGTGAATTGTGTTCTAGGGCTTGTCTTAGTGGTCGTGTCCTACAGTCAGCGTGTGCTCTGATACCATCTTGTAGCGACCAGACCTCAGACAGTCTGATCTCTCTGCATCAGTGTCATCCCTGGATCAGTAATGCTGACACGCACAATACTTGAAGGATTTATAACAAAGTAGCAATCACGCACTTATTACATCGATAGTCCAACGATGAATTATTACAAATAATATGGCTGAAGGCCATCTAACATGATAACAGCGGAAGGCTTGGAAGATAAGTGAGTCCATCAACTCCAGCGGCATCACTGAGTATAGAACCACGACCTAAAAGGGCATCTTACTCGTCATCTGAAAAGTCTGCAACATGAAACGTTGCAGCCCGAAAAACGGGTCAGCACATGGAATATGCTGGCAAGGTAACACAAGAGAATGCAATGAAAGTAAGCTATACTATATGCAATATGGCTGGTGGAAAGCTCTATGGTTAAGTTTTTGCGTAAAGCCAATTTTTCCCTACTTCAAAGGAATAAATTTTAATTAACTATCATGGTAGTCGAAACATCGTTGAGAAGATAGACATCCTCTCAACCCCAATTAAAATAATCATTAAACCCAACAAAATTAATTTAGAGTAACATGTTGAGATGCACATGAAAATCCAAGTACTAGATACTCAAGACGTCCATAACCGGGGACACGGCTAATCATGATCTGTTTGTACACTCTGCAGAGGTTTGTGCACTTTTCCCACAAGACTCGATCGCCTCCGTTTGGTTTCTCGCACTGCATGGTGTTTGAGAAACGGATGACCGAGACATAGTCTTTCAGAAGCGCTAGCACCTTACGATCGGGCGGACCGTACCAACCAACATCCCATACATCTGCTAGTCCACCACTGTAAGAGTTCGCATAACTTACTCATACTATGCTAGAGCCCATAATAGCATTGTGGCTGCACACGGAAGTTTCTAGTATGAATAATCTCATGATCCCTTTGAGCCTGGGTGGCGGTCCAAAAGAAAAACATGCAATCACTGGAATACCCAGGTGCCTCAATCCACCCAGATGTGTATTAATGTTGCCACCTTAAGTTGAACCATTAATTAACAAACTCACACCTGTCATGGATTTCACTCACCCAATCCACGTCTACGAGCATAGCATGGCCTAGCAGCAAACGTAGAAGTAACTCCCAAAGGTTTGAATGTAATGCAGGTAATAGGTACTACCTCAATCTACTTCCCAATCCCACAAGTTAATTGATCCTACTCATGCAATGTGTGAGGGTTGGACTAATGCAATGAAACCTGGGTAATTGGAAAGCATGATCAAAGTGTTACTTGCCTTGCTGATGATCCGCAAAACCTAGAGACTCAAAGTAGCAAGCGGTGCACTCCTCGTACTCTATCGCAATCAAACAAGCTCACAATAAGTACTGAACTAATTCACGGGTAAAACTCAAATAAGAGATCTAACTAGAAAGTTCAACTTAAGAACTTCGGTTTGCAAAAAGAATCAACTCGAAAGAAGCAACGAAACTCAAACTACGAAAGAAACGAGCTTCGGTTTACTAGTTGGCCTAAACTCAAATTTTACAGTAGCCAAAACTTTGTTCCAGTTGATTAAACGTAAAGAGGGCTTAGAGACGAAGATCTAGGATTTTGAATCACCTGATTCCGACTCTCGAGCGAAAAGAAAAACGCGAAACAAGACCAGGGCAGAAATCGCGATCGGAATAACCGCGGATAAATACCCCGAAAAAGAAAAACGACGAACAGGCTAACGAATGAACGTTCGCTGTCTGCGGTTAACTAACAAAAACCGTTCGTTAAAACGAACGTACGAACGAATGTCCGCTAATTAACTAAACCGGCGAAAAAAACCGAACCGATCTAAAATAAAAAAAACAGATCTAGGTTTTCCTAAAACAAAACCGATCGGTTAAACGAAAAAAAACCGAGAACTATCTCTTCTCAACCAACTCCGGCGGAACTCCGGCGGGGTGAGGCGCGGCACGCGGGGCGGCGCGGCGCGGCGAGGCGGAGGGCTGGCGGCGGCGGCGCAGCGCGGCGGCGGGGCGGCGGCGGCAGTGGCGCGAAGGCGGCGGCGGTGGCTGGCGGCTTGCGGGCGCTAGGGTTTCGGCGTTGGCGGGCTGGCAGCGTAACGGGCCGGCGGGGCTGGCTTATAAAGCCCAGTCTCCGGGTCCTTCACGAGTCTAAGTCGGTTTCCTAATTTTTTTCTAAAAGAGTCCCCGCGCAGAAAAACTAACGAAAGAAATACCAAACGGACTCCAAAATTCCCGAAATAAATTTTCACCGTCCTCTAATAATATTTAGGACAAAGTGAACATTTTCCCGGACCTAAATGCAATTTTGAAAAACGCATATTTTTCCTGTGCAAATAAATCCGGGAATAAATCCAGAAAAATACCAAAAGTGATTTTAATATTTTTTTCCTCCAATATTTCTTTTATTTTGGAGAAGTCATATTATCTCCGCTCATATTTTGTATTTAGAAATATTTTTAGGAGAGAAAAATAATTAGAATCACACTGTCCTCGTACCGGTATTCGAGCGAACTCAAATACGAAAACGGTAAAATTCCCAACTCTCTCCGTAGGTCCTTGAGTTGCTTAGAATTTCGAGGAACTCCACGAACAAAAATGCAAAAACAAGAAATGCAAATATGATCTATGTATTAACATTCCAAATTGAAAATTTGGGATGTTACACTGAAGTTAACAACCACATAGAAACTTTGGAGCAATATATATATATATATATATATATATATATATATATATATATATATATATATATATATATATATATATATATATATATATATATATATATATATATATATAGGGTGGGTCTATTCTCATAACACCCCTTAAGACCTTATTCTCATAACACCAACCTCTTATTCTCCTAAAACCCGAGACCTACAGGTAGCTACAAAACTAACCGCGAAGGAGCCGAACGAACTGCACGGGCTAAGAAAAAAACCGACCCCACCTTATGCTCCCCTCCTGCTTCATCCATCGCCGCTGCGGCTTCTGACCGGCGCCTCCCCTCCTGCTCCATCCATCGCCGGCGCGGCCCCCAACCGACTTCTCCCTTCCCGCTCCATCCATCGACACTTCATCTCCATGCCCCGAAGCAGCCAGCGCCTCCATCCCTACATCCACCGAATCCATCCATCAGGCCATGCCGTCATGGAGGTGGTGGGTAGGTTGTCGTCTGCCGCCCTCACAACCTCCCTGCGACGAGCAGCAGCTCCCCATCTCCGCCGGTGCTCGCCGTTCCCGCGCATCCAACCGCCCCCCCGACCAACACGCCGCCCGCGTCGCCTCTAAAACCATGGCGCATCAGCACTGCCCGCGCTATGCTCCCCTGCCCCTGGCCTCCCTCACCCATCAGATCCAGCAGGAGGACATCGACAAACCTCTACACTAGCTCCCCACCACGTCCGCCTCCAAATCCGCCAGCGCGAGCACCTCCGGTGACCTTGGACTCCGACAGCCATCAGATCCCGTGTCGGCGCGCCTGAAGTCGTGCGGTCCGTTGCTCCCCCGCCCGTGGGCTCCCTCGTCCGCCCCACAGCACCGACAGTGCCCCGCGACATGCTCGGACAACAGACCTACTAAGCCTAGCAGGCGAGGATGCAGGTTGGTGCTCGGGGCCGCCATGGGGGCTCTCCTTGCAGTTCGGTGGCTCCCCGTGGAACTCGATTGCAATGTGCAATTTGGCAGTGCTCCCCACCCCTCTGGTTTACTCTCCGGGCAGCAGCGGCGCCACCACTCTGCCATCCTTTCCCCCAATAGTGGATCCCCAACCCTCGGCCTCCCTCTCCAGGTAACCGCATGTTTTACTACAAAAAGAGGTTCAGTTTAGCTGAGACATTCGTGCATGTTTTACTGGACAAAGAAGGTTCATTTTAGTTCATCTGTACATTGCAAAAAAACTGTTTTGCTCAATGGCGTGTGGCTACTGTTTTGAAGTGCATTGTTTCATCTTGTGCGAGTTTGCTTTTGTTCAGGGATTCCGAGAAGTTGAGAGAAGTAGAATTGCAGTCCGGCTGGCGAAAGAGCAAGAGAGTCATGTTATATCTTTTTTCTGGACAAAGCCGCCGATGTCCGCGGTGTAGTCCACATGTGTTATGTAAGAATTTCATTTTTTGCATCGGCTGTAGTTTACTCAAGCAGAGAAGTGCACTTTCTTCTTGAAGGTTTTGTGCAGCTCGTCGCCAGCGGCAGCGTGCGGTTTTGATTCGAGGAGCTCCCGGGAACACTGGCGCTGCTGCCCGACCCAACGTAGGAGGAGCACCGGATGGCGCCTGATCAGTCCCCGCGTGATCCATGTCACGGGCGAAGGGTGGGTAGAGGGATGAAGGAGTGTGCTCCCACGGGCGTCCAACCGTCCCTGCGGGATCCTCGTCGGCGGAGGCCCGATTGTGCAGTTGCTGGATCCCGGGAAGTCCATGCGTCGCGGCTGTGTAGTATGTGCGTTGTAGCCGTGCAGTTCCCCGGTGACTCCAACACCCCTCCCCCTCCTTAATGCAGGTCCGTGTTCGTCTATGGCTCGACCACGGGCGTCGATGGCTAGCCGTGCAGTTTCTGCAGGCACGCGATGCGGCATTTCACATGGTGCAGTTCGACAGTGGTTCGACAAAACATGTCTTGTTTTGCAGCCGGTGCCATTGTGTGTGCATTTTAGTAGTTGGCCGCCCCGTTATAGCTTAGTTAATGTGTTTGTATATTTATCTACAGAGAAGGCTTTTTTTTTGCAGATTTGGAATGTATAATTCATCTCGTGTGGTTGCAGTGCGCTTGTGCGTACGGTCCAGTGATATTTTCATTTTTTTTTCAAGTTTACCCCGACCATTAAATCAGTTTGTAATTTTGCCCCGATGACTTCCGGTTCACTTGGTTATGCAAAAAAATATATGTGCTTGTTTGTAGGGTATGGTGCAGTTCTTTTGTATTCGTCCCTGTGTCAAAACTGTAAAAAAAAATGAATGCAGTTCAATTTTCCTTTGAATAGTTTAGAGCTTTTGCAGCTCACTTGTTTTGTTGTGAAAAAATTAAGTGCAGTGCGTTTCCGGTTCAGTAGAAGACGAGAAACAAAAAAGAAGAAGAAAGAAAGTGTGCTCCACTTTGGCAAAGTTTGTTTCTTGTAAAATGCAATTCATTAGTTCATTTTAAGAGTGATGCCGTTCACTTGCCCCCAACATGAAAAATGAAAAAAAAAATAGCGGAATCTCAAAAAAAAAATATTACCAAAACAACACAAAAAAGTAATGCGATCCATTTGGTGATCCAAAAACAAAAACACATCGGAAAAGCAGCTCACTTCTCAAACGCGCGTAAAAAATTAATTAGTACGAAAAAAGACAAAAGCAAATCATGAGGTTCACTTTTGGTACTGTTCCGCTTTACTTTCGGGAGTGTTGCGGTCCACTTTCCTTCGAAATAAAAAGTTGGAAAAAAAGACAACAAAACTCCTCTGAGAAAAATCTACGTCCAACAAAATAAATCATGAGGTTCGATTGACTGTCTGATGCAGTGCGTTCTTCAGTTTGAAGCAGGACGCTTTTCGCGTTTTTGTAATTTCAAAACTGCTCTTAAACCGTAATGAATTAGAGGGCGTGTTCTACATGAGAAAGTAGCATCTCGACGATATCTTTCCAACCGTGTATCATTTGGATCATTTCGGCCAACGTTTTGTAAAAAATTCACGAAAAAACGGCTGCTGCCGTTCGTAGTCAGCCGCATGATTTTCAAATTTAACTAAAAACCGTAAGGAATCTCAAAAACATTTCAACATATGAAAGTTGCGCCTCGTTCGTAGCTTTCCAACGGTATATTACAAGCCTTGTTTCGACAAACGGTTAGAAAACTGGAGTGAAAACAGTACCGAAAATTTGAAAAAATTCGAAAAACACAATTCCGTGATTTAGTAAATTCAAAACTGCTCTTAAACCGTAGCGAATTAGAAAAAATAATACATATGAAAAAGTTGCGTGGCGACGATACCATTCCAACGGTGTATCATATGTTTCATTCCGACGAGCGGTTTAGAAAAAAACGCCAAAAAACGCTCGCTGCCATTCGTTGTGAGCCGCACGATTTTCGAAACTGCTCTTAAACTATGATGAATTTTGAAAAGTGTTCAACATGGCGAAGTTGCGTCTACTACATAGATTTTCAACGGTATATTACAAGCATAATTCCGATAAACGGTTAAAAAACTAGAGCAAAAAAGGTACCGAAAAAACAACACGTACAGTTTTTTCAAACATGAAGTTCGCTGGTCTCTATGTTGCGGTGCGTATAGCTTTCCAATGCAGTATTGCAATGCAGATATATATATATATATACAGCCGGTCTATTCTCATAACATTATGAGAATAATATTCTCATAACACTTCCGAACTGCATTGGAAAATTGCATTGGAAAGCTATGCGCACTACTTCCTTCTTCTACTGCGAACCACATAGAGGTGCAGCAGGAACATTCATTTAGCAGCGTTTCTAGCTAGTTTGACTGATTTCTACTGGTTTATTTGTGCATGCGCTGATTTAATATGTGGTTAAGCACTGAATTCAGCGAGAAAACGACGGAAATCCTTGGATTTGGCGGATCTGCGTCCGTTCTTCCGCTGTTGGAGGAGTTTCGCATCTTGCTGTTGGCTGTTCGTATTGTATTGATGTTTGTGTGTTACTTTTATCCCGTTGATGTTTGTGTTATTCCGCGACAGATTAATCTGCTAATAGGATTGAAATTTAAGTTTAATTTTGTCGAGTATCTCTATGTTCTAGCGGAAAAGCGTCTGTTCTCTGTTCTTCTCCGTGCTGATCAAAATTGTTCCGTTTTGTATGTAATATTCTATTGTTTTCGGCAATTACGGGATGCTTTTGATCTATCAGTATGAATTGGAGCAGATTAAGTTGTTAATTTCGAAGAATTTAAGTTTTTTGTCCATGTTTTTTTGCGGCGCGACTGACTCTGGTCGTTTCTCAAAGATGTTTTTTGAGATTTTTTGCATTATATAGTTGTTAGAACTGCATTGCAGGCTGTGTTTTTCATATGTGAATCGTGGTCAAGAGGGGTGGACTGCAGTAATATGCAATGCGCGTTGAATTTTTGTAGTGCGGCGAACTGCATTAATATGCAATGCGAGCCTGTATGAACTGCATTACAGCCACGGGGGTGTCGAGGGACTAGTTTGATAAGTTTTTTTGCTTTGGTCAAGCGCGGTGGACTGCAGTAATATGCAATGCGGAATGCACTTTGTTATGTAACCGCACTGCTTTATTTGTCGTTTTTTTTATGTTGTTTCTTTTTCATATATATATACTGGTGGGTCAATTGGCTCCCCTCCCACCTTATCCCTAGCGGCTCCCATCTCACCTTATCCCTGGCGGCGCCACTCCTGCTCGATCTGTTTTTCTCCCAACCAGATCTGTTTTTTCGCCTGGCAATGGATTGCGCGTGCGGCTGCCTGCCAAGGTTGGAGCCCATGCTGGAGACATGCGTTTTATCTGAAGGTTTGGTTCTGAACCAGAGGCAGCGGCACAACGCTCTCTGTTCGATTCTATATTCTTCAGGTATTGGATTTCGGGCTCCTTTCGTCCATCAGTTGACTGACGATGATGTC
Source organism: Secale cereale (assembly GCA_902687465.1). NCBI lineage: Eukaryota > Viridiplantae > Streptophyta > Magnoliopsida > Poales > Poaceae > Secale > Secale cereale. Next base: position 370,434,749 of record LR738712.1, on the reverse strand, counting down.
AGTGTTTCATGGGTATGTATTTCTCGGATATTCTTTTTCATGTGTTGTTTGTAGTTAACGCTACCTGAATTTTTGTAGGAGTATTAGTTTTCTGAAGAATTTTTTTTGCTACCAAGTATAAGTGAACTGCTTTTCCCATAGTAGTTTTTTTATGAACATTGTAGGAGCAGAAGCAATTTTGTCTAGTCAATATTATTATGTGTTGACATCAATATTTTTTTTATGAAGATTGTAGCAGCAATTTAGTTTCTGAAAGATTGTAATCTTTTTCTTAGTTGTTCTTTTTTTTTCTGTTCTTGTTGTTTTTCTTTGCTGAAATTCCCTTCTGGTCTAGTCAGGGTAACAGAAAGCTGTGTTAATTTGGTGTTGGTCAGCAAGAATGGATATCATGATGTTGATGTTATGTATTCTGTTGGCTCTGATGATTGTTTGGTTCTCAAAGATGGCTGGAAGGAATTTGTGGAGGAAGCTGGTCTTCAGGCAGGGGATGTTGTCATGGCTATGTTTTATAGGCATGCAAAGTGTTTGGAAATCAAGTTAAATTTGCTTTAGATCAGTCTCGCTTGAGCAGCAGCAGCATGAGACATTTTTGTTGTAATAATCTGACATTTTTTGCGTGGGTTCTAGTGTATTTTCTTATGAGAATTCTGAGTATAAGTGAACTGCTTTTTTACATATAGTCTTTCATGTGCATTCTATCAGCAACAGCAGTTGAAGAACATGCATTCTGGAAACCCCCACCGAGCTTTTCCTTTTTAACCCACATACGGAACTAGAGTTTTTTTAATAAAATAGGACTGCATCAACCTTCTTAACAGGAGCAGTTTTGTGAAAGAATTCTCTATGTGAACTGCTCTGATAGTTTTGTTTTTTATGTGTATCCTAGCTATAGGAGCAGTTTTGAAGCAATATACATACTGAAAACAGACTACTGAGAACTGCATATATTTGATAGATAGAAACCACGGTTCTGCGGTCATAATTAACATAGTACATCATCAAGCAAACTAACGCAACATAAGCAAACATTGTCCCAAAGCAAACTATAATGAAAGCAAACTAATCTACATACACAGAGGGAAACTAAATCGAGCACTTGCGACAGGAATCCTTGGGTTTCAGCATCTGTACTGCTTCACTAGTTCCACCCGTTGGAGTTGGAGGTGGAAGTTGATGCCCCCTTGCCCCACGGCTTCCAGGATGACCTCGGGCGCTTCCTGGTCTTCTCTGTTTCATCGCGCGCGAGGCCTTTCTTCATGGTGCTTATTCGGTTCCATATCTCGAACGCAGCGTAGGCGTCCTTGGCAGCATACTCGACGTGCTTGGTGCTGAGAATCGAAGTCCACATGCTGTGGTCGTGGTCTGTCATCTTCATCTTCATGTCTGCGTACTCGTCGTCTATGATGGCAGCAGCTACATCGCCAAGCGAGTCCAGTGGCTTCGTTCCATCAGGCACCCTCAAGTTCGTCTGGATGTCGACGAAGTTGGGGATGTGGAGGTTGCAGGCTGCGAGCTTCTCCTTGTCCTGCTTGATGGCGAAGCCAGCGAACTCGAACCTAAAGAAAGTGAACCGCAAGTTATACCTTTCGAAACTGCATACATGGGCATATAGAACTGCAACACGTACTCGGCAGAGAGAATTGCCTACCTTGGGTCGCCGAGGAACCTGTCGAAGGGGATGCATCTCTTGCCCAATGTACCACATACCTGGAAAAGAAGCACTGGGTGGTACTTGTCGATGGATAGTTGAACTAGGGCCGCTCTGCTGTGGTCGGGTGTGTACTCCACGTCGATGCCGACGATCTTCTGGCAGCGCCGCTGGAGAACTGTCTTGAACTCTTCGACGTACGTCGCCGCCATGGCGGCGACGTCGGTGGTGTAGATCACCTTCAGCTTCGTGTTCCCGTGCGCATGCACGGCGTCGTAGGTCCTGCTGAACCCCATTGCTGCAAAGAGGAGGTAGAGGAGGAGGAAGGCGCAGCGTCGTGTGTTTTGTGCGGACAGTCTGGTTGATGAAGCGCGGGATTTAAATGTGAGCGGCAGCAACTTCTGCCGAGGCCACGATCTCGTCCCCCAACCGTGTTGGCGATCGTGGGTTTGTGATGATCGTGGCGTTCGTGCGGCGTGCAACCGTCGGGATAGAGGAGGGGCGGGGCACGGCGCTTCGGGCGATAGTGGGCGCATTTATTTTAGGGCAGGCGAACCGAATCGTCCGCCGTAAGCGAACTGCATCGCTTCAGAAGCAGAATCGTTTCCCGTAAGCGATCTGCATCGCTTCAGACGCGGAATTGTTTTTGTTTTACATTTTTTTGCACTAGGCGCACTGCACTGTGTACTCGAAGGTTACTGCACTGCAAGCTTTAAACGCACCACACACGCACTGCGGTGTATGTGAATCCTAGTCCGACTCTACATTTTTTTCTTTTCTAACTGCTTTTCTGTATTCATTCACGTTCATGTCAGATTCTATACGACTAAGAGAACTGCATTCTCAAAATGACATTCCGATGTCAGGTTTTTCATACAGAAGAGAACCGCATTCTGAGAGTGGCATTCTCATCTTATTTTCTTTTCATACAGAAGAGAACTGCATTTTATGA
>LR738712.1:370388516-370432030 GCA_902687465.1 Secale cereale | reverse complement strand
ATTTGGTCACAAAGCATGTATGGCATATGTTGTATCTATTCATTTTTTGAACTTCAGTATTACATGTTGAATTTCTTTTTTTTTTGCAGTCCACTGAACACAAGCTATATATATTATATACGATACGATATATATAAACGATGAAGTTAATATGTTTTTTAAAATGCAAAACTGCATATGTGTTTGATCTACATCCTTTTCCTGGTGCTTCTTCGCAGGTTGTGCACTGCATTTGTTTCAATGGTTGTTGCTGCTTCTGTCTTGCTCTTTTTGTTCGCATTACCCCTCGTAACGGGACCGTGCGACTGCGATGCTTGCCTACGCGCTGGATTCTGCGTTCTGTCTCTCCCCCTCATTTTTGATGATGGTTCTTCGATTTCTTCATCTGCTTCTTCTTCTTCCTCGTCTTCTTCTTCTTCTTCCTCATCTTCCTCCTCGGTTTCATCAGCTTCGCTCGCTTCCTCGCTCTCTTCTCTGTCAGCATCTTCTTCGTCATCTTCTTCATCTTTTTCCTCTGTTCTATTTGGACAAGTTCTCGCGTTATGCTTCTCTCTCTTGTTGCAGACGCTACATAGTCTTCTCTTTGGCGTATCATCTTGTTGGTCAGCTTGGTGATTTGTGGTGGCATTTTCAGCCTGGATTTGTTTCAGCCTCTCCTCACATGTTCTCGAGTTGTGTCCCGCAATCTTATTGCATGATTTACACATCCTTACCCCCAGTGGTCTTCCTTCGCTGTCCAGTTCTGGCTCAGGCCTGCTATTTTTTTAGGGCTTTTTTCATTTGCTGCAGCTTTTTTATTGGCTGATTTGCTCTCTTTCTTTCTCCCTTTTGTGTTTGAAACAGGCGGGGGAAGAATTGTGTCATCCATAGTATGAACTGCACCATCAACAGCATGTTCGTGCTCCTTTCCTTGTTCTTCACCCCGCGCATCCATTATCTTCTCTGCCTCTTCTTCTTCGTTTATTACGTTCACTTCTTGTATGAGTTTTCTCATCCCAGCTAAAGCTCTGTTGTACCCTCTATCCGATTTGACACCTCTGTTCGCCAGGTCCATTGCAGTTTCTGCAAGTAGTCTTCTACGGCAGAACATCGAACTCCCATCCGGAGCAGTTTGCTCATAGTCTCTGCGGTCAAAAGTTGGATTTTGGCGTGCGTTCCGTGTGTATCTCTTCAATATGTACTGTTCAGGTATCTTGTCCACCCGCAGCTGATCCAACATGCAAATGATGTGCACGCAGAATAGGCCTGCAACAAAAGAATTTTTTTTGGTTACTCGTGCCAGCAAACTGCATATAAATAGGCAACATTTTTTTCATTTTTTTGGTTTTGTGAACTGCATTATAAATAGGTCCTGGGTCTGCTGTTCTAGTGAACCTCACTATATATATTTTTGTTTTTAATCTCTTTTTTTTTTGCTACCAGCAATAAGTGAACTTCATTTTGTTTTACGTGTGCGTATTTTTTTTGTTTTCCTGTCTCACTTACCTGTGTGTGTCCACAGCTTGCATTCGCATTCGTAGATACCGTTCGTCACATCAGCAACCACCTGGAACTCGTGTCTTGCCCAATCAAAATCATCACACCGGTTGTAGTGGCGCACCAAATATTTCGTCGGGTTGTCAGTGGACTGCTCTGATCTGATTGCAGTGCTGCGGTAGTGCGTTTGCTTGAAGTCAGCAAAGACCGCCCTGGTGTAAATCTTGGAGAGCTGAACCTCGAATGCAAACTGAGTAGTAGTCTTTATTTCCGTCTGTGAAACAAAGAAAACCAGTTAAGTGGTTGTCTTTTCGCAGCAAAAATCAAGAAAGCGAGTAGTGTTTTTATTAATTGCTCATCCAGCTTATAAACTTTGCTCTGTTTATATACCTCGTTAGCTATGGTCTCCGCGTGCTCGACGCCCTTCCTTGTCTGGATGCACCTGTCCACCTGGGACGCAAAGATGTGTAGGTCGTGTCTTTCCTTGACAAAGTTCCTCTTCAAGATCCGGTTCATGCTTTCACTTCTCTGTGTCGACGTCATCCGTGCACATAACACCTCCTTGTAGTAAGCCGATATCCATTCTTTTCTGTCTGTCCACAGCGCCTTCATAATATCATCATTTTGCAGGTTATACTTTTCCATTAGCTCATGCCAAGCGCGTTCAAAATCTGATGGCATCAGTGGGTGGTTGAGAACGGAGGTCAGCTCATCCTTGAATTTCTCATACGCTTTGTACAGCAAGGACAAGTGATCCTTGTATTTTTTCAGTATATGCCAACGACATAACTTGTGCAGCGTGCCTACGAGCGTACTTTTTATCGCGGCATCCATGGAGGGGCATTGATCTGCATGTTTTTGAAAAAAAACAAGCAGCGAGTTATTGAGAGAACTGCATATCCTTTTTCTGCTTTTTTTCTTTTTTTTTCATTGGATGTAAGAAATGGACTACAAAACTTGGCAGTGAACTGCATTGTTATTTAATTTCACTATTTTTTTCAGCATACCTGTGAGTATGCAGATTGGCCGCTTGTTGTTCATGCAACGCAAGAACGTCCGGAACACCCACTCGAAAGTCGGTATTGTTTCGTCTCTGATGAGAGCCACAGCGAATATTGTACTTTGGAGGTGGTGGTTGACTCCAACGAAGACGGCTAGAGGCATGTGGAACTTGTTGGTCTTGTAGGTCGTGTCAAATGTGACACAATCTCCAAAATCCTCGTACGATCCCCTACAGCTCGTGTTCGCCCAGAATATGTTGCGCACACGGTTATCGACATCTTTGTCGTAATCATAGAAGAACTCCGGGTTTATTTGCTGCATCTTCTCAAAGAAAGCCAGGAGTTTCTTCACATCGTCCTCTATTTCCTCCCTCGCGAATTGGTGCTTCCTGCAGTTTGAAATAATAATATACTTGCAGCATTAGGGGACATACAGAAAATGCACAAAGCGGACTGCATGAAATAGACGATATATCGTTTTTTAGTGAACGTACCTGTTCACCCAGTCACGGCTGGTGCGCCCCATAAAGTGCAGTCCTCCTGACATCCTTGACAGGGTTAACATCATCTGCTTGTGCGTGAGGTTGTCGCTTTGCATGTCCTTCACTAGTTTATCGAGCAACGGATCATCCGTCTTATGCGAGTGCATGTGCAGAAGCATAGCTGGGCTGTCAATCATCATGTGGTTGTGATTGAGCTCAATCTCTGCTATCACAAACACATTCTTTATTTTTTTCAATCTCATCCCCGCCTTGCAGCGAGTCCTCTTTGATGTTTTTTCTCGCTTTCTGTCATAATCAGTGACAGTTTGTTTGCTTCTGCCTTCCTTTGAGCACACGATGTATCTGTTTGTTCTGTATCCGCCGTTTTTACGTGTGCCGAAGCCTGCATGTCTCGCATACGTGTTGTAGAATTCTCGCGCCGCATCTTCTGATGTGAACTGCATACCTTTCACAGGCACAAGTTCTTGGAGCATGTTCTCATCCTGCACACAGACAACATGGAATGTTTCTTTTTTTTGTTAATGAGAATGCACAAGCTGAAACTATGCGTAATAAGTGAACTGCAGTAGTCAGGAAAGGATGCTTACGTGCGTGTACTGTTTTTCTTCTAACGGTGTTTGCAGCTCACCGATGTTTATTGGGCATGGAGGGGTGACAACAGACCTGTGTAATTGAGGATCGCGAGGAGGCAGGAGTGTGGAGAACTTTACTTTTTTGGTTGCTTGCGGCCCTCCTTGATTCTGCTTCCGATTCTTTTGTTGGACAGTAGGCGGCCTTGGTGGAATTCCACTGTCCCTCTGTCGATGAATCGTTTGCACATGGACCTGCCGAACTTGCTGGGTTTCAACATCGGCTTCTGGAGGTGCTATATCATCCGTTCTGATCTGCTGACCAAATGTTTCAAAGACACGCGTGTACCTTGGCTGCATAACTGTTATGATTTGCTCTTCGTCATCATCCTCCTCATCATTTTTCTGCGCGCGTTCCCCCATGAAGACCAGATCGTCATCGTCCTCCTCGTTATCCTGCGGGATTTTTGTTTCACTGCCTTCTCCATCTCGAATGATGTTTGGTTCACTGTTTACATCTTTATCCTCTACATCTTCCTCCACGGAGTAGGCAGTTCTGTTTGTTGTGTTAAAGAAACCCCTAGGTAATTCAGGTGTTATTTATCCAGGCATCTCCCACTCTTCTCTTCCAATGCAGTTCAGGGGATCGGGGTCGTAAATGATTCGAGGCATCTTCTGTTTTTGAGGCATAGTAAATTCCTGCAGGTTATTAAGCCAAAGCTTTTTTTTATGCACGTCAACAATGAAATGAACTGCATCTTTCGTACTATATATCATTATATTTTTGCAAACGGTGAGAATTTGCACTTCAATTTGTCATTCTACAGCAGGGGCACTGTTAGTTAACGTGAAGAAACAATGCACTTCAGCTCTAGGAACATCGCTCTACATTTTTAGTCATTGTGGACTGCAATTTTGATCCATACAATGTTTTTTATTTTTCGAAGTATCCTTTTCTGTTTTTCCACTTGGAGACACATGTGACTGCAGTCGACGCAATATGGGGGACTGCATGGGTATAAAAACGGCACTGCAAACTGGATGTGGGGGCTTGGTATGTTGATTTTCTTACCTTATATGCAGTTCCCTCCTTCTGCAGATGCAGCTCTTGCTGCTGTTGTCGTGCAGTCCACCTCCTCTGCAGGAACTCATGCGCTTTTTCCACCTTCGCCATTGTTGCGGGAGAAGGCTGGACGTGCACCATTGCAGTTCGCATCCACGACGAATGCGATGTAGTAGTCAACCTTGCAGTTCGCTTCCCCCTGTCATGCATGGCTGAGGTTGGATGCTTCAGGGGCGGATCCTCCAGGTGGTGTTGGGGCGAAGGTGAGGTGCGGCGTCGCTTCCTAAACGCCGCCGCGGAAATTTCGTCCCCGACGGACAGCATCGCCGACCGCTTTGGCTCGTGCTCCGCACGCGCTACGAGGCGGGGGAGTGGTGAGGGAGGACGCCGGCCGCCGGCCGCCGGCCGCCGTGCGCTCCCGCGCTAGGAGGCGGGGGAGTGGTGGGGGAGGACGCCGGCCACCGGCCGCCGTGCGCTCCCGCGCTAGGAGGCGGGGGAGGGGTGGGGGAGGACGCCGGCCGTCGGCCGCCGTGCGCTCTCGCGCTAGGAGACGGGGGAGGAGTGCGGGAGGACACTGGCCGCCGGGGCGCTCCCGCGCTAGGAGGCGGGGAGGGGTGGGGGAGGATGCGGGCGTCGGGCCTCTGGCGCTAGGAGGCGGGGAGTGGACGAGGAGGGTTGTTAGGAGAATAAGCCTGTTGTTAGGAGAATAAGGTCTTAAGGGGTGTTATGAGAATAGACCCACCCTATATATATGCTAAAGCACCCAAACATGATAACAAGAAGCATGGATGAGAAGTAGACATGATACTTAACAAGTATGAACTTAGAACACACCCAAAAGCTTGCTGGAACACATTTAACCAAGCATGGCAAGTTGCAATAAAATTATCCAGACTTAGCCAAAATCTGGGAAGGCAAAAACATCATCACGATGCCGCCTTCGGAGGCACAAGACAACATGCATATCAACTCCACTAAGCATATCAAGAGCATGGACATGTAGTAGACATATCCTACAGCACACAACTCCATTGGAGCAACTCCATAGGAGGCATGGATCAATAGCAACAAGCTCCACCAAATTGGACATGCTGATAAAATCCTGACAGGCATAATTTATAGCAACTTGAGAGCAAGAAATAAATAAGCTACAGCAGGCCAAATGAGCAAGTAAGGGCATGAATGGATAGACAATAACATGGACAACAAGGCATGATCATTGGCCACCCCAAAACAAGCATGGATTTTACTAGGGCATCAAGCAAACATAGCATCAGGTTATAACAGATTCCAGACTTAGCAGTTTTTTCACTAAGTATAAAACAGCAATAACAACATGGCATGTTTACAAGCTTGTTTAAGTCACCTCAAGGCATATCATGGAAAGTGGATTGCACCATAGCAAAGACCATATTATTGTGCTTCTAAAACATCTAGACATGTGCCATGAAGATAAACACATCAATAGCAATGAGCAAGTGAAATCAGCATCTCATAACAAGTTTTAGCACTTAACAGCCAAATGCACTTTTGCAACAGAGATTAACATGGCAAGATGACACCTAACATGAATGCTACAGCAACCAACATGTATTACACTTCACAATGAACATTTTGACATATCATATGCACCATTTGGATAAACATGCACCAAGTTATCATATCTCAAACATGGCAACAAAATAACAAGTTTTAGCAGTTTATAACAAGTAGCACTCTTGCATCAGAGATTAGGGCATCTAGATGAACTCAAACAAACATGGCACAATGGAACAAAGTGTAGAGCACATCACCACGATCATTTTGACATTTCATTCACTCAATTTGGATAAGTACACACAAAGTTACACGCATGTAAAGATGCAACATTATGACAGTTTTCTGGGGACTTAGAAGAAAATAGACCTCGGTTCGGGGCGGACATGTCCATGACAGAGTGGACGTGTCCGGCGGCGGGACCCACACGGCAGTGGCACAGAAGAGGCAGAGGGCGGACATGTCCGGCCCGGCGAAGAGGTCCGACGACCGGACGTTGTTCTCCGGCGAGGACGGCCGTCTGTGAGCTCGGGAGGCAAGGGAAAGGTGGATCCGGGCCCTCCTGGCCGGATCCGGCGATGACGGGGGTCGGAGAAGGGCACGAGGCGGTGCTGGTGGCCGGATCTGGCGCGAGAGCTCGCCGGGCTCGCGGCTCCGGCGAGGTAAGCGGCGGCGGCTGCGAGCTCCAGGGCGGCGGCGACTGGAAGGCCCGACGGGGCGGAGGGAGCCTGGCGCAGGAGGAGGACGGCGCAGAGGTTGGAGGCGCGTCGCGGGGCCAGCGGCGAGCTTCGGGCGGCGGGGAGACAGGCACCGGCCGGCGGCGCTGATGGATTCGGCGGCGGGATCGGGAGCTCGGGGATGAGGCTCGGGCGAGCCTGCGGAGTGCGGGGCGCGCGGTGGCGGGGCCCGGCTCGGCCCGGCGGCGAGCGCAGATGGGCCTGCAGGGCCCAGCGCGGGGTGGGAGCTGGCAGGGCGACGGGGAGCCGTGGCTCGAGCTGCGGGAGCCGGCTTGAGGGTCTCCGGCCGTCCGATCTGGCCGTGGACGGCCCAGATCTCGGCTCGGGAGCCGACTGCTGGCTCGGGAAGCCGGCTGACGGGCAGGCTTGGGTGGCGGCAGCGCCAAGTGGCGAGGTGGGAGTTGGCTGGCGCGGAAATCGAGGGGAGGAAGAAGAAGGCCATATTTGGCAGGGGTAGGCTGCTTAAATATGAAAGGGGAGGTTAGGGATAGGGTTTGGAGGGGGTTTTTGGGCCGTTAGATCCGATCGGACGGCTCCGGTCGCAAGGAGGGGTAGGATGGGCCTAGAAGGCTGTGTAGAAGGCCTTGGGCTTAGGGAAGAGAAGAGAGGGAGAGGCCCGCGGGGGTTTTCGGAGACCGAAAACATCCGACATTTTAACCGGCGACTAGTACCGCTATATATCTCCGTTGGGCTATCAAACGAGCTCCGAATGCGATGAAATTTGGCAGGCGGCCTGTCTACACTATAATAAGACCACATGACAAGTTTCACCCCATTTCGAGAACGTTTTCCGGCCACTCATAAAATAATTATTCGGAGGCGCCGCGGGCGCGTGTGAGTGTGTCTGGGCTCAGAACGGACAACGGGAAGGACGAGAGGACTCTGGCGGATGCAAGTTTTGAAAACATGATGATGCAACACACATGATGACATGGCAAGATGCAACACGCAAGCAGATGACATGGCAACGACGGCGAATAACTGACTGACACCTGGCGCACCGGTCTCGGGGTGTCACAACACTCCCCTACTAACAAGAGATCTCGTCCCGAGATCTTAGGAACGAGACGGGAGAGGAAAATGAAGAACATGTTCTTCCAGGACAAAAGAGTGAAACCAAAGAATATCGAGAGGTTGAGCCAATCGAAAAGAAGAATGCAACGGAGAAGAAGAAGGGATACGACGAGAGCCAAGATCTTAAGTGACAAAAGAGGCAATGAAGCCACTCCGGTTAATAAAAGATAGAAAGAAATCTCCACGAAGGAATTCGGGCATCACTCCGGCTGAAACTGAATGAAATAGCACATCGGTTGAACATGAATGGAATAGGACAAGGACCTGAGAAGATGAAACGAAAACATGACGAGATGAACAAGACACTGCCTCCGGAATAGTTGAAATGATGGAATTAAAGAATGGAGAAAAGATGACAACTTGAGCACAAGTGACATGAACGAGAATTATAAAAGAAAGACTTGAACGGAGTTGTTGAGAAAAACAGCCACAAAAGAATAAGCTCGTTGTGGACTTATTTAAACATCTCAAGCTTGAGGTGACTTATGCCGCAACCAAAAGATGGATTAGCAGAGAATAAGAAATGCAAAACTCCACTTCAAAAGAATACGTAGAATTATTTGCACTCAAGAGGCAAAAGAATAAGAATGCTTGAGCTGCTCTAGAAGAATTGCTCAATATTTGAAGAATGAATTAAATGATGAAGAACCACCATGAGGAACTCCGGTAACGAAAAGGATGATGATGACGGATGAAAAGAATAAGATTAAAGCCTTGCGATGATTTAGACGGGGTTTTGACGAGATAGCCGAGAAACTATGAACTCCGGGAAGAAAATAATAAAACACTTGGGATTTGAATTTATTCATGAAGAATAAACTCTGAAGGAAGGAATTAATCAACTTGACGGAAAAAAATAAGAATTATGTTATGCTTCTCCTCCATCATTTAAATTGATGAAAGCAATGGATTCGCATACTACTTATTCTCCTTGAAAAGATTAAAGAGGGATATATCGCGAACTTGCGAAAATCTCCATGAAGCACTGGTAGGATTGGAATAGAATGAATGGATTGATATGATAACACCGGAAAAGAACTCTTGAGCGAGCTACCGTAAGGAATTGAAGCCGAGTGAAGAAAAGGAACGAACCACCGTAAGAGAATTGAAACCACGTGAAGAAAAGAGAGAACCACCGGGAAGAATTAAAATCGAATGATGAAAGAGAACAAACCACCGTAAGAACTGAAATTGAGTGAATACGAGAGAATGAATCACCGGAAAGAATGAAGCACTTGAGGAAATTTAGAGAACGAAGAGATCGCGAACTGATTAAAGAAAACTTGAACGAAGCACCGGAAGAATGTGAGACGAACGAAGAGGCATCAAAGAAGAATATTTGAAGGACGAAGTTCAAAACTGAGAACGAAGACATCTTCTGAAATGATGGCCTTCGGAGGAACACAAAGAAAGAATTGAAGAACTACTTCGGATGAATGAAAAAGAAGAAAGGTTGAACCAACGATGAAAAATAATTGCAAGCAATCTTGGAGAAGGCATATGACTGATGGAATCCATACTTACGTCACACTTGAAAAGAATTTCGGAACACTCTGGGAAATTAGAAGAGTCAGGTAAGATCCTGGAAAAGACCTTTGGGTTAGGGCCCACTGAAGAGAAAACACCGTTGAAAAAGGATCGAAAAGAAGATAATGCACCGGAATGATTGAAAAACTCGAATGAGGTCACAACCTCGAATTAATTGCAACACGGACGAATATGCTAAGATTTCTTCGGAACTCCGGAACAATTAAATGGCGAGAGGTAAATGTGGAAGGGAAAAACATTTGAGCCGATGAAAGAATAAGAACAACACCGAGATATAGGAATTGAATCCACCGGAAAAGAAGAAGAGGTGAAGAATATCGAATCGAGAGGAGAATTCACCAGTTGAAATAACTGAGACAAGAATGCAAAGGATTCAACCGAGTAGGAAGGATACTCGATTAAGGACTCCGGCTCCGAGAAGCACAATTGTGGACGGGTGGGAAAAAGAAAGACCCCATCGGACGGGGAAAACACCGTCAGAAGGAAAAGAACTGAGGGTTGAACTTGCAAAGAAGAAGAGGGTCGAGTCCACTTGACGAGAGATGCACCAGATGAAAGAACTGACAACGCAGCAAACGAAAAACTAACCACGTGATCCTAGAAAAATTTGAAGGGGAAGAAGGGTAATTCAAAACACCTATGTCAAGATTCCTCACCAGAGCGACGAAGGGGCTGAGGAGTAAAAAGAATTCCTACTCTCCGATATAACTAGACTCCGAAAAAGTTTTCTGCTAGACTCAACAACGGCCTGACTACGATCAATCAAGTCGGCTCCTATGATCGATCGAGGCTCTGATACCAACTTGTCAGGCCCAAGATGTGATTCTATCCCGATCACGTGACACTTACGTGATTGGGGCACAACCGCATTTCGGGCGCTTAGCAAGATGGATATCATTACATCATACCATTACATACATACATGGGGGATACAACAATATATACAAGTCACATCAATACAACAACATCAATACAAAGCATCCGACTACGGGTGCAAACAAGAAAAACACAAAGACATACATCTGCTATCCCAGGCTGCTGACCCGAAACCTAACCCAAGACTGAAGAAGAAGAAGAAGAAAGAACTCCAATTCAACGATCAACGCTCTCACGACAAGTCATCGGAAACCTGCACCTACAACTGTTGTTGTAGTATCTGTGAGCCACGAGGACTCAGCAATCCCATAACCATGGGTAACAAAACTAGCAAAGCTTAATGGGTAGGAAGAGGTAAAGTGGTGAGGTTGCAGCAGCGGCTAAGCAAAAATATATGGTGGCTAACTTACGAGTACAAGAATAAGATGAGCATCTACGCAAACGGTCGCAAACTAGTAATGATCGCTAAAGATCATGAAGTACCTACGAGTCAAACATAACCCCACCGTGTTCTCTTCTCAAAGTGAAAAGAGACAGTCACGGTTACTCACACAGTTGTGTGTTTTACTTCGGATCCTCTGTCAAGTTTCTACAGCCGGACTTTAACAAATTCCACTCTACCACATAACCGCGGGCACGACTTTTGAAAGATCATAACCCTGCAGGGGTGTCCCAACTTAGCCCATCACAAGATCTCACGATCAGCTGAAGTAATAATAATTATTACCCCTTATCTTAGGGAAATCCGATCAGGCTCGGCATCCCGGTGCACATGACATTTCGACAATGGTAAAAGAGGTCCAGCAAGACCTCCCGGCGTGCCGACACCCTGATAGTAGCCGCGCGTATCTCGTCTCAGACCACAACCGGATGGGAGAAGCTACGAGTAAAACGAGCCCTCGGGTTTCCCCAAGGTGGCCCCACAGCACCCTTGGGACCAACACCATCAGCACTGGCCCCCCTGCTATGTAGAAAAGAATCCCGAGGGCGCGACCCCCTATGAAAATTTAATTATTTAATTAAGTTGTTATTATGAGGCAAATTAGAACCAATGTTGGGCCTTGCTGGAGGAGTTTTATTCAAAGACGAAGTGTCAAGGGGTCCCCATATACCCAACCGTGTAAGGAATGCAAAATCAAGGAACATAATGCCGGTTTATCGGCTCCTAAGGTGGCATGAGTGGAACAAAACACCGAGCAAAAGTCCAAGCCTTCCACCCATGCCCAGTATATAGGTGTGTTAATAATAATAGATATTGTGATATTCCCAAAAACATCGGGTTCGAACATGGAACAATCTTCATCTTCACATGCAACTAACAACGCTATAAGAGGGGCTGAGCAAGCGGGTAACATAGCCAAACAATGGTTTGCTAGGAAGGTGTCAAGGTTAGAGGTTTCATGGCAACAAGGAGAGGGGCTGACAATAAGATGGGTAGCGCGACATATAACGATAGCATCGAGACAACTAAGCATGGCAATGATAGTAAAGGTATCCAAGGGTATGGTCATCTTGCCGGAGATCCCGCAAGGAAGAAGAACGGATCCATGAAGAAGACGAAGAATAAGCCTTGAAGACGAACTACGGGTAGACGAACGAATCGTCACGATCGCAACAGAACAAGCACTAACGAGAAGAAGCAAGCAATACGGTAAACACTCCACTCAAGAACATGACACTAGGCTCAACCAAGTATGATGCAAGACAAGTCTATATATGGTGCAATACATGGCAAGGAATGAAGCACACAAGAACAACATCACCCAAGAAGTTTAAATGAGGCCGGAATCAACATATAACGAATCCGGTAAGTCCTCATATGCATAATTTGAAATTAGTCTAGATCTGAACAAACCTTAAGTTAAAATTGTTAAACAGCAGGTTAACATGCACCATGATGATCTACACGAAATTCTAGTCAAGTTTCAAATAAACTTTGTTTAATTCGGAGCTACGGCCTAGAAGATATGAGCACAACAAGACAAACAAGGCAACGGTGCAAGATGCACCCAAACAACAAGCAAACTCACTCCAAACATGAAAACAATATGATATTATGATTCTACATGCAAAATCACACAAGTTTCATATAGGGCACACTCAAAACGGAGCAACGGGCTAAAAGATACACATGAAAAAAGATATAACAACAAGCCGAAGTTAACAGCCACATAACAACTTTGGAGCAAGATATATATATGCTAAAGCACCCAAACATGATAACAAGAAGCATGGATGTGAATTAGACATGATACTTAACAAGCATGAACTTAGAACACACCCAAAAGCTTGCTGGAACACATTTAACCAAGCATGGCAAGTTGCAATAGAATTATCCAGACTTAGCAAAAATCTGGGAAGGCAAAAACATCATCACGATGCCACCTTCGGAGGCACAAAACAACATGCATATCAACTCCACTAAGCATATCAAAAGCATGAACATGTATTAGACATATCCTACAGCAAACAACTCCATTGGAGCAACTCCATAGGAGGCATGGATCAATAGCAACAAGCTCCACCAAATTGAACATGCTGATAAAATCCTGACAGGCATAATTTATAGCAACTTGAGAGCAAGAAATAAATAAGCTATAGCAGGCCAAATGACCAAGTAAGGGCATGAATGGATAGACAATAACATGGACAACAAGGCATGCTCATTGTCCACTCCAAAACAAGCATGGATTTGACTAGGGCATCAAGCAAACATAGCATCAGGTTATAACAGATTCCAGACTTAGCAGTTTTTTCACTAAGTATAAAACAACAATAACAACATGGCATGTTTGCAAGCTTGTTTAAGCCACCTCAAGGCATATCATGGAAAGTGGATTGCACCACAGCAAAGACCATATTATTGTGCTTCTAAAACATCTAGACATGTGGCATGAAGACAAACACATCAATAGCAATGAGCAAGTGAAATCAGCATCTCATAACAAGTTTCAGCACTTAACAGCCAAATGAACTTTTGCAACAGAGATTAACATGGCAAGATGGCACCTAACATGAATGCTACAGCAACCAACATGTAGTACACTTCACAATGAACATTTTGACATATCATATGCACCATTTGGATAAACATGCACCAAGTTATCATATCTCAAACATGGCAACAAAATAACAAGTTTCAGCAGTTTATAACAAGTAGCACTCTTGCATCAGATATTAGGGCATCTAGATGAACTCAAACAAACATGACACAATGGAACATAGTGTAGAGCACATCACCACGATCATTTTGACATATCATTCACTCAATTTGGATAAGTACACACAAAGTTACATGCATGTAAAGATGCAACATTATGACAGTTTTTTGGGGACTTAGAAGAAAATAGACCTCGGTTCGGGGCGGACATGACCATGACGGAGTGGATGTGTCCAGCGGCAGGACCCACACGGCAGCGACACAGAAAAGGTAGATGGCGGACATGTCCGGGCCCGACCGGACATGTCCGGCCCGGCGAAGAGGTCCGGCGACCGGACGCTGTTCTCGGGCGAGGACGGCCGTCGGTGAGCTCGGGAGGCGAGGGAAAGGTGGATCCGGGCCCTCCTGGCCGGATCCAGCGACGGCGGGGGTCGGAGAAGGGCACGAGGTGGCGCTGGTGGCCGGATCTGGCGCGAGAGCTCGCCGGGCTCGCGGCTCCGGCGAGGTAAGCGGCGGCGGCTGCGAGCTCTAGGGTGGCGGCGACTGGAAGGCCCGACGGGGCGGAGGGAGCCTGGCGCAGGAGAAGGACAGCGCCGAGGTTGGAGGCGCGTCGCGGGGCAAGCGGCGAGCTCCGGGCGGCGGGGAGACAGGCGGCGGCCGACGACGCTGATGGATACGACGGCAGGATCGGGAGCTCGGGGACGAGGCTCGGGCGAGCCTGCGGGGTGCGGGGCGCGCGGGGGCGGGACCCGGCTCGGCCCTGCGGCGAACGCAGATGGGCCTACAGGGCCCAGCGCGGGGTGGGAGCTGGTAGGGCGACGGGGAGCCGCGGCTCGAGCTGTGGGAGCCGGCTTGAGGGTCTCCGGTCGTCTGATCTGGCCGCGGGCGGCCTAGATCTCTGCTCGGGAGCCGACTGCTGGCTCAGGAAGCCGGCTGACGGGCAGGCTTGGGTGGCGGCGGCGCCAAGTGGCGAGGTGGGAGTTGGCTAGCGCGGACATCGAGGGGAGGAAGAAGAAGGCCATATTTGGCAGGGGTAGGCTTCTTAAATAGGAAAGGGGGGTTAGGGATAGGGTTTGTAGGGGTTTTTTGGGCCGTTAGATCCGATCGGACGGCTCCGGTCGCGAGGAGGGGTCGGATGGGCCTAGAAGGTTGTGTAGAAGGCCTTGGGCTTAGGGAAGAGAAGAGAGGGAGAGGCCCGCGGGGGTTTTCGGAGAACGAAAACATCCGACATTTTAACCGGCGACTAGTGCCGCTATATATCTACGTTGGGCTATCAAACGAGCTCCGAATGCGATGAAATTTGGCAGGCGGCCTGTCTACACTATAATAAGGCCACATGACAAGTTTCACCCCATTCCTAGAACGTTTTCCGGCCACTCATAAAATAAATATTCGGAGGCGCCGCGGGCGCGTGTGAGTGTGTCTGGGCTCAGAACGGACAACTGGAAGGACGAGAGGACTCGGGCGGATGCAAGTTTTGAAAACATGATGATGCAACACACATGATGACATGGCAAGATGCAACACGCAAGCAGATGACATGGCAATGACGGCGAATAACTGACTGACACCTGGCGCACCGGTCTCGGGGTGTCACACTTACACTCGCCAAGTCACACAATGAAATACATTAACATACATCATCCGAATAACATCAGAGTCCGACTACGGACGAAGATCCAAATGAAAGATACCATAAATAAAGCAACACAAGGTCCCGATCATCCTAGTAAGGGCCCTACTGATCCTCGGGATAGGACACGTAGTATCGTCCACGCTCTTCATCGAACTCCCAATACAACTCTGAACCACCACCTGTGTAGTTCTCAACGGTACATGCATCTGGTGTTGTGTAGAATCTGTGAGCCACGGAGGACTCGGCAATCCCGTTCCCGGGTAGAAATACTATCAAAGCCTTAGGTGTGGAAAAGGCTGAAAACAAGGTTGCAGCAGCACTAGCACTAGTTTACGTGTTTAGAGCGAGAAGATAAAGTGCCAACGATCGTCAAAATGATCACGAAGTGATCCTAACTACTCACGTCAAACATAACCCCACCATGTTCACTTCCCGAACCCCTTCGGAAAGAGACCATCATGGTTACTCACGCTGGTAGTATATTATGAACATGGTGTCAAGTTATCTACAACCTGATATTAACAAATTCCCATCTGCCACATAACCGCAGGCATGGCTTTCAAAAGATCAAAACCCTGCAGGGGTGTCCCAACTTAGCCCATCACAAGCTCACGATCTGCGGAGTCGCAACTCCAAGGTGGGAAGGCCCGAGTATTCTCGGAATCCCGTGCTCAAGATATTCCGACATAGGTAAAACTAATCCAGCAAGACCTCCCGGCGTGTCGACACCCTGATAGTAGCCGCGCGTATCTCGTCTCACGCCACGACCGGATGAGCACTACGTACAACAACCGAAGATCCCAGCGAGCTGGGTAGCACCGCAAGTGGCTCTAGTTTGGACCAACACTCATGAGGAGCACTGGCCCAGGGGTTGTTAATTAAGTCCTCGGTATAGCTAGTCCCTATGCAAGTTTTAGTTATTAGGAAAATGTAAAACCAATGTTGGGCGTTGCTGGAAAAGCTTTAGCGCTAAGCGGGTTATCGAGGGGGGCCCATAAACCCCTACCGTGTTAGGGACGTAAAATCAAGGAACATAACACCGGTTTAACGGTTCCTAGGGTGGCATGAGTGGAACAAAACACCAAGCAAGAGGCTTAGCCTTCCACCCGTTACCAATATATAGATGATTTAGCTTAACAGTTTATGTATTGTGATATCCCAACAATAACTTCATCAAGAAGCAAGAATCTTCAAATCTTCACCTCCAACTAACAACGCTATATGAGGGGCTGAGCGATGCTTACGTAGCCAAACAACGGTTTGCTAGGTGGGTGGTTAGAGAGTTTCATGGCAACAATAGGAGGCTGACAAACAGAAATATGCATCGAGGCAATAACTAAGAGCGAGACATCTAGCATAGGCAAAGATAGTAGTGATATCTGGGTAAGGTCATCTTGCCTGTAGATTCCTCGGAGGGATCGCAACCTTGCTCCTCAAACTCAACCTCGATAGGAACCTCGTACTCCGTATCGTCACCGGGCTCTAACCAAACACAACAAAGCAACACCGGAACACAATCAATCATAATGCAATGCTCAAACACATGATGCATGAACATAATGAACAAGGTCAAGAGTAGATATGATGCATGGCCTAGGGTCACAAGAGAGCAACATCATCAAAATCAAACAAGATCACTCGCATGAAAGAAACAAGCAAAAGAACAACTAACAAGTTGATGTAGATTATTCAAACAAACATCCAACAAGTTTTAAAGGAGTTGGTTAACATGGCAAGGGTGCAAGTAACATTACAGCAACATGCTAGCACATTTAAATGGGATAGAAAAATAAACAACAATTTCCAGAAACTCCCAATATTAATTAAATGCATTTTAGACAGATCTGAAAATTTTTGGTATAAAGTTGTCAAACATGCTAAACAACACCACCAAAATATTCTACACATTTTTCCACCCCAAATGCATATAAAGTTTATTAAATTTGGAGTTGTAGATATTTAGCTATGATTTTTACAAGTTTTAGCATATTTAAAACAAGAGTAAATTCAAACAGCATTTTAAATGTTTTCAAACATGCCAACAAACAGCATATTCATAATCTACATAAAATTCTAAGCACTTATCATATACAACTCATTTTCATCAGAAGCTTATTTCAACAGATATTAAAATAAACACGAAAATGCAGGAAAAAAACACAAAACAGAAAAATAAAACAAGCGCAGGGGTCAAGGTTGACCCAGGCCTGCGCTAGCCCATGCCACTAACAAGGGGGCCCAGCTGCGCTGAGCTGGCGCTAGCGGGTGCGCGTGGGGGCTGGAGATGCACAGTGAGGCTGGCAGGTGGGGCCTGCCTGTCAGCCTCTCAGGAAATATAAAAAGGGGGCGAAACCACTGCCCCGCACGGATTCGAACCCAAGACCTATGGCTTAACTGACGGAGACACAGCCACTACGCTAGCGAACGGATCTTGACAGAGAATAGGAGTGATATCTGAAGACTAAACTGAAGAAGCAGAGCAGGGGAAAAACAGGGGGCTCGTCGGAGCTGCTCGTTGGAGCTGCTCCAGCGACCTAGAGGGACGGTGGAGTGGTGCGGTGCGCTCCTGGGGGAGTTCCGCACCCACTCGAAGCACCTGCAGCATCTAACATGCACTACAGCGCCGGCGGCGAGCACATGATAGAACGGCGGCGGCGGGCAACGACGAGACGATGCAGCGGCCTAGGCGGAGCGGCGACTACTTAGGCGGCATCTACGCGATGAGCTGATGCAGACGGGCATCACTAGACAGCCTGCGGTGGTCGGGACACTTGCCGGAGACGAGGCCCGACGGCGATGAGCTCGGGCGCTCGATGAACTCGGAGCTAGAGGGTGCTAAAGAGGGGGAAAAGGGGACGAGGAGGTGGTGGGGCTCACCACGAACACGAAGGTGTGTTCAGCTGGCGTGGACGGAGTCGACGACAGCGAGTCTCGAACAGCTACGGGCGCCGAAGGCGAAGAAGAGGAAGAAGACGTCGGCAGCGAGGCGATCGGCTCCGTGTAGAGGAAGTAGTCGACGTAGTCGACGTCGGGGTAGCAGCTGGACACGGTCGGCGAGGCTGAGGTCGACGGGAGGCACACCGGCGACGAGCTGGCGCTCTCAGATGCGTGCGGGTATTCACTAGAGTGGCGGATCTGGTGGACCTTGGCTCTCCAGACGGCGAGAGGAGGAAGAGGAACCCTAGGGGGAAAGGGAGGACACGCTGCGGGTTTAAATGGAGGGCTCAGATCACGAGACCTCGACGTCCGTGATCACAGCACGACGACAAGCGCGCGCTCTGGCTTCGCAAACGCGTGACGAAGGTAGACGGCAACGCGGGGCTGTGAGGCTGACATGTGGGGACAGGCACAAGGGAAGAGACGGCGCGACTACGAGCGGCTCGGCTGGCTGGGCCGCTGCGGGAGAGAAGAGATGGGCCGTGCATGCTGCTGGAGAAGGACTGGGCCTGGGGGAGGAGAAGAAGGAGGAGGCCCAGGCCACTGCTGGAGCTGCTATTTCTGTTCCCTTTTCCTTTTCTTTCTTCAGAAAGTAAAGAAAATAAAAGCACCGGCTTAAAGGAAAAGAGTTAGGGAAAAATAAAAATATCCCCATGCTCCTTGATTTATTCCCTATTTAATAAAATTAGTTTGGACATTTTTAGAGCCAGAAAAATAAAAGGAGTTTGAATATGGTTCAAACTCTTGTCATTTTTAAACCCAACCAAATCAATTCTAAATGGGGTGATATTTGGCAGAGAGGGTGTAGACATGGTGCAAGGTTTTTAGGAAAAGAAAGAGCATTAAAGGACTTGGCTAGGTGACTTGCACAATGGAGTAAAGAAAGGATAGAAAAGAGAAAGGAAGAAGAAGAAGAGGGAAAACAAAGGAGGGGGTCTAGGGTTATGGCAAGACATAGCCAGAACCACACTCACAACATCACAAGGGTCTCATACACACATCACAACAAGAAAGTAAACTATGATGCCATGATGATGAAAGCAATGCATGGATGCAAAATAAAATAAATGACATGGCAATGCAAAAATAAAATGAGCTCAAAAGACAAGAACCCTCAAGGATAAGGACAAGGATCAAAATGAGAAAGCTTTATTGCCATTATAGGAAATTATCACATATGGGGTGTTACAAACTCTCCTACACTACAAAAAGATCTCGTCCCGAGATCTAGGACTGGAAGAAGGAAGGATACTTGGAATGAAGGTGATCTTCTCGTTCCCACGTAGCTTCTCGGTCGGTATGGTGTGACCACTTCACTTTCAAGAACTTTATGGACTTGTTGCGGGTTTTGCGCTCAGTTTCTTCAAGAATAGCAACAGGGTGCTCACGACAAGACAAGTCTTGTTGAAGATCAATCTCCTCGAACGGAATGGTGCGTTCAGGTGTCTTGAAGCACTTGCGGAGTTGAGACACGTGAAACACATCATGAACATTTGCAAAGTTGGAGGGAAGCTCGAGTTGGTAGGCTAGATCGCCTCTTTTACCAAGAATCTTGAAAGGGCCCACGTATCTCGGAGCAAGCTTGCCTTTGATACCAAATCTTTGGGTTCCTTTCATAGGAGAAATACGGAGATAGACATGATCTCCAATGTCGAAAGCCAAATCACGATGCTTGCTGTCATAGTAGCTCTTTTGACGCGATTGCGTGTCTTTGAGATTCTCACGTATGACTTTGCACATATCTTCGGCCTCTGAGATCAAATTGTTACCAAGAAGTTGACGTTCACCAGTCTCGGACTAGTTGAGCGGGGTACGACACTTTCTGCCATAGAGGATTTCAAAAGGAGATTTGCCAGCACTTGCTTGGAAGCTGTTGTTGTAAGAGAATTCGGCAAACGGGAGACAATCTTCCCACTTAATACCGAAAGATATGACACAAGCTCTCAGCAAGTCTTCGAGGCTCTGGTTCACTCTTTCGACTTGACCACTAGTCTGAGGGTGAAACGCAGTGCTGAAGCGAATTTTTGTGCCCATGGCTGACTGAAAGGAGTCCCAGAACTTGGATGTGAACAAACTTCCACGGTCTAAGGAGATGACTTGAGGAATGCCATGCAAAGAAACAATTATGGAAGTGTACAGCTCTGCCAGCTGAGCTGCGTTGATGGATTCTTTGACGGGAAGGAAATGAGCTACTTTAGTTAGCTTGTCAATCACTACGAAGATAGCATCATTCCCCTTCTTGGACTTAGGAAACCCAGTGACGAAATCCATTTCAATGTGATCGAATTTCCACTCGGGAATAGGTAGAGGTTGAAGAAGACCGGTTGGACATTGATGTTGTGCCTTCACTCTTCTGCAGACATCACATTCATTCACGAATTGGGCAATCTCCCTTTTCATGCGAGTCCACCAGTATGATTGCTTGAGGTCTTGGTACATCTTAGAACTTCCGGGATGAATAGAGAAGAGGGAGTCATGTGCTTCGTTCATTATGAGCTTCCTGAGATCACCCTTGGGAACTACAATTTTGTCCTCAAAGAACAAGGTGTCTTTCTCATCAACGTGATAGCACTTGTATTTGGGAGTACCCTTGGCAATACCATGTTTCACTTTCTGCACCATAGCATCACTAAGCTGGGCCTCACGGATTTGATCTTCCAAGGTAGGAGCAACTTGAAGGTTTGCAAGAAAGTCTTGCGGAACAACTTGGAGGTTGAGCTTCCTGAATGATTCACAAAGTTCAGGCTGGAATGGTTTGAGAAGGAGACTGTTGCAATATGCCTTTCTGCTCAAGGCATCTGCAATGACATTGGCCTTGTCAGGTGTGTACTCAATGTTTGGATCATACTCTTGGATCATCTCAACCCAACGAGTCTGGAGAAGGTTAAGGTTTGGCTGTGTGAAGATGTACTTCTAACTCTTGTGATCGGTGAAGATGTCCGCTTTTCTGCCCAACAGAAGGTGTCTCCACGTGATCAAGGCATGTACAACTGCTGCTAGCTCGAGATCATGTGTGGGGTAATTCCTCTCATTTGGTTTCAACTGACAAGAAGTGTATGCCACAATGTTCTTGTCTTGCATGAGAACACCGCCAAGACCTTGCAAAGAAGCATCACAAAAGACTTCAAAGGGCTTGGACTCATCCGGAGGAGTAAGAACCAGAGCAGAAATGAGCTTCTCTTTGAGTGTTTTGAATGCCACATCACAATCAGGAGTCCAGGAGTACTTGACATTCTTCTACAACAGGTTGGAAAGAGGCTTGGCAATCTTGGAGAAGTTCTCAACAACCTTCTGTAATAGCTAGCGAGACCAAGGAAGCTTCGGAGTTGCTTGACATTCTGCGGGGGTTCCCAGTTGACAATAGCTTCAACTTTCTTGGGGTTCACAGAAATGCCCTCGGTAGAGATAATATGGCCAAGATATAAGACTTTATCTAGCTAGAGTTCACATTTGGAGAACTTTGCATAGAACTTGTGTTCACGGAGCCTGTCCAGGACCAAACGGAGCTGCTTGGCCTGGTCTTCTTCATTCTTGGAGAATACCAAGATGTCATCCAGATAGACAAAAACAAATTCATTGGTGTAGGGGTTGAATATGAAGTGCATCATCCTCGAGAAGGTGGGTGGAGCATTTGCAAGGCCAAAATACATGACCGTGTATTCATAAGAGCCAAAACGTGTTCTGAATGCGGTCTTGGGAATATCTTCTTCACGGATACGAATCTGGTGGTAACCCATCCGAAGATCGATCTTCGAGAACACCATTGCTCCTTTGAGCTGCTCGAACAATTCATTGATATTGGGGAGTGGATACTTGTTCTTTATTGTCTTCTTGTTCAATGGCCGGTAATCAACGCAAAGGCGTTTCGTGCCATCCTTCTTCTTGACAAATAGAACACCACAGCCCCAAGGAGAAGTACTAGGCCTGATTAGACCCATACGCTCTTGCTCATCGAGTTGTTTCTTCAGCTCCTTCAACTCATAAGGGGAAAGCTTGTACGGACGCCGACATGCTGGCTCGGTACCGGGCTCGAGTTCAATGACGAATTCAACTTGACGATGCGGAGGCATGCCTGGAAGCTCTTTAGGGTAAACATCTTCATATTCATTGACCACCGGAATCTGAGAAATGGCATTAATCTTGCCCTTGTCATTGAGAGGGAATAGCCTGATTGTGTTATCTCGAGGGGCAAAATTGTAATGCCCAGTATGTGACTATGCCTCCCATGTGTCGAGGCACGACTTAAAGGCGTAATCACATACTAGAATGATCTCAAGTATGGTATCTCTGCACAACTCATGTAAAAGAGGGGATGAAAATGTAAAAGAGTAGTTGGCTTACACTCGCCATGTCACACAATGAAATACATTAACATACATCATCCGAATAACATCAGAGTCAGACTACGGACGAAGATCCAAATGAAAGATACCATAAATAAAGCAACACAAGGTCCCGATCATCCTAGTAAGAGCCCTACTGATCCTCGGGATAGGACACGTAGTATCGTCCACGCTCTTCATCAAACTCCCAATACAACTCTGAACCACCACCTGTGTAGTTTTCAACGGTACCTGCATCTGGTGTTGTGTAGAATCTGTGAGCCACGGAGGACTCGGCAATCCCGTTCCCGGGTAGAAATACTATCAAAGCCTTAGGTGTGGAAAAGGCCTAAAACAAGGTTGCAGCAGCACTAGCACTAGCTTACGTGTTTAGAGCGAGAAGATAAAGTGCCAACGATCGTCAAAATGATCACGAAGTGATCCTAACTACTCACGTCAAACATAACCCCACCATGTTCACTTCCCGAACCCCTTTGGTAAGAGACCATCACGGTTACTCACGCTGGTAGTGTATTATGAACATGGTGTCAAGTATCTACAACCTGATATTAACAAATTCCCATCTGCCACATAACCGCAGGCATGGCTTTCGAAAGATCAAAAACATGCAGGGGTGTCCCAACTTACCCCATCACAAGCTCACGATCTACGGAGTCGCAATTCCAAGGTGGGAAGGCCCGAGTATTCTCGGAATCATGTGCTCAAGATATTCCGACATAGGTAAAACTAATCCAGCAAGACCTCCCAGCGTGCCGACACCCTGATAGTAGACGCGCGTATCTCATCTCAGGCCACGACCGGATGAGCACTACGTACAGCTACCGAAGATCCCAGCGAGCTGGGTGGCACCGCAAGTGGCTCTAGTTTGGATCAACACTCTTGAGGAGCACTGGCCCAGGGGTTGTTAATTAAGTCCTCAGGATAGCTAGTCCCTATGCAAGTTTTAGTTATTAGGCAAATGTAAAACCAATGTTGGGCCTTGCTGGTAAAGCTTTAGCGCTAAGAGGGTTATCGAGGGGGGCCCATAAACCCCAACCGTGTCAGGGACGCAAAATCAAGGAACATAACATCGGTTTAACGGTTCCTAGGGTGGCATGAGTGGAACAAAACACCAAGAAAGAGGCTTAGCCTTCCACCCATTACCAATATATAGATGATTTAGCTTAACAGTTTATATATTGTGATATCCCAACAATAACTTCATCAAGAAGCAAGAATCTTCAAATCTTCAGCTACAACTAACAACGCTATAAGAGGGGCTAAGCGATGCTTACGTAGCCAAACAACGGTTTGCTAGGTGGGTGGTTAGAGAGTTTCATGGCAACAATAGGAGGCTGACAAACAGACATAGGCATCGAGGCAATATCTAAGAGCGAGACATCTAGCATAGGCAAAGATAGTAGTGATATCTGGGTAAGGTCATCTTGCCTGTAGATTCCTCTGAGGGATCGTAACCTTGCTCCTCAAACTTAACCTTGGTAGGAACCTCGTACTCCGTATCATCACCGGGCTCTATCAAACACAACAAAGCAACACCGGAATACAATCAATCATAATACAATGCTCAAACACATGATGCATGAACATGATGAACAAGGTCAAGAGAAGATATGATGCATGGCCTAGGGTCACAAGAGAGCAACATCATCAAAATCAAACAAGATCACTCACATGAAAGAAACAAGCAAAAGAGCAACTAACAAGTTTATGTAGATTATTCAAACAAGCATCCAACAAGTTTTAAAGGAGTTGGTTAACATGACAAGGGTGCAACTAACATTACAGCAACATGCTAGCACATTTAAATGGGCTGGAAAAATAACCAACAATTTCCAGAAACTCCCAATATTAATTAAATGCATTTTGGATAGATCTGAGAAACTTTTGGTATAAAGTTGTCAAACATGCTAAACAACAGCACCAAAATATTCTACACATTTTTCCACCCCGAATGCATATAAAGTTTATTAAATTTGGAGTTGTAGATATTTAGTTATGATTTTTACAAGTTTTAGCATATTTAAAACAAGAATAAATTCAAACAGCATTTTAAATGTTTTCAAACATGGCAACAAACAGCATATTCATAATCTACATAAAATTCTAAGCACTTTTCATATACAACTCATTTTCATCAGAAGCATATTTCAACACATATTAAAATAAACAAGAAAATGAAGAAAAAGAAAAAGAAAAACAGAAAAACAAAACAAGCGCATGGGTCAAGGTTGACCCAGGCCTGCGCTAGCCCAAACCACTGACGAGGGGGCCCGGCTGCGCTGGGCTGGCGCCAGCGGGTGCGCGCGGGGGCTGGAGATGGACAAAGAGGCTGGCAGGTGGGGCCTGCCTATTAGCCTCTCAGGAAAAATAAAAAGGGGGCGAAACCATTGCGCATAGATTTGAACCCAAGACATGTGCCTTAACTGACGGAGACACAACCACTGCGCTAGCGAACGGATCTTGACAGAGAATAGGAGCGATATCTGAAGACTAAACTGAAGAAGCAGAGCAGGGGAAAAACAGGGGGCTCGTCGGAGCTGCTTCGGCGACCTAGAGGGACGGCGGAGTGATCCGGTGCGCTCCTGGGGGAGTTCCGCACCCACTCGAAGCAGCTGCAGCACCTAACATGCACTACAGCGCCGACGGTGAGCACATGACAGAATGGCGGCGGCGAGCAACGACGAGACGATATAGCGGCCTAGGCGGAGCAGCGACTACTCAGGCGGCATCTACGCGACGAGCTGATGCAGACTCCCAATTGGAACAACGCCCATAAAACCTGTTCACTCAATGTTGAACCCCGAACTTCATACCATGCATACGTTGGAAGAATGCCTACGAGCTACTAGAAGAACCCTCCTATTAATTCCCGAAGGTTTCCGGTTATGCAATCGGGTGTTGGGGATACAGGGGAAGCACCACGCACTCAACTCTAATCCTACATCCAGCTGTATCCATCCTTCAACACATAACCAGTCATCCTCGGAAACTGTTTACCTCGGACCTTCGAAACGCATGTGCTATACAAGCTGTGGCAATATTCTCGAACTACCTCCCCAGTACTGGGTGGTGTCGGGGTTATCTCACCACTAACCTCATAGAAGAGTTTTCGATGTCGGCCGTCTTAAGTATTCTAGAACCGCTGCGATACGTTTGTGACGACAACACCTCGGAGCTCAACTCCCCGGGACACTGCCACAACCCCTAATGATAGGAGGCATCGAGAACAATTTTCTAGTCACCAAGATATCGGAACAACCCAAACAATACTCGTGTGATCCTAAAAAAAATTTAGTGAATTTTTTAGAGTAGAAGAGATAGAACATCGTCAGGAGTCCTCACCAGAGCGATGAAGGGATGAGGAGTAAAAAGAAATCCTACTCTCCGATATATATATAGGACTCAAAACATTTTCCTGTGTGTGTCTAGACTCAACCATCAATGATTCGATCAATCAGGGGGGCTCCTAGGTTGGAGAAGGCTCTGAATACCAACTTGTAACACCCAGTATGTGACTATGCCTCCCACGTGTCGAGGCACGACTTAAAGGCATAATCACATACTAGAATGATCTCAAGTATGGTATCTTTGCACAACTCATGTAAAAGAGGGGATGAAAATGTAAAAGAGTAGTTGGCTTACACTCGCCATGTCACACAATGAAATACATTAACATACATCATCCAAATATCATCATAGTCCGACTACGGACGAAGATCCAAATGAAAGATACCATAAATAAAGCAACACAAGGTCCCAATCATCCTAGTAAGAGCCCTACTAATCCTCGGGATAGGACACGTAGTATCGTCCACGCTCTTCATCGAACTCCCAATACAACTCTGAACCACCACCCGTGTAGTTCTCAACGGTACCTGCATCTGGTGTTGTGTAGAATCTGTGAGCCACGGAGGACCCAGCAATCCCGTTCCCGGGTAGCAAAACTATCAAAGCCTTAGGTGTGGAAAAGGCTTAAAACAAGGTTGCAGCAGCACTAGCACTAGCTTACGTGTTTAGAGCGAGAAGAGAAAGTGCCAACGATCATCAAAGTGATCACGAAGTGATCCTAACTACTCACGTCCAACAAAACCCCACCATGTTCACTTCTCGAACCCCTTCGGAAAGAGACCATCACGGTTACTCACGCTGGTAGTGTATTATGAACATGGTGTCAAGTTATCTACAACCGGATATTAACAAACTCCCATCTGCCACATAACCGCGGGCACGGCTTTCGAATGATCAAAACTGTGCAGGGGTGTCCCAACTTAGCCCATCACAAGCTCACGATCTGCGGAGTCGCAACTCCAAGGTGGGAAGGCCCGAGTATTCTCGGAATCCCGTGCTCAAGATATTCCTACATAGGTAAAACTAATCCAGCAAGACCTTCCGACGTGCCGACACCCTGATAGTAGCCACGCGTATCTCGTCTCAGGCCACGACCGGATGAGCACTACGTACAGCTACCAAAGATCCCAGTGAGCTGGGTGGCACCGAAAGTGGCTCTAGTTTAGACCAACACTCATGAGGAGCACTGGCCCGGGAGTTGTCAATTAAGTCCTCGGGATAGCTAGTCCTGATACAAGTTTTAGTTATTAGGCAAATGTAAAACCAATGTTGGGCCTTGCTGGTAAAGCTTTAGCGCTAAGAGGGTTATCGAAGGGGGCCCATGAACCCCAACCGTGTTAGGGACGCAAAATCAAGGAACATAACACCGGTTTAACGGTTCCTAGGGTGGCATGAGTGGAACAAAACACCAAGCAAGAGGCTTAGCCTTCCACCCATTACCAATATATAGATGATTTAGCTTAATAGTTTATATATTGTGATATCCCAACAATAACTTCATCAAGAAGCAAGAATCTTCAAATCTTTACCTGCAACTAACAACACTATTACAGGGGCTGAGCGATGCTTACGTAGCCAAACAACGGTTTGCTAGGTGGGTGGTTAGAGAGTTTCATGGCAACATTAGGAGGCTTACAAACAGACATAGGCATCGAGGCAATATCTAAGAGCGAGACATCTAGCATATGCAAAGATAGTAGTGATATCTGGGTAAGGTCATCTTACCTGTAGATTCCTCGGAGGGATCGTAACCTTGCTCCTCAAACTCAACCTCAGTAGGAACCTCGTACTCCGTATTGTCACCGGGCTCTAACCAAACACAACAAAGCAACACCGGAACACAATCAATCATAATGCAATGCTCAAACACATGATGCCTGGATATGAC
Organism: Secale cereale; assembly: GCA_902687465.1. Lineage (NCBI taxonomy): Eukaryota > Viridiplantae > Streptophyta > Magnoliopsida > Poales > Poaceae > Secale > Secale cereale. Next base: position 370,404,335 of record LR738712.1, on the reverse strand, counting down.
GAACAAGGTCAAGAGTAGATATGATGCATGGCCTAGGGCCACAAGAGAGCAACATCATCAAAATCAAACAAGATCACTCACATGAAAGAAACAAGCAAAATAACAACTAACAAGTTTATGTAGATTATTCAAACAAGCATCCAACAAGTTTTAAAGGAGTTGGTTAGCATGGCAAGGGTGCAACTAACATTACAGCAACACGCTAGCACATTTAAATGGGCTGGAAAAATGAACAACAATTCCCAGAAACTCCCAATATTAATTAAATGCATTTTGGACAGATATGAGAAATTCTAGTATAAAGTTGTCAGACATGCTAAACAACAGCACCAAAATATTCTACACATTTTTCCACCCCAAATGCATATAAAGTATATTAAATTTGGAGTTGTAGATATTTAGTTATGATTTTTACAAGTTTTAGCATATTTAAAACAAGAATAAATTCAAACAGCATTTTAAATGTTTTCAAACATGGCAACAAACAGCATATTCATAATATACATAAAATTCTAAGCACTTTTCATATACAACTCATTTTCATCAGAAGCTTATTTCAACAGATATTAAAATAAACAAGAAAATGCAGAAAAAGAAAAAGAAAAACACAAAACAGAAAAACAAAACAAGCGCAGGGGTCAAAGTTGACCCAGGCCTGCGCTAGCCCAAGCCACTGACGAGGGGGCCCGGCTGCGCTGAGCTAGCGCCAGCGGGTGCGTGCGGGGGCTGGAGATGCACAGTGAGGCTTGTCGGGGATATACCCCGCGGAGTAACCCGGCCGGAGGTATAACCCGGCCGGACTTGCGGTTTACTTGAGACCCGGTTTACACTTGGTGATTCATCGGCGATCCGTCTTAACCAGACGGTGTACAAGCAACCTGCCTGAATAGTATGACTCACTGGTAACCCGGAGGGTGGATCACGGATGACAAGGCCCAAGGCCTAGAAGGCCGGTTAATGTTATGGTGGGCCGGTTTATGAAGAAAGCACAAGGAGTATTCTCCTACAAAGGAAGCAAGACTAGGACTCCTTGTAATAGAGTAATCCTAATCCTACTAGGACTAGTCATGTAACCCGCCCCATCAACATATATAAGGAGGGGCAGGGCTCCCCAAAGGGGGGAAGTGCTCACAAGTTTCTAGGGCTAGACAAAAGAGCCGGTTTACCGGCAACACCATGAGGGTCATAATGAGATCTAGCCTCAAACAGCATGTAGGGCTATTACTGGATGATGTTTCCCGGGGCCCGAAGCTGTCTAAATCCTTGTCTTGCGTTGCGTCTCTCGATTCCGCTCAACCCCTCTCAAGCTACCACATATATGCGTCTGCCTCGCGACTAAGTCCTAACCCTAGGACATCTGCCGTGCTAATTCCACGACAGTTGGCGCCCACCGTGGGGCCTGCGCACGGTGGTGTTGAGTTCTTGGAGGGATCTCTTCAGACATCGAGAAGCACGCGACGAATGAGTTTGCGAAGATGAGTTTTTTAATGGAACAAGAAATTAGGTCTGAGCACTGCGCGCGCCGCCGAAACAGATACAAGATTCGTCCGACACAAGATGAATTAAGGCTGCGGTCCGATCCACTGTAATGCCCAGGATGGGACTATACCTCCTACGTGTCGAGGCACGACTTAAAGGTATAAGCCCATCCTAGAATGATCTCAAGTTTGGTATCTTTGCACATCTCATGTAAAAGAGGGATTAAATTGCAAAAGGAGATAGTTGGCTTACACTCGCCACTTCACACAATACGTTACATGAGCAAAACATCATTCAAAACATCACAGCCCATCTAAGGGTAAGATCCAAAAGAAAGATACCAAAACAACATAAAGCAATAGGTCAGGATCGAATCCTAGTAGAAACCACTACTGAACATCGAAACGTCACAAGCATACGGCCACTCTCTTCATCGAGCTCCTGGTGAAGAACTCGAACCAGCTCCTGCATCAAACTCGGCTGAACCTGCATCTGGTGTGGTGAAGTAACTGTGAGCCACAGAGGACTCAGCAATCCCGTTCCCGGGTAACAAGACTATTTAAGCCTTGGGAGAGGATAAGGCTGAAGAAAAGAGTAGTGTCTGCAGCAGCAACTAGCAACTAGCTTACGTGATAGAGAGCGAGAAGAGAAAGCCTCGGTCGAGAGATGATCACGAAGTGATCCTAACTAAAGCCGGTCAAACATAACCCCACCGTGTTCAACTCCCGAATCCCTATTCGGAAATTGACAGTCACGGTACACACGCTGGTAGTGTATTAGAAACATTGTGTCAAGTTATCTACAACCGGATATTAACAAGCTCCCATCTGCCACATAACCGCGGGCACGACTTTCGAAAGTTCATAACCCTGCAGGGGTGTTCCAACTTGACCCATTACAAGCCCACGATCCGCGGAGTCGCAACTCCAAGGTGGGAAGACCCGAGTATTCTCGGAATCCCGTGCTCAAGTTAAACCAAACTAAGGTAAGGCTAATCCAGCAAATCCTCCCGCGTATCTAAGTCTCAGGACATGACCGGATGGGCGATTCTACAGGTATACCAGATACCTCGGGTTTCCCCAAGGCGGCCCTGCAGACTCCCAGTTTGGGACCAACACCATCAGCACTGGCCCCCCTGCTATGTAGAATTAAGAATCCTCGAGGGAGCGACCCCCTATGCAAATTTAATTAATTAATTAAGTTGTTATTATGAGGCAAATAGTACCAAATGTTGGGACTTGCTGGAAAAGACTTAGCACTTAGCGGTTTATCAAGGGGGTCCCATACACCCCAACCGTGTTAGGAACGCATAATCAAGGAACATAACACCGGTTTATACGGTTCCTAACGGCATGAGTGGAACAAAACACCAAGCAAAAGGCTTAGCCTTCCACCCTGCCAGTATATAGATGATTTCATTTTAAGCATTTATATAGTGTGATATAACCCAACCAAACTTCAACATGAAGCAAGCATCTTCAATCTTCACCTGCAACTAACAATGCTATAAGAAGGGCTGAGCGAAGCGTACTTAGCCAAGCAACGGTTTGCATAGGTAGGTTGGTTAAACAGGGCAATGGTTACAAGTAGGAGGCTGACAAGAAGATCATGGGCATCGAGGCAAAACTATAGAGCGGAACTACTAGCAATAGGCAAAGATAGTAATGTTATCGGGGTTCGGTCATCTTGCCTGGGATTCCACAAGGGAGAAGAACGGATCCATGAAGCAGACGGAGCAACAGTCGAGCGAAACCTCACAACTCTGGAACGAAACCGAAGCTAACAAGAGAAGCAACCGGAAAGAAGCAAAACAACACGGTAAACATACAAGCATAAACATGGCATACGATGCACAACCAAGTATGATGCATGTCCGGTTTAAATATGCATGGCATGGCAAAGTGCACAAACAATACTACAAGTTAAGTGGAGCTCAATATGCAACGAGTTGCATATTGACGAAACACCACATTTAATCATTTAATTGACTCTCGTTATTTACAAGACAAGTTTAAATGTTTTAACATGGCAAGAGGTGAAGCATAAAAAAACTACACTATTTAGGCATTTTAAAGGAGGCCGGAAAAAAACAACAACATATCCGGAAAATCCCCATGAGCATGTTTAATAATTATAAAGCAACAACAATTAAACCTATAATATTGTTAACATGATGCGGATGACATGATCAAGTTTTATGCAAGTTTATTAAAAGGTTGACTTAAGAGGATATGAAGTATTGTCACCGTGGTGGATAGAAAGGGTGCCACGGCAACGATCCAAAAATGAAGCCACGCAACATATCGGTTCCGGTAACCCATTGAGAGACCGGTGCAAGAGATAGATGGCGTGAGCGAGTCAAACGAGATGAAAGGTGGGGCGATCCCGTTACCGGGTTCCCACGAGTCAGCGACAAAAGAGGGCACAACGGACACGGAGCACACAAGGGAACATTTCATACAACACAAGCATGCATCTCACGGGTCATCGTCTCGGGGTTATACCTTCGAAGCATGCGTTCTCGGAGGGGTTTGAGTCGTCGAGGGACGTAGTGGAAGAAGTCGAAGTAGACGTTCTCGTTCATCGGTAGGGGTACTCGTTCCGTAGTGGGAAGTAGTTGTACTCGTTTCATCACCAAAGGTGGTCATACACGTTCGTTTCGTAGAGGTACTTGGCGCATCGGTAGGGGTACACGGCGACGGTAGACGAACTCGTTCATAGATGTACTTGGCGCATCCATCTTTTCCGGGCGACGGTAGTGGAACACGTTCCGTAGGGGTACTTGCCGAGTCGGTCGTCGTGGTACTTGGGGGTTCTCGTTCTCGCGACGGTAGTGGTACTTGGCGCAGCACACATGTAGTCGTACACGTTTCGTAGCCGCTCGGGTCGTCGTGGTACTTGGTCGTGGTTCGTAGGCGTTCGGGGCCGTAGATGTACTTGACGTTCGGAGGCTGGTTCTTGCCTGCGGTGCACTTGGCGAAAAACAACAGGAACAAGCAACAAAAACAAGAACATGGCGGTCACGGCCACGTTCACAGCAGCAACAGCGGTTTTGGCGTGAAGCAGGGGAGGGGCTCCTGGCCGGCCGGCTCGGCCAGGCGAGGAAGGGGCCGGCCGCGGTGGGGAGTCGGCAGGGCGGCTCGGGAGGGAGGCCATGCGTGCGGCGCTCGCGGGGCTGCGCTGCTGCTGGCGAGGCAGGGCGGAGGAGGAGCGCTGGGCTCGGGGCGGCACGGCGCTTACGCCAGAGGAGGAGGGGCGCTCGGGGCGCTGACCCTGGCGACGGAGGCACGGAGGCAGGGCGGCTCGCTTGGCGATAGAAGATGGAGGAGGGGCGCTCCGGGCTCGGGCGCTGCGAGCCTAGGCGACGGACGCGCGGCCGCGGGCGCGCTGCTTCTGGAGAGGAGGACCGGAGGGAGGGAACCGGGCGTAGAGGTGCGGCGCGAGGTGCGGAAGAAGTGGCGCGGCGCGCGCTCGCCTGGAGGGGAGGTCGAGCATCTTGCCTGGCGCTCGGAGGGAGATCGGGTCGAGGGAGATCGAGGGAGATGGGAGAGGCTCGGGGCAAAGGGGAATCAGACCGAACGCTGCGGCGCTGATGCAGACGAGCGAAGCTGGCGGCGGGGTGGGAGAGCGATGGGAGGAGCTGCGATGCGGTGCGGGGAGTTAGGTTAGGCCCGCTCGGGCCGAGGCGACCTGGATGGGCCGGCTGGGCTGGTGGGAGGCCACTGGGCCTGGGAAGGGAAGGCAGGGAGGAAAAAGGCCTAGGAGGAGAGGGAGACTGCTGGGCTCCTTCTTTATTAGAAAAAAAAAACAAAGAAGAGAAAGAAAGTAAAAGAGGTTAGGGATGGATTTAGGACATGAGGTCAAAATCCCTGGGCTCACAAAAATGTGAGGAATTTAAATAAAAATGGTTGGAGGGTTTTTGGAGGAACCTCGAAACACGGGAAAAGAAAAAATATAGGGAGGTTTGACGTGAAACTTGAATATGGAATAGGCATGGGGAAATTATGCACATGTGTTGCGGGTAATTCCAAACAATGGAATATTTATTATATAGCTCCCTAAATATTGGGATGATATGTTTTAAAGAGAAGACATTCTTCCCTCGATTTAAATGGACCGAAGGTCCACACGATTTATTTGGTTGAGATGCAAAATAAAATATGACATGATGGCATGATGACATGATGCAATGCAAAATAAAAACAGAGCAAGCAAATAAAACACACGGCGAACCCGGAACATCTGGAATCTTCGGGAATCTTCTGGAATCTTCTGGGACGTCGGTCTTCGGGCGTCACAACTCTCCCACACTAACAGAGGATCTCGACCCGAGATCCTAGAGATATCACCGGATAGAAAAGGATAAAGGAAGGGGTAAAACAAAGTTGCTTCTCTGACAGACGAGTGAAACCAAAGAACCTTGAGAGGTTGAACAATCTTGAAAGAAAGAATACAACGGAGATGAAGGAATATGAAAACTTCGGTAAAAGGATGAACAAGGAACATTATGAGAACCTTGTAGGTTGAAGGTCATGAAACAAGAGCTTACGAACCAAAAGAATGTGAAACCGAAATGGTATAGCCAAGGAATAAGAATGACAGAATTTGGACAGCACTCCGTCTAAAAATGGAAGGAATTGGACAAGAACTTGGCAAGTTGAGATGATACTTGATGAAAATAACAACACACAGCCTCCGGAACATTGAAAGAATGGCACAAGGGGTAAGAAAGATTCAGACAGCACTCCGGTTGAAAAAGCGAGGCAAAACATGAAAAGATGACAGAACTAGAATGAAGAATACGACACTCCGGTTAAATGATAAGCAAGGGAAAATATGATCTCGATAAAGCGAGATGATGGTTTGGAGATAGCAACATCACAAAGCCTCCGGAATGAAAGAATAGAATATAGATCAACGAAAGAAATGACTGGAGAAGAAAAATGACAACTTCCCCCACAAATGAATTAGGAAATCCTCCTTACAAGAAGGGTTGAACGGATTGCAATTGGAAAGCATGATGAAGAATGCTTGAGCTCCGTCAAGAATCTTGATGAATACTACGAGGATGAATTAAAACATGATGAACCACGATGAAAACTCCGGTAATGAAAGCATGAGAAGTGAAAGATGAAAAGACTAAGATTCAAGGCCTGCGATGAATTAGATGGAGCTTTGAAATGATATGATTGAAATAATCTTGGAGCTCCGGAAAACAAGATGAACAACTAGGACCCAGAATATGATATGATGAACGGTCTCCGAAGGAAGGGATTAATCACCTTGAAGGAAATAAGAATAAGAATTATGTCATGCATCTCCTTCACCAATTTAAATTGATGACAACCAAAGGATTTAGCATCCTACTTATTCTCGTTGGGAAGAATTAAAGAGAGATCTAGCACAAACTTGGATAATTATTCAACGAAGCACCGGTAGGATTGTGAAAACAACAAATGAATTAAAACGATAACAAGGAAGAGTAAACTTGAAAGAACCACCGTAAGAATATGGAGACGAACGAAGAGACATCAATGAAGAATATTTTGGAGGACGAAGTTGAAAACTGAGAACGAAGAAATATTCTGAAATGATGGCCTTCGGAGGATCACAAAGAAAAGAATTCATGAAATGCTTTGGATGGGTATGAAAAAGATTCCTCACAATCGGAACAATAATGAGGATGGCATGAAGCTAGAACCACGAATCTTCAAGAGAACGGGCAAAGGTTTAAGAGAAACACTTCTCCGGTCTCCAAAAGCTTAGAATGCAGACGAGAAAAAGCATAAGAATTGTTGAGCACTCCGGAATGAAGAATTAAAAAGGTTGAACCAATGATGACCAAGAATTTGAAAGCGATCTTGGAGAAGGCATGTGACTGATGGAGATCATTCTTACGTCACACTTTGAAAAGAATTTGAGTATAACTCCAGAAATATTAGACGAGTCAGGTAAGATCCTGGGAAAAGACCTGTGGGTTAGGGCCCACTCAAAGAAATCACCGTTGAAAAGATTGCTTAAGAGATATTACCCCGGTTGAATTAAATGGCTTGAATAAGATAGCAACCTCAAAATAGTTTGAACGGATTAATAATGGAATTATGAATCTTCAGCACTCCGGATATGAATAGCAAGAGGAGAATGATTAATTGGTGCACCGGAATAAGAAAGCATTGTGAAATGAGGAAAAGGATAAGATCAACACCGAAATCTTGAATTACATCCACCGGCAGAATTGAGAACAAAAGAATGATGAACTTGAAGCTCTTGAGCATCTTCACGATAAATCACCGGATAAGAACATTGAAGAAAAAAGAATGAAGAAATATCACATGAATAAAATGGATACTTCATCTGAGAATTTCTTGCTCCAGGAAGAAGAAGGGTGGGAGGGTGGGGAAAACAAAGACAACTTGAGATGAATGAAACAGACAATCGTCAGATTTCTCAACGGCGTCCGTAAGGAATAACTTGAAGAGAAGGCACACCGGTTGAAAAAGGATTAACATGAAAATCTTGATGGTTAAGAAGGACTAGCACTCCCATAGAAATATGAGAATACCGATTAGGAAAAGATATGGAATCAACACTTGACATCGAAGCAACTCGAATACCAGAATCAAAACAAAACAAAGGGTAGATATTGAACGAATGAATTCCGTAGGTACATCAACTCGACGAGAAACCACATGGGAGAAGGAAAAGGTAAATAAAAAGGAACAAGGATCAGATAGAACAAATACAAGATAGAAGTTTCATTCGACATCTTCGTGCTGAAAGCTCATGGAACGTGTTACAAAAGGGTTTTGCAATCCCCGGATCAGCATAGCCAAGGACCCTTTAAGATGCAACTCCCGATCAGAACAAGTCCATAAAACCACTTCACTCAATGTAGAACCCCGAACTTCATATCGAGCATCCGTTGGAAGAATGACTAGAACTACTAGATGAACCCACCTATAGATTTCCGAAAGTTTCCAGTTATGCAATCAGGTGTTGGGGACACACGGGAAGCACCGCGCAATCAACTCTAAACCTACATCCAGGTGTATCCATCCTTCAACACATAACCAGTCTTTCCCGGAAACTGTTTACCTCGGACCTTCGAAACGCATCCACTATACAAGCTATGGCAATACTCTCGAACTACCTCCCCAGTACTGGGTGATGTCGGGGTTATCTTGCCACTAACCGCATAGGAGAGTTTTCGATGTCGGCCGTCTTAAGTATTCTAGTACTGCCGCGATGGATTTGTGACGACAACACCTCGGAGCTCAACTCCCCGGGACACTGCCACAACACCTAATGACAGGAGGCATCGAGAACAATGTTCTCGTCACAAAGACATCGAAACAATCCAAACAATACTCGCGAGATCCTAAAAAAATTTGGTGCAATTTTTGAAAGTAGAAGGGACAAGAGTAATCGTCAGGAGTCCTCACCAGAATGAAAAGAGATGAGGAGCAAAAGAAATCCTACTCTCCGATATATATATAGGACTCAAAACATTTTCAAGTGTGTGCCTAGACTCAACCGTCAACGATTCGATCAATCAGTGGGGGCTTCTAGGTCGGAGAAGGCCCTCAATACCAACTTGTAATGCCCAGGATGGGACTATACCTCCTACGTGTCGAGGCACGACTTAAAGGTATAAGCCCATCCTAGAATGATCTCAAGTTTGGTATCTTTGCACATCTCATGTAAAAGAGGGATTAAATTGCAAAAGGAGATAGTTGGCTTACACTCGCCACTTCACACAATACGTTACATGAGCAAAACATCATTCAAAACATCACAGCCCATCTAAGGGTAAGATCCAAAAGAAAGATACCAAAACAACATAAAGCCAGAGGTCAGGATGGAATCCTAGTAGAAACCACTACTGAACATCGAAACGTCACAAGCATACGGCCACTCTCTTCATCGAGCTCCTGGTGAAGAACTCGAACCAGCTCCTGCATCAAACTCGGCTGAACCTGCATCTGGTGTGGTGAAGTAACTGTGAGCCACAGAGGACTCAGCAATCCCGTTCCCGGGTAACAAGACTATTTAAGCCTTGGGAGAGGATAAGGCTGAAGAAAAGAGTAGTGTCTGCAGCAGCAACTAGCAACTAGCTTACGTGATAGAGAGCGAGAAGAGAAAGCCTCGGTCGAGAGATGATCACGAAGTGATCCTAACTAAAGCCGGTCAAACATAACCCCACCGTGTTCAACTCCCGAATCCCTATTCGGAAATTGACAGTCACGGTACACACGCTGGTAGTGTATTAGAAACATTGTGTCAAGTTATCTACAACCGGATATTAACAAGCTCCCATCTGCCACATAACCGCGGGCACGACTTTCGAAAGTTCATAACCCTGCAGGGGTGTTCCAACTTGACCCATTACAAGCTCACAATCCGCGGAGTCGCAACTCCAAGGTGGGAAGACCCGAGTATTCTCGGAATCCCGTGCTCAAGTTAAACCGAACTAAGGTAAGGCTAATCCAGCAAATCCTCCCGGCGTGTCGACACCCTGATAGTAGCCGCGCGTATCTAAGTCTCAGGACACGACCGGATGGGCGATTCTACAGGTATACCAGATACCTCGGGTTTCCCCAAGGCGGCCCTGCAGACTCCCCGTTTGGGACCAACACCATCAGCACTGGCCCCCCCTGCTATGTAGAATTAAGAATCCTCGAGGGAGCGACCCCCTATGCAAATTTAATTAATTAATTAAGTTGTTATTATGAGGCAAATAGTACCAAATGTTGGGACTTGCTGGAAAAGACTTAGCACTTAGCGGTTTATCAAGGGGGTCCCATACACCCCAACCATGTTAGGAACGCATAATCAAGGAACATAACACCGGTTTATACGGTTCCTAACGGCATGAGTGGAACAAAACACCAAGCAAAAGGCTTAGCCTTCCACCCTGCCAGTATATAGATGATTTCATTTTAAGCATTTATATAGTGTGATATAACCCAACCAAACTTCAACATGAAGCAAGCATCTTCAATCTTCACCTGCCACTAACAATGCTATAAGAAGGGCTGAGCGAAGCGTACTTAGCCAAGCAACGGTTTGCATAGGTAGGTTGGTTAAACAGGGCAATGGTTACAAGTAGGAGGCTGACAAGAAGATCATGGGCATCGAGGCAAAACTATAGAGCGGAACTACTAGCAATAGGCAAAGATAGTAATGTTATCGGGGTTCGGTCATCTTGCCTGGGATTCCACAAGGGAGAAGAACGGATCCATGAAGCAGACGGAGCAACAGTCGAGCGAAACCTCACAACTCCGGAACGAAACCGAAGCTAACAAGAGAAGCAACCGGAAAGAAGCAAAACAACACGGTAAACATACAAGCATAAACATGGCATACGATGCACAACCAAGTATGATGCATGTCCGGTTTAAATATGCATGGCATGGCAAAGTGCACAAACAATACTACAAGTTAAGTGGAGCTCAATATGCAACGAGTTGCATATTGACGAAACACCACATTTAATCATTTAATTGACTCTCGTTATTTACAAGACAAGTTTAAATGTTTTAACATGGCAAGAGGTGAAGCATAAAAAAACTACACTATTTAGGCATTTTAAAGGAGGCCGGAAAAAAACAACAACATATCCGGAAAATCCCCATGAGCATGTTTAATAATTATAAAGCAACAACAATTAAACATATAATGTTGTTAACATGATGCGGATGACATGATCAAGTTTTATGCAATTTTATTAAAAGGTTGACTTAAGAGGATATGAAGTATTGTCACCGTGGTGGATAGAAAGGGTGCCACGGCAACGATCCGAAACTGAAGCCACGCAACATATCGGTTTCGGTAACCCGTTGAGAGACCGGTGCAAGAGATAGATGGCGTGATCGAGTCAAACGAGATGAAAGGTGGGGCGATCCCGTTACCGGGTTCCCACGAGTCGGCGACAAAAGAGGGCACAACGGACACGGAGCACACAAGGGAACATTTCATACAACACAAGCATGCATCTCACGGGTCATCGTCTCGGGGTTATACCTTCGAAGCGTGCGTTCTCGGAGGGGTTCGAGTCGTCGAGGGACGTAGTGGAAGAAGTCGAAGTAGACGTTCTCGTTCATCGGTAGGGGTACTCGTTCCGTAGTGGGAAGTAGTTGTACTCGTTTCATCACCGAAGGTGGTCATACACGTTCGTTCCGTAGAGGTACTTGGTGCATCGGTAGGGGTACACGGCGATGGTAGACGAACTCGTTCGTAGATGTACTTGGCGCATCCATCTTTTCCGGGCGACGGTAGTGGAACACGTTCCGTAGGGGTAATTGCCGAGTCGGTCGTCGTGGTACTTGGGGGTTCTCGTTCTCGCGACGGTAGTGGTACTTGGCGCAGCACACATGTAGTCGTACACGTTTCGTAGCCGCTCGGGTCGTCGTTGTACTTGGTCGTGGTTCGTAGGCGTTCGGGGCCGTAGATGTACTTGACGTTCGGAGACCGGTTCTTGCCTGCGGTGCACTTGGCGAAAAACAACAGGAACAAGCAACAAAAACAAGAACATGGCGGTCACGGCCACGTTCACAGCAGCAGCGGCGGTTTTGGCGTGAAGCAGGGGAGGGGCTCCTGGCCAGCCGGCTCGGCCAGGCGAGGAAGGGGCCGGCCGCGGTGGGGAGTCAGCAGGGCGGCTCGGGAGGGAGGCCACGCGCGCGGCGCTCGCAGGGCTGCGCTGCTGCGGGCGAGGCAGGGCGGAGGAGGAGCGCTGGGCTCGGGGCGGCACGGCGCTCACGCCAGAGGAGGAGGGGCGCTCGGGGCGCTGACCCTGGCGACAGAGGCACGGAGGCAGGGCGGCTCGCTTGGCGATAGAAGATGGAGGAGGGGCGCTTCGGGCTTGGGCGCCGCGAGCCTAGGCGACGGACGCACGGCCGCGGGCGCGCTGCTCCTGGAGAGGAGGACCGGAGGGAGGGAACCGGGCGCAGAGGTGCGGCGCGAGGTGCGGAAGAAGTGGCGCGGCGCGCGCTCGCCTGGAGGGGAGGTCGAGCATCTTGCCTGGCGCTCGGAGGGAGATCGGGTCGAGGGAGATCGAGGGAGATGGGAGAGGCTCGGGGCGAAGGGGAATCGGACCGAACGCTGCGGCGCTGATGCAGACGAGCGAAGCTGGCGGCGGGGTGGGAGAGCGATGGGAGGAGCTGCGATGCGGTGCGGGGAGTTAGGTTAGGCCCGCTCGGGCCGAGGCGACCTGGATGGGCCGGCTGGGCTGGTGGGAGGCCACTGGGCCTGGGAAGGGAAGGCAGGGAGGAAAAAGGCCTAGGAGGAGAGGGAGACTGCTGGGCTCCTTCTTTATTAGAAAAAAAAACAAAGAAGAGAAAGAAAGTAAAAGAGGTTAGGGATGGATTTAGGACATGAGGTCAAAATCCCTGGGCTCACAAAAATGTCAGGAATTTAAATAAAAATGGTTGGAGGGTTTTTGGAGGAACCTCGAAACACGGGAAAAGAAAAAATATAGGGAGGTTTGACGTGAAACTTGAATATGGAATAGGCATGGGGAAATTATGCACGTGTGTTGCAGGTAATTCCAAACAATGGAATATTCATTATATAGCTCCCTAAATATTGGGATGATATGTTTTAAAGAGAAGACATTCTTCCCTCGATTTAAATGGACCGAAGGTCCACACGATTTATTTGGTTGAGATGCAAAATAAAATATGACATGATGGCATGATGACATGATGCAATGCAAAATAAAAATAGAGCAAGCAAATAAAACACACGGCGAACCCGGAACATCTGGAATCTTCGGGAATCTTCTGGAATCTTCTGGGACGTCGGTCTTCGGGCGTCACATCCACCGCCACCGTCCTGCGGTTCGTCAAGTCGCAGGATTCGCCGAAATCGTCGCCATGAGTTCCTACGTGAGCAGTCGACCGGATCCGGATCAAGTTCAGAGTTTTTCTACGGGTCCGAGATCGATCGCCGCTGGCTGCTTATTTTATCATTGCTAGATCCGCTAAGTGGAGGCTGCTACAAGACCCGAGGACACGCTGCTTCTATTAGCTACTACTACTGCCCTCACATGCATATCCACACGTGCTTTGCGCCCGCACGTCGCCGAGTCCGACAGAAAGTCAAACTGCAGCTGAAGTATATCATGTCGGACCGGATCAACAAGCATGTGAGTGGGCTGGAATCAAGTACCAAGGGAATTATGTAGAGCAAGCTGCTAAAGCTACTAGTACTCACGCCAAGTACTACTATTCCTAGTAAAAGGTGCGGCCGTTCAAGAGCCACTCTGTCAAAACTGCCTTGAAGTCAGCTGCATACGTTCCGTTTCAAATATGGCCATTATTGCGCCCGGGCCGCTGGCACCAGGATGGCCTGCCTGTACTGTCTCTTCCGCCTATCGCGTCTTGCCTTTTTGGCCGCAGAGATCGAGAAGCACACCGTCGATTTAGGGCTGCTATTCTCCACATCGTCTTGTCCACATCTAGCAAAGTCAAGTACCGAGACTCGTACATCAAGTACCGAAATCAAGTCAGCTTTCGTGGAAAAGCTGGAATAAACAAACGGGACTACAAGATCCAGTACTGATATCCATATTCATCCGGAAAACAAATCAGGTGCTATCAATTCTCAGTATCTTTAGTACATATTAATTTATCCGACAACAATTACTCTCGCATGTAATATTTTTACGTAGGACGACTATTAAAAGAAAAAGGGGTGGTGGTATGCCACGGATGCACGTTCAACTGTGTTGTGCGGCTTCACGAACATGCGTGTCACGGTCCGGTTTACATCAACGTGCCGGCCGACTCGTCTGTCCGCGCCCACGCGCGCTAGTCTCCAACGCCACGGTCAACTCCCTCGCCAATGAACGTGTGCACGCCTCTGTTTCTGCGGTCTGGTCTACATTAATACGCCGGTGCCGCACCCAATCTCATAAACCGGCCTAGCGGATACGCGAGCGAGTCGCTACCCCCGTTGCTGCGCTTACATCAATATGCGGCCAATTCAGCTGTCCGCGCCTACGATTAACTCGCCCGCACGTGCCGGCTTACAATGTTGCGGCCGACTCATCTATTGTTCGGGCGAATCAGGTGATATCTATCCTATTTATTTTTAATACATATTAATTCATCTAAGCAAAAATACCTCGCCCTGCTATATTTTGTATGTAGAAAAATCATTCATTATAAAGCGATATTATACCACGGAGATGGAGGCCTGCCAAAATCATTCGACACAAGTGGACGTCGTTACTCAACGGACTCCCGCACCGGCTTACAATGCCGTGGCCGTCTCTCGCGACCGCGCCGGTTTACAACGCCGTGGCCGTTTCTCGTGACCGCGCCGGTTTACAACACCGTGGTCGTCTCTCGCGACCGCGCCGGTTTACAACGCCGTGGCCGTCTTTCGCAACCGTGCCGGCTTACAACAAGGAGGGCAACTAGCCCGTCGGCGCCGGCCGACCCATCTGTTCTTCGATCAAATCAGGTGTTATCCCTCCTATATACTTTATCAGGACATTTTAATTCCTTTGAGCATCATTACACTGCCCTATTGGTGTTTGTTATATGCAGTTCACGTGTGGACGCCGGTTTACAACGCGGGGGACAACTTGCTCATCTGCGCCGGCTTACAACCCCACGGCCGGTTCATCTGTTGAGCCGCCTCTGATACTGCGGCCGTTTTGCTATCCGCCCTGCGGTCCGGTCTATTCAACATACCGGGTTGACTAACAGACCCCGATGAGGATCATAAGGTCCAAATACATCAGGTGATATCCATCTAAATCTATTTTCTTGGTATATATTGTTTTCATCAAGAAAACAGTTACTTTGATCCGTATATTTTGATATGCAGGACAATTATTTATTAAAGGGACCAAAGAGAGTTTGTTGCACAACATAACTCAAACATAGGTACCCGATGAGCACAGCTTAGAAAGAGTATCACATGGGAGTTTCGCTGAAAACTCACCATGACTTCCTAAACCGACGCCCCTGATAACATCGGGGAGGCAGCTGTGTTTTTCTTCAAAGGAGTATCACATGGGAGTTTTCTCTGAAAACTTACCATGGCCTCCTAAACTGGCGCCCTTGATACATCAAGGAATCAGCCATTGAAAATCATCGAGTTGATCACCTAAAGACAAGATCCCTTAGAGGTTTTGAAACATTGGGTGGTGTGTCATCGATGAAAACGTCAAATATAGAGCCTGGTAGCTCACAAAAAGCCTATGGAGCCTGGCAGCTTGCAAAAAGCCTATGGAGCCTGGCAGCTCGCAAAAAGCCTATGGAGCCTGGCAGCTCGCAAAAAGCCTATGGAGCCTGGCAGCTCGCAAAAAGCCTACGGAGCCTAGCAGCT
>LR738712.1:370262485-370388492 GCA_902687465.1 Secale cereale | reverse complement strand
AAGCCTATGGAGCCTGGCAGCTCACAAAAAGCCTATGGAGCCTGGCAGCTCGCAAAAAGCCTATGGAGCCTAGCAGCTCGCAAAAAGCCTCGAATTTAGAGCCTGGCAGCTCACAAAAAGCCTCGAATTTAGAGCCTGGTAGGTCACAAAAAGCCTAGAGCCTGGCAGCTCACAAAAACCCTCGAATTTGGAGCCTGGCAGCTTGTAAAAAGCCTCGACTACATGGTCTTATTTGCCTGAAAAACCTTTTATTTCTCTGATTTCTTAAATCTTGGTCGTCATGATCGTTAGTTTTTTAACCAAGTCTATTAACGCGGGACTGGACAACTACAAGGTTGACCATATATCTACAAAGTTAAAAGTCTGGGTCATGAACACCAGCGCGAATTAAACCGGCGTTCATCGTAACCCGGATCGGCCATCAGGTTAAGCCGAACAAGAGAGCCAAGGGCTTCATCAGCGCCAGTGCTATCAATTATTCCTACCGGGTTAAGGCAAACAAGAACACTTAATCAGAGGACATTTTTAGCATTGATTGTGCAGAAATAGGTGGAATAAACCATCAAAGGCATTATAAGCAAGAAATAATTATGAAGTTGCCAACTGAAGCAATCTCATACAACTGGGCTATTTACAGATAATGACTGGTGTTTATTAAAACCGGCCTAGCTTTTGACTATAAGTCGCCAGTATGAGATAAGATAATGACCGGGTTTTGTTTATAAACCGGCAATCTATGATAATTACCAGTGCTCAAATTTTGGGTTATCACCTTTACTACACTGGCTAGATAGAACCAACAGTGTGATCAAGTATCACTGGAACCGGTTTTCAAACCGGGTTATATTATTCAAATCTTCAAATAGCCAACATGGTTGGATTTTTTATTATGGTTATCAATAATGAGTATTATGATTAAGGTTTTCAAAGTCGCTTTAGCGCAATGGCTATCATATTATCAATGGGAATATTCTACAATTGAAGGAATAGTCCCGAGTCGCTGCAGGCTTACGACCCGGCACTTGGGGGCTACATTATTCAAGTTGAGATTATATCAAATATACAAGTCTCATGTCGATGCAAGCATGCACCATGACACTTGGGGGCTAATGCAAAGTCAATTTTTTCTCACCTTATTGAAGACCCAACTCATCACATTGTAATGAGTCGGCCCTTGGGGGCTACCAATTTCTTATGTCACCAATTCAAGGTACACAAGTCTAATCATATTGAAGGGTCCACTACTCAGTTGGTAAAGCACAAAGCTCTTAACCTTGTGGACGTGGGTTCAAGCCCTACGATGGGAGTTACATTATACATTGTTATTTTCAATGAAGTATATACAAAGTCCCTGCTCATTATTACATAATCACCCGGCACTTGGGGGCTACATATGTGGAATATTCAGTTTTGACTAGTGACTGAGATGAACAATCTGAATTTCTTCAAGATTGCAACCATTATATTCAAACAAGTCTTAAGATATCACTATGTTCTCCTCTTAAGACTTGGGGGCTACAGGTAATATGCATATAAAGGAGGAACATCTTCAAATTTTCAGTTTTTGGCAAACCAGGAAGATTAATTGTGTGACCCGGCATTGGCAACAATCATAACCCGGCATTTATAAACACTCATGACCCGGAATTATCAGTTTTTATAACCCAGCAATGGTGGTAATCATAAACCGGCATCTTCAAGCCAGCTGGATATCAGTTTGAGTAATTCAAACACCAATATTTTTTGCATTGGAAGCCGATTCAACATGATTATCTCTTACAATGTTTCTCTATGAGACACCAATATCAGCAAATGGATTATGAAGCTGGTCTATTGACTTGGATTTTCTAGAAAAAGGACAAGGATATACGGATGGTCAGGTGCCGGTTTACAAGAAATTCTTAACCTGGAGCACAACTTGTCAGATTTTGTTCTTGTGTTGCAGCATAAGTTTACCATGGATAAATCGAAGCTAAACTGGGGGATAATGTTGGGGATATACCCCGCGGAGTAACCCGATCGGAGGTATAACCCGGCCGGACTTGCGGTTTACTTGAGACCCGGTTTACACTTGGTGATTCATTGGCGATCCGTCTTAACTAGACGGTTTACAAGCAACCTGCCTGAATAGTATCACTCACTGGTAACCCGGAGGGTGGATCACGGATGACAAGGCCCAAGGCCCAGAAGGCCGGTTCATGTTATGGTGGGCCAGTTTATGAAGAAAGCACAAGGAGTATTCTCCTACAAAGGAAGCAAGACTAGGACTCCTTGTAATAGAGTAATCCTAATCCTACTAGGACTAGTCATGTAACCCGCCCCTTCAACATATATAAGGAGGGGCGGGGCTCCCCAAAGGGGGGAAGTGCTCACAAGTTTCTAGGGCTAGACAAAAGAGCCGGTTTACCGGCAACACCATGAGGGTCATAATGAGATCTACCCTCAAACATCATGTAGGGCTATTACCGGATGATGTTTCCCGGGGCCCGAAGCTGTCTAAATCCTTGTCTTGCGTTGCGTCTCTCGATTCCGGTCAACCCCTATCAAGCTACCACATAGATGCGTCTACCTCGCGACTAAGTCCTAACCCTAGGACATCTGCCGTGCTAATTCCACGACAAGGCTCGTAGGTGGGGCCTGCCTGTCAGCCTCTCAGGAAAAATAAAAAGGGGTCGAAACCACTGCCCCGCACGGATTCGAACCCAAGACATGTGGCTTAACAGACGGAGACACAGCCACTGCGCTAGCGAATGGATCTTGACAGAGAATAAGAGCGATATCTGAAGACTAAACTGAAGAAGCAGAGCAGGGAAAAAATAGGGGGCTCGTCGGAGCTGCTCCGGCGACCTAGAGGGATGGCAGAGTGGTGCGGTGCGCTCCTGGGGGAGTTCCGCACCCACTCGAAGCACCTGCAGCACCTAACGTGCACTACAGTACCGGCGGCGAGCACATGACAAAACGACAGCGGTGGGCAATGATGAGACGATGCAGCGGCGTAGGCGGAGCAGCGATTACTCAGGCGACATCTACGCGACGAGCTGATGCAGACGGGAAGCACTAGACAGCCTACGGTGGTCGGGACACTCGTCGGAGACGAGGCCCGACGGCGACGAGCTCGGGCACTCGACGAACTCGGAGCTAGAAGGCGCTAAAGAGGGGGAAAAGGGGACGAGGAGGTGGAGGCACTCTCCACAAACACAGAGGTGTGTTCGGCTGGCCCAGACATGGACGGAGTGGATGGCGGCGAGTCTCGAACAGCTACGGGCGCCGGAGACGAAGAAGAGGAAGAAGACGTCGGCGACGAGGCGATCGGCTCCGCGTAGAGGAACTAGTCGACGTAGTCGACTTCGGGGAAGCAGCTGGACACGGTCGGCGAGGCTGAGGTCGATGGGAGGCATGCCGGCGACGAGCTGGCGCTCTCAGATGCGTGCGGGTATTCACTGGAGCGGCGGATCTGGTGGAGCTTGGCTCTCCAGACGGCTAGAGGAGGAAGAGGAACCCTAGGGGGAAAGGGAGGACACGCTGCAAGTTTAAATGGAGGGCTTAGATCACGAGACCTCAACGTCCGTGATCATAGCGCGACGGCGAGCGCGCGCTCTGGCTTCGCAATCGTGTGGCGGAGGTAGACGGTGACGCGGGGCTGTGAGGCTGACATGTGGGGCCATGCGCGAGGGTAGAGATGGCACGACTGCGAGCGGCTCGGCTGGCTGGGCCGCTGTGGGAGAGAAGAGATGGGCCGCGTAGGCTGCTGGAGAAGGACTGGGCCGGGGGAGGAGAAGAAGGAGGAGGCCCAGGCCACTGCTGGAGCTGTTGTTTCTTTTCCCTTTTCCTTTTTTTCTTCAGACAGAAAAGAAAAGAAAAGCACAGGCTTAAAGGAAAAGAATTAGGGAAAAATAAAAACATCCCCATGCTCCTTGATTTATGCCCTATTTAATAAAATTAGTTTGGACATTTTTAGAGGCAGAAAAATAAAAGGAGTTTGAATATGGTTCAAACTCTTGTCATTTTTAAACCCAACCAAATCAATTCTAAATGGGGTGATATTTGGCAGAGAGGGTGTAGACATGGTGCAAGGTTTTTAGGAAAATAAAGAGCATTAAAGGACTTGGCTAGGTGACTTGCACAATGGAGTAAAGAAAGGGCAGAAAAGAAAAAAGGAAGAAGAAGAAGAGGGAAAACAAAGGAGGTGGTCTAGGGTTATGGCAAGACATAGCCAGAACCACACTCACAACATCACAAGGGTCTCACACACACATCACAACAAGAAAGTAAACTATGATGCCATGATGATGAAAGCAATGCATGGATGCAAAATAAAATAAATGACATGGCAATGCAAAAATAAAATGAGCTCAAAAGACAAGAACCCCCAAGGATAAGGACAAGGATCAAAATGAGAAAGCTTTATTGCCATTCTAGGAAAGTATCACATATGGAGTGTTACAAAGGACAAAATTCCAGGCTGATCATTTCTTTGCTGAGCATCATTTCTTCACTGATTTCAATCCTTATGACTCAGCAAGACTCAGACGCAAGAGATTCTAGACTACAAGCCTGATGAATTTCTATGCATCTCTTATGTTCGACAAGGACAACGTATTTCAGCACCGTCAAATTCCTCATGTGTATATGGACTCCATCCCATGCTTTCAACATGTACTCAATGTTCTTAATGAAGCTAGGCTCCTAAGCTTTTGTGCTGATATCTACGACTGGAATGAAGAGCTAATTCTTCAATTCTATGCTACTATGCACCTCACTGGAAATGTGGCTGATGTGAAATCATGGGTGCTTGACTCGATGACTGAGAATACTCAGTATAAAGCTCTGGCCTATGAATTACTTCACACCATTCTAGTCATTCCTCCTGCCGAAGGCGCAAGGCTCATACGTGAAGAACAGGTACTTCCAAGTCATCTCATGCAAGTGTTGATGAAGCCTCTGCGGCCTGGCCAAGCTCCAAGAACCACCTTCCTAGCGAAGGATTTGTTGTATGTGCCAACGACAATCTATCACATATTGACCAAAACACTTAGTCCGATCAAAGGCCCCAACTCCGAAGAAGGAGAAGTTGTTGGCATCATGAAGAATCTGCTGTTCAACATCATGCATGGTATTCCCATTAACTATCACGATTTCTTCGTGAGGACTTTGGGAAATGTTGCACTATTGCCATTTGAATTGAAGCCCTATGCACCTTGGTTAATGAAATTCATCAGAAACCAGTCTTCAATTCACTACAAGGCACATTTTCAGAATCACCTCAGTTATCTGCCTCCCATTGAAGTCCTAATAAGGACTATTTCTTCAGCCGATGAAAAAGGCAAAGTTGTTGTGATTGATGAAGGCACTCATCCATTGGATGGTCAGTTTCGCGAAGCTGCATCTTACTCCACCAATGATGACTCTACAACTCAAGACTCTACTGCTAAAGCCACTAAGCTAAATTCTCAAGCCACTGCCCCTCGTGTGATGACTGATCATGAGCTTCTTCTAAGTCTTCACTAGAAAGTCAATCTTAATCACAAGCGGGTCAAGTGTCAATTTGGCTCAATTCTTCAGAACATGACTGTTACTCAGAACAATGTGAAGAAGAACCATTATTATCTGCATCAAGTCTTCGACCGCACTTGGGCCATTCTGTCTCATCTATACAGTGATGAAGACCTCAAGAAGATGGACTTTCAACAATACTTTGACTGGTCTCAGCCTCCGTCGAAGAAATTTAAGAAGGTCAAAGTTCCTCAGCTCGTTACAAGTTCATATTCTTCATCGCGTGAGATGGGTGAAGCTGAAGATCTCGACGACACTGCGGCAGGCCGTCCATCAACAAACGATCCCAAGAACGCTGGTGCTCCTCCATCAACCTCGTGATTATATTCTTCAGGGGCGTTAGTCCTCATTTTTTGTTCCTTTTGGTCATTCGATGACAAAGGGGAGAAATTTGAGGTAGTCTTCAAGCGGGTCTTATATATGGGTTGTTTTTTCGTTAAGTTACAACTCTCGTTCTTCTGAAGTTTTTGTTTGACGAGTTGTAAACTTAAGTCCGATGGTGGTCTAATACTTTTGAACTGCCTTCTGCATGCTTATTTCGTCAAATACCTTAATGCATGCATGCTGAATTAAGCTAGACACCATTTTCCATCATGCATTTCAAATTATTCATACCATATGTTAAATGCATGTATGGATTAAAAAATATAGGGGGGAGATCTCCATGATTTTACTCTACAATGTGCATTTGTTGTTCAAATCAAATTCCTCAAATATGCACATCTTTAGAGGGAGTTCTTCTATATCTTGCAATCAAATCCCTCAATATTTGTTGTTACATTTCATATGTTAATCCCCATTGAAAATTTAACCTATATGTCATCAATCACCAAAAGGGGGAGATTGTAAGTGCATCTAGTGCCCCTTAGTGATTTTGGTGTATTGAAGACTTATAGGTTAAGGAACTAATGTCTTTGTGAGTGTACACAGGTTCTATAAGTCTCTGGGGAGTTTGATATTTCCGAAGAAAGACGACCCTAAAAATGGATGTCTTCAGTTGAAGACTTTGGTTCTCTTGAAGACTTTGAAAATGAGGAAATTGGTGTGACCTTGAAGACTTGGATATTAATGCGAGGATTATGAAGCATGAAGACTTTTGTTTTCATAGTTTCTTTTTCCTTTCTTGTGTCCTAGGAAACACTGTACTGTTAAAGGGGGTCGAGGTAAAACTAAGGAAACAATTACCAACTGATGCTCATGTCAAAGCCTACACATACCCAATCCTGCGAGTGAAGCCTTTAGAAATCTCATATAGTTTAGTCAATTTCTTAAGTGACAGAGACGAAGATCTTCTGTTCTCTGAGGAATTTGTTTTGACTGAGGAGTTAGGAATTCGCCAGTGCGGATTGCCTATAAGTGAGGAACATGATAGCCCTGAGGAATTTGAGAGCTCAAATTTCTAACCGTTGATGTGCTACGCGCGAGCTGTCCCAAAATATCTTATCCACCCAACGGTCATACCATTGAAGGGCATTTATGTCTTATCATGCCGGGCTACTCCCTGGCTATAAATAGCCGCCCCCTATAGACACTAGCTGGTTGGCTGCTCCGAGAGAAACTGACACTTGTCATTTACATCATCCCATCCTCAAGAAGTATTTCCTCAGTGATGAATTTGTAAAAATCGCCTATTCACCCCCTCTAGTCGATATAACGCACTTTCAATAGTGTCAACGATAGAGGCAAAGGTTTCTCGTCTTTCGATGAGATGGTGGCTATTGTTTTGGAGGAAGTCGGATTTGACAATCCGACTATGAATGTGCGAGGACGCTGTGCCTTAGAAATCGCTTAACCAACTCCGAGAGGTTATTGACCACGCCTGAGCATGATCGACCTGACCACGAAGGGATGTTTCCTGCAGGCAAGCGAAGAACAAGCAAGAAACTGAGATTGCAATCTGGATATTGTGAATTTAAGAGGAAAGCTTTATTGATCAAGTGGGGTTCTGTGACATCTTTGTCTGGTCGTTGAACACAAATGAAGTACACGAAGTTGCAGCTATGGCGAACTTTAATCTAAACAAAACCCAGTGTCTAAATGACACCCTAAGGGCTGTATATATGGAAGAAGAGGGGGGAATTTTGTGGCCCTTGGAGGAGGGGTCTAAAACCAACCCTAACTCTTGTTACCCCACACATTCAGACTCTAAAAATAGCCTATACTCAAGTATTTCGAAATTACATGGGCCTGGCCCAATAATAAGGTAACGCAACACCTATAGCAGTCTTTGGACAAAATTTATGAAGCGGCATCTTGTATATTTCGTCCAAGGCTTCACGCACTCATTATGGTGGCTTGAAAGTCCTGAAATCATCACTTGTAACTCCGTTCTTTTTCCCCTTGCGCATGCCATCATCTCCATGCTTAATCTTGCTACAATGTTCATCCTTCTTGTCCAAGCTATGCCCTTCATTTGTGAGCAAGACAAATGTATCCAATTTAGCTAACATCATATTCTCATGAACATTAGAATCATTACCAAGAAACGAAAGTACCTGGTAATTTAATTGGCATGCGCGAGCTCTAGTAATTGGTCCTGTAGATGTATAAGTTGGGGTTGTGGGTGTAACTTTGTTAGTGATGTCCTCATCATCCTCCCCTTCTTGAATTGAAGTCATTCTCGATGGAAGCTCATCTTCCTCACCGAAGTAAGGCTTCAAATCTGCAATGTTAAATGTGGGACTAACCCCAAAATCTACAGACAGCTCAAGTTTATATGCATTATCATTTATTTTCTCTAACACCTTAAAAGGACAATTAGCATGTGGAATTAGCTTTGACTTGCGCAAATTAGGAAACCTATTCTTATGCAAACGTAACCAAACAAGATCTCCAGGTGCAAAGAAAACACGTTTTCTACCATTATCTCCAACAAGTTTATATTTAGCATTCATGCGCTCAATATTTTTCTTAGTTAACTCATGCATTTTCAAGATCAATTCAACACATTGTTTAGCATCAAAACTAACCTTCTCCGAAGATGGAAGAGGCAACAAATCAATAGGTGCATGAGGTAGGAAACCATATACAATTTCAAAAGGGCACATCTTAGTAGTAGAATGCAACGAATGATTATAAGAAAATTAAATATGAGGCAAGCATTCTTCCCACATTTTCTTGTTATTCTTCAAAACAACCCTAAGCATAGTAGACAAAGTTCAATTGACTACTTCAGTTTGTCCATCAGTTTGGGGCTGACTAGTACTAAAAAGCAGTTTAGTCCCCAACTTAGCCCATAAACATCTCCAAAAGTGGCTAAGAAATTTAGTATCATGGTCTGGAACAATAGTATTTGGCACACCATGCAAGCGAATAATTTCATGAAAGAACAAATCAGCAACATTAGCAGCATCATCGCTTTTATGACATGGTATAAAGTGTGCCATTATCGAGAACCGATCCACGACAACAAATATGCTATCCCTCCCCTTCTTTGTTCGAGGTAAACCCAAAACAAAGTCCATAGATATATCTTCCCAAGGAACACTAGGGACAGGCAAAGTCATATATAAACCATGAGGATTGAGTCGTGACTTAGCTTTTTGACATGTAGTGCAGCTAGCAACAAAACGCTCAACATCCCGTCTCATCTTTGGCCAAAAGAAATGTGTAGCATGTAAGTCCTCCGTCTTCTTCACGCCAAAGTGTCCCATTAATCCTCCTCCATGCGTCTCCTGCAACAACAAAAGACGAACAAAGCTAGCTGGAATGCATAGCTTGTTAGCACGAAACAGAAATCCGTCATTTAGGAAGAACGTGATCCATGTTCTCCCTCCTTTACAATTCTGCAATACATCTTTAAATTCAACATCATGCACATATTGATCTTTGATGGTCTCCAAACCAAGTATTTTAAAGTCAAGTTGTGAAAGCATCGTATAACGACGAGATAATGCATCAGCAATAACATTTTTCCCTTCTTGTGTTTAATAACATAAGGGAAAGTCTCTATGAATTCAACCCATTTAGCATGTCTACGGTTCAGTTTTGCTTGACTTTTAATGTGCTTCAAAGATTCATGATCAGAATGTATAACAAATTCTTTGGGCCATAAATAATGCTGCCAAGTTTCCGAAGTCCTAACAAGAGCATATAATTCCTTATCATAAGTAGAATAATTCGGACTAGGCCCACTCATTTTTCAGAAAAGTATGCAACAGGTTTACCATCTTGTAATAACACACCTCCTAACCCAATTCCACTAGCATCACATTCAAGCTCAAAAGTCTTACTAAAATTAGGAAGTTGGAGTAAAGGAGCATGTGTCAACTTATCTTTCAATACCGTGAATGCTTCTTCCTGTGCAGTACCCCAAACAAAAGGCACATCCTTCTTTGTAAGCTCATTGAGAGCTGCAGCAATGGTGCTGAAATCTCTCAGAAAACGCCTATAGAATCCAGCTAGGCTAAGGAAACTCCTCACGTGTGTGACCATTTTGGGCTGCGGCCAACTCTCAATAGCTTCAGTCTTGGCTTTATCAACCTCAATTCCCTATGGAGTAACAACATAGCCAAGAAAAGATACTCGGTCGGTGCAAAAGGTGCACTTTCCAAGGTTACCAAACAAAAGTGCAACACGTAGAGCAATAAAAACAACACGTAAATGTTCCAAATGTTCCTCCAAAGATCTACTACAAATCAATATATCATCAAAGTAAACTACCACAAATCGTCCAATGAAAGCACGTAAAACTTCATTCATTAATCTCATGAAAGTACTAGGTGCATTAGTTAACCCAGAAGGCATGCCTAACCACTCAAATAATCCAAACTTAGTTTTAAATTTTGTTTTCCATTCATCTTCCAATTTCATACGAATTTGATGGTATCCACTACACAAATCAACTTTGGAGAATATTGTAGAGCCATTCAATTCATCAAGCATATCATGTAGCCTAGGAATAGGATGACGATAACGAATAGTAATATTATTAATGCCTCTACAATAAACACACATACGCGATGTACCATCCTTTTTGGCACTAGAATAATAGGAACATCACAAGGACTAAGGGATTCGCGTATATAACTGCTACTTCTCGAGCTTGCGTTGTATTCCCTCGAAGAAGAAAGTGAGAGGCAGCACAATAGCGTAAGTATTTGCCTCAGTTTTTGAGAACCAAGGTATCAATCAAGTAGGAGACCATGCGTGAGTCCCTCACACCTGCACAAACAAATAAGAACTTCACAGTAGTTACGAAAGTGAGATCTGATAGAAATGATAGTTTGATATTTTTGGTATTTTTGTTTATAAGAGCAGAAAGTAAAAGCGGAAAAAGTAAAGTAGGTGTAGATTGATACGTTGAGAATAGACCCGGGGGCCATAGTGTTCTCTAGTGGCTTCTCTCATGATAGCGATATTCTACGGCGGGTAAACAAATTACTGTCGAGGAATTGATAGAAAAGAGAATAATTATGAGACTATCTAGGCATGATCATTATATATAGGCATCACGTCCGAGACAAGTAGACCGAAACGATTCTGCATCTACTACTATTACTCCACACATTGACCGCTATCCAGCATGCATCTAGTGTATTGAGTTCATAAGAACAGAGTAACGCCTTAAGCAAGATGCCATGATGTAGAGGGATAAACTCAAGCAATAGGATATAAACCCCATCTTTTTATCCTCGATGGCAACAATACAATGTGTGCCTTGCTGCCCCTACTGTCACTGGGAATGGACACTGCAAGATTGAACCCAAAGCCAAGCACTTCTCCCATTGCAAGAACTATAGATCTAGTAGGCCAAACCAAACCAATAATTCGAAGAGACTTGCAAGGATATTATAATCATACATAAAGAGTTCAGAGGAGAACCAAATATTTCTCATAGATAATATTGATCATAAACCCACAATTCATCGGATCTCGACAAACACATCGCAAAAAGAGATTACATCGAATAGATCTCCTCGAAGACCGAGGAGAACTTTGTATTGAGATCCAAAGAGAGAGAATAAGCCATCTAGATACTAGCTATGGACCCGAAGGTCTGTGGTAAACTACTCACAACTCATGGTGAGGCGAATGATGATGTAGAAGCACTTCGTGGAAGATCCCCCCTCCGGCGGAGCTCCGGAACAGAAGGTTACGTTGGTGGAACTAAGGTTTTCTCGGTTGTTCTATTGGTTCCGGGGTATGTAGGCATATATAGGAGGAAGGAGGGCACCGGGGGCCATACCTGGGACCCACGAGGCAGGGGGCGCGCCCCCACCCTCGTGGGCACCATGTAAATCCTACTCCATGGTTCTCAAGTTTCCCGTGCGTAATTTTCTCCAAAAATATCTCTCCCGAAGGTTTCATTCTGTTTGGACTCCGTTTGATATCCCTTTTCTGTAAAACCCTGAAACAGGCAAAAAACAACTATCTAGACCGGGCCTTTGGGTTAGTAGGTTAGTCCCAAAAATAATATAAAAGTGTATGATAAAGCCCATTAAATATCCAAAACATCATAAATAATAGCATGGAACAATACAAAATTATAGATATGTTGGAGACGTATCAATAACCTTTGTCGAGTAGCTCCTCTACTTGACGCATAATCTCCTTCGTCTCCTCTGGATTAGTACGGTATGGTGCGCGGTTGGGTAGCAATGCACCGGGAATTAAGTCAATCTGATACTCAATCCCTTTAATAGGTGGTAATCCCGGTGGCACGTCTTGTGGAAAGATGTCCGCGAACTCCTGCAAAATGTTAGTGACAGTAGGAGTCAAAGAGGAAGGCAAGTCCTGGAATGAAAATAATGCCTCTTTGCACACCAAAGCATAAACAGATTTGCTGAAATCTAGATCATCAATATTAGATTTGGTGGCAAGTAAACATCCACTTTTTAATTTAATTTCAGATGCAACATGAGATGATGGTGTGTTATTAGGCTTCATTTGTTGCTTAAATTCTTTTGCCACAATCTGATTTTCACTCTTATTTTGCTCTTGTTTCGCTTTATTAGCTCTATTAATATCATCTTTCAAAGAATTAGGAGGCATAGGAAGAAAAGTAATACGTTTATCCTTATGAACAAGAATATACTGATTGTTTCTACCATGGTGTAAAGAATTTTTGTCAAATTGCCATGGTCTACCAAGTAATAAGGAACACGCTTGCATGGGTACTGATACGTCTCCGACGTATCTACTTTTGCAAACCCTTTTGTCCTTGTTTTGGACTCAAACTTGCATGATTTGAATGGAACTAACCCGGACTGACGCTGTTTTCAGCAGAACTGCCATGGTGTTGTTTTTGTGCAGAATAAAAAGTTCTCGGAATTGCCTAAAAATCAACATAGAATTATTTTGGAATATAAAAAATATCTGCAAGAAGATCCACACAAGGGGGCCCAGGGCCTGTCCACGAGGGTGGGGGACACGCCCCCCTGCCCAGGGCGCGCCCCCTGCCTCGTGGGCCCCCTGGTGCTCCACCGACGTACCCCCAGATCCTATATCTTCACTTTCGGGGAGAAAAAAAATAGGGGAGAAGGAATTATCGCGTTTCACGAGACGGAGCCGCCGCCAAGCCCTAATCTCTCTCGGGAGAGCTGATCTGGAGTCCGTTCGGGGCTCCGGAGTGTGGAGATCGTCGCCATCGTCATCATCAACCTTCCTCCATCACCAATTCCATGATGCTCACCGCCGTGCGTGAGTAATTCCATCGTAGGCTTGCTGGAAGGTGATGGGTTGGATGGGATCTATCATGTAGTCGAGTTAGTTTTGTTAGGGTTTGATCCCTAGTATCCACTATGTTCTGAGATTGATAATGCTATGACTTTGCTATTCTTAATGCTTGTCACTAGGGCCCGAGTGCCATGATTTCAGATCTAAACCTATTAAGTTTTCATGAATATAT
The DNA here is from genome assembly GCA_902687465.1 of Secale cereale. Taxonomy (NCBI): domain Eukaryota; kingdom Viridiplantae; phylum Streptophyta; class Magnoliopsida; order Poales; family Poaceae; genus Secale; species Secale cereale. The sequence continues at coordinate 370,375,090 of LR738712.1, read as the reverse complement.
GTGTGTTCTTGATCCTATCTTGCAAGTCTATAGTCACCTACTATGTGTTATGATCCGGCAACCCCGAACTGACAATAATCGGGACCACTCCCGGTGATGAACATAGTTTGAGGAGTTCATGTATTCACTATGTGTTAATGCTTTGGTCCGGTACTCTATTAAAAGGAGGCCTTAATATCCCTTAGTTTCCAATAGGACCCCGCTGCCACGGGAGGGTAGGACCAAAGATGTCATGCAAGTTCTTTTCCATAAGCACGTATGACTATATTCGGAATACATGCCTACATTACATTGATGAACTAGAGCTAATTCTTTGTCACCCTAGGTTATAACTTCTACATGATGAATTGCATTCGACATAATTTCCCATCACCGATCCAATGCTTATGAGCTTTTCCTATACTGCTTGTTGCTTATTTACTTTCCCGTCGCTACTATTATAAAAACTACAAAAACACTGTCGTTACTTTTATTGCTGCTACCACCACTATCATATTACTTTGCTACTAAAATATCTTGTTGCAGATACTAAGTTTCCACGTGTGGTTGAATTGAAATCTCAGCTGCTAATACTTAAGAGTATTCTTTGGCTCCCCTTGTGTCGAATCAACAAATTTGGGTTGAATACTTTACCCTCGAAAACTGTTGTGATCCCCTACACTTGTGAGTTATCAAGACTATTTTCTGGCGCCGTTGCCGGGGAGCATAGCTCTATTCTTTAAGTCACTTGGGATTTATATCTGTTGATCACTATGAAGAATTTGAAGGACTAAAAAACCAAGATCTTACCCTCAACTACGAGGGGAGGTAAGGAACTGCCATCTAGCTCTGCACTTGATTCTCCTTCTGTTATGAGTAAACTTGCGACACCTACTCCTGCTATTGAATCTGATATGTCGTATGTTCTTGATGATGCCACTTCTGCTAAGTATGATGAAACTACCTCTATGCCTGATACTGTGCCACTATGTGAATTTCTAGATGAACAAATTGCTAAGGTTAGGGAGAGTGCAAATGTTGAAACTAATGATATTTATGAAAGTGATGATGAAACTACTCCCAATAGATATGAATTGCCTGTTGTTCCTGAGGGTTATGTTATGGATGAAGAAACTGCTAGAGACTTTCTTGCTTGCAATGATAGATATGATATTAAGAAATTATTAGCTAAGCTGAAAGAAAAGTCCTTGAATGCTAGAATGAAACATGACCCTGCTTTTGCTACTTCACCTATCTGCGTTACTGATAAAGATTATGAATTCTCTGTTGATCCTGAGTTAATTACTTTTGTTGAATCTGATCCTTTCCATGGCTATGAGTCAGAAACTGTTGTGGCACATCTTACTAAGTTGAATGATTTGGCCACCCTTTTTACCAACGATGAAAAGATTTGTTACTACTATATCCTTAAGCTATTTCCGTTCTCGTTAAAGGGTGATGCTAAGACTTGGTTTAATTCTCTTGATCCTAGTTGTGTGCGTAGTCCCCAGGATATGATGTATTACTTATCTGCTAAATATTTTCCCGCTCATAAGAAACAAGCTGCCTTACGAGAAATATATAACTTTGCTCAAACTGAAGAAGAGAGTCTCCCACAAGCTTGGGGGAGGCTTCTCCAGTTACTTTATGCTTTTCTTGATCATCCTCTTGAGATGCATGATATACTTAATGTCTTTTATAATGGACTAACCGATGCTTCTAGAGACCACCTAGATAGTTGTGCTGGTTGTGTTTTCAGGGAAAGAACAGTTGAACAAGCTGAATTACTATTGAATAATATGCTGGCCAATGAAAATAATTGGACACTTCCTGAACGAGCCCCTAAGCCAACTCCGGAGAAAAGGGGTGTTCTATTTCTCAGTCCTGAAGATATGCAAGAGGCAAAGAAATCTATGAAAGAAAAAGGTATTAAAGCTGAAGATGTTAAGAATTTACCACCTATTGAAGAAATAGACGGTCTTGATAACCCAACACAGGTAGTAAAGGTAAATTCTCTTTATAGATTTGATGAAGGTGATATTCCTCGTTATAAGTCTGCTAGCCAATGCTTAGATGAGTTTGACAATTTTATTGTGAAACAAGAAATCTTCAATGCTTATGTTGGTAGACAATTACAACGCAATGCTTATATGATTGAACGCTTGAGTGATTATCTGTCTAGAGCTAAAGGTGAATTGAAACTCATTAGTATACATGCTTCTATGGTCACCACTCAAGTAGAACAAGTACTTAAGGCTCAGACTGATTTGCTCAATGAATTAAATAGTAAGAATAATGATAATGTCATTAGAGTTGTAACTAGAGGTGGTAGAATGACTCAGGAACCTCTGTATCCTGAAGGGCACCCTAAGAGAATTGAGCAAGCTTCTCAGAGAGCTAATTTAGATGCACCTAGTTCTTCTAAGAAGAAGAAAAAGAAAAATGATAGGACCTTGCATGCTCCTAGTGAACCTGTAGTTGACACACCTCAGAATCCCAATGATATATCTGTTTCTGATGCTAAGACACAATCTGGTAATGAACATGAAACTAGTGATAATATTAATGATGATGTTCACGATGATGCTCAACCTAGCAACGATAATGATGTAGAGATTGAACCTGCTGTTGATCTTGATAACCCACAATCAAAGAATCAACGTTATGATAAGACAGACTTCGTTGCTAGGAAGCACAGTAGGGAAAGAGAATCATGGGTTTAGAAACCCATGCCTTTTCCTTCGAAACCATCCAAGAAAAAAGGATGATGAGGATTTTGAACGCTTTGCTGAAATGATTAGACCTATCTTTTTGCGTATGCGTTTGACCGATGAGCATAAAACAAATCCTTATGCTAAGTATATGAAAGATATTATTACCAACAAAAGAAAGATACCTGAAGTAGAAATTTCCACCATGCTTTCGAATTACACTTTTGAGGGTGGAATGCCTAAGAAATTAGGAGATCCAGGAGTACCTACTATACCTTGCTCCATTAAGAGAAACTATGTTAAAACTGCTTTGTGTGATCTTGGAGCTGGTGTTAGTGTTATGCCTCTCTCTTTATATTGTAGACTTGACTTGATTAAGTTGACACCTACTAAAATATCTTTGCAAATGGATGATAAATCAACTGCTATACCTGTCAGTATTTGTGAGGATGTGCATGTCGTAGTTGCAAATGTTACTATTTGTAATGCCCAGGATGGGACTATATCTCCTACGTGTCGAGGCACGACTTAAAGATATAAGCCCATTCTGGAATGACCGCAAGTTTGGTATCTTTGCACGACTGATGTAAAAGAGGGATTAAATTGCAAAAGGAGATAGTTGGCTTACACTCGCCACTTCACACAATATATTACATGAGCAACCATCATTCAAAACATCACAACCAAACAACGGGTGAAGATCCAAATAAAGATACCAAAACAACATAAAGCCACAGGCCTAGATCGAATCCTAGTAGAAACCACTACTGATCGTCGAAAACCGACACAAGCAAACGGCCACGCTCTTCATCAAACTCCCGAAAGTTCTGATCCATCTCCTTCATCAAACTCGACTGAACCTGCATCTGGTGTGGTGAAGTAACTGTGAGCCACAGAGGACTCAGCAATCCCGTTCCCGGGTAACACGACTATTTAAGCCTTGGGTGTGGATAAGGCTGAAGAAATAATAAGAGTCTGCAACAGCACTAGCACTAACTTACATGAATGAGAGCGAGAAGAGAAGGTGCCTCGGACGAAAGATGATCACTAAGTGATCCTAAACTAATCAAGCCAAACATAACCCCATCGTTTTCATCTCCCGAAACCCCTTTTGGAAAATGACAGTCACGGTACACACGCTGGTAGTGTATTAGAACAATGTGTCAAGTTTTCTACAACCGGATATTAACAAGCTCCCATCAGCCACATAACCGCGGGCACGGCTTTCGAAAGTTCATAACCCTGCAGGGGTGTTCCAACTTGGCCCATGACAAGCCCACGATCCGCGGAGTCGCAACTCCAAGGTGGGAAGACCCGAGTATTCTCAGAATCCCGTGCTCAAGATACTCCGAACTAAGGTAAGGCTAATCCAGCAAATCCTCCCGGCGTGTCGACACCCTGATAGTAGCCGCGCGTATCTAGTCTCAGGACACGACCGGATGGGCGAGGCTACGGGTTTTTACCAAACCTCGAGTTTCCTCGTGGTGGCCCCACAGGCTCCCCGTTTCGGACCAACACTTATGTGGAGCACTGGCCCGGGGTTGTTGATTAAAAATAAAAGGGATAGCTAGTCCCTATGCAAGTTTTATTAGTTATTAGGCGAATAGTACCAATGTTGGGACTTGCTGGAAAAGACTTAGCACTTAGCGGTTTATCAAGGGGCCCCATAACCCCAACCGTGTGAGGAACGCATAATCAAGGAACATAACACCAGTTTATATGGTTCCTAGCGGCATGAGTGGAACAAATCACCAAGCAAAAGGCTTAGCCTTCCACCCATTGCCAATATATAGATGATTTCATTTAAGCATTTATATAGTGTGATATAACCCAACAAACTTCAACATGAAGCAAGCATCTTCAATCTTCACCTGCAACTAGCAACGCTATAAGAGTGGCTGAGCGAAGCCTACGTATAGCCAATCAATGGTTTGCATAGGTAGGGTGGTTAGACAGGTTCATGGTTACTATAGGAGGCTGACAGGAAAACATGGGCATCGAGGCAATATACTAAAGAGCGATACTCTAGCAATAGGCAAAGATAGTAATGGTATCCGGGTTCGGTCATCTTGCCTGGAATTCTGCAAGGGAGAAGAACGGATCCATGAAGTAGACGGAGCAACATAGTCGAGTGAATCCTCACAACTCCGGAACGAAACCGAAGCTAACAAGAGAAGCAACCGGAAAGAAGCAAACAACACGGTAAACATACAAGCATAAACATGGCATACGATGCACATCCAAGTATGATGCATGTCCGGTTTAAATATGCATGGCATGGCAAAGTGCACAAACAAAACTACAAGTTAAGTGGAGCTCAATATGCAACGAGTTGCATATTGACGAAACACCACATTTTAATTATTTAATTGACTCTCGTTTATTTACAAGACAAGATTAAATGTTTTTAACATAGCAAGAGGTGAAGCATAATAAAACTACACTATTTAGGCATTTAAATGAGGCCGGAAGAACAACAACAATTCCGGAAAATCCCCATGAGCATGTTTAGCAATAATAAGCAAACAACAATTAAACATTTTAGTGTTGTTAACATGATGCGGATGACATGATCAAGTTTTATGCAAGTTTATTAAAAGTTGACAGGAAGAAGATATGAAGTATTGTGACCGTGGTGGAAGAAAGGGTGCCACAGCAACTATTCGAAAGTGATGCAACGGCAACATATCGGTTCCGGTAACTCGTTGGGAGACCGGTGCAAAAGGTGACGGAGAGCGAGCGAAACAAGAAGAAAGGTGGGGTGATCCCGTCACCGGGTTCCCACGAGTCGGCGACGAGGCAACCGAGGAACATGACAAAAGACGACACGGCACGGTGCACACAAGGGAAACATCTCATACAACACAACAAGCAAACGTTCCCGGGTCATCGTCTCGGGGTTATACCTTCGGAACATCCGTTCCGGGGCGGTTCGAGACGTAGTGGAAGAAGTTGTTCACGGTCATCGGTAGGGGTACTCGTTCCGTAGTGGGAAGTAGAAGTACATGGGGTCGGCGTGGAACTTGTCGGTCTCGGGACTTGGCGACGGTAGTGGTACACGTTTCGTAGAGGTACTTGCGGTCTCGGCGACGGTAGTGGTACTCGGTTCGTCGGTGACGGTAGTGGTACTTGACGTGTCGCCGTGTAGGTGTACTCGTTCTTCACCGAAGGTTCGTACACGTTCGTAGCGGTCTTGCCGGTCTCGGTCTCGGTCGTAGTTGTACTCGGACGTCGTGGTACTTGCCGTAGGAGGTACTTGCGGTCTCCTCGTAGGTGTACATGTCATTTTGACGCCGTGTAGTCGAACTTGACGGGTCGTCGGCGACTCGAAGGGGTACTTGGCGTCGGTCTCGACCCGGAGATGAGCTTGCCTGTCTTAGATACCAAACGCAGCAACAAGGCAACAAAACGGGAGCAAGGAGACAAGGGCAGCAGCGGTCTTGGCACGCCGGTGAGGAGGCAGAGGCGAGGCGCACGGACAGAGGTGCAGGCGCGAGGAGGCGTGGTAGAGGCCGCTGGAGAAGAGGAGGGGCGCGGCCTCCATGGCGAGCAGACGGCGGCGTCGATCTGCAGAGGAGGGAGCCGCGGAGGGAGGCGCACGCGGCTTCGCGCGCAGGACGGGCGCCATGGCGCGGGTGCGCTGGGGAGTAGGGAGCTCGGCCCTGGAGGAGGATGGCCGCGGCCGTGGCCTCTGGGTGCCGCATCTCGCGGGAGAAGCGGCGGGCGCGGCGTGCGGCCTAGAGGGTCCACGACAGGGCGGAGACGAGGCGAGAGCCTGGCGATGCGGGCGTCGACCAGAGGAGGAGGAGTGCTCGAGGGTGCGGCTTGAGGGTCGCACGAAGGCGGAGGGCTCTCGGGGCGATGGGCTCGGGCTCCAGGCGATGGAGGAAGGGATACGGGAGAGAGATGGTGGCAGCAGCGCGATAGAAGGGGAGGTAGAAGCGAGAGGGAGAGGGAATCGGGGTGCGGTCGAGGGGAGAAGTTGCGGCGGCTGAGAGGGAGAGGGAGGAGCGATCGGTCTGGGAGCTAGGGTTCGCTGGAGTGGCCTTGGGCCAGGAGGGCCTAGAAGGGAGGAGGGGCGCGCCGGGCTGGAGGAGGCTTGGGCCTGGCCTGGCGGCTGGGATCTCCTGCTGAAGTTGGGCTCCTTCTTCCTTTGACTGACTTTTTAGCAGAAATCAATAGAGAGAAGAAAAGAATGAGGAGGGAGGTTAGGGAAAAATTAGCACATGGGACTATTTTTCTCGGGCATCATAAAATGAGCACGGTCCGAGAAAAATAGAAAAGGCATGATCGAGAAAAATATAATTCAAACATATTTGAATTTAATTCAAATGGGTTTGAACTAAGACTTAATTATAGAAGTGTCCAAAAATGTTGAGGTTTTTGGAGGAACCTCGATAAACGAGAAAAGAAATATAGGGAAGGTTTTTGACGGTGAAACTTGAATTAAGAGGCATGGGGAAAATTATGCAAGTGTGTTGGTTTAATTCCAAACAAATGGAATATTTAATATAGCTCCCTAATAATATTGAGAGGCTTTTATATGTTATAAAGAGAAGTCATCCTTCCCTCGATTTAAATGGACCGAAGGTCCACACAATTTATTTAGGTTGAGATGCAAAAAATAAATATGACATGATGGCATGATGACATGATGCAATGCAAAATAAATAACACAAGCACAAAAGAAACACACGGAAGACCCGGAACATCTGGAATCTTCTGGAACCTTCTGGGACATCGGTCTTCGGGCGTCAGAACTCTCCCACACTAACAGAGGATCTCGACCCGAGATCCTAGAGATAACACCGGATAAAAACGGAAGAGGAAGAGGTAAAACAAAGTTGCTTCCTTGACAGACGAGTGAAACCAGGAACCTTGAGAGGTTGAACAAACTTGAAAGAAAGAATGCAACGGAGATGAATGAATATGAAAACTCCGTTAGAAAAGAGGAACAAGGAGCATTATGAGAACCTTGTAGGTTGAAAAACATGAAACACGAGCTCACGGACGGAAAGAATATGAAACCGCAATGGTATAGCCAAGGAATAAGAATGACAAAATTCGGACAGCACTCCGACTGAAAATGGAAGGAATTAAGCTTGCCAAGTTGGGAAGATACTTGATGAAAAACAACAACACATTGCCTCCGGAACAATTAAAAGAATGGCACAAGGGGTAAGAAAGATTCAGACAGCACTCCGGTTGAAAAGTGAGGCAAAACATGAAAGGTGAGAGAATTAGAATGGAGGACACAACACTCCTGTTAAATGGACAAGCAAAGGAAAGAACATGATCTCGATAAAACGATATGATGGTTTGGAGAGAGCAACATCACAATGCCTCCGGAATGAAAGAATAGCATATAAATCAATGAAAGAAAAGAATGGAGAAGAAAAGACAACTTCTCTCAAAATTGAATTTGAAAGAGCATCCTTACGAAGAAGGGTTGAACGGAGTTGATTTTAAAAAAATCAACAACGAAAATGAATAAGCTCGTAGTGGGCTTTTGGAAAGCATCTCAAAATTATGAGGTGACAACCAGCCACTGACGGAAACATTTAACTGGATTGAAATCAACAAGGAGACGATAACTTATAACACCGGGAGGATAAATGAAGAACTTGGGTCATTTATAAGCACCATAATTAACAACAATCCTTAGGGAAAGCTTTTAGGTGAAATACAACCCAAGATTACTCCAAAAAATAATTCAATGGTTGGAAAGATCTCCTGAACAAAGAAAATGATGGGTTTAAATATCTCATTCCTGACAACTTGTGAATCATGAAACATGAAGGAAAAATTGTCAAAAATGGCATACCACCATCTCAAAGAATAAGGTAGAAAGAATTGTAATTGGAAAGCATGATGAAGAATGCTTGAGCTCCAACAAGAATCTTGATGAAGACTACGAGGATGAATTAAATCTTGATGAACCACCATGAAAAACTCCGGTAATGAAAGCATGAGAAGTGAAAGATGAAAGAATAAGATTTAAGGCCTGCGATGAATTAGATGGAGCTTTGAAATGATATAATTGAAATAACTTGAAGCTCCGTAAAACAAGATGAACAACTTAGGACCGAGAATATGATATGATGAACAAGCTCCGGAGAAAGAGATTAAATCACCTTGAAGGAATAAGAATAAGAATTATGTCATGCATCTCCTTCACCAATTTAAATTGATGACAAGCAAACGGATTTGGCATGCTACTTATTCTCGTTGCAAAGAATTAAAGAGGGATCTAGCACAAACTTGGGTAATCATTCAACGAAGCACCGGTAGGATTGTGAAAAGAACAAAAGAATTAATATGATAACGACGGAAGGGTAAACTTGGAAGAACCATCGTAAAAATATGGAGACGAACGAAGAGACATCAATGAAGAATATTTTGAGGACGAAGTAGCAAACAGAGAACGAAGAAATATTCTAAAATGATGGCCTTCGGAGGATCACAATGAGAAGAATTCATGAAATGCTTCGGACGGGTATGAAAAGAATTCCTCACAAACGGAACACTAATGAGGATGGCATGAAGCTAGAACCATGAATCTTGAGAGAACGGGCCAATATTTAAGAGAAACTCTTCTCCCGTCTCCAAATGTTGAGAATGAAGACGAGAAATGCCATAAGAATTGTTGAGCACTCCGGAATGAAGAATTAAAAAGGTTGAACCAACGATGGAAAGAATTTGAAAGTAAACTTGGAGAAGGCATATGACTTATGGAAATCATTCTTACGTCACATTTTGAAAAGAATTTGAGTATAACTCCAGAAAAAAACATTAGAAGAGTCAGGTAAGATCCTGGGAAAAGACCTGTGGGTTAGGGCCCACTAAAGAAATCACCGTTGGAAAAAAAAAAGATTGCTTAAGAGATATTGCACCGGTTGAATTAAATGGCTTGAGTAAGATAACAATCCTCAAAATAATTTGAACAAATTAAGAATGGAATTATGAATCTTCTGAGATATCTTCAGCACTCCGGGTATGAATAGCAAGAGAAGAATGATTAATTGGTGCACCGGAATAAGAAAGCATTATGAAATGAGGAAAAGGATAAGATCAACACCGAAATCTTGAATTACATCCACCGGCAGAATTTGAGAACAAAAGAATGATGAACTTGAAGCTCTTGAGCATCTTCCTGAGAAATCACCGGATAAGAACATTGAAGGAAAAGAATGAAGAAATATCACATGAATAAAATGGATACTTCATCTGAGAATTCCAGCTCCTTAAAGAAAAGGGAGGGAGGGCGGGGAAAAAGAAAGACAACTTGAGATGAATGAATACAGACAAATCGTCAGATTTCTCAACGGCGTCCGTATGGAATAACTTGAAGAGAAGGCACACCGGTTGAAAAGGATTACCAAGACAAGCTCGATGATCAAGAAGAACAAAGGATAGATATGTTTATGAAGAAGATTATGTTGCAACATATCTATCCGAACAGAGAATTGACGAATGAATTCCGTAGGTACATCAACTTGTAGAGAAGCCACTTGGAGAACAAAAGGTAAATAAAAAGGAACAGGGAACAGATAGAACAAATACAAGATAGAAGCTTCGTTCGACATCTTCGTGCTGAAAGCTCATGGAACGTGTTACAAAAGGGTTTTGCAATCCCCGGATCAGCATAGCCAAGGACCCTTTAAGATGCAACTCCCGATCGGAACAAGCCCATAAAATCACTTCACTCAATGTAGAACCCCGAACTTCATATCATGCATTCGTTGGAAGAATGCCTAGAACTACTAGATGAACCCACCTATTAATTTCCAAAAGTTTCCAGTTATGCAATCAGGTGTTGGGGATACAGGGGAAGCACCACACGATCAACTATAAACCTACATCCAGCTGTATCCATCCTTCAACACATAACCAGTCTTTCTCGGAAACTGTCTACCTCAGACCTTCGAAAAGCATCCACTATACCAAGCTATGGTAATACTCCCGAACTAACTCCCCAGTACTGGGTGATGTCGGGGTTATCTTGCCACTAACCGCATAGGAGAGTTTTCGATGTCGGCCGTCTTAAGTATTCTTGTACTGCCGCGATATATTTGTGAAGACAACACCTCGGAGCTCAACTCCCCGGGACACTGCCACAATCCCTAATGATAGGAGGCATCGAGAACAATGTTCTCTTCACAAAGACATCGGAACAATCCAAACAATACTCGCGAGATCCTAAAAAAAATTTGGTGAATTTTTGAGAGTAGAAGAGACAAGAGTAATCGTCAGGAGTCTTCACCAGAGTGAAAAGAGATGAGGAGCAGAAGAATTCCTACTCTCCGATATAAATATAGGACTCAAAACATTTTCAAGTGTGTGCCTAGACTCAACCGTCAACGATTCGATCAATCAGTGGGGGCTTCTAGGTCGGAGAAGGCTCTGAATACCAACTTGTAATGCCCAGGATGGGACTATATCTCCTACGTGTCAAGGCACGACTTAAAGATATAAGCCCATTCTGGAATGATCGCAAGTTTGGTATATTTGCACGACTCATGTAAAAGAGGGATTAAATTGCAAAAGGAGATAGTTGGCTTACACTCGCCACTTCACACAATACATTACATAAGCAAGCATCATTCAAAAAATCACAACCCAACTATGGGTGAAGATCCAAAGAAAGATACCAAAACAACATAAAGCCACAGGCCTAGATCGAATCCTAGTAGAAACCACTACTGATCGTCGAAAACCGACACAAGCAAACGGCCACGCTCTTCATCGAACTCCCGAAAGTTCCGATCCATCTCCTGCATCAAACTCGGCTGAACCTGCATCTGGTGTGGTGAAGTAACTGTGAGCCACAGAGGACTCGGCAATCCCGTTCCCGGGTAACACAACTATTTAAGCCTTGGGTGTGGATAAGGCTGAAGAAAGAATAAGAGTCTGCAGCAGCACTAGCACTAACTTACGTGAATGAGAGCGAGAAGAGAAGGTGCCTCGGACGAAAGATGATCACTAAGTGATCCTAAAATAATCAAGCCAAACATAACCCCACCGTGTTCATCTCCCGAAACCCCTTTCGGAAAATGACAGTCACGGTACACACGCTGGTAGTGTATTAGAACAATGTGTCAAGTTTTCTACAACCGGATATTAACAAGCTCCCATCTGCCACATAACCGCGGGCACGGCTTTCGAAAGTTCATAACCCTGCAGGGGTGTTCCAACTTGGCCCATGACAAGCCCACGATCTGCGGAGTCGCAACTCCAAGGTGGGAAGACCCGAGTATTCTCGGAATCCCATGCTCAAGATACTCCGAACTAAGGTAAGGCTAATCCAGCAAATCCTCCCGGCGCGTCGACACCCTGATAGTAGCCGCGCGTATCTAGTCTCAGGACACGACCGGATGGGCGAGGCTACGGGTTTTTACCAAACCTCGAGTTTCCTCGTGGTGGCCCCACAGGCTCCCCGTTTCGGACCAACACTCATGTGGAGCACTGGCCCGGGGTTGTTGATTAAAAATAAAAGGGATAGCTAGTCCCTATGCAAGTTTTATTAGTTATTAGGCGAATAGTACCAATGTTGGGACTTGCTGGAAAAGACTTAGCACTTAGCGGTTTATCAAGGGGGCCCCATAACCCCAACCGTGTGAGGAACGCATAATCAAGGAACATAACACCGGTTAATACGGTTCCTAGCGGCATGAGTGGAACAAATCACCAAGCAAAAGGCTTAGCCTTCCACCCATTGCCAATATATAGATGATTTCATTTAAGCATTTATATACTGTCATATAACCCAACAAACTTCAACATGAAGCAAGCATCTTCAATCTTCACCTGCAACTAGCAACGCTATAAGAGGGGCTGAGCGAAGCCTACGTATAGCCAATCAATGGTTTGCATAGGTAGGGTGGTTAGACAGGTTCATGGTTACAATAGGAGGCTGACAGGAAAACATGGGCATCGAGGCAATATACTAAAGAGCGATACTCTAGCAATAGGCAAAGATAGTAATGGTATCCGGGTTCAGTCATCTTGCCTCGAATTCTGCAAGGGAGAAGAACGGATCCATGAAGTAGACGGAGCAACATAGTCGAGCGAATCCTCACAACTCTGGAACGAAACCGAAGCTAACAAGAGAAGCAACCGGAAAGAAGCAAACAACACGGTAAACATACAAGCATAAACATGGCATACGATGCACGTCCAAGTATGATGCATGTCCGGTTTAAATATGCATGGCATGGCAAAGTGCACAAACAAAACTACAAGTTAAGTGGAGCTCAATATGCAACGAGTTGCATATTGACGAAACACCACATTTTAATTATTTAATTGCCTCTCGTTTATTTACAAGACAAGATTAAATGTTTTTAACATAGCAAGAGGTGAAGCAGAATAAAACTACACTATTTAGGCATTTAAATGAGGCCGGAAGAACAACAACAATTCCGGAAAATCCCCATGAGCATGTTTAGCAATTATAAGCAAACAACAATTAAACATTTTAGTGTTGTTAACATGATGCGGATGACATGATCAAGTTTTATGCAAGTTTATTAAAAGTTGACAGGAAGAAGATATGAAGTATTGTCACCGTGGTGGAAGAAAGGGTGCCACGGCAACGATCCGAAAGTGATGCAACGGCAACATATCGGTTCCGGTAACTCATTGGGAGACCGGTGCAAAAGGTGACAGAGAGCGAGCGAAACAAGAAGAAAGGTGGGGTGATCCCGTCACCGGGTTCCCACGAGTCGGCGACGAGGCAGCCGAGGAACATGACAAAAGACGACACGGCACGGTGCACACAAGGGAAACATCTCATACAACACAACAAGCAAATGTTCCCGGGTCATCGTCTTGGGGTTATACCTTCGGAACATCCATTCCGGGGCGGTTCGAGACGTAGTGGAAGAAGTCGTTCACGGTCATCGGTAGGGGTACTCGTTCCGTAGTGGGAAGTAGAAGTACACGGGGTCGGCGTGGAACTTGTCGGTCTCGGGACTTGGCGACGGTAGTGGTACACATTTCGTAGAGGTACTCGCGGTCTTGGCGACAGTAGTGGTACTCGGTTCGTCGGCGACGGTAGTGGTACTTGACGTGTCGCCGTGTAGGTGTACTCGTTCTTCACCGAAGGTTTGTACACGTTCGTAGCGGTCTTGCCGGTCTCGGTCTCGGTCGTAGTTGTACTCGGACATCGTGGTACTTGCTGTAGGGGGTACTTGCGGTCTCCTCGTAGGTGTACATGTCATTTTGACGCTTTGTAGTCGAACTTGACGGGTCGTCGGCGACTCGAAGGGGTACTTGGCGTCGGTCTCGACCCGGAGATGAGCTTGTCTGTCTTAGATACCAAACGCAGCAACAAGGCAACAAAACGGCAGCAAGGAGACAAGGGCAGCAGCGGTCTTGGCGCGCCGGTGAGGAGGCACAGGCGCGGCGCACGGACAGAGGTGCAGGCGCGAGGAGGCGAGGTAGAGGCCGCTGGAGAAGAGGAGGGGCGCGGCCTCCATGGCAAGCAGACGGCGGCGTCGATCTGCAGAGGAGGGAGCCGCGGAGGGAGGCGCACGCGGCTTCGCGCGCAGGACGGGCGCCATGGCGCGGGCGTGCTGGGGAGTAGGGCGCTCGGCCCTGGAGGAGGATGGCCGCGGCCATGGCCTCTGGGTGCGGCGTCTCGCGGGAGAAGCGGCGGGCGCGGCGTGCGGCCTAGAGGGTCCACGACGGGGCGGAGACGAGGCGAGAGGCTGGCGATGCGGGCGTCGACCATAGGAGGAGGAGTGCTCGAGGGCGCGGCTTGAGGGGCGCACGAAGGCGGAGGGCTCTTGGGGCGATGGGCTCGGGCTCCAGGCGATGGAGGAAGGGAGACGGGAGAGAGATGGAGGCAGCAACGCGATAGAAGGGGAGGTAGAAGCGAGAGGGAGAGGGAATCGGGGTGCGGTCGAGGGGAGAAGTTGCGGCGGCTGAGAGGGAGAGGGAGGAGCGATCGGTCTGGGAGCTAGGGTTCGCTGGAGTGGCCTTGGGCTAGGAGGGCCTAGAAGGGAGGAGGGGCGCTTCGGCTGGAGGAGGCTTGGGCCTGGCCTGGCGGTTGGGATCTCCTGCTGAAGCTGGGCTCCTTCTTCCTTTGACTGATTTTTTAGCAGAAATCAATAGAGAGAAGAAAAGAATGAGGAGGGAGGTTAGGGAAAATTAGCACATGGGACTATTTTTCTCGGGCATCATAAAATGAGCACGGTCCGAGAAAAATAGAAAAGGCATGATCGAGAAAAATATAATTCAAACATATTTGAATTTAATTCAAATGGGTTTGAACTAAGACTTAATTATAGAAGTGTCCAAAAATGTTGAGGTTTTTGGAGGAACCTCGATAAACGAGAAAAGAAATATAGGGAAGGTTTTTGACGGTGAAACTTGAATTAAGAGGCATGGGGAAAATTATGCAAGTGTGTTGGGTTAATTCCAAACAAATGGAATATTTAATATAGCTCCCTAAAAATATTGAGAGGCTTTTATATGTTATAAAGAGAAGTCATCCTTCCCTCGATTTAAATGGACCGAAGGTCCACACAATTTATTTAGGTTGAGATGCAAAAAATAAATATGACATGATGGCATGATGACATGATGCAATGCAAAATAAATAACACAAGCACAAAAGAAACACACGGAAGACCCGGAACATCTGGAATCTTCTGGAACCTTCTGGGACGTCGGTCTTCGGGCGTCACACTATTCTAACGGACTTTGTTATACTTGATATTCCCGAGGATGATAGTATGTATATTATTCTTGGAAGACCCTTTTTGAATATAGCAGGGGCTATTATTTATTGCAACAAAGGCAATGTCACTTTTCATGTCAATGGTAATGAGCATACGGTACACTTTCCGAGGAAACAACCTCACGTCCACAGTATCAATTATATTGGAAACTTTTTAACTATTACCATTGGAGGTTTTGAGTTTCCTCTTCCTACTATCAAGAAGACATATGTCATCCTTATTGTTGGGGACATACATATCCCCATTGAGGTAACCTAGTGTTATTCAAAAATTCTCCGGTTTCATGTTATTCGGAAAGAGTTTATTAACAAGACCTGATCAACCTTGTTAATGGATTCCATTCGATGAGCATGGGATAGGTGAATCTAGATAGCACAACCTTCTATACCCTCTTTTTACTTTCTATTAATTAGGATAAATAAAGCAAAAATATTATTTTCTGTCTGTTTCCAGACTTATCCGTGCAATAAAAAAGTATCCCGAAAATAGAAGTTCTCCAAATGCCATGAAAATGAAATATGATTTTTTCTAGAATATTTGAGGAAATATGGCACAGAACACACAGCGAGGGGAGCCAGCACTTGGCCCCGAGGATCCAGGGCGCACCCCTTGCCTCGTGGGACCCACGTGGCCCCCCTCCACTTATTCCTGCACCCATGCTCTTCTTCTTCCTCCCAAAAAAAATCACCAACCAGCTCAAACCCGAGTTCTAGCTCATCTTGCTGCCATTTTCGATCTCCTTGCTCAAAGCACCGTTCACCAAACTGTTTGGGGAGATTGTTCCTTGGTATGTGACTCCTCCATTGGTGCAATTAGTTTTTGTTCTAGTGCTTTATTTGTTGCAAATTTATGCTGCTGTGGTGACCTTGTTCTTGAGCTTGCATGTCAAATTTTCTTGGTCCCAAGTAGTTCTAATGCATGATATAGTCTCTAGGCACTTATAGGAGTTGTTGCTGTCAATCTTGTTGAGTTTGGTTAACTTTTATTTTGAAGTTATTAAAAATTTCACAAAATTTTAGAAAAATATCTAGGAGAAACTTCCAAGGTGGTTCTTCAAGGAAGCAAGAACCGAGGCTCGCATTCTGAGAGCCGGACGATGAACTACCGAGGGATGTCGATGTACGGCCCTGTGAATGACCGCAGATGAGTTCATGGGTCAAGCTGGCATCAAGGATGAATTTTATGCATACGTGCGCAACGCTGACCTCGAGGACTTCATACAAGATAAGTGTCCTCAATACCTTGGCTTAACTGATAGCTTTGTGAGAAGGTTTAAATTTTCATCTTCACGTAGTTCTCACACTATACTGTTTGACCTGTATGATAAATCTTACACCATGGATTTAGAGGATTTTAATTATGCTTGCAAGCTCCCACAGTGGGGCAGTATGAGTGATCCTCACAAATCAGAATTTAGAGAATTCCTTGCTAGTATTACAGTGGGGGAATCCAGGGAAATCACACAAGCTACCATAGGGAGCATTCATTTTCCTGCTATTCATTACTTTGCTCTCTTTATCGGTAGATGCATAAACGGTAAGGATGAGGCTTGTCACATGTGTGTCCCTGATCTTAGTGTTCTCAGGAGTGTTGTACTAGGTGATAGGCAATATAACTTGGGAGCAATTGTTCCACGTAGGCTACACCATAATGGCTTGCATGGAGATTTATTTGGTGGGATCTATGCTACCCGCAAAGCCCGATTTCCTGGTGTGCCTGTGCATGTGAATGATGAACCTTTACCTCCTGCTTATTTAGACTGCCATTCTATGACCAGTCACCGGTTTATAGAGTGGGACGATCAGACCCTCAAATATTGACTAATCTTTAACAGGCAGCATGCCATCCCTATTGTTCTTCCTGCCCCTACTTTGTTTAATTTTCAGGAAAAGGGGAGATACACTATAACTATGGAGGAGGCAAATGCTTATTATAACATGACGGAGGCAGCCCGCCTTCGAGATGCAGCTCAGCATGCAGTATCTGCTGCATCCCAGTACAACCCCAACTACAACTTTGGATATCTGTCAGGCCAATACTGGCCATAGACCAACTTAGGCCAAAAGCCTAAGCTTGGGCGAGTACGTGTTTCTCACCGACTTACATTCATGTTCACACTTATTCTAGTTGTCAGTGCTCACACTCTTTCACAGTACCATCCATGCTTAGTTTTAATTTCTTTTCTTAGTCTTTTTCTTGTGTGCTAGAAAAACCCAGAAAAACAAAAAATATTAGTTGTAGCTTCTAGCTAGTTTACTTTCTTCGCTTGTAGCAGTAGTAAAAATGAAAACCCAAAAATATTTCCCATTCTTCTTCTGCTTATTGGGAGCTTTCCCGTGTAAATAGTTTCTTTTCTTTTCTTTGGGGGATAAGAGTAGAAGACCATGATTAAAATGCTTAGTGGCTCTCATATGATTTGTTGTTGATTTAACCTTGAGCCATATTACCTTGTCTTCTCTCTTGTGTTAAATGTCTGCAGATTCCAGCTTAGTCCAATGCACGTGCACTATTATTATCATCCACACCGTTCGGTCGTGCGAGTGAAAGGAAATAAGGATGATATATGATGAACTAATTGAGATGAGAAAACCTGGTATGAACTCGACCTCTCTTGTTTTTGTAAATATGATAGTTCATCATTCCTGATTCAGCTTGCTATGAATGAAACATGTTTGCAATGACAATTAGAGATCATAGCTGCTTATGCCATGCTTAATTAGCTGAGAGTTTATAATGGTCTATCTTGCATGCCAACATGATATTAAAATGGTTGTGATGTGGTATGATGGGTGGTATCCTCCTTTGAATGATTTAAGTGATCTGACTTGGCACACGTTCACGCATGTAGTTGAAACAAATCAACATAGCCTTCACGATATTTATGTTCATGGTGATTTATATCCTACTCATGCTTGCATTCATTGTTGATTAATTTTAATGCATGTTCATGACCGTTGTTGCTCTCTAGCTGGTTGCTTCCCAGTCTCTTTCTAGCCTTCACCTGTACTAAGCGGGAATACTGCTTGTGCATCCACTTCCATAAACCCCAAAGTTATTCCATATGAGTCCACCATACCTTCCTATATGCGGTATTTACCTACCGTTCCAAGTAAATTTGTATGTGCCAAAATCTAAACCTTCAAATGAAATTATGTTTTGTATGCTCGAACATCTCATGTATCAACTAGGGATGTCTATATCTTCCATGCTAGGTGGGTTATTCTAACGATGAGTGGACTCCGCTCATCATTCATGAGAAAATGGCTGGTAATCGGGATGCCCAGTCCCATGCTCAAAATCATAATAATTAAACAAAACTCCCCCATGGCCGTCGCTTGTTTGGACGGTACCCCGTGGATTCGGATGGTCGTGGAGTGTGCTTGTTGGTGGTTGGGGGAGTATAAACTTTACCATTCTGTTTGGGAACCGCCTATAATGTGCGTTGCATGGGAGATATTGAGATTCTTGGTTGTTATGTTGACAATGAAAGTATACCGCTCAAAATGTTATTCATCTCTATTTAAAAATCGAGCTCTGGCACCTCTACAAATCCCTGCTTCCCTCTACGAAGGGCCTATCTATTTACTTTTATGTAGAGTCATCACCCTCTTATCAAAAAGCACCAGTAGGATAGCACCTATGTCGTTGCATGTATTACTATTAATTTGCATTGAGTATGATCATGACTGGATCTCTTTTACCATGAATTACAATGTCTAGTCAGTCCTTGATCTTTAAAGGTGCCCTGCATTTATGTTTTGCGGTCTCAGAAAGGGCTAGCGAGATACCATCTTGTTATATCATATCATGATTGTTTTGAGAAAGTGTTGTCATCCGAGGTTTATTATTGCTCGCTAGTTGATTATGCCATTGATGTGATGTGGGGACCCCGACTTAGAAGTCGAGATCATCGAATGCACGTGTACAGTGATCCCAGAGATCAATGCTCACTGAACACACAGAAGCTGAAATAACAAGAGTCTTACATCCATACAAATAGTCTTACACGAATTAAGGCCATTATGGCCAAGTCTTACATAGATAGAGCCTCACGGACTGAATAGTAAATAACTTAAATAGCGGAAGTCTTCGATAAACGGGTAGAACCCATGCCATCTGCCTTAACCCTACAGGCATTCTGATTGGGATAGCGTCTTAGTTCATATGTTCGTCTCCAAAGAATTCTTCCTCATATTCCTGTTCTTCCATGCCTGGCCAATTAAATAACCAGTGGCAAGCCAATGAGTACTTTGAATGTACTCGCAAGCAACCCATGATGTGGTACAATAACAGTGCAATTGAATAACAATGAACAATCTAGCAAGGGCTAGAATAATCATTCTACTATCAAGTTTATGCATCAATAATCCTCGCGTAACCTTGAAGACATGTTACCGATATCAACATGAATATGATTCAACTCATCGAGTCAAGTCACCATCCTTGACTTATCACACACATACTTTCACCGATGAAGTAAAATTCTGGACATAGTTTAAGTAGCACCACCCAACTGTCCATGACCGTGGACATGGCTATTCGAATAGTTTTGCACTCTGCAGAGGTTGCGCACTTTACCCACAAGATCCGGGGAACTTCCGTGTCATCCACGACCCGCGGTACCTCAAGTACCCGGGGTAAGCACCCGGTCATTACCTTTCCTTAGACGACACTAACATAGAGTCCACTCGTTGATACACGGCCCTCGGGTACAAACAATAGATCACGGGACTTGCCCTAATTTCAATGTCACGCGTACCCGAAGGGACCAACGGTGTGTCCGGTGCCCTGTAAAAACAGTCATGGCCGTCTATCCAAGCACGACCCCGTCCCGGAAAAGACCTCAAGTCTTCCCGTCACTAGTAATGCGGGCACCATGCTAGTATCGACCTAAGTAATCAATAAAGCCCCGTCCCATAAGGGGTAGTGTGGTTGCACATGTTTGGTTGGGACGGTAGTCACACATAAATCTAATCCATCATTCCACCATGCACATGATATTACCGGCACATCACTTCTTTCTCAAGTGATGACCTAACACATCATCACCCTCGGGCATTAGGGGCACCCGATGGGTTCATGCAAAGATTTCAACTACGAGGGTTCAAATCACACATGCATCATATAAGCATCATGACCAACTATTGCATGTCATCTAGCACATAGTGAGATCATCAATAAAGCATGCATCATGTGGTGGAATCAACTAGGTTACCATCGTAACCCTAATATCATGCATCGGAAACAAACGGGTTCCGAGGAACAAGTGTATCATGGTCAAAGGGCTGCTTGCCTGGATTGGCTTGGTCTTCAAAGTCTTCAAATCCTTCTCCTTCTTCTTCCACAGCAACTTCGTCAAATACGGGATCTATACGTCGCATAATAACCACGGAAAAATAAGAATACAAACAAAACAGAAAAATCAAAGTGCTCAGAAAAATGTCAACTCATTTTTGTAAAATACTAGAGGAATTTCTAAGGTGGGGAAAAATCTTAGTTGGAGTTTTGGAGTAACAGAATGGAATATATTGATTTTAGAACAGGAGTATTACTGCCCAAATTTAAATTTAAATTTGAACAATACAGAAAAGTTTCATGGATTTGAGTGAAAGTAGTACCATTAAATAGGTTGGAATAGTACCAGATTTTAGGAGTTGGAATTATTTAATTTGGACCATTATTCTTTTCTGTAGAAATGTTTAAAACATTTACAGAAAAAGAAAAAGGAAAAAGGTCCTGTGCACTGGGCCAGAGGGGGCCACAGTGCACGGCCCAGGCGGTCCAGCCCAGCCGCACGGGAGCCTGCGCGCGCACGTCAGGTTTTTAAACCTGACGGGCGGGGCCCGTGGGTCAGTGACAGAGAGGAGGGGGAGAGAGGTGTGGGGATGACAGGCGGGGCCCGCCTGTCATCTCCAACCTTACGGCCACGGCGACGACGAGCTCACCGGCGAGTTTTCCGGCCACGGCGACGGCAACGGAGGCCAGGGATGGACTCAGCGTCATGTCGCGGTTGCTGTGGTGGTGGTGCGGCACGCCGGGGAGGTCCGGTTCGCCGGCGGCGAGGTGGGACGGCGGAGGCTCGTCGGGAGGTGGTTGCTGCGGCTGTTTCCGATTGCAAACGGAGGGGGAAACAAGGGGGAAAGGATCAGTGGAGCACGGCGGTTCTGAATCGGGTGGAAGGAGGGGCAGGGAAGGCCCGTACCACGAGATCGCCGGCGGCCCGACGCGGCGGAGCTCCGGTCGATCCCGAGCACTGGGACCTCTTGGGGTCAAACTGAAGATGCTGGGGGGCTCAGTGGAGTGGAGTGAGGCTTGTGGTGCTGCTGGAGAGGCTCGGGGGGGGGGGCTTATATAGCCGCGCCCACAGTCCACGGTGGACCCGTGCGCCGGCGAGGTTGCAGGCGAGGCTAGGAGGGGTTCTGGAGCCTGGGATCAAGCCGGGGAGGACCGTGGACTTGCTCCACGTCCAACTGAGGGGAAAAGAGGAGCGGAGGAGCGTCTGGAGCGTGCGCGCGTGTGAAGCAGCAGAGTGGCCGTCGCGGGCGGCCAGCGCGCGTGCGACGACGACCACTGGAGGGCGCAGGAGGAGGGGGGACAGCGCCGGGGAGGTTGCGGACGTCGAGAGGCCTCGACTGGCGCGAGGGGGAGGCCCGAGGCTGTCGGGGGAGGTTGATTGGCCGAAGCTACAGTGCTTGTCTGCACTGTTGCGTGCTCCAGAGCGCGCATTTGGCTGGCATCGCCGCGCTCTCGCCGTCCTGGTCAAAACCAACGTGTCCAGCAACGTCTAGAAGGTCAGGGGGAGAGTAAAGAATTGGCCTGAGGCCTTGGATGCCCTGGAGATGCTGAGAGAGAGTGAGGAGGCTGGGGACTTGGTGAAAACTTGCTGTCCAGCAAGGTAAAACAGGGCTTTCACCCCTCAATCATGGAGCTGGGGTGCTGGGGAAGTTACTGGTGGTAGCTAGTAACTCAATGATCATGTGGTAAGAAGTTGAGGCCATGGAGAAAAGTAAAAGTGATCAAGTTGGAGGTTTTAGCAATTCTGCAGAAGGTGTTTGATCAGTGTTTGGTCAAGTAAATGAACTCCACTTGGCATGGCACTTAACAGGGTTGAAAGACATGAGAAAATAGGGTGCTTCACCAAATTTGGGCTCATTTGAAGAAACTAGCCAATGTAACTTTGGTGAACCCTAGAAATCAACAGAAACAGTTTCATCTTGATTGAGTCAAGCTAATCATCTCCCCTTGATGCACCACTTGGTGTAGCATCATCATTTGGGGTATTGATCATGCCCACAAAGTTTGAAGCTCCAGATAAAAAGTTGGTAATGTAAAGTTGTTCAAATTTGCATTTGAACAGAAAGGGTTTTAGGGTGATCTGATCAAGTTGCTCTATTCCAATTCTTGTGCCATTTGGTCTAGATGCCTTATTAGGTCATTCTATCATGTGCACCAAGTTTGAGAGCATTTGGACAAGTTTGGCAATGTAAAGTTTCTCAAACTTCAAATATGGACAGAATGGTTATGAAGGGGTTTGAGGATGTTTTCTTGCTTCCCAAGGCATGGTACTTGGCAAGATCATCAAATATGTCATATATGACATGATAGAATTTCCCTGGAATTTTTGGAGAAAATTCCCTTTGTAAATATTTCAAAAGCTTGAAATATCCAGAAAGGGTTTTAGAGGGTTTAGCCCATTATTTTGAACATGACCAAGTGTTAAAACTTTTATATATGGACAATATATGTCCTCTGAGTCTCTCTGAATTTTGGCAAATATTTTTGAAATAGTTAAATAATTTTCCCCTATTAAAGACCATTTCTGGCCTTAAGAAAAAGCTTTTAAATAAAATAGGAAAATAACTTTTAAAATTATACATTTGTGGTTTCTGGGAGTCCTATGACTACTAGGTCTCAAATAAACCTTTTGAAATAATTTTCTCACCCTAAATCAAGTACTTGCAGTGCAAATCCCAATTCAGGGGTTTTTGGAAAACTTAATTTATAAAATACCTTTTGGCCAAATTAATTTTGTAAGAAAATACTATACTGTTATATAACACTTGGCATGATCATTGGGCAGAAGTTTTGGGTATGGAGATGAAATCTACAAGAGGTCATAGTTGACTTTAATGAGCACATGAAAAAGCACATGAAGAAAACTCAATTCCAAATAAAAGCCAAATGATGCTAAAAAATTTTGCTGGTCCAAATTTTCATGCTTCAAAGATACAAATAACATGTTACAAAATGCAGGGTGTGACAGTCCTACCCCCCTTACAAGAATCTCGTCCCCGAGATTCCTAAACTAGGGCTTAAAAGAGATCGGGAAACTCGGATCTAAGATAGTCTTCTCGTTCCCAGGTTGCTTCTGCTTCGGTGTGGTTGCTCCACTGGACCTTGAAGTACTTGATGGTACGGCTTCGCGTACGTCGTCCTGCTTCGTCCAGAATACGAATGGGCTTCTCGCGGTAGGTCAAATCAGGCTGCAGATCAATGGCTTGGTGATCCACATCCTTGTAGAGACTGGGCTTGTCCGGAACTTGGAGACATTTCCGGAGTTATGACACATGGAATACATTGTGCACATCAGATAGCTCCGGTGGTAGTTCCAACTGATAAGCCACTTCTCCTCGTCGTGCAGTGATCTCAAAGGGTCCAATGAACCTTGGTGCGAGTTTCCCCTTGACATGGAAACGCTTGGTTCCCTTCAGAGGAGTTACCCACAGGTACACATGGTCCCCGACATGGAAACTCATGTTCCGACGGTGAGTGTCAGCATAACTCTTCTGCCTTGACTTGGCTGCCTTTAATCGCTCTCTGACTAGTTGGACTTGCTCTTCTGCTGCGCGGAGATTATCCGGTCCAAAGACTAGTCCTTCTCCAGTCTCTGACCAGTTGAGGGGTGTGCGACATCTGCGTCCGTACAACACCTCAAATGGTGCCATCTGAAGGCTTGACTGGTAACTGTTGTTATAGGAGAACTCGGCAAAAGGGAGACAGTCTTCCCACTTGGCTCCATATGCCAGGACACAGGCTCGGAGCATATCTTCGAGAATCTGATTGACTCGCTCTGTTTGACCTCCGGTCTGTGGGTGGAAAGCTGTGCTGAAAGACAACTTGGTTCCCAGGGCTTCTTGGAACTTCTTCCAGAACCTTGAGGTGAACTGGGTTCCTCGATCTGACACAATCTCCTTGGGAATGCCGTGAAGACTTACGATTCGGTCGATGTAGAGAGCTGCCAGCCGGTTGCCATCATAAGTGGTCTTGACAGGAATGAAATGGGCCACCTTGGTCAAATGATCGACTATGACCCAGATAGATTCATGTACTCTATTCAACCTTGGTAACCCAGTGATGAAGTCCATTCCGATTTTATCCCACTTCCACTCAGGAACCTTGAGTGGTTGAAGCAATCCAGTAGGTCGCTGATATTCAGCCTTGACCCTTTGGCACACATCACACTTCGCAACATAGGTTGCAATCTCTCTCTTCATACCGTGCCACCAGAATCGTGCCTTAAAGTCTTGGTACATCTTGGTTCCTCCGGGGTGGATGGTATACGGAGTGTCGTGAGCTTCTTGCAGAATCAGCGTCTTCAGCTCGGTGTTGTTTGGTACCCAGAGGCGACCTTTGTACCAAACAATCCCGTGCTCGTCTTCGGAGAATCCTGAGGCCTTGCCCAGCTTCATCTTCTTCTTGATGCCTTCGATGCTTGCATGTCCATCTTGCGCCTTCTTGACGTCGTCCATCAGGGTTGGTCTGACTTCCAAATGATCCAGAAATCCAGGGGTGACCAATTCCAAACTGAATTGTTCGATCTCCTTAAACAAGGCTGGCTGCCTTTCTTGAATAACGGCATTCAAAGAGCAAGCCTTCCTGCTTAAGGCATCAGCCACCACGTTGGCCTTCCCAGGGTGATATTGAACACTGAGGTCATAATCTTTGATGAGTTCCAACCATCTCTGTTGCCTCATGTTCAATTCCTTTTGGGTGAAAATGTACTTCAGACTTTTGTGGTCTGTGTAAATCTCACACCGTTTCCCTAGGAGGTAATGCCGCCATGTCTTCAAGGCATGAACTACTGCCGCTAGCTCAAGATCGTGAGTAGCGTAGTTCTCCTCATGGGGTCGTAGCTGCCTGGAGAGGTATGCTATGACGCAGCCTTCTTGCATCAGAACGCTTCCCAATCCGGTTCGAGAGGCATCACAATATATCACGAACTCCTTGTGAATATCAGGTGTTGCCAGAACTGGGGCGGTGGTCAATCTCTTCTTGAGCTCTTGGAAGCTCTCTTCGCATTTTGGCGTCCACTCGAACTTCTTGTCCTTTTTGAGGAGCTGAGTCATTGGTCGTGCAATGCTAGAGAATCCTTCCACGAACTTGCGGTAATAGCCCGCTAGTCCGAGGAAGCTTCTGACTTCCTTGACGGTCGTTGGAGATTGCCATTGGGTCACAGCTTCGATTTTTGCAGGATCAACAGATAATCCTTCCTCGGTCAAGACATGACCTAAGAATCCAACTTTATGCAGCCAGAACTCACACTTGCTGAATTTGGCATACAGTTGGTGCTCACGAAGCTTGTCTAGGATCATCCTCAGATGCTGCTCGTGCTCTTCCTCCGACTTCGAGAACACAAGAATGTCATCAATGAAGACAACAACAAACTTGTCCAAATATTCCATGAAGACTTTATTCATGAGATACATGAAGTAAGCTGGGGCATTGGTTAACCCAAAAGACATGACCGTGCACTCGTACAGGCCATATCTGGATACGAATGCCGTCTTCGGAATATCTTGGGGTCTGATCTTCAGCTGGTAATACCCAGATGTGAGGTCGATCTTGGAGAATACCTTGGCTCCGCTGAGCTGATCAAACAGATCTTCAATCTTGGGAAGTGGG
Organism: Secale cereale; assembly: GCA_902687465.1. Lineage (NCBI taxonomy): Eukaryota > Viridiplantae > Streptophyta > Magnoliopsida > Poales > Poaceae > Secale > Secale cereale. Next base: position 370,348,752 of record LR738712.1, on the reverse strand, counting down.
TACTTGTTCTTGATTGTAACTTCATTGAGGGAACGATAGTCAATGCATAAGCGGATGGTACCGTCCCTCTTGGCCAAAAACAGAATAGGAGATCCCCAAGGAGAGGCACTTGGGCGGATAAATCCCTTCCTTAGCTGCTCTTCCAGCTGCTTCTTCAACTCGGCTAATTCTTCTGTCCCCATTCTATAAGGCTTCTTATAGATGGGTCCTGCTCCGGGCACGAGCTCGATGATGAACTCAATGTCACGGTCAGGGGGCATTCCCGGTAGTTCATCCGGAAAGACATCAGGATACTCACATACCACCGGTACTTGATCTAGCCCATCTTCAGACAGACAGTTGACTTTAGCGGCTTGAGCGGAAGAGGAGTTGGGAGCAAACTTGACTTCGACTCCTTGGTCATTGGTCACAGTGACTGTCCGATTGGCATAGTCTAACAAGCCTTGGTGCTTGCTGAGCCAATTCATGCCTAGGATCACATCCAAGCCTTGCGATCTCAGGACGATAAGGTCTGCTAGGAAGTCTACACCGTTAATGGTAATACTGACTCCTTTACAACCTATCTTGGCTCTCATCTCGGCTCCGGGGGTTTGTACCACCATAGGGTTATTCAGGGGTGTAGGGGTCATGCCACTTTTTAATGCAAATCTTTGAGTGACAAATGAATGCGTTGCTCCAGAATCAAACAAGACAGTTGCAGGTGCTGAGTTGACAAGGAACGTACCCAGCACGACGTCCGGGTCTTCCTGGGCTTCATCAGCAGTGACGTGATTCACACGCCCCTTCCCATAGTTCGGTGGATTGCGAGGAGCTGGGTTCCTTGGTGGCATTCCACGACCTTGTCCCTGGTTCTGCGCATTGGGGCGCGGGGCATCAGGCTTCTTGTTGGGGCACACCCTTGAGATGTGTCCGGGCTGACCACATCCAAAGCAAGTGACTTGGTTTGGATTGATCTTGTTGCCACCACTGGTATTGGGGTTGAAAGCTGGCCTGGGGTTGGCATACTGCTGAGGCTGAGGATTGGCACGAGGTGCAGGAGCTCTTGGCTGCTGATAGGTTGGCTTGGCCGGGGCTGACTGCCACGGACGAGGCTTCTGGTTGCTGGAACTTCCCTTACTGACCAACTTGCGCTTGCGAGTGTCTTCCAAAGCACGCCGCTTGTCTTCAAGCATAAGTGCCTTGTTCACCAGGTCAGGGAAAGATGGGCAGTCGCACACGACAAGCGAGTATTGCATAGTCTGATTGAGGCCTTCCATGAAGCGCTCCCTTTTGGCAGCATCAGTGCTGACATCTTCAGGGGCATACCTTGACAGAACACTGAACTTCTGCATGTACTCCTTGACAGTGCCACTTCCTTGCTTCAGAGCTCGGAACTCACGCTTTTTGATAGCCATGATTCCGGAAGGAATGTGGGCCTTGCGGAATTCTGCCTTGAAGTTAACCCAAGTGATGTCTTGTTCAGCATGCATGACCTTGAATCCATCCCGCCAAGCTCTAGCAGTCCCCCCGAGGCAGTGGGCTGCATAAGCCACCTTCTCGCGATCTTCGGTGCATCCTACTAGTTCCAGAATTTCCTCAATGGAACGGACCCAGTCATCTGCATCCAGGGGTTCAGCAGTCTCGATGAAGGTTGGCGGTGCATGCTTCTTGAACTCTGCCAACGTGGAACGTCCATTGCCATTCCCCGCCGGCTGGCGGTTGTTGGTGACAGCTTGAGCAATCAGCTGGAGAGGTGCAGTGTTGGCTTGGCGTTCCTCTCGGAAAGCTTGGAGAAGCTGAGCCATGTCCATGCTTGGAGGAGGTGGTGGTGGAGCTTGGTCGTTGGTTTGGTCGTGGCCTTCCTCTGGCTGAGAGGATGCTCCGGCTTCGGGCTGTTGGGTAGAGGTACCAGTACGAGTTACAACAGGCATCCTGTTGGAGCGGTAAAAGGTCTCATGACTCGGAAGAGGGAAAGCAAGATAGATGGGTGCCTAGTAAGGGGGTGGGTGTGACACTAAATCAAATCATGCAAGGGCCGTAAGGCCAAAACACATTCATTAAAATCCAAATGGGTGATGTAGTCGTTTACACATTCCCGAAGGAAGATTACGACATACATCCAGACACAACAAAAGCAAACACTAGATGGTTTCATATGAACCATACAAGGACTCGACTGCGCATAGGGGTTACACGACCTATCCTACCGTAGAGGTTACAACTGGCATATCCGAGTAGCGAATAATGCCTAAGCGGCGGAATGCTCGGTCGCGTATTTCGGCACTTCTGGGTCTTCCTCCTTGTCTTCATCTGTCTGGGCTCCCTTGTCGCTTGAGGGAGTGGGGGAGTGGAGGAGTTGGATACGACGATGCTTCGTCGGTGGTGCAGGGAAAAGCTTGCGATATTCCCTTGCTGTCATCCGGCGTCGCCGAGGTGGTTCTTCACCCTTGGAAGATACATCCTCGGAGGGCCTTCCGCCTCGATATGCGATAGCGGATTGTCCAGAAGGTGCTCCTTCCTTCTTGATCTTGTTTGCCTTCTCTTGAGCTCGACGAAGAAGTGCCTTGGTCTTGTGAAGTTCTTCTCGAAGCTTCATTGATTCCGAGGCCAAGTCTTGTGCCAGGCTGTCGGCACATAGACTGAAGTAGGTCTGGAACCGAAGCGAGAGTCCTTCCTTCAGTGGAGGGGCTAGTGCGCTGCTTTCTTCGTCACCTTCCTTCCGGTAAGGTAAGAAGCGAGTTGCCATCTTGGCTGCCATCTCCGGAAGAAGCTCGCGGAGACGGGTTAATGCCTTGAGTGCAGCAGCCTCGACAGCGAGTGGTAGTGTTGCCATCTGGGGTCCCTCGAAGAAACAACTTGTGGGAGGATCGTTTGCCTTCACGATCACTTCCACATGGTACTCCACCTCAGTATCGTTCACCCAATGATCAAGGTAGGTGAGGATGGGTGCTCGGTGGAACTGACACTCCTGGAGGCTATCCTCGAGAAGTAAGGGAAACCCAGTGGTCAGGTGCTCTTCGGGTACAGCGGCCATCTACAAAGGTGGAATAGGAGGGGTTAATAAGCTGATGAAATCTCAGGCTTAGAAAAGAAGAGAGGTTCAGAAGGTTTTTGAAAAGGGGTCTCATCTAACTAACGCCCATGCTAACTAAGGCTTCCTACAGTCAGGATGGCTCTGATACCAGCTCTGTGGGGACCCCGACTTAGAAGTCGAGATCACCGAATGCACGTGTACAGTGATCCCAGAGATCAATGCTCACTGAACACACAGAAGCTGAAATAACAAGAGTCTTACATCGATACAAATAGTCTTACACGAATTAAGGCCATTATGGCCAAGTCTTACATAGATAGAGCCTCACGGGCTGAATAGCAAATAACTTAAATAGTGGAAGTCTTCGATAAACGGGTAGAACCCATGCCATCTGCCTTAACCCTACATGCATTCTGACTGGGATAGCGTCTTAGTTCGCATGTTCGTCTCCAAAGAATTCTTCCTCATATTCCTGTTCTTCCATGCCTGGCCAATTAAATAACCAGTGGCAAGCCAATGAGTACTTTGAATGTACTCGCAAGCAACCCATGATGTGGTACAGTAACAGTGCAATTGAATAACAACGAAAAATCTAGCAAGGGCTAGAATAATCATTCTACTATCAAGTTTATGCATCAATAATCCTCGCGTAACCTTGAAGACAGGTTACCGATATCAACATGAATATGATTCAACTCATCGAGTCAAGTCACCATCCTTGACTTATCACACACATACTTTCACCGATGAAGTAAAATTCTGGACATAGTTTAAGTAGCACCACCCAACTGTCCATGACCGTGGACATGGCTATTCGAATAGTTTTGCACTCTGCAGAGGTTGCGCACTTTACCCACAAGATCCGGGGAACTTCCGTGTCATCCACGACCCGCGGTACCTCAAGTACCCGGGGTAAGCACCCGGTCATTACCTTTCCTTAGACGACACTAACATAGAGTCCACTCGTTGATACACGGCCCTCGGGTACAAACAATAGATCACGGGACTTGCCCTAATTTCAATGTCACGCGTACCCGAAGGGAACAACGGTGTGTCCGGTGCCCTATAAAAACAGTCATGGCCGTCTATCCAAGCACGACCCCGTCCCGGGAAAGACCTCAAGTCTTCCCGTCACTAGTAATGCGGGCACCATGCTAGTATCGATCTAAGTAATCAATAAAGCCCCATCCCATAAGGGGTAGTGTGGTTGCACATGTTTGGTTGGGACGGTAGTCACACATAAATCTAATCCATCATTCCACCATGCACATGATATTACCGGCACATCACTTCTTTCTCAAGTGATGACCTAACACATCATCACCCTCGGGCATTAGGGGCACCCGATGGGTTCATGCAAAGATTTCAACTACGAGGGTTCAAATCACACATGCATCATATAAGCATCATGACCAACTATTGCATGTCATCTAGCACATAGTGAGATCATCAATAAAGCATGCATCATGTGGTGGAATCAACTAGGTTACCATCGTAACCCTAATATCATGCATCGGAAACAAACGGGTTCCGAGGAACAAGTGTATCATGGTCAAAGGGCTGCTTGCCTAGATTGGCTTGGTCTTCAAAGTCTTCAAATCCTTCTCCTTCTTCTTCCACAGCAACTTCATCAAATACGGGATCTATACGTCGCATAATAACCACGGAAAAATAAGAATACAAACAAAACAGAAAAATCAAAGTGCTCAGAAAAATGTCAACTCATTTTTGTAAAATACTAGAGGAATTTCTAAGGTGGGGAAAAATCTTAGTTGGAGTTTTGGAGTAACAGAATGGAATATATTGATTTTAGAACAGGAGTATTACTGCCCAAATTTAAATTTAAATTTGAACAATACAGAAAAGTTTCATGGATTTGAGTGAAAGTAGTACCATTAAATATGATGGAATATTACAAGATTTTAGGAGTTGGAATTATTTAATTTGGACCATTATTCTTTTCTGTAGAAATGTTTAAAACATTTACAGAAAAAGAAAAAGGAAAAAGGTCCTGTGCACTGGGCCAGAGGGGGCCACAGTGCACGGCCCAGGCGGTCCAGCCCAGCCGCACGGGAGCCTGCGCGCGCACGTCAGGTTTTTAAACCTGACGGGCGGGGCCCGTGGGTCAGTGACAGAGAGGAGGGGGAGAGAGGTGTGGGGATGACAGGCGGGGCCCGCCTGTCATCTCCAACCTTGCGGCCACGGCGACGGCGAGCTCACCGGCGAGTTTTCCGGCCACGGCGACGGCAACGGAGGCCAGGGATGGACTCAGCGTCGTGTCGCGGTTGCTGTGGTGGTGGTGTGGCACGCCGGGGAGGTCCGGTTCGCCGGCGGCGAGGTGGGACGGCGGAGGCTCGTCGAGAGGTGGTTGCTGCGGCTGTTTCCGACTGCAAACGGAGGGGGAAACAAGGGGGAAAGGATCAGTGGAGCACGGCGGTTCTGAATCGGGTGGAAGGATGGTCGGGGAAGGCCCGTACCACGAGATCGCCGGCGGCCCGACGCGACGGAGCTCCGGTCGATCCCGAGCACTGGGACCTCTTGGGGTCGAACTGAAGAGGCTGGGGGGCTCAGTGGAGTGGAGTGAGGCTTGTGGTGCTACTGGAGAGGCTCAGGGGGGGGGGGGCTTATATAGCCGCGCCCATAGTCCACCGTGGACCCGTGCGCCGGCGAGGTTGCAGGCGAGGCTAGGAGGGGTTCTGGAGCCTGGGATCAAGCCGAGGAGGACCGTGGACTTGCTCCACGTCCAACTAAGGGGAAAAGAGGAGCGGAGGAGCGTCTGGAGCGTGCGCGCGTGTGAAGCAGCAGAGTGGTCGTCGCGGGCGGCCAGCGCACGTGCGACGACGACCACTGGAGGGCGCAGGAGGAGGGGGGACAGCGCCGGGGAGGTTGCGAAAGTCGAGAGGCCTCGACTGGCGCGAGAGGGAGGCCCGAGGCTGTCGGGGGAGGTTGATTGGCCGAAGCTACAGTGCTTGTCTGCACTGTTGCGTGCTCCAGAGCGCGCATTTGGCTGGCATCGCCGCGCTCTCGCCGTCCTGGTCAAAACCAACGTGTCCAGCAACGTCTAGAAGGTCAGGGGGAGAGTAAAGAATTGGCCTGAGGCCTTGGATGCCCTGGAGATGCTGAGAGAGAGTGAGGAGGCTGGGGACTTGGTGAAAACTTGTTGTCCAGCAAGGTAAAACAGGGCTTTCACCCCTTAATCATGGAGCTGGGGTGCTGGGGAAGTTACTGGTGGTAGCTAGTAACTCAATGATCATGTGGTAAGAAGTTGAGGCCATGGAGAAAAGTAAAAGTGATCAAGTTGGAGGTTTTAGCAATTCTGCAGAAGGTGTTTGATCAGTGTTTGGTCAAGTAAATGAACTCCACTTGGCATGGCACTTAACAGGGTTGAAAGACATGAGAAAATAGGGTGCTTCACCAAATTTGGGCTCATTTGAAGAAACTAGCCAATGTAACTTTGGTGAACCCTAGAAATCAACAGAAACAGTTTCATCTTGATTGAGTCAAGCTAATCATATCCCCTTGATGCACCACTTGGTGTAGCATCATCATTTGGGGTATTGATCATGCCCACAAAGTTTGAAGCTCCAGATAAAAAGTTGGTAATGTAAAGTTGTTCAAATTTGCATTTGAACAGAAAGGGTTTTAGGGTGATCTGATCAAGTTGCTCTATTCCAATTCTTGTGCCATTTGGTCTAGATGCCTTATTAGGTCATTCTAGCATGTGCACCAAGTTTGATAGCATTTGGACAAGTTTGGCAATGTAAAGTTGCTCAAACTTCAAATATGGACAGAATGGTTATGAAGGGGTTTGAGGATGTTTTCTTGCTTCCCAAGGCATGGGACTTGGCAAGATCATCAAATATGTCATATATGACATGATAGAATTTCCCTGGAATTTTTAGAGAAAATTCCCTTTGTAAATATTTCAAAAGCTTGAAATATCCAGAAAGGGTTTTAGAGGGTTTAGCCCATTATTTTGAACATGACCAAGTGTTGAAACTCTTATATATGGACAATATATGTCCTCTGAGTCTCTCTGAATTTTGGCAAATATTTTTGAAATAGTTAAATAATTTTCCCCTATTAAAGACCATTTCTGGCCTTAAGAAAAAGCTTTTAAATAAAATAGGAAAATAACTTTTAAAATTATACCTTTGTGGTTTCTGGGAGTCCTATGACTACTAGGTCTCAAATAAACCTTTTGAAATAATTTTCTCACCCTAAATCAAGTACTTGCAGTGCAAATCCCAATTCAGGGGTTTTTGGAAAACTAAATTTATAAAATACCTTTTGGCCAAATTAATTTTGTAAGAAAATACTATACTGTTATATAACACTTGGCATGATCATTGGGCAGAAGTTTTGGGTATGGAGATGAAATCTACAAGAGGTCATAGTTGACTTTAATGAGCACATGAAAAAGCACATGAAGAAAACTCAATTCCAAATAAAAGCCAAATGATGCTAAAAAAATTTGCTGGTCCAAATTTTCATGCTTCAAAGATACAAATAACATGTTACAAAATGCAGGGTGTGACATGTGAGTAGTCTTGAGACCTGAAAGTTATTGTGAATGTGGTTAGTTCATGATCTTGTTGAAAACCTGAATGCTAGCTTACATATTTACAACAACAAGAGCAAACAGAGTTTGTCAAAGTTTTTCTTTATCACTTTCAGTTTATCAACTGAATTGCTTGAGGACAAGCAAAGGTTTAAGCTTGGGGGAGTTGATACGTCTCCGACGTATCTACTTTTCCAAACCCTTTTACCCTTGTTTTGGACTCTAACTTGCATGATTTGAATGGAACTAAACCGGACTGACGCTGTTTTCAGCAGAACTGCCATGGTGTTGTTTTTGTGCAGAATAAAAAGTTCTCGGAATCGCCTGAAAATCAACGGAGAATTATTTTGGAAAATATAAAAAGTATCTGCAAGAAGATCCACACCAGGGCGCCCAGGGCCTGTCCACGAGGGTGGGGGCGCGCCCCCTGCCCCGTGGGCCCCCTGGTGCTCCACCGACATACCCCTAGATCCTATATCTTCACTTTCGGGGAGAAAAAAAATAGGGGAGAAGGAATTATCGCGTTTCACGAGACGGAGCCGCCGCCAAGACCTAATCTCTCTCGGGAGGGCTGATCTGGAGTCCGTTCGGGGCTCCGAAGAGTGGAGATCGTCGCCATCGTCATCATCAACCTTGCTCCATCACCAATTCCATGATGCTCACCGCCGTGCGTGAGTAATTCCATCATAGGCTTGCTGAACGGTGATGTGTTGGATGGGATCTATCATGTAATCGAGTTAGTTTTGTTAGGGTTTGATCCCTAGTAACCACTATGTTCTGAGATTGATGTTGCTATGACTTTGCTATGCTTAATGCTTGTCACTAGGGCCCGAGTGCCATGATTTCAGATCTGAACCTATTATGTTTTCATGAATATATGTGATTTCTTGATCCTATCTTGCAAGTCTATAGTCACCTACTATGTGTTATGATCCGGCAACCCCGAAGTGACAATAATCGGGACCACTCCCGATGATGACCATAGTTTGAGGAGTTCATGTATTCACTATGTGTTAATGCTTTGGTCCGGTTCTCTATTAAAAGGAGGCCTTAATATCCCTTAGTTTCCAATAGGACCCCGCTGCCACGGGAGGGTAGGACAAAAGATGTCATGCACGTTCTTTTCCATAAGCACGTATGACTATATTCGGAATACATGCCTACATTACATTGATGAACTGGAGCTACTTCTGTGTCACCCTAGGTTATAACTTCTACATGATGAATTGCATCCGACATAATTTCCCGTCACCGATCCAATGCCTATGAGCTTTTCCTATACTGATTGTTGCTTATTTACTTTCCCGTCGCTACTATTACAAAAACTACAAAAACACTATCGTTACTTTTATTGCTGCTACCTCCACTATCATATTACTTTGCTACTAAACTATCTTGCTGCAGACACTAAGTTTCCAGGTGTGGTTGAATTGACAACTTAGCTGCTAATACTTAAGAGTATTCTTTGGCTCCCCTTGTGTTGAATCAACAAATTTGGGTTGAATACTTTACCTCGAAAACTGTTGCGATCCCCTACACTTGTGGGTTATCAGGTACCACATCACAATCAACATAATCAACATATGTAGAGATACTAAAATGCACACGAACAGTACATGTTACCTTAACCTTGCCGTTGTTGTTGAACCATTGGATGTTGTAAGGATGTGGATGTGGTCTTGTGGTGAGAGATAGCTTCTCCAACATCTCCATGCTAGCCAAGTTGTTGCAGCTCCCTCCATCTATGATGACGAGAACAGAATGTTCCTTCAGAACTCCCTTTGTGTGGAACAAATTATGCCTCTGATTTTGCTCTGCTTGTGTGACCTGCACACTCAAAACACATTGAGCAACTAAACATTCATATCTGTCAGCGTATTCAGGACCCACGTATTGCGTCTCATTTTCAGAATAATCTCCACCGTGTTCTTCATGTGTAATAAGAGCCAAAATCTCCTGATCATAGTCACTAGCGGACTCATAACCACCATCCTCAGTTGCAATCATGACACGCTGAGATGGGCATTTGCTCGCATAGTGACCATGACCAGTGCAACGACGACATATAACATCATGTGTTGGCCTTGTGGATGCCATGGATGAAGAAGAGCTCTGCACAGGACCGGAAGATGTACTCCTGGCTGATGGTGGTGGTGCCTGTTTGCCTTTATCAAGGCTAGAAGTGATAGATGAAGTAGGCGGTGGTGTAGCTGGACGTGTCGAAGTAGAGGATGCATGCGGTGTCCATGATGAAGGTCAACTTGCAGAAAAATTAGTTCGCGCCAAGGCCTGTCGATCCTGCACTTCACGTTCAGCTTTGCAAGCAAGATGGAATAAACGAGTGATATTATTATACTCCTTATATTCTAGAATTGTATGAATCTCTCTATTTAAGCCACCCATAAAACGTGCAAGCATAGCCTCATTATCCCCAACAATACCACATCTAATCAAGCCAGTTTGTAATTCCTGATAATATTCCTCTACATAATTTTTTCCTCGTCTTAAACTCTGTAATTTTTGAAGTAATTCACGTTGATAATATGGTGGAACCCAACGAGTACGCATATCAGTTTTCAAAGCAGCCCAAGTAGTTGGTATATTATTTGGATATAATCTACAATATTCAGACCACCACACACAAGCAAAACTAGTGAAAGCACAAAGAGCAGCAACAACACGTCTCTCCTCGGGATATTATATCATGTAAAACACTATTTGGTTTCTAACTCCCAAGTAAGATATATATCAGGAACATATCTACCCTCAAATGGTGGAATATTCAATTTTAGTTTACGGAGATGGTCATGATCTCATACCTGAGGGTGTGGTGTAGCCCTACCATTGCGATTATTTGCATGTGGACGACCTGGTGGTTGTGGTGCTAGTTGTTGCACGTAGTTCTGATTTTGATCAACCTCATCCTCGTAATCTCCTGCATAATCTTCCTCCTCCTCAGCAGCAGCAGGGTCCACAAAAGTATCAACAGTAGCACCAACAGTTTGGCCAGGCTGAAGAGGGACACGGCTCGCTTTGCGGAGGGCTCTTTTGCAATGTGAAAGTGGATGTTATATGTCGTCGTTGCACTGGTCGTGGTCACTATACGAGCAAATGTCCATCTCAGCGTGTCATGATTGCTACTGGGGATGGTGGTTATGTGTCCGCTAGTGACTATGATGAAGAGATTTTGGCTCTTATTACACGTGAAGAACACGGTGGAGATGATTCTGAAAATGAGACGCAATACAAGGCTCCTGAAGACGCTAACAGGTATGAATGTTTAGTTTCTCAACGTGTTTTGAGTGTGCAGGTCAAACAAGCGGAGCAAAATCAAAGGCATAATTTTTTCCATACAAAGGGAGTTGTGAAGGAACGTTCTCTTCGCGTAATCATAGATAGAGGGAGCTGCAACAACTTGGCTAGCATGGAGATGGTGGAGAAGCTATCTCTCACCACAAGACCACATCCACATCCTTACTACATCCAATTGTTCAACAACAACGGCAAGGTTAAGGTAACACGTACTGTTCGGGTGCATTTTAGTATCTCTACATATGCTGATTGCGAGGTGGTACCAATGCAAGCTTGTTCCTTATTACTTGGGACACCATGGCAATTTGAGAAAAAATATGTACACCATGGTAGAAACAATCAGTATACTCTTGTTCATAGGGATAAACGTATTACTTTGCTTCATATGTCTCCTGATTCTATTTTGGAAGATGATATTAATAGAGCTAATACAGCGAAACATGAGCAAAATAAGAGTGAAAATCAGATTGTGGCAAAAGAATTTGAGCAACAAATGAAGCCTAATAACACACAATCATCACATGATGCATCTGAAAATTAAATAAAATAGTGGATGTTTACTTGCCACGAAATCTGATATTGATGATCTAGATTTCAGCAAATCTGTTTGCTATGCTTTCATGTGCAAAATTGCATTATTTTCATTCGAGGACGTGCCTACCTCTTTGCCTCCTGCTATCGCTAACATTTTGCAGGAGTTCGCGGACATCTTTCCACAAGACGCGCCACCGGGATTACCACCTATTCGAGGCATTGCGCATCAAATTGACTTAATTCCCGGTGCATCGCTACCCAACCGCGCACCATACCGTACCAATCCATAGGAAACGAAGGAGATTATGCGTCAAGTACAAGAGCTACTCGACTGATGAGGACATCACTTACAAAGTTACACCCACATCCCCAACTGATACATATACACGACCAATTACTACAGCTCGCGCACGCCAATTAAATTACCAGGTACTTTCATTTCTTGGTAATGATTCTAATGTTCATGAGAATATGATGCTGCCTAAATTGGATACATTTCTCTTGCTTACAAATGAAGGGCCTAGCTTGGACAAGAAGAATGAACATCCGAGCAAGATCAAGCATGGAGATGATGGCATGCGCAAGGGGAAAAAGCACGGAGTTACAAGTGATGATTTCAAGACTTTGAAGCCACCACAATGAGTGCGTAAAGGCTTGGATGAAATATACAAGATGCCACTTCATAAATTTTGTCCAGAGGCTATTATAGGTGCTGCGTCACCTTATTATTGGGCCATGCCTATGTAATTTCAAAAGACTTGAGTATAGGCTGTTTTTAGAGTCCGTATGTGTGGGGAAACAAGAGTTAGGTTGGTTTCAGACCCCTCCTCCAAGGGCCACGAAATTCCCCCCTCTTCCTCCATATATATACAGCCCTTAGGGCGTCGTTTATACTTTGGGTTTTGTCTAGATTAAAGTTCGCCATATATGCAACTTCGCGTACTTCGTTTGTGTTCAACGACCAGACAAAGACGTCACAGAACCCCACATTGATCTATAAAGCTTTCCTCTTATATTTGCAATATCCAGATTGCAATCTCAGTTTCTTGCTTGTTCTTTGTTTGCCTGCAGGAAACAGACCTTCGTGGTCAGGTTGATCGTGCTCCGGCGTGGTCAATAACCTCTCGGAGTTGGTTTAGCGATTTCTAAGGCGCGACGTCCTCACACGTTCGTAGTTGGATCGTCAAAGTCGACTTTCCTCCAAAACTATAGCCACCATTCATTGAAAGACGGGACATCTTTGCCTCTATCAAGTGGTATCATATTTCCAGCTTGCTCGGTGAGATTTTCCAGTTTTTCATAGTAAGATCGAGTTTGTTCTTTATACCTATAGTCCACGAAAAAGCCAAAAAATATATATATTAGGGTTAGTTCATCATATCCGAACCAATCTGAGCCTTTGCATCATCTTTTTAGGGTTTTGCTTTGTTGAATTTATGGTTACATCGTCGTGTCTAGTTGTTGGTCTTAATGTCTAGTCCTTTAGAGTTTCGAGTTCTGTCATAGTTAGTCACGCCGCCGCCGCACCATATTCATCACCGTTGCCATATCCCACCACCGCTACCATATCCCACCACCGCTACCACATAACACCACCGCTGCCATAACCTACCATCGCTGCCATATCCTACCATCATATATCCACCACCAATCCGAGTTCTTTTCATATTAGGTTTTTTCTCGAGATCCATCTAGTTTCGGATTCGTGTTTCCTTACCTGCGTAGGTCTCGAAAAAAATGAGTCACGAGACCCCCGGACAGTTTTTAGGCCAAAATTTTGGCAGGCGAAAATATTTTTTGCCTATCCCGTTTTTAGGCTTTTCTGAGTCTTTTGAGACACGTGCCATCATACTGTTTTTTACCGCACATTTTGGTCGTCGCTGCCTAATTTCTGAAAAAAATAGTCAAATTTTTTTTGTGTCTATCATCTTAGTTTGACTTCGGAAGAGTTTTGAGACACTGGCCATTATAGTGATTTTCGGCAAAAAAAAGAGGGCAAAAAAGGTGATTTTTTTCAGAGTGTGCTTTCCCCTTGATTACATCCAGCGCCGTGATTTTGTTAGTGTTCTAGGCTCGCGTCTCTAGTACGGTCTAGCCAAGTACCAGCACAGTACCGTCGTTGAGCGTTTATTCAACTTTGCATCTCTGAATTGATTATCGCTGACCCTTTTTGCTACCATATTATAAGCCTAGCCAGCTCCACATACATCTACGTCCTGCGTTTGACTGTCCCTGGTAATCGCTTTAACCAAGCTTTGAGAGTTTTGACTACCACAGTTGCTGATCACCACCTGCTGCTGGGTAAGAACTGATTAGAATTTGAGATTTGCTTGATGGATTTGTGACGCCCCACCAGCACCATTTTCTAGTAGTCTATAGGATCATATTTGTGTGTTTCTATTGCTGCTAACCATGGCAGGATCACAAGTCGATGAGACTAATTGGGAGAACATGACGAACAAGGAGATGCATGATAAATTTCAGCAAATGATGGGTTAACAGGTAGAAGATGTGATGACCAGTTTTGGCGATGCACTAGCGAGGATGGATGGCATTGAGAAGTCAATTGACACAAAGTTAGATGCCAAATTCGCTGAAGTGCTTGCGCATCTACCTCCAACTGCTGCACCATTGCAACATCAACAACAACTACCAGCTTCACGTCGCGAAACAGCCCTCCGCAAAGCGAGCCGTGTCCCTCTTCAGCCTGGCCAAACTGTTGGTGCTGCTGTTGATACTTCTGTGGCTCCTGCTGCTGCTGAGGAGGAGGACAATTACGCGGGAGATTACGAGGATGAGGTTGATCAAAATCAGAACTACGTGCAACAACCAGCACCACAACCACCAGGTTGTCCACATGAAAATAATCGCAATGGTAGGGCTGCACCACACCCTCAGGTACGAGATCTTGACCATCTCCCTAAACTAAAATTGAATATTTCACCATTTGAGGGTAGATATGTTACTGATATATTTCTTACTTGGGAGTTAGAAACCGAACAACGTTTTACATGTTTAGAATATCCCGAGGAAAGATGTGTTGCAGCTGCTCTTTGTGCTTTCACTAGTTTTGATTGTATGTGGTGGTCTGAATATTGTAGATTATATCTGGATAATATTCAAGCTACTTGGGCTGCTTTGAAAACTGCTATGCGTACTCATTGGGCTAAACCATATTATCAACCTGAATTACTTCAGAAATTGCAGCGTTTAAGACAAGGAAAAAATTCTGTAGAGCAATATTATCAGGAATTACAAACTGGCCTGATTAGATGTGGTATTATTGAGGATAATGAGGCTATGCTTGCACGTATTATGGGTGTCTTAGAGAGATTCAGACAATTCTAGAGTATAAGGAGTATAATAATATCACTCGTTTATTCCATCTAGCTTGCAAAGCAGAACATGAAGTGCAGGATCGACACGCCTCGGCGTGAACTAATTTTTCTGCAGGTCGACCTTCATCATGGACACCGTGTGCATCCTCTACTTCAACACGTCCGGCTGCACCACCGCCTACTTCATCAGTCACTTCTAGCCATGATAAAGGCAAACATGCACCACCACCATCAGCCAGGAGTACACCTTCTGGTCCCGCGCAGAGCTCTTCTTCATCCATGGCATCCACAGGGCCAACACATGATGTTATATGTCGTCGTTGCACTGGTCGTGGTCACTATGCGAGCAAATACCCATCTCAGCGTGTCATGATTGCTACTGAGGAAGGTGGTTATGAGTCCACTAGTGACTATGATGAGGAGACTTTGGCTCTTATTACACGTGAAGAACACGCTGGAAATGATTCTGAAAATGAGACGCAATACATGGCTCCTGAAGACGCTGACATGTATGAATGTTTAGTTTCTCAACGTGTTTTGAGTGTGCAAGTCACACAAGCGGAGCAAAATCAGAGGCATAATTTGTTCCATACAAAGGGAGTTGTGAAGGAACGTTCTGTTCACGTCATCATAGATTTAGGGAGCTGCAACAACTTGGATAGCATGGAGATGGTGGAGAAGCTATCTCTCACCACAAGACCACATCCACATCCTTACTACATCCAATGGTTCAACAACAGCGGCAAGGTTAAGGTAATACGAACTATTCGTGTGCATTTTAGTATCTCTACATATGCGTATTATGTTGATTGTGATGTGGTACCCATGCAAGCTTGTTCCTTACTACTTGGTAGACCATGGCAATTTGATTAAAATTCTGTACACCATGGTAGAAACAATCAGTATACTCTTGTTCATAACGATAAACGTATTACTTTGCTTCTGATGTCTCCTGATTCCATTTTGAAAGATGATATTAATAGACATAATAAAGCGAAACAGGAGCAAAATAAGAGTGAAAATCAGATTGTGGAAAAAGAATTTGAGCAACAAATGAAGCCTAATAACACACCATCATCTCATATTGCATCTGAAATTAAATTAAAAAGTGGATGTTTACTTGCCACCAAATTTGATATTGATGATCTATATTTCAGCAAATCTATTTGCTATGCTTTTTGTGCAAAGAGGCATTATTTTCATTTGAGGACGTACCTTCCTCTTTACCTCCTACTGTCATTAACATTTTGCAGGAGTTCAGATGTCTTTCCACAAGACGTGCCACCAGGATTACCACATATTCGATTGAGCAACAAATTGACTTAATTCCCGGTGCATCACTGCCCAACCATGCACTATACCGTACCAAACCAGAGGAGACGAAGGAGATTATGCGTCAAGTACAGAAGCTACTCGACAAAGGTTAGATACGCAAATCCCTTAGTCCGTGTGCTGTTCCTATTATTCTAGTCCCAAAAAAGGATGGTACATCGCGTATGTGTGTTGATTGTAGAGGCATTAATAATATTACTTTTCGTTATCGTCATCCTATTCCTAGGCTAGATGATATGCTTGATGAATTGAGTGGCTCTACTATATTCTCCAAAGTTGATTTGCGTAGTGGATACCATCAAATTCGTATGAAATTGGGAGATGAATGGAAAATAACATTTAAAACTAAGTTTGGATTATATGAGTGGTTAGTCATGCCTTTTGGGTTAACTAATGCACCTAGTACTTTCATGAGATTAATGAATGAAGTTTTACGTGCTTTCATTGGACAATTTGTGGTAGTTTACTTTGATGATATATTGATTTATAGCAGATCTTTGGAGGAACAATTGGAACATTTACGTGTTGTTTTTATTGCTCTACGTGATGCACGTTTGTTTGGTAACCTTGGAAAGTGCACCTTTTGCACCGACCAAGTATCTTTTCTTGGCTATGTTGTTACTCCACAGGGAATTGGGGTTGATAAAGGCAAGATTGAAGCTATTGAGAGTTGGCCACAACCCAAAACGGTCACACACGTGAGGAGTTTCCTTGGCCTCGCTGGATTCTATAGGCATTTTGTGAGAGATTTCAGCACCATTTCAGCACCTCTCAATGAGCTTACAAAGAAGGATGTGCCTTTTGTTTGGGGTACTGCATAGCAAGAAGCATTCACGGTATTGGAAGGTAAGTTGACACATGCTCCTTTACTCCAACTTCCTGATTTTAATAAGACTTTTGAGCTTGAATGTGATGCTAATGGAATTGGGTTAGGAGGTGTGTTATTACAAGATGGTAAATATGTCGCATACTTTTCTGAAAAATTGAGTGGGCCTAGTCTGAATTACTCTACTTATGATATGGAATTATATGCTCTTGTTCGGACTTTGGAAACATGGCAACATTATTTATGGCCCAAAGAATTTGTTATACATTTTGATCATGAATCTTTGAAGCACATTTAAAGTCAAGCAAAACGGAACCGTAGACATGCTAAATGGGTTGAATTCATAGAGACTTTCCCTTACGTTATTAAACACAAGAAGGGAAAAGAAAATGTTATTGCTGATGCATTGTCTTGTCGTTATACTATGCTTTCAAAACTTGACTTTAACATATTTGGTTTGGAGACCATCAAAGATCAATATGTGCATGATGCCGAATTTAGAGATGTATTGCAGAATTGTAAAGAAGGGAGAACAAGGAACAAGTTCATCGTTAATGACGGGTTTGTGTTTCGTGCTAACAAGCTATGCATTCCAGCTAGCTCTGTTCGTCTTTTGTTGTTGCATGAGGCGCATGGAGGAGAATTAATGGGGCACTTTGGCGTGAAGAAGATGGAGGACGTACTTGCTACACATTTCTTTTGGCAAAAGATGGGACGGGATGTTGAGCGTTTTGTTGCTCGCTACGATACATGTCAAAAAGCTAAGTCACGGCTCAATCCTCATGGTTTATATATGCCATTGCATGTCCCTAGTGTTCCTTTGGAAGATATATCTATGGACTTTGTTTTGGGTTTACCTCGAACAAAGAAGGGGAGGGATAGCATATTTGTTGTCGTGGATCGGTTCTCGAAAATGGCACACTTTATACCATGTCATAAAAGCGATGATGCTGCTAATGTTGCTGATTTGTTCTTTCATGATATTATTTGCTTGCATGGTGTGCAAAATACTATTGTTTCAGATCGTGATACTAAATTGCTTAGCCACTTTTGGAGATGTTTATGGGCTAAGTTGTGGACTAAACTGCTTTTTAGTACTACTTGTCACCCCCAAACTGATGGACAAACTGAAGTAACCAATAGAACTTTGTCTACTATGCTTAGGGATGTTTTGAACAATAACAAGAAAATGTGGGATGAATGCTTGCCTCATATTGAATTTGCTTATAATGGTTCGTTGCATTCTACTACTAAGATGTGCCCTTTTGAAATTATCTATGGTTTCCTACCTCGTGCACCTATTGATTTGTTGCCTCTTTGCTAGAGACGAGGGGCCCGATCTTTCGATGAGATGATAACTATCGATTTGGTGGAGACGACTTTGACGATCCGACTACAAACATGCACGACGTTGCGCCTTAGAAATTGCTAAACCAATCTCCATGGGTTACTGACAATGCCAGAAGCACGATCAGCCTGACCACGAAGGTCTATTCCTGCATGCAATCGAAGAACAAGCAAGAATATGATAAAGCAATCTAAATATTGCAAATATAAATGATGTATTGATAAAGGTGGGGATCCATAAGCGGTCTTGGTCTGGTCGTTGGACACAAACGAAGTACACGAAGTTGCAATGGCCAACTTTTGACTAAACAAATCCCAAAGAAAAAGCTACTAGATGGATCTACTTATATAGGAGCAAGAGGTGGCGGCCAAGGAGGTGGAAGGACGTCCCAAGGCAGCCAAAAACTAACCCTAGGTCGTACAAAGCTCATGGGCCCAAGTGGAGGTGATGCAACACCTTTGGACTTGTAGTTTGACTCGGATTCTGCTGCAGCATCAAATTGTTTCGTCGATATCTCAACGCTCCGGACGAATTTGAAGGTGAATCCAATTGGGTTGGAAAGTGTACAAAATCTAGTTTCCAACAAAAAAATCACCCAATTCGGAGTCCGTATGAAGGAGTTCTTGCCGTTTTGAGTCAGGTATGTCTGTGCAGTCCGAATCTGGATGCAGAACATGAGAGACTTGGACTCTATCTTCTCTTGGCCCAAAAGTGACGTGAGAGAACTTTTTGAACAGCACCCAAACTTCTCTTTTTCCCTTATCTTCATATGTGGATTGTACAAATATCTTATACACCTGGAATTAGACATGGCACAAAAGTCTGTGAATTATTTTTGTCCTGGATGACATAAATAAATTGTTGCATAGTTTGCATTAGAAATCACCTCACAAATATACATGTATGCAATATATTTGGTCGTATCCAAGGTAGTCATGTCCTCATCACTCTTCCATCTTCGGAGAAGGTTAATTTTGATGATAAACAACATGCTGAATTGATCTTAAAAATGCATGAGTTAACTAAGGAAAATATTGAGCACATGAATGCTAAATATAATCTTGTTGGAGATAAGGGTAAAAAATGTGTTGTCTTTGCACGTGGAGATCTTTTTTGGTTACATTTGCGTAAGGATATGTTTCCTAATTTGCGCGAGTCAAAGCTAATGCCACGTGCTGTGGTCCTTTTAAGGTGTTAGAGAAAATAAATGATAATGCATATAAACTTGAGCTGCCTGCAGATTTCTGGGTTAGCCCCACATTTAACATTGCAGATTTGAAGCCTTACTTGGGTGAGGAAGATATGCTTCTGTCGAGGACGACTTCAATTCAAGAAGGGGAGGATGATGAGAACATCACTAACAAAGTTACACCCATAGCCCCAACTAATACATATACATGACCAATTACTAGAGCTCGCGCACACCAATTAAATTACCAGGTACTTTCGTTTCTTGGTAATGATTCTAATGTTCATGAGAATATGATGCTGCCTAAATTTGATACATTTGTCTTGCTTACAAATGAAGGGCCTAGCTTGGACAAGAAGGATGAACATTGGAGCAAGATCAAGCATGGATATGATGGCATGCGTAAGGGGAAAAAGAACGGAGATACAATTGATGATTTCAGGACTTTGAAGCCACCATAATGAGTGTGTGAAGGCTTGGATAAAATATCCAAGATGCCGCTTCATAAATTTCGTCCACAGGCTATTATAAATCCTGCGTCATGTTATTATTTGGCAAGGCCCATGTAATTTTGAAATACATGAGTATAGGCTGTTTTTAGAGTCTGTATGTGTGGGGAAACAAGAGTTAGGGTTGGTTTCAGACCCCCCCCCCCTCCAAGGTCCACGGAATTCCCCCCTCTTCCTCCATATATACAACCCTTAGGGCGTTGTTTAGACTTTGGGTTTTGTTTAGATTAAAGTTCGTCATAGCTGCAACTTCGCGTACTTCGTTTGTGTTCAACGACAAGACAAAGAAGTCACAGAACCCCACATTGATCAATAAAAGCATTCCTCTTATATTCGCGATATCCATATTGCCATCTCAGTTTCTTGCTAGTTCTTCATTTGCCTGCAGGAAACAGACCTTCGTGGTCAGGTTGATCGTGCTCCGGCGTGGTCCACAACCTCTCGGAGTTGGTTTAGCGATTGCTAAGGCACGACATCCTCGCACATTCATAGTCGTATCATCAAAGTCGACTTCCTCCAAAGCGATAGCCACCATCTCATCGAAAGACGGGACACCTTTGCCTCTATCATCGACAAAGGTTATATACACGAATCCCTTAGTCCTTGTGTTGTTCCTATTATGTAACACCCCAAAATTCTAAATTTTGGAATCTTATAATAAATAGATAGATTTGATTGCTGTTTGATGTGCTGAGTGAAATTGAGTGATTTTGAAACTTTTGAAAGTTAAATGAGAGGGAATAAAATGAATTTCCCAAAACTTTCACTTTGCTTTTGATCTCCGAGGGAATTCAAATTCTTTTCAACACCAAACCCTAGAGTGAAGATAAAATGACTTCTTCCATTTATTTCAAATGATAAAGGGCTTGAAAGGATTTTGAATTTCATCCTCGCAATATTCTCAATTCAGAAACTTTAAGCAACTCAGGGTGTGTTTGGTTGCATTCTCAAGTGAGCATAGTTGTTCACTCTCCATGCATGCTCATCTCAACACCCCTCTTCATGCATGCACCTAGTGTATTTGTGTTAAGCTTGTGTGGGCTCATGCACCCTCCATACACTCTACCAAACACCCAAAAGTGGGTCGAGAAGGGAACTTTTGCTCTCATGCACCCTTCATACACCCTACCAAACACACCCTCAATGATTTTCCCAAGAGAAGATAAAATGACTTCTTCAAATTATAGGAAATATGAGTTGGAAGTTTTCTGAAATTTTCTGGAACTCAATTTCAAATATTGAGTTATTTGATTTTTATCCAAATTATTTTTCCCCAAAAATAAACTACATGGAAAATAGGGTAACATGATTCCCTACAGCAGAAAATTGGAGAGAAATAAATTTGACTTCATTTTGGTATTTTAGAATGATTTTTATTGGTTTTTATTTGCATTAGTAGGACCTTTTGATTTATTAGATTTTGTGGGCATTTTATTTGACAGTAGTAAAATGTTCATGTTGTAGGGATTATTTTTCTGCAAATTTTGATATATTATAGGCCTATAGGATATTATTAGTTATTCTGCTTTTATTCGCTTTCTTGTCTGTTTAAAAAAAGTTTTAAAAAAATATCCCCTAGACCGAACTGGGCCGGCCCGGCTCCGCCAGGCCCAGCCCAGCCGTTCGACCCCGTCGTCCCCGAGCGGGACTCCGCTCGGGAGTCCACCGCTGGTCGGCCTCGGCTTCCGTGCCGCACCCGGCCACCTTCCCTTTGCCCCTCCTCCAAGTCGGTCGCCGCCCCGCCGCCTTTATAAAGCCCCGCCTCCTGTCGCCCCTCCCCTCGCTCTCGCGCGCCGCCACCGCACTTTCCACGCCGCCGCCGCTGTTTGCTGCTGCTTAGTCGCCGCCGCCGCCGCTTTTGCTCGCCACCGCCCGAGCACCGCCGCGCCGCTCCACCTGCGCCACCGCCCGCATCCGTCGCCTCCCCGCCGCTGCCGCGCCCCGCCCCTCGCCCCGCAGCCGCACTCCCACCATCGCCCGCCGCAGGCCTCACCGGAGTTCACCGCCGGCGAGATCCGGTCCAAACCGCCGATCTGGTTCTTAACCGCCGAACCCATGGTTTTTCTTCAAAAACCGCCTAGGTAAAACCCCGGTTTTCTGATAGTTGGTTTATTTCTTTTAGATCGGTTTATTTTCAAAACCCTAGATCTAGATTTTTTTAGGTTTAGTTATACAGTGAACGTTCGCCAGTTAAGACTAGAAAACGAACGTTCGCTTGATAGCTTTGTCTTTTTCTTTTAATTTCGGCCAGGGATTTAGATGTGAATATTTTGTTTACAGAATAGTCCCTACACTTCAAACGGCCATATCTTTTTACTTGTTGGTCCAAATCCAACGAAACCAACGCCCACGTCTTCGTTGCGAAGTCCTCTTTCCAGTAATACAACTTAAACATGTTTTTGAAAATTTTAAAATTTGAATTCAACTAGTTTTAGATTTGAACTTCGTTTGATCATAACTTGAGTTTCGTGACTCCGTTTTAGTTGATTCTTTTTGCAAATCGAAGCTCTTGACCTAAACTTTCCGATAAGGCCAAATTCACATAAATTTGGTACTGTTGGAAATTTTTTTGTGTTTCAAGAGTCATTCATGTGTTTTCAAAGTTTTCCGAAGTGTTTATTCGCTCTGTGTGATCTTTCTGGGTGATTGCTTATGTGTGGTTACTATTGCTTGCTTACGATAGATTGACCGGAGTGTGACGAGTAGATCTATCAAGAGTTTTGAGTGCGAATCATCTTCATCAACATTGCAGGCAAGTTCACACTTTGATCATACCTTCACATTCACCCAGTTTTCATTACATTAGTCCAACCCTCACACATTGCATGAGTAGGATCAATTAACTTATGGGATTGGGAAGTAGTTAGAGGTAGTACCTATTACCTGCATTACATTCAAACCCTTGGGAGTTACTTCGACGTTTGCTGTTAGGACATGCTATGCTCGTAGACGTGGTTTGGGTTTGAGTGAAATCCATGACAGATGTGAGTTATTTAATTAATGGTTCAACTTAAGGTGGCAACATTAATACACATCTGGGTGGATTGAGGCATCTGGGTATTCCAGTGATTGCCTGTTTTTCTTTTGGACCGCCACCCAGGCTCAAAGGGATCATGAGATTTTTCATACTAGAAACTTCCGTGTGCAGCCACATGCCAATATGGGCTCTGGCATAGTTAAGTAAGTTGTGGGAAACCTTTCCATGATGGGCTAGCAGATGTAGTGGGTTTTGTAGGTGTACCGGCCTATCTATCTGGTTAAGGGGACCTCTTGGAAAGAATGTGTCTCGGTCATCCGTTTCTCAAACACCATGCAGTGGGAGAAACCAAACGGAGGCGATCGAGTCTTGTGGGGAAAAGTGCACAAACCTCTGCAGAGTGTACAAACTATTCATGAGTAGCCGTGTCCCCGGTTATGGACATCTTTGAGTATCTAGAAGTGGATTATTTGCTGATCTCATCACTCTCAAATTTAATATTGTCGGGTTTAATGATGAACTTTAATTGGGGTTGAGAGGATGTCTATCTTCTCAACAATGTTTCAACTACCATGATAGTTAATTAAAATCTATTCCTTTGTAGTAGGGAAAAATTGGCTTTACGCAAAAACTTTAACCTTACAGCCTCCACCAGCCAAATATGCATGTAGTTGTAGGCTTTATTCATCATTATCATTCTGTGTGAATTTGTCAGTACATTCAATGTACTGACCCTCTGTGGCTGCAACGTCTCATGTTGCAGGATTATCTTACGACGAGTAAGTGATACGTTAGGGTTACGATTTCTACACTCAACTTTGCCGTTGGTGTTGATGGGAATCCACAACCTTGTTGCTTCCGCTATGATCGATTGAGGTAATAGTATTTACGTTACTTAATACATGTGATTTACCTCTGTTATAAATCCTCGTGTACTGTGTGTGTCAGCATACCGATCCAGGGATGACACAGAACACAGAGACTTCGGTCCATTCGGATCGTGGTCGCTACAAGATGGTATCAGAGCACATGTTGACTATAGAACGTGACCCTAGAAACTAGCCAGACCATAGGAAAAGTTTTCTTTAAAACTATCTTTTTCAAAAGATTCTTATCTCTCTTCTTTTTCTGAGCTTTGTCAAACTTTCCCTTTGACCTTAAATAGTTAGACAATACCCTTTACCATTTGGACCACTTCGGAGTAAAGACGAATTTACCATGCATTGGAAGTGTTGAAGCTACAACAATGGATACTCCGAAGGTTTGAAGAGTTGACAACCTTGAAGAGGTGATGACTTTTAGAAGACCAACCCCCTGTTATGTACTTACGTTAGATTGCGACGATTGTGAGCCGTCATTTGTTTGATGTTTTTTCGACAGCCACAACATAAAACCGTGTTTTCAAAACTATTGTTTGTATTGAGTGTATCTCTCTCTCCATCTCTCTTATCTCACCCAAAACCCATGGACCCAATAGAGGATGACTGAAGATAGACTTGAAGTCTCTGGACCAATGACCCAATCGGAGGCAGAGTTATGGATACAAAACATGGAGGATCACTTCAGGAAGAATTTAGTTGAAAGGACGTATGAAGTTCAATACGCTCTTCAGTACTTTACAAAAAGTGCTGCAACATGGTGGAAGATGCATCAAGCCATACAAGGATGTAATGGAGTAGAAAGTTGGGTGGAATTCAAGAAGACTCTATTGAGATCCCGTCTCATCAGAAAGCATGGTGACAACCCGAAGAAGAAACTTTGTGCCTGTAGGATTTGTGGAGAAATAGGACACACCCAGGAGGAGCACAAGGATGAATGCCCTAATTGTGAAGGAAGTCACCTAGCTGAAGAATGCCCAACTAGGCAGATTACTTGTTTCTTATGTGAAGGGACTACCCACTACCCTGCTCAGTGCCACATTTACCCCATGTTGCAACGGACTATCCAACGGAATAAAAAAGCAATGAAGGAAGTCCTCAAGGAAACCTTAAAGGAATCCGCGATGGAGGAAGATATTTACGACCCTAATGGAGAAGGCCTAAACAGATATTATTCCCGTGCTTGCTACTCATGTGGAGAGAAAGGACATCTTTCACAGCAATGCACGAGGGAAAGTCAAGAGTATCTAGGAGACTTCCGGACAAAAGAAGTGGAGTTTGATCCACAGAAGATAGAAGTATTGATAGGAACGAAGAAGTCAAGTAAGAGGAAGAACATGTGTCCCCAGAAGAACCCAATTTCTGCAGAAAAGGACCTGAGTGACATCACATGTTACCGGTGCAAGGATTTAGGTCATTATGCTATCAAATGCCCAACCAGGAAGCGAAGAACCCAGTGAACCAGGACAGCCACCATGAAGTTCCTAGATTTGTCTTATGCCATTAGTCTACACTACAAGGAAGTAGAGCATTTTACTAAGAGAAGTTTTAGACAGGAGGAAGATTGATCTGAGTAGTTGAGATTTTCATATTGGAATGAAGCATGTAGATTAATATGGAATACACTTTTATTACAATGTTGAGTTGAGTATGGAAATAACATTGTAATAGTTCGTGAAGCAAACGAAGTTGAAATATCTTTGGAATCCAAGAAGGAAAAGTTGTGAGTTGTTGGATGAATGTTAATGCCTCTCTTGCTATTCTCACCCTGACTAAAACCTAGAACCCTTGGAGTAGTTGACCCCAAACCTTTCTCGGACAAACAACCACAAGGAAATACCTACATTGTCCTGAGTGCCCTTTTATCTTATGCCTACAGATGACAACCCTTTACGAGTCTTTTCTCAAAGGCCCGGAAACCATCATGACGCTGACTAGCGATCAAGATTATCCAAAGATCCTGAAGGGCATGATGAAGCATATTCAACTGGAAGGAGATACAGTTTACAAGGGTTATCCCTTCATGGAGAATGGAGTTGAACTTTGGTACGTGGAGGTACACCTCCACCGTGTGAAAGGAGTTTTCCCAAAGACTATGGGTCAATACTTTTTCATCTCCCGAGTACCGCGAACAGCATTCTTTGATTCTGTTCGTGAAGCTGCTATGGAGGCCATACGTCAGATTGGATAAATACTCGAAGCAAGACTTCGTTTTACCCAGGGATGCCTGAGTATGATGCATGCAGAGATGGTGGAGATGAAGCACACAGCCAATAGTATGAAGCAAAAGATTGATGATTTTAAGAATCACGTTGCACAATTCTGGTGAGACTGAAGCATCCTTAGCTAGGACGAATGGATATAGATGGAAGAAATTCTTGATCATACCAGACTATCTGGATAGTAGAAATTGTAGTGATGCACCCTTGGAAATTGGAGTATTGAATACTGGTTCAAGAAGTAATAAAAGCTTTGATATGAGGAGAATACGGATTATGGATGAACCAGTGCATTTTGTTTAGTGGTACCTCACTGTGTGAACCCTGGACCCATAGGAAGGAATGTGTTGCCCCAATTAGTGGAGTTTGAACAAATAAGTTGGAGTTTATTTTGATATGAAGTTTACCCCAAGGATGAGAAGAAAAGAAGTACAATTGGATTTTAAGAGGGTGAAATGCTGGGAGTATGGAACTACAGTGACCCCAAGGATTGAGTTATGGATACACAAGTTCTGAAGTGGACCCTTTAGCCGAGGACCTAAAAGAGGCTACGTAATTATAAGGGAACCACGAGATTTGTCAGAAGCGTTATGTTTCTGCTGTAGTAAAGCAGCACATTTTGCTATAGATTGTACCAAAAAGAAGGAGTTTTGTGCTAAAAGTATTGGAGTTGAAGCATGCAATGGAAATGCAGTAGACTATAGCAAGTTGAGAATCAGTGAAGTTAGCAGCTTGGTATTGATTTTGGATTTTATGAGTTGTTACTCTATAGTGATGAGTGAAGACATGATGCATGGAAGGAGATCTTGAGAAAACTAGTGTTATTCATTTTAAGTGTGGTAGAATCCAATACTATTACCCGAATACACTAGCTAGTGATTAGATACGTCCGACTTGGAAAGGACTATCCAAGGATGAGTGTGAGTAATTACGCTCAGTTTGGTACCCAGAAGAAAGGGATACCAAACAAATTGGATGGATTTAAGAGAGAGCCAATGAAGTTGGATGTTGGAAGAATGACCAGTTGCAACCCAATGATGAGACCAAGTGTTGCTAGTGGTGAGATGGGCCATAACCCACAGGCCCAGGACCTGTCAAGAATGCAAGCACACTCTTGCTAAAGGAAAAACCCTTGGTAGAAGTTACGACCTTTGTCAATAGACGATCTTATAGGTGGTTACGTTAAACCCGAGGGTTGTGAAACGCTAGATGTTTTGTTTGGCTTGCAGAATCAATGGATATATCCGAACTCAGTTCGTCGACAAAGATGAAATTCTGCAATGCTTGTGAGGATGACCGAGTGTTAGAATGCGAGATTCACTAAACCATATACAGGGTAATGATTTGGGTGCGGGATGGATTGATCACCATACCGACTTACTCTTATTGTTCGCCTCTGTTATACGGGATGGTAAATCTGAGTGACTTACCTATAGTCGAGAGACGACGATGTCAAAACTTTGTTTAAACCTTAGAATGGTATAGAAATTTTCCCCTTGTACACGGCATGCTGTTGCCAACCGTAGGATATACGGTGAGGATGAAGCCCAGACCCGTTTTCTGCAGGGACCCTGTTAATTTGGTTGATGACCACCATGAGATATCGATATTTGTTTAGTATTGGCGCCAGACTCATCAGCTAAGGGAACCAGTCCCGAAAGAGCCTTACCAAGATGAAAGGATACAAGGACTGAGGATAAAGATTTTGCCACTACCGGAAGAGCCAGAGAAGGAAATACCCTGAAGATTTGAGAAGACCGACGCCGTCAACCCAAAGGATAGAGTACCTGGGTTTTGGTGGAACCGTATCCCTGTTCCTAAGTGTGGTAGCACACTAGGCCACACCAATCTTGGATTTGTTAGGAGACCCCCAAACCCTAACCTATTTCTTGCTAGCCTCTCCGAATCTCGAGGACAAGATTCATTTGAAGTGTGGTAGGTTTGTAACATCCCAAAATTCTAAATTTTGGAATGTTATAATAAATAGATAGATTTGATTGCTGTTTGATGTGCTGAGTGAAATTGAGTGATTTTGAAACTTTTGAAAGTTAAATGAGAGGGAATAAAATGACATTCCCAAAACTTTCACTTTTCTTTTGATCTCCGAGGGAATTCAAATTCTTTTCAACACCAAACCCTAGAGTGAAGATAAAATGACTTCTTCCATTTATTTTAAATGATAAAGGGCTGGAAAGGATTTTGAATTTCATCCTCGAAATATTCTCAATTCAGAAACTTTAAGCAACTCAATGATTTTCCCGAGAGAAGATAAAATGACTTCTTCAAATTATAGGAAATATGAGTTGGAAGTTTTCTGAAATTTTCTGGAACTCAATTTCAAATATTGAGTTATTTGGTTTTTATCCAAATTATTTTTCTACAAAAATAAACTACATGGAAAATAGGGTAACATGATTCCCTACAGCAGAAAATTGGAGAGAAATAAATTTGAATTCATTTTGGTATTTTAGAATGATTTTTATTGGTTTTTATTTGCATTAGTAGGACCTTTTGATTTATTAGATTTTGTGGGCATTTTATTTGACAGTAGTAAAATGTTCATGTTGTATGGCTTATTTTTCTGCAAATTTTGATATATTATAGGCCTATAGGATATTATTAGTTATTCGCTTTTATTCGCTTTCTTGTTTGTTTAAAAAAAAAGTTTTAAAAAAATATCCCCTAGACCGAACTGGGCCGGCCCGGCTCCGCCAGGCCCAGCCCAGCCATTCGACCCCGTCGTCCCCGAGCGAGAGTCCGCTCGGGAGTCCACCGCCGGTCGGCCTCGGCTTCCGTGCCGCACCCGGCCACCTCCCCTTTGCCCCTCCTCCAAGTCGGTCGCCGCCCCGCCGCCTTTAAAAAGCCCCGCCTCCTGTCGCCCCTCCCCTCGCTCTCGCGCGCCGCCGCCGCACTTTCCGCGCCGCCGCCGCTGTTTGCTGCTGCTTAGTCGCCGCCGCCGCCGCTTTTGCTCGCCACCGCCCAAGCACCGCCGCACCGCTCCACCTGCGCTGCCGCCCGCAGCCGTCGCCTCCCCGCCGCTGCCGCGCCCCGCCCCTCGCCCCGCAGCCGCACTCCCACCATCGCCCGCCGCAGGCCTCGCCGGATTTCACCGCCGGTGAGATCCGTTCCAAACCGCCGATCCGGTTCTTAACCGCCGAACCCACGGTTTTTCTTCAAAAACCGCCTAGGTAAAACCCTGGTTTTCTGATAGTTGGTTTATTTCTTTTAGCTCGGTTTATTTTCAAAACCCTAGATCTAGATTTTTTTAGGTTTAGTTATACAGTGAACGTTCGCCAGTTAAGACTAGAAAATGAATGTTCGCTTGATAGCTTTGTCTTTTTCTTTTAATTTCGGCCAGGGATTTAGATGTGAATATTTTGTTTACAGAATAGTCCCTACACTTCAAACGGTCATATCTTTTTACTTGTTAGTCCAAATCCAACGAAACCAACGCCCACGTCTTCGTTACGAAGTCCTCTTTCCAGTAATACAACTTAAACATGTTTTTGAAAATTTTAAAATTTGAATTCAACTAGTTTTAGATTTGAACTTCGTTTGATCATAACTTGAGTTTCGTGACTCCGTTTTAGTTGATTCTTTTTGCAAATCGAAGCTCTTGACCTAAACTTTCCGATAAGGCCAAATTCACATAATTTTGGTACTATTGGAAATTGTTTTGTGTTTCAAGAGTCATTCGTGTGTTTTCGAAGTTTTCCGAAGTGTTTATTCGCTCTGTGTGATCTTTCTGAGTGATTGCTTATGTGTGGTTACTATTGCTTGCTTACGATAGATTGACCGGAGTGTGACGAGTAGATCTATCAAGAGTTTTGAGTGCGAATCATCTTCATCAACATTGCAGGCAAGTTCACACTTTGATCATACCTTCCCATTCACCCAGTTTTCATTACATTAGTCCAACCCTCACACATTGCATGAGTAGGGTCAATTAACTTATGGGATTGGGAAGTAGTCAGAGGTAGTACCTATTACCTACATTACATTCAAACCCTTGGGAGTTACTTCTACGTTTGCTGTTAGGACATGCTATGCTTGTAGACGTGGTTTGGGTTTGAGTGAAATCCATGACAGATGTGAGTTATTTAATTAATGGTTCAACTTAAGGTGGCAACATTAATACACATCTGGGTGGATTGAGGCATCTGGGTATTCCAGTGATTGCCTGTTTTTCTTTTGGACCGCCACCCAGGCTCAAAGGGATCATGAGATTTTTCATACTAGAAACTTCCGTGTGCAGCCACATGCCAATATGGGCTCTGGCATAGTTGAGTAAGTTGTGGGAAACCTTTCCATGATGGGCTAGCAGATGTAGTGGGTTTTGTAGGTGTACCGGCCTATCTATCTGGTTAAGGGGACCTCTCGGAAAGACTGTGTCTCGGTCATCCGTTTCTCAAACACCATGCAGTGTGAGAAACCAAACGGAGGCGATCGAGTCTTGTGGGGAAAAGTGCACAAACCTCTGCAGAGTGTACAAACTATTCATGAGTAGCCGTGTCCCTGGTTATGGACATCTTTGAGTATCTAGAAGTGGATTATTTGCTGATCTCATCACTCTCAAATTTAATATTGTTGGGTTTAATGATGAACTTTAATTGGGGTTGAGAGGATGTCTATCTTCTCAACAATGTTTCAACTACCATGATAGTTAATTAAAATCTATTCCTTTGCAGTAGGGAAAAATTGGCTTTACGCAAAAACTTTAACCATACAGCCTCCACTAGCCAAATATGCATGTAGTTGTAGGCTTTATTCATCATTATCATTCAGTGTGAATTTGCCAGTACATTCAATGTACTGACCCTCTGTGGCTGCAACGTCTCATGTTGCATGATTATCTTACGACGTGTAAGTGATACGTTAGGGTTACGATTTCTACACTCAACTTTGCCGTTGGTGTTGATGGGAATCCACAACCTTGTTGCTTCCGCTATGATCGATTGAGGTAATAGTATTTACGTTACTTAATACATGTGATTTACCTCTGTTATAAATCCTCGTGTACTGTGTGTGTCTGCATACCGATCCAGGGATGACACAGAACACAGAGACTTCGGTCCATTCGGATCATGGTCGCTACATATTATTCTAGTGCCAAAAAAGGATGGTACATCGCGTATGTGTGTTGATTGTAGAGGCATTAATAATATTACTATTTGTTATCGTCATCCTATTCCTAGGCTCGATGATATGCTTGATGAATTAAGTGGCTCTACAATATTCTCCAAAGTTGATTTGCGTAGTGGATACCATCAAATTCGTGTGAAATTGGGAGATGAATGGATAACAACATTTAAAACTAAGTTTGGATTATATGAGTGGTTAGTCATGCCTTTTGGGTTAACTAATGCACCTAGTACTTTCATGAGATTAATGAATGAAGTTTTACGTGCTTTCATTGGACGATTTGTGGTAGTTTAATTTGATGATATATTGATTTATAGCAGATCTTTTGAGGAACATTTGGAACATTTACGTGTTGTTTTTATTACTCTACGTGATGCACGTTTGTTAGGTAACCTTGAAAAGTGCACCGACTGAGTATCTTTTCTTGGCTATGTTGTTACTCCGCGGGGAATTGAGGTGGATAAAGCCAAGATTGAAGCTAGTGAGAGTTGGTCGCAGACCAAAATGGTCACACACATGAGGAGTTTCCTTGGCCTAGCTGGATTCTATAGGCGTTTTGTGAGAGATTTCAGCACCATTATTTCACCTCTCAATGAGCTTACAAAGAAGGATGTGCCTTTTGTTTGGGGTACTACACAGGAAGAAGCATTCACGGTATAGAAAGATAAGTTGTTGACACATGCTCCTTTACTCCAACTTCCTGATGTTAGTAAGACTTTTGAGCTTGAATGTGATGCTAGTAGAATTGTTTAGGAGGTGTGTTATTACAAGATGGTAAACCTATTACATACTTTTCTGAAAAATTGAGTGGGCCTAGTCTGAATTATTCTACTTATGATAAGGAATTATATGCTCTTGTTCGGACTTTGGAAATATGGCAACATTATTTATGGCCCAAAGAATTTGTTATCCATCCTGATCATGAATCTTTGAAGCACATTAAAAGTCAGGTAAAACTGAACTGTAGACATGCTAAATGGGTTGAATTCATAGAGACTTTTCCTTATGTTATTAAACACAAGAAGGGAAGATAAAATGTTATTGCCGATGCATTGTCTCGTCGTTATACTATGCTTTCACAACTTGACTTTAAAATATTTGGTTTTGAGACCATCAAAAGATCAATATGTGCATGATGCTGAATTTAAAGATGTATTGCAGAATTGTAAAGAAGGGAGAACATGGAACAAGTTCGTCGTTAATGACGGATTTGTGTTTCGTGCTAACAAGCTATGCATTCCAGCTAGCTTTGTTCGTCTTTTGTTGTTGCAGGAGGCGCATGGAGGATGATTAATGGGACACTTTTGCGTGAAGAAGACGGAGGACGTAATTGCTACACATTTCTTTTGGCCAAAGATGAGACGGGATATTAAGCGTTTTGTTGCTCGCTGCACTACATGTCAAAAAGCTAAGTCACGACTCAATCCTCATGGTTTATATATGCCTTTGACCGTCCCTAGTGTTCCTTGGGAAGATATATCCATGGACTTTGTTTTGGGTTTACCTCGAACAAAGAAGGGGAGGGATAGCATATTTGTTGTCGTGGATAGGTTCTCAAAAATGGCACACTTTATACCATGTCATAAAAGCGGTGATGTTGGTAATGTTGCTGATTTGTTCTTTCGTGAAATTATACGCTTGCATGTGTGCCAAATACTATTGTTTAAGATCGTGATACTAAATTTCCGAGCCACTCTTGGAGATGTTTATGGGCTAAGTTGGGGACTAAACTGCTTTTTAGTACTACTTGTCACCCCCAAACTGATGGACAAACTGAAGTAGCCACTAGAACTTTGTCTACTATGCTTAGGGCTGTTTTGAAGAATAACAAGAAAATGAGGGAAGCATGCTTGCCTCATATTGAATTTTCTTATAATCGTTCTTTGCATTCTACTACTAAGATGTGCCCTTTTGAAATTGTCTATGGTTTCCTACCTTGTGCACCTATTGATTTGTTGCCTCTTCCATCCTCGGAGAATGTTAATTTTGATGCTAAACAACATGATGAATAGATCTAAAAAATGGATGAGTTAACTAAGGAAAATATTGAGCGCATGAACGCTAAATATAAACTTGTTGGAGATAAGGGTAGAAAACGTGTTGTCTTTGCACCTGGAGATTTTGTTTGGTTGCATTTGCATAAGGTTAGGTTTCCTAATTTTCACAAGTCAAAGCTAATGCCACGTGCTGATGGTCCTTTTAAGGTGTTAGAGAAAATAAATGGTAATGCATATAAACTTGAGCTGCCTGCGGGTTTTGGGGTTAGTCCCACATTTAACATTGCAGATTTGAAGCCTTACTTGGGTGAGGAAGATGAGCTTCCGTCGAGGACGACTTCAATTCAAGAAGGGGAGGATGATGAGGACATCACTAACAAAGTTACACCCACAGCCCCAACTGATACATATACATGACCAATTACTAGAGCTCGCACACGCCAATTAAATTACCAGGTACTTTCGTTTCTTGGTAATGATTCTAATGTTCACGAGAATATTATGATGCCTATATTGGATACATTTGCCTTGCTTACAAATGAAAGACCTAGCTTGGACAAGAAGGATGAACATTGGAGCAAGATCAAGCATGGAGATGATGGCATGCGCAAGGGGAAAAAGAACGGAGTTAAAAGTGATGATTTCAGGACTTTGAAGCCACCATAATGAGTGTGTGATGGCTTGGACGAAATATCCAAGATGCCACTTCATAAATTTCGTCCAGGGGCCATTATAGGTGCCGCGTCACCTTATTATTGGGCCAGGCCCATGTAATTTCGTAATACTTGAGTATAGGCTATTTTTAGAGTCCGTATGTGTGGGGAAACAAGAGTTAGGGTTGGTTTCGGACCCCTCCTGCAATGGCCACGGAATTCCCCCCTCTTCCTCCATATATACAGCCCTTAGGGCGTCGTTTAGACATTGGGTTTTGTTTTGATTAAAGTTCGCCATATCTGTAACTTCATGTACTTCGTTTGTGTTCAACGACCAGACAAAGACGTCACAGAAGCCCACATTGATCAACAAATCTTTCCTCTTATCTTCACAATATGCAGATTGCAATCTCAGTTTCTTGCTTTTTCTTCGTTTACCTGCAGCAAACATACCTTCGTGGTCAGGTTGATTGTGCTCCAGCGTGGTCAATAACCTCTCGGAGTTGGTTTAGCGATTGCTAAGGCATGATGTCCTCGCACGTTTGTAGTCGGATCGTCAAATGACGTCGGATCCTATGACTCAATGAGCGATGACGAGATGGAAGCCCTTGAGCATGTAGCTATGCATCAACAAGTGAATGAAGATGAAGACAATCAAGTGTTTTGCGACAATGACTCGAGTCGCAATCTCGTAGTTTCCAAGGTCTTGACACTTCAACATCATCAAGATGAAGATCAAAGATGTCACATCTTCCACACAAAGGCTGGCATCAATGGACGTTCCGTCAAGGTTATTATCAATGGAGGAAGTTGTCATAACTTGGCAAGTGAAGAGCTATGCGACATGCTTCAATTGGTCAAGATGAAGCACCCTCATGCCTACAAGGTCCAATGGCTTAGCGACGCTGGAACTATTCGAGTCGAGCACAGCATGCAAGTATCCTTCAAGATAGGCGCCTACGAGGACACATTGGAGTGTCATGTGGTCCCTATGTCAGTTTGCCACCTTCTCCTTGGAAGACCATGGCAATACGATCATGGAGTCAGCCACAATGGATGGACCAATCATTACATCTTCAAGATGAAGGGCAAGGAATTTGTGCTACGTCCTATGTCGCCAAGTCAAGTGGTCGCCGACAAAAAAGTATCTACCAACCATCATGGAGAGAATGGTGAGATAGTGAACCACCAAAAGGAGAGTGAGAGCCACAAGCCAAATTCGAGCGCCTCCACGATGAGCGACAAGAAACACCTAGTGTTATTTGCCACCAAAAGTGAGATGAGAGAAGTGTGTGAGAACCCATCGAGTGTCTTTCTCCTTGTGCTTCTATGCAAAGGGTAAGAAAAACCAACTAACACTTCACCACCTCTACCTTTAGTGTTGTCTCAATTCTTGCAGGAATTCCAATATGTCTTTCCCGATGAGCTACCTCCGGGACTACCTCCTCTTCGCGGCATCGAGCAACGCATCGACCTCATCCCCGGAGCACCCCTCCCTAACAAGGCACCTTACCGCGTGAACCCCGTTGAAACCAAGGAGATCCAACGGCAAGTACAACAACTCATCGACAAAGGTCATGTACGTGAAAGCTTAAGCCCTTGTTTCGTTCCAGTTATTCTCGTGCCTAAGAAAGATGGAATTTTCCGCATGTGCTCCGATTGTCGTCCGATAAATGCTATCACCGTTAGATACCGTCACCCTATTCCACGCTTAGATGACATGCTTGATGAATTATGTAGTGATAACATCTTTTCAAAAATCGATCTCAAAGGTGGCTATTACCAAATTTGCATTCAATAGGGTGATGAGTGGAAAATAGCTTTCAAAACCAAGTTTGGATTATATGAGTGGTTGGTCATGTCGATGGGCTTACCGGAAGCGCCCGGCTCTTTCATGCGTCTCGTGCATTTTGTTCTCCGACCTTATATAGGCGTCTTTGTAGTGGTTTAATTTGATGACATCATCGTCTTTAGCAAGTCGCTTCAGGATCACGTCACACACATCCGTATGGTTCTGCAAACCCTTCGAAAAGAACGCCTCTATGCTAACATGGATAAATGCACCTTTGGCATTGATAAGGTTGTTTTCCTAGGATTTGTCGTTTCTTCACAAGGTGTTCATGTGGATGAAACTAAAATTGGAGCAATTAAAACTTGGTCCCAACCAACGAATCTCCAACAAGTGTGTGGCTTTCTTGGTTTAGCTGGTTTCTATCGACGTTTTGTGAAGGACTTTAGCACCATTGATATGCCTCCAGACACCTTGAGCAAGAAGAACGCACCCTTTATTTGGGGTCCTTCGCAATACACTACGTTCAATGAGCTAAAAACCTTACTTACCCACGCACCACTTATTGCCCTACCAAACTTTGACAAATCGTTTGAGATACATTGTGACGCTAGTGGTACCGGCATAGGAGGCGTGTTAATGCAAGAAAAGCGGCCGATTGCGTATTTTAGCGAAAAACTTTCCGGAGCACAACTTAACTACCCCATCTATGACAAAAAGATCTATGCTTTAGTGAGAGTTTTGCGTGTTTGGGAACACTATCTTCGTCCTCATGAATTCATTCTTCACACGGACCATGAGACACTCAAGTATCTGAAGGGTCAATCTAAGTTGAACCAGCATCATGCTAAGTGGAGTGAGTTCATAGAGTCTTTTCCCTATGTCATTAAATACATAAAAGGTAAAGAGAATGTTGTAGCGGATGCGCTTTCTCGCAAATCCATGATTGTTACCAAACTTGAGTTGAATGTTATTGGCTTTGAGCACATAAAAGACTTATATGAGCATGATCCTTTATTTGCAAATTCTTATGCTAAGTGTGTGACACACACTTCTTGGGAACGCTATTACATCAAGAATGGTTATCTTATGAGAACTAACAAACTTTGCATTCCCGGGTCGTCTCTTCGTTTGCTCCTTTTGCAGGAATCTCATGGAGGAGGACTCATGGGACATTTTGGACGCGACAAGACATTTGCGACACTCTCCAAGAACTATTATTGTCCCAAGATGTTCCATGACGTCTCATGCTTCACCAACCGGTGCTCTACATGCCGCAAAGCTAAGTCCAAAGCTCAATCTCAAAGTCTTTATATGCCCCTTCCTATTCCACATCAACCTTGGGAAGGCATTAGCATGGACTTTGTTCTTGGGTTGCCTAGGACTCAAAATGGCAAGGATTCCATTTTTGTTGTTGTGGATAGATTTTCCAAGATGGCTCATTTCATTCCATGCAAAAAGATAGACGATACTTCACATATTGTGAATCTATTTTGTAGGGAAATCTTGCGCCTACATGGAGTGCCCAAGACGATCATCTCGGACCGCGACGCCAAGTTCTTAAGCTACTTTTGGAAGACTCTATGCTCCAAACTTGGCATCAAGCTACTATTCTCATCGGCTTACCATCCACAAACGGACGGCCAAACGGAGGTGACGAACCGGACGCTATCGACGCTTCTTTGCGTGTTGATCAAGAAGAACATCAAGGAATGGGAGCAATGCTTGCCCATCGCCAAGTACACCTACAACCGCGCAAGACACTCAACAATTGGCAAGTCCCCCTTCGAGATCCTCTACGGCTTCAATCCATTGTCCCCATTGGACATTCTTCCTCTACCTCTCCAAGAGTGCACTAATAAGGACGCAAGTGCACGGGCAATTTATATCAAGAAGATGCACGAAGATACAAGGGCAACAATCGAGCGCCAAGTACATCGCCTAGCCACCAAGCTCAACGTCAACAAGACACCAATGGTGTTCCAACCGGGAGATCTCGTATGGCTTCATCTTCGCAAGGACCGCTTCCACAACGAGCACAAGTCCAAACTACCACCTCACACCGACGGACCCTTCAAGGTGTTAGCACGCTACAACAATAATGCTTACACGATCGACATTCCACGCAACAAGTACAATGTGAGTGATACCTTCAACGTCAAGGATCTCTCTCCTTTCCATGGTGATGAAGATTTAGATCCGAGGTCGGATCTTTCCCAAGGGAGGGAAGATAATGCGGAGCATCCTTCGGTCATCCCCATCGACCCATCTCCCCAAGTGCTTAGTGGTCCGATGACACGATCTCGTGCAAGAGCACTTGAAACCGAGGTTAACTCTCTCCTTGTTGATTTCCTATTTGACCACCTTGAGACATGGCTACTACCTCAAATGGAGACACTTTGTATGCTTAGGTGTCAAGGACAAGTTACGGTGCAAGACGGACGCCAAGAGCACGGAGGGAAATCTACCCAGCCCAGGATCACCGGTACTATCGCCCAATTACCGGCCAACTACCGCCCAGCCGGTACAAACGGTCAACTACCGCCCAAGTACCGCTCAACCTTCTGTGATCAAGTGGCACAAGGCCGGTACCAGCCTAGTACTTACCCCAGCGATGACAAGACCGGTACAACCGCCCCAACCACCGGTACAACCGCTGGACTTCCTTCGTGGACACTCCGAGGAACCGGTGCATGAGCTCCCAACAGTACAACCGCCCACTCGTCCCGTACAACCGGCCTGCCTGCATGCACTGAAGCAGGTTTGGATCCTTGTATCCCCCAACTTACCCCTTGGACTACAAATAGACCTCCTTCTCCTCCTTTCTAGGGGGGAGCATGGTGATAGCTCATTTAGATTCGAGCTTTGCTCATCCCCATAGTGGTTCTACTCCATCGAGAGACCGCGACCCCTCTACGGAGAAGATCCACACCGGATTCAAGACCTCCTCACGGAGAAGATCATCAAGACCTCCTCACGGAGAAGACTACCTCTTGTATCGCCCTTTATTGCGTTTGGATCATTGTGGTACTCGTGTTTGTGTATCGATCTTCATATGTGTGATTGTTCTCATCCTTCCCATGTGTTTTACCCCATGATTTCCCCTCGTTATCTTCCTGTTCTTCGTGGGATTCCCTCCATCTCGTCAAAGATCGCCCCCTAGGGTTCCACCCTACATCACCTAGCAATCGCTTTATCCAAGCTTTGAGAGTTTTGACTACCACAGTTGTCGATCACCACCTGCTGTCGGGTAAGAACTGGTTAGAATTTGAGATTTGCTTGATGGATTTGTGATACCCCACCACCACCATTTTCTAGTAGTCTGTAGGATCATATTTTTGTGTGTTTCTATTGCTGCTAACCATGGCAGGATCATAAGTCGACAAGACTGACTAGGAGAACATGACGAACAAGGAGTTGCATGATAAATTTTAGCAAATGATGGGTCAACATGTAGAAGATGTGATGACCAGTTTTGGCGACACACTAGCGAGGATGGATGTTATTAAGAAGTCAATTGACACCAAGTTGGATGCAAATTCGCTGAAGTGCTTGCGCGTCTACCTCCCCCTCCTGCACCATTGCAACAACAACAACCACCTTCACGTCGCGAAACAGCCCTCCGCAAAGCGAGCCATGTCCCTCTTGAGCCTGGCAAAACCGATGGTGCTGGTGTTGATACTTCTGTGGCTCCTGCTACTGCTGAGGAGGACGTCGATTATGCGGGAGATTACGAGGATGATGTTGATCAAAATCAAAACTACATGCAACCACCAGCACCACAACAACCAGGTCGTTCACATGCAAATAATTGCAATGGTAGGGCTGCACCACACCCTCAGGAACGAGATCCTGACCATCACCCTAAACTAAAATTGAATATTCCACCATTGGAGGGTAGATATGTTCCTGATATATATCTGACTTGGTAGTTAGAAAACGAACAACGTTTTACATGTTTAGAATATCCCGAGGAGAGACGTGTTGATGCTGCTCTTTGTGCTTTCACTAGTTTTGCTTGTGTGGGGTGGTCTGAATATTGTAGATTATATCCGAATAATATTCCAACTACTTGGGTTGCTTGGAAAAATGCTATGCGTACTCATTAGGTTCCACCATATTATCAACGTGAATTACTTCAGAAATTGCAACGTTTAAGACAAGGGAAAATTCTGTAGAGGAATATTATGAGGAATTACAAACTGGCGTGATTAGATGTGGTATTGTTGAGGATAATGAGGCTATGCTTGCATGTTTTATGGGTGGCTTAAATAGAGAGATTCACACAACTCTAGAGTATAAGGAGTATAATAATATCACTCCTTTATTCCATCTTGCTTGCAAAGCTGAGCGCGAAGTGCAGGATCGACAGGCCTTGGCGCGAACTATTTTTTCTGCAGGTCGGCCTTCATCATGGACACCGCGTGCATCCTCTACTTCGACACGTCCGGCTGCACCACCGCCTAATTCATCCGTCACTTCTAGCCGTGATAAAGGTAAACACGCACCACCACCATCAGCCAGGAGTACACCTTCCGGTCATGCGCACAGCTCTTCTTCATCCATGGCATCCACAGGGCCAACACATGATGTTATATGTCGTCGTTGCACTGGTCGTGGTCACTATGCGAGCAAATGCCCATATGAGCGTGTCATGATTTCTACTGAGGATGGTGGTTATGAGTCCTCTAGTGACCATGATGAGCAGACTTTGGCTCTTATTACACATGAAGAACACGGTGCAGATGATTTTGAAAATGAGATGCAATACATGGCTCCTGTAGACGCTGACATGTACGAATGTTTAGTTGCTTAACGTGTTTTGGGTGTGCAGGTCACACAAGCGGAGCAAAATCAGAGGCATAATTTGTTCCATACAAAGGGAGTTGTGAAGGAACGTTCTGTTCGCGTCATCATAGATGGAGGGATGTTCAACAACTTGGCTAGCACGGAGATGGTGGAGAAGCCATCTCTCACCACAAGACCACATCCACATCCTTACTACATCCAATAGTTCAACAACAGCGGCAAGGTTAAGGTAACACGTATTGTTCGTGTGCATTTTAGTATCTCTACATATGCTGATTATGTTGATTGTGATGTGGTACCCATGCAATCATGTTCCTTATTACTTGGTAGACCATGGCAATTTGATAAAAATTCTGTACACCATGGTAGAAATAATCAGTATACTCTTGTTCATAAGGATAACTGTATTACTTTGCTTACTATGTCTCCTGATTCCATTTTGAAAGATGATATTAATAGAGCTAATAAAGCGAAATGGGAGAAAAATAAGAGTGAAAATCAGATTGTGGCAAAATAATTTTAGCAACAAATTAAGCCTAGTAACACACCATCATCTCATGTTGCATCTAAAATTAAATTAAAAAGTGGATGTTTACTTGCCACCGAATCTGATATTGATGATCTAGATTTCAGACAATTTGTTTGCTATGCTTTTGTGTGCAAAGAGGCATTATTTTCATTCGATGACGTGCCTTCCTCTCTGCCTCCTGATGTCACTAAGATTTTGCAGGAGTTCACGGACATCTTTCCACAAGACGTGCCACCAGGATTACCACCTATTCGAGGGATTGAGCATTAGATTGACTTAATTCCCAGTGCATCGCTACCCAACCGTGCACCATACCGTACCAATCCAGAGGAGACGAAGGAGATTATGCGTCAAGTCCAGGAGCTACTCAACAAAGGTTATATACGTGAATCCCTTAGTCCTTGTGTTGTTCCTATTATTCTAGTGCCAAACAAGGATGGTACATCGCGTATGTGTGTTGATTGTAGAGGCATTAATAATATTACTATTCGTTATCATCATCCTATTCCTAGGCTAGATGATATGCTTGATGAATTGAGTGGCTCTACAATATTCTCCAAAGATGATATGCTTGATGAATTGAGTGGCTGTACAATATTCTCCAAAGTTTATTTGCGTAGTGGATACCATCAAATTCGTATGAAATTGGGAGATGAGTGGAAAACATCATTTAAAACTAAGTTTGGATTATATGAGTGGTTAGTCATGCCTTTTGGGTTAACTAATGCACCTAGTACTTTCATGAGATTAATGAATGAAGTTTTACGTGCTTTCATTGGACGATTTGTGGTAGTTTACTTTGATGATATATTGATTTATAGAAGATCTTTGGAGGAACATTTGGAACATTTACATGCTATTTTTATTGCTCTACGTGATGCATGTTTATTTGGTAACCTTGCAAAGTGCACCTTTTGCACCGACCGAGTATCTTTTCCTGGCTATGTTGTTACTCCACAGGGAATTGAGGTTGACAAAGCCAAGATTGAAGCTATTGAGAGTTGGTCGCAACCCAAAATGGTCACACACGTGAGCAGTTTCCTTGGCCTCGCTGGATTCAATAGGCGTTTTGTGAGAGATTTCACCACCATTGCCACACGTCTCAATGAGCTTACAAAGAAGGATGTGCCTTTTGTTTGGGGTACTGCATAGGAAGAATCATTCACGGTATTGAAAGATAAATTGAAACATGCTCCTCCAACTTCCTGATTTTAGAAAGACTTTTGAGCTTGAATGTGATGCTAGTGCAATTGGGTTAGGAGGTGTGTTATTACAAGATGGTAAACCTGTTGCATACTTTTCTAAAACTTTGAGTGGGCCTAGTCTGAATTATTCTACTTATGATAAGGAATTATATGATGTTGTTCGGACTTTGGAAAGTTGGCAACATTATTTATGGCCCAAAGAATTTGTTATACATTCTGATCATGAATCTTCGAAACACTTTAAAAGTCAAGCAAAACTGAACCGTAGACATGCTAAATGGGTTGAATTCATAGAGACTTTCCCTTATGTTATTAAACACAAGAAGGGAAAAGAAAATGTTATTGTTGATGCATTGTCTTGTCATTATACTATGCTTTCACAACTTGACTTTATAATATTTGGTTTGGAGACCATCAAAGATCAATATGTGCATGATGCTAAATTCAAAGATGTATTGCAGAATGGTAAAGAAGGGAGAACATGGAACAAGTTTGTCGTTAACGACGGATTTGTGTTTCGTGCTAACAAGCTATGCTTTCCAGCTAGCTCTGTTCGTCTTTCATTGTTGCAGGAGGCGCATGGAGGAGGAATAATGGGACACTTTGGCGTGAAGAAGACAGAGGACGTACTTGCTACACATTTCTTTTGGCCAAAGATGAGACAGGATGTTGTGCATTTTGTTGCTCGCTGCTGTATATTTCAAAAAGCGAAGTCATGACTCA
This sequence comes from Secale cereale, assembly GCA_902687465.1. Lineage (NCBI taxonomy): Eukaryota > Viridiplantae > Streptophyta > Magnoliopsida > Poales > Poaceae > Secale > Secale cereale. Next base: position 370,305,869 of record LR738712.1, on the reverse strand, counting down.
ATCCTCATCGTTTATATATGCCTTTGCCTGTCCCTAGTGTTCCTTGGGAAGATATATCTATGGACTTTGTTTTGGGTTTACCTTGAACAAAAAAGGGGACGGATAGCATATTTGTTGTCGTGGACAGTTTCTCGGAAATGGCACACTTTATACCATGTCATAAAACTGATGATGCTGCTGATGTTGCTGACTTGTTCTTTCGTGAAATTATTCGCTTGCATGGTGTGCCAAATACTATTGTTTCAGATCGGGATGAAATTTCTTAGCCAGTTTTGGAGATGTTTATGGGCTAAGTTGGGGACTAAACTACTTTTTAGTACATCTCGTCACCCCCAAACTGATGGACAAACTGAAGTATTCAATAAAACTTTGTATACTATGCTTAGGGCTGTTTTGAAGAATAACAAGAAAATGTGGGAAGAATGCTTGCCTCATATTGAATTTGCTTATAATCGTTCGTTGCATTCTACTACTAAGATGTGCCCTTTTGAAATTGTCTATGGTTTCCTACCTCATGCACCTATTGATCTGTTGCCTCTTCCATCTTCGAAAAAGGTTAATTTTGATGCTAAACAACGTGTTGAATTGATCTTAAAAAGGCATGAGTTAACTAAGGAAACTATTGAGCGCATGAATGCTAAATATAAACTTGTTGGAGATAAGGGTAGAAAATGTGTTGTCTTTGGACCTGGAGATCTTGTTTGGTTACATTTGCGTAAGGATATGTTTCCTAATTTGCGCAACTCAATGCTAATGCCACGTGCTGATGGTCCTTTTAAGGTGTTAGATAAAATAAATTATAATGCATATAAACATGAGCTGCGTGCAGATTTTGGGGTTAGTCCCACATTTAACATTGCAGATTTGAAGCATTGGGTGAGGAAGATGAGCTTCCTTCGAGGATGACTTCAATTTAAGAAGGGGAGGATGATGAGGACATCACTAACAAAGTTACACCCATAGCCCCAACTGATACATATACATGACCAATTACTAGAGCTCGCGCACGCCAATTAAATTACCAGGCACTTTCGTTTCTTGGTAATCATTCTAATGTTCATGAGAATATGAGGCTTCCTAAATTGGATACATTTATCTTGCTTACAAATGAAGGGCCTAGCTTGGACAAGAAGGATGAACATTGGAGAAAGATCAAGCATGGAGATGATGGCATGCGCAAGGGGAACAAGAACAAAGTTACAAGTGATGATTTTAGGAATTTTAAACCACCATAATGAGTGCGTGAAGCCTTGGACGAAATATACAAGAGGCCACTTCATCGTCCATAGGCTATTATAGGTGTTGTGTCACCTTATTACTGGGCCATGCTCATGTAATTTCAAAATACTTGGGTATAGGATGTTTTTACAGTCTGTATGTGTGGGGAAACAAGAGTTAGGGTTGGTTTCGGACCCATACACAAAGGGCCACGAAATCCCCCCCCCCCTCTTCCTTCATATATATATAGCCCTTAGGGCGTCGTTTAGACTTTGGGTTTTGTGTAGATTAAAGTTCACCATAGCTGTAACTTCGCGTACTTCGTTTGTGCTCAACGACCAGACAAAGACGTCACAGAACCCCACCTTGATCAATAAAGCTTTCCTCTTATATTTGCAATATCTAGATTGCAATCTTAGTTTCTTGCTTGTTCTTCGTTGCTTGCAGGAAATAGACCCTCATGGTCAGGTTGATCATGCTCCAACATGGTCAATAACCTCTCGAAGTTAGTTTAGCGATTGCTAAAGCGCGACATCCTCGCACGTTCGTAGTCGGATCATCGAAGTCTACTCCATGAAAAACGATAGCCACCATCTCATCGAAAGATGGGAAACCTTTGCCTCTATCAGGGGAATTTCATGGCCCTTGGAGAAGGGTTCCGAAACAAACCATAACTCTATTTTCCCCACACGTACGGACTCTAAAAACTGCCTATACATTAGTATTTTGAAACTACATGGGCCTAGCCCAATAATAAGATGACACAGCACCTAAAATAAGCTATGGACAAAATTTATGAAGGGGCACTTGTATATGTAGTCCATGTCTTGTAAGTCATCACAGAGGCTTCAAAATACTCAAATACGCACTAGAAACGTCGTTCTGGATCCCTTCGCGCACGTCTTCATCTTCATGATTGATCCTACTCCAGAGTTCATCCCTCTTGTCCATGCTAGGCCCTTCATTAGTAATCAACACAAATGTATCCAATTTAGGCAGCGTCATATTCTCATGAACATTAGAATTTTTACCAAGAAACAAAAGTACTTCGTAATTCAATTGACGTGCGCGAGCTCTAGTAATTGGTCTAGTATGTATAATAGTAGGGGCAGTAGTTGTAAGAATGGTATTGATGTCCTCATCACATTGTGAGGCTCCTGTTTGCGTGTCTCACGCACTAGCTGTCGTGGCGGGGACTGCACCGTGGGGGAGGCCCCTTCAGTACGGCCAGCAGCGTGGGTCATGGCCGTCGCCTGGGGAGGCCATGATGGGCCAGCTCGTTGTGATCCTCCCGCCTGGACAAAACCAATCAAACTTTTGATGGTGGCTCTCCGTTCATCCATCTGATCGGCCGCCGGCGGAAACCTCAACAGCAGTTGGGCCCGCGCCATAGCCTCCGAGGCAGTGCTTGGCATAGGTGATGATGATGTGAACCACAGTGTCGCCCGGCTCCTGATGGTGCCGGTGGTGACCGCGCCTGTCGGTGTACAAAAGTAGGGGTCCTTTTGCACCCCTTTACTAGCACACAAGCAGTTGTAGCCACACCTACGGCCATGCTTGGCGGAGCAGAAGAAGGAAAAGCATGAGACTGCCAAGGCAACACTCAAGCCAGAGGCATGAAGAACAGAGGGGCAAGGTGGACTCCTCCCCTGGCAATGCCCTTGTCGAGGCGGCCTACATGACCCCGGCAACGCCCTTGCTGGGGCGGCCTACATGACCCCGGCAAGAGTCTTGCTGGGGGAAACTTGCCTAACACCGGCAAGGCCACTAACCTTGGGTTTGAGAGCTCTGAAACCATCGACAACGTCAAGACCAATATTCAGGGGTGCCTGCATGGTGGCATGCAGATCTTTGTGGGACCTAGGGCATGCAGGCCTAGACGAGGGACCAGAAGACGAACACCCTCGACAAGAGCCTTGCCGGGGATGACCGAAGATCCCCGGCAAGATCCTTGCCGAGGACAGCCAGAAGACCCCGGCAAGACCCCTAGCCGGGGGCGTCTGCGAGCCCACAGCCAGGCCCTCACCAACCAAGGTTTTGCTACCCTGCGGCCGCTCCTACTACGAGGCAACAAACTCGCCAACTGGACAAGTGCCTGCGTGGCGGCATGCAGCCTCCAAGCCAACTAGCCAAGCACCTACGTAGTGGCATGCAGATCTTCATGAAGCCCCTGCCACCACACCAGCCAGCAGCCAGCGTGGCACTGCATGCCTCATCAACCTAGACGCGTGTCGGAGCAAGGTGAGGTGGCAACGGGCGAGACAAGCTCCATTGTCGTCCCCGATAAAGCTAGAGGACACATAAGCGATGCATTAAATGCATTTTTCCTACGATGCCAGGAGAAAACCTTGTACACTGTAGATACTTTCCACCTCCTGTGTGCCGCTGTGGCAACCCCTTTGTCATGTAAAAGGAGGCCCGAGGCATACTAGAGGAGGATTCCGACTTTTTGGAAAGGCACACATAGTAGCCAGTTCAAGAGCTCAAGAACACAAAGTATACACAGACAAACATGACTAGGGTTTTACGCATCACTTGCGGCCCGAACCTGTGTAAAAATTCCCACACGTCGATTGACTAGACCTGCTCTTTGCACAGCTCTACGCACCGCCAACCGTAGTAGGGGTCCCCGGGATTCCATAGGTGTCGTTTCCCAGACATCTTTTGCGTGCCAGGTAGGGGCACTAGGTTGTAAAAATCTGGTCTAGGAATTAGCACATCAACTTCTTCATCGCTATGGCTCCCAAGAAGAAGGGGATCGCGGCGATCGTTCCGTGTGGGGCCGAACCGCCCGTACCACCGCGGGCGGGCGATGGGGCGGCTACGGATGGTGGCGGAGGCGTGTCCGCAAGCTTCCACGACATTCTGGCCATTGAAGCCAGGCGAGCGGCATCTTTCATGCCCAAGACGACGAGCCGCATGCCGCTGACTCCAAAGGCGTCGTCGTGCTTCCCACGGGAGGCGCGGCGACCTCTAGGACACCTCCGCTACGACGCCGGCGCCCTCGGGCACCACCGCGGGAAGAGCCCTTTGTGTCAATCTCAAGATACACCGGGCCAGCATGCACGTCCGGACGCGGGTGGAAGTGGCGTGCGGTAGCGAGACCTTGATAGAGCTCCTTCTAACGTGGTTAGAAGTCAGAGCGCGTCACGATCCATGCAGCTTTCGCTGCCACCCACGCCAGCAGAATTGGCACGCGTACGACTGCTCCTCAACTTTCATCCCACCGTAGAGAACCTCGACGAGTGGAGAGCCACCATCCAAGCATAAACATATGAAAAGAATACTAGTAACTAGCAGGGCATGATGAACAGGTGCATAACAACATAGCAAGAAAATAAAAAATAACCCCGAAGCATTACCGAAACAAAGATAATCATATTTTAAACAAACAAACAATTAATAAATATTCAAGTTGAAAACCATGGCTATTGCATGACTATCATGCAAGTGGGTATTGTGGCTTGCCTGGGGCGACGGAGACTCCAGGAAGAAGTGCGGAATGGTCGTGGAAAGAATCGCCGGAAACAGTTCTCTCTCAGAGGGGGCTGTTTATGGCAAGGGCAAAATGGTCATTTCCAGTATGTCAAACCATAGTGAAAATGATACCAACAGAAAGGTCTCATCGAGACGAAGACGTGGGATTTGGAATCACTTGATTCAGAGTTACGGTTGAAAAGTTATGAAGGGTTGAAGCTCAGGGACCTATCCGTGAATATTTTTGCTACAAACAAGTCCCTGAGTGGATAAGACAGAAACAGATTTTAGAAGATACACCTTCGGAATAGTGAAAGCGCATTCTTGGCCGCATAAGAAGAAAATATGTTTTCCAGACGAGAAAACGCATTCGGGCTAAAGAAGGAAAAGAATACGCTTTCAGATTTCCAAAAGCGCGTTTCAAGAAACCGTTTCCACTTAACTAAGTGGATAAGGTTGTGACTCACTTACGGGTGGGGTCCGAGGGGAGGCGGGGCCCGCCTGGCCAGCTGGCTAGGCGCGGGGGACGCTCGTCCCCTTCCTCCCGCTCGCCTCTGTTTCTCCCATGAAAAAGAGCAGGGCGGCAACGAGGAAGCGGCGAGGGGGCCGGGCGGCCCAGGCCAGCTCCGGCCAAGGGGAGCACACGGGCGGCGGCGGCGGGACCTGGCGCATCCGTCCAGGGGGTCGGACGGCCCCGGGGCAAAGAGGAGGACGCGGGGCGGAGGGGGACCGCGGGAGGCAGAGGCGGGCCACCGTTAGCCGAGGCGAGACCACCGGTAGGTTCAGGGCACCGCGGTGGTTCTGTTCAAAGGTCTAGCAGGCGCCGGGGATGAGTGGATAGGAGGGGAGGGATGGCACCATGGGGGGTACATAAAGTTTCGGGTGGCTGTGGTGCTCGGCGAAGCAAGCAACTTCGGCGAGGGGCAAGGGGTTTGGGCGGCTGAGTGGAACGAGAGGAACACGCTGGACATCTCGGAAGGGTGAGATGAGGCTTGGTCTGGCCGGAACGAGGCCGAGGCCGAGACGGCCATGGCAGACGTCGAAGGAAATAAGAGGAGCATGAGGGCTCTAGTGGTCTAGAGAGGTGAGGGAGGAGCTGGTGAGGTGTGGAGGAGCTCGGGCACTCCTTTTATACCGCGGGGAAGGCTCTCGACGATCACAACCAAGCTAGAGCAGTGCGCTAATGGTGGTCAGCAGTAGTTCACCACAGTGGCACTGTTGTGACAGCGCGCTGCCGGCGAGCCACAACGAGGCAGAGGTGCAGGGCGGTGCAGACGAGCACGGGCGAGCTCCTGGACAACATTTGAGGCTGAGACGAGGAAGGAGGCGACGAGCATAGTGGCCCGACCGTTCCAGAGCGCGCATTGTGCATGACGCAGGTGCGGTCACCACGCGCACTGGTGCAAGCGGCGAGCTTTGGCATGGTCAGCCATGTCCAGTAGGTTTACCTCAGTGCCCTTAGTAGAAATGCAGAAAGAAAATGATCCATGGGCAAAGAAGAGATTTGCAGATGGCCCCATGGTAAAACAACAGCAAGGTGTTTGTAACTTCCTGTTGTTAAACCATCTGGGTAACTTGGTAGAAAGTTTGTCTGGCAATGATCTTACACCAAGATGACCTAGATCGCCAAAAACCAGACTAAGAAGAGGAGTTTAGCTTAGGGTTGTTGTGGAAAGTGCAAAACTGGCCAGAATTAGAGATTAAGATGTTGCACTCACATACTTAAGTGTCATGAGCTGATATTTGGTGGAGTTGAGTTATTTGACCATATGGATCTTCTGTAAAAAGATCATGCCATTTGGAGTTACCAAAGTGGCACTTGCTTCACAAAGCTCCAATCTGGACAAAATCTTGGAGAATTTACTGAGGGTAAAAGGATAATTGGATTGAGCCAAGACTTGGTGAAAGTAGTAGTGGTAGATGTAAGAATGGCCTGGTAAATTGGCAGCTCACATGAAGCAAGGTAAAATAGTGTTCCTTCACAAAGTGATTTTTTACAAGAAACCAAGATTTGGAGCTGAGCTCACATAGATGATCTCCATGACCTCCAATTTAGTAGAGATGCATGATTTGATCAAAAGAAAGATGTGACCAAGTTTCATCTCATTTGGACATGCCTAGAATATACTTCCTTCACAAAGTTTCTTTCTGGACAGAAACTTTGAAAAAACAGTGGAAAATAATTACTAGGCAAATGAGTGTGAAAATTGGCACGGGGCAATGATATGGACATGAAAAGATGTCCATCAAGTTTGGGGGTAATTGGGCAAATATAAATAGCATTTGCTTCACAAAGTGCCATTTAGGGCAGAATAGGAAAATGTTTTTTGGAGGATTATTTTTGAACATGGAAATGAAATGTTTTGCCATATTTGAGCAAGATATTACCCAAGAAATTTATGAGAATTACCTGGGAATTTTTGGAATGACAGAAGTATAGGTTGCTTCACAACCTAGGGCAAAAAGAATTATTCCTTTAATAGAAAAGGAATATTCCTTGAAAAAAGAATACTGAGGTTGGGCTAAGATGGAAATGGCAAGGTCTAGGGATAGATATGAAGATGACAAGCCACTCTGGAAAGAAAGAAGAGGTCATCTTCTTCAGTTTCCAAACCACATAGCCACGGAAAAAGAAAACTCGGGCAAAAATCTCAGAAAATCCAAAGAAAAAGAAAGGGCCAAAAATTAGGCTGTGATAGGGACAGAGCAAATGAAGGAAGGTGGGCCTCGGCAAGTAATTTCCCGTTGAGCTCACAGGAGCCACTGGCAAGGACGTTGCTAGGTACCCCAAGCTTGACAGGGAGCAGCGACCTCCGACAGGGACCCAAGCCCCGATCGTAGAGGAAGCTGCCCCCACGGCCGAAGATGAGCATTTAGTCCTTGCCGTCGAGCCCCAAGCTCCGGCGTGGGTGCAACACACTGTCCGTTTCCTCCAAACAGGGGAACTCCCTGAGGAACAAGAAGAGGCAGAGAAAGTAGCCCGTCGGTCAGGCATGTACTAGTTTTTGGATAATGCCCTCTACAGAAGGAGACCGAACGGCGTGAAATTGAAGTGCATTCCTCGGGAGGACGGACTGAAGCTGTTTGCAGAGATACACGGAGGCATGTGTGGCACCCATAAAGGGTCAAGAGCCCTTGCTGGGAAAGCATTCCGGCAAGGTTTCTTCTCGCCCACTGCCCTCTAGGATGCGACTACACTAGTACAAAGTGTGAAGCGTGCCAGTTCCATTCAAAGAAGGTTCATCAACTAGCTCAAGCTCTTCAGACAATCCATCTTTCCTGGCCATTTTCGATCCGGGGGCTCGACATACTGGGCCCCTTTCCCCACACTGCTAGGGGCTTTGAGTACTTGTACGTCGCAATAGACAAGTTCACAAAGTGGTCGGAGGTGGAACCAGTGAGAAAGGTGACATCACAAACAGCCGTCAAGTTCTTCAAGGGACTAGTCTACCGTTTTGGTGTGCCAACCAGAGTCATCACCGACAACGGCACACAGTTCACGAGCCACACTTTCATGCAGTACGTCCAAGACCTCGGCGGCAAGGTTTGTTTTACTTCTGGTACTCATCCCAGAAGTAACGGCCAAGCTGAGAGGGCGAATGCAGAAGTGTTTCGAGGTCTGAAAACCAGGACTTTCGACAGGCTGCACAAATGCAGAAGATGCTAGATTAATGACTTGTGAATGGTTCTTTGGTCAATCATGACGAAACCAAATTGAGCCACTGGACAGACACCCTTTGCCCTGCCATACGGGGCAGAAGTGGTTCTCCCCACGGAACTCAAATACGGGTCACCTCGAGTGCTCGCTCATGATGAGCTTGAGCAAGAGCAGCTACGCCAAGATGATATGACGCTCCTTGAGGAAGATCGTCTTCAGGCTGTTGTGCGAGCCGCTCGGTACCAGCAAGCCTTGTGTCGCTACCATAGCTGCAAGGTTCACGTCAGAAGCCTTGAGGAAGGCGACCTTGTTCTTCGGTGAATCTAATCCACCAAGAATTCGAACAAGTTGATGCCGAAGTGGGAAGGCCCTTATCGGGTAACACGAGTCACCAGGCCCGGTGTAGTCTGCCTGGAGACCGAAGATGGCATTCCAGTGAGCAACTCATGGAATATTGAACATCTTCGTAAGTTTTACCCCTAAGGCACGGTTCCCGGGAGCACCGGCAACCCCCCTTTTTGTACTAGCCTTGCCGGCAAGGCATGTAACCCTGTGTACAAAGCGAGGCGCAGACCCTGTGCACAGTCAAGGAAGAGAAACCCTTTAGTATGTACAGTTTCCCGTTGATTTCCATGTTTATATATATGCGTATATACATGCTTGTCTAGGGTATTGTACTGCTTTTTGATTCCATCAAGTGTTAATGGACCACCAAGGTTCCATGCTCCTGTCCTCTCTTCTTTCCAGCCACGGCAAGGATGCTCGATCCCGCCAAGGACCCAGCACCGACAAGAAGTTGATGAGACTGCCCGGCACAGCAACTCCCGGCAAACCAAATAGATATAGTTCACCTCTTGCACGTTCATGTTCATAATGTGTGACTTGTGCATTAGAAAACCCGGCCGCTCTCTTTTAAACTCGGGTGCTCCCGTCCCGAACCCGAACGATGCTTTGGTCAGGGCGGTTGCAGTAGCCTTTACTAAAATAGGGTTGACGGGGGGCTGGAACCTCTATCTGCAACATGGTAGATGTGATTCTCCGGCAGGCACAGAGGGCGCCGACAGGACAGCTTGCCAACATAACTCGTTTATTTGAGTTAAAGATGCATTTCGCCTCTGCATGGACTTATACATGCACGAGTCCTCGGCAAGGCTTGTCTTTTTCATTAACATGTTGATACAAGTATGAACGTTACAAGACACATGCATGGGCTCGAGAGATTACATTATTTAGAAATTAGGATTTGGCAAGTGCCTACATGCTAAAAGAAAGATAAGCGCCTCACAATCTCTGTTCTTGCCCCTTTCCTCCCCAGGTGCGACAGGAGAAGGCAAGGAAAAGGCGACGAGGAACGCACCCATGGAGAGCATGGCAAGGGTGACCCTCGACAAGATGCGTGGCCAAGGGAGGTGGGCGATTTAGATGACGGTGCTGCCACCGGCGGTCAGTCGGAGTCAGAATCGGCGTCCTCCCGCCCGCTACCGTCGTCCTCGCCATCGTTGTCTTCCTCGTCACTATCGCTCGAGGAGGAGGTTTCATCGTTAGTGGAGCTCTCCACGTAGCACCCTAAGCGGATTCCCGAGTATCTGAATACCTTGACGGAGAGCAGGCCGCTCTCCATTAATTTGAAATGGAGAACGTGCCCCTCCGACAAGCTATGGGCGTGGGCGAAGGTCTTCCACCCACGGCGAAGGTACATGACATGATGGGCGGGGAAGTCGACGTCGACCCGCGTGCTGCCATTCCCGCAGCCCCTCATATGCTACTTTAAGGCCTGCGATGGGTCAAGCTCCATTTCCCGAGCAAACAGGCTGGGGAGGCGGAGGTGACCACACACTGGCTTGTACAGCCTAATGAAGAACTCGCGGGGCTGGTCTCCGACATGGCCCTCCATTAGGGGAAGAGCTGCTGGTGGAAGCGCGGCCGGTGAGCCGCCCCGTCCTCCTCTCCCCCGAGTGCCACGACGGCCTCGGCCTCGCCCCTCCCTCTTCCTCTCACAGCGGGCTCTACTGCCACGACTTCTGGAGGAGGAGGGACACGTTGTCGAGCAGAAGCCCTCGTCGCCGCAGTTGGAGTGCCGACACGCCCTCCAACCATGGCGACTGGAAGAGAAGGATCAAGCAAGAAGGAGATGAATGCAGAAAGACTCTGTCCCTCTCCCCTTTTATAGGGGGCGGGGCCGGGGCTTGGCCCCCAACCTGAGAGCGGCTGCCCCACTCAACCAATCCAGCCACCAGGGGCGCAGGGAATCAGGACCGACCCGCTGCTCCAATTAGCGACGCCCGGTTTCCCGCCTCGGCAATAAATGCACGTGCCCTTTGTATCCTCCACTTACCCTCCCTAAGGCATGGGGGGAACATGGCGGGCGAGCCAGAATGAAGCTGACAAGTGGGGCGACCGTTCCCCGCCCCACGATCGTGGGCGCGGACGCCGTGATGGCCATGATTCGAGTCCACTTTGTAAATGAGCAGTGCCCCTACGGCTTCCTCTTTTTATGGGGGAGGTGCGAGCCGCCTCTTTACTATTCACTGTGACATGATGCAAGCGCGCCGCAACCGCTCCATGCACGAGCCCCACGTCACACGCCCAATACGGGTCGTGGGGAAGCGCAACTGGCAAAGGAATCGTCGCAGTTAAAACCCTGCCACACATGCCCACACACCGTTCTGGGCCTAGCCCAACAACGCTCCGCGCTTATGTGTGGACCAGGCCTGGGGGCTCCTGTCGGTGTACAAAAGTAGATGTCCTATTGCACCCCTTTACTTGTGCACGGACAGTTGTAGCCACACCTACGGCCACACTTGGCAGAGCAGAAGAAGGAAAAGCACGAGACTGCCAAGGCAACACTCAAGCCAGAGGCATGAAGAACAGAGGGGAAAGGTGGACTCCTCCCCCGGCAAAGCCCTTGCCGGGGCGGCCTACATGACCTCGGCAAGAGTCTTGCTGGGGGCAACTTGCCAAACACGAGCAAGGCCACCACCCTTGGGTCGGAGAGATCTGACACCATCGACAGCGTCAAGACCAAGATTCAGGGGCGCATGCGTGGTGGTATGCAAATCTTTGTGGGACCAAGGGCCTGCAGGCCTAGACGAGGGACCAGAAGATGAAGACCCCCGGTAAGAGCCTTGCCGGGGAAGACCGAAGACCCCCGGCAAGATGCTTGCCAAGGACAGCCACAAGATCCCGGCAAGATCCCTTGCCGGGGGCGTCTGCGAGGCCACAGCCAGGCACGCACCCATCAAGGATTCGCTGCCCCGCGGCCGCTCCTACGAGGCAACCAACTCACCAACTGGACAAGTGCGTGCGTGGCGGCATGCAACCTCCAAGCCAACTAGCTAGGCACCTGCGCGGTGGCATGCAGATCTTCGTGAAGCCCCTGCCACCACACCAGCCAGCAGCTAGCATGGCGCTGCATGCCTCGTCAGCCTAGACGCGTGTCCGAGCGATGTGAGGCGGCAACGGCCGGGACAAGCTCCATTTCCATCCCAGATAAAGCTAGAGGACACGTAGGCGGCGCACTAAACGCAGTTGTCCTATGATGTCAGGAGATAACCTTGTACACTGTAGATACTTTCCACCTACTGTGTGCTGCTGTGGCAATCCCTTTGTCATATAGAAGGAGCCCCGGGGCATACTAGAGGAGGATTCGAACTTTTTGGACAGGCACGCATAGTAGCCAGTTCAAGAGCTCAAGAACACAAAATATACACAAACAAGCAGGAGTAGGGTTTTACGCATCACGTGCGCCCCGAACCTCGGAAAAAATTCCCACGCGTTGATCGACTAGACCTGCTCTTTGCACAGCTCTACGCCCCGCCAACCATAGTAGGGGTCCCCGGGATCCCATACGTGTCGTTTCCCCGACATCTTTGGCGTGCTAGGTAGGGGGCGCTAGGTTGTGAAAATCTGGTCTAGGAGTTAGCGCATCAACTTCTTCATCGCCATGGCTCCCAAGAAGAAGGGGATCGTGGCGATCGTTTCGGCCTGGGCTGAAGCGCCCGTGCCACCGCGGGCGGGCGATGGGGCGGCTGCGGATGACGGCTGAGGTGTGGCCTCCGAGCTTCCACGACACTCTGGCCATCAAAGCCAGGCGAGCGGCGTTGTTCATGCCCAAGACGACGAGCCGCTCGCCGTTGGGTCCAAAGGCGTCGCCGTGCTACCCACGAGCGGCGCGGCGACCTCCAGGACACCTCCATCAAAGCCAGTCGAGCAGCGAGACCATGATAGAGCTCCTTCTAACGTGGTTAGAACTCAAAGCACGTCACGATCCACGCAACTTTCGTCACCACCCACGCCAGCAGAAGCATTGGCGCGCGTACACTTGCTCCTCGACTTTCCTCCCGCCGCAGAGAAGGTCGACGAGTGGAGAGCCACCATCTGGAGCCTCATTAGCTTCGCCAATAGAGATGAACCACGACCAGCGGTACCCTAGCGCCGGTGCTCTAGTGAGCCGATGCACGCTGGTGGTCGGAGGACCGGAGCTGTTGCGACCACAGTGCACTCTCCTCTCCATGCCAGCAATAGCAGCCGCCGGCTCATCGCGCCGACGCTCGTGACAACTTTTCCACGGCGTCGTCCGACCGGCGAGCCCGCCGTGACCAACGTCAACTCCTTCGGGAGCGAGCCCAGGAAAACGACCGTACCACTATCGAGCGACGGCGAGACTAGGGTATTACGCATCACTTGCGGCCTGAACCTGGGTAAAAATTCCCACGTGTTGATCGACTAGACCTGCTCTTTGCACAGCTCTACGCACCACCAACCGTAGTGGGGGTCCCCGGGATCCCATAGGTGTCATTTCCCCGACAGCACCCTACCCTCGCCGCTGCGAGCCAGCCGCTTGGATGGAATGGGGACGAGGTAGAGGCGCTTGAGGGCCAGCGGCTCCATTGGGTATAGTGGTTAGGTTAGCTCATCCCGGGGGTGGCACATGCTCTACGGTCACGCCCGCAATTGCGATTCGCCCCAAAACGAGCAACACCGCCAAGGCTATGCTCTTCCGCTGGGCGAGGAGGTATAGAAGGAATAATCTCTCTGCTCGTACCTCGAGGGGAGTTGCCACTGGAATGCTTCTGATGCTGTCCTTCTCCGGTGCCCTCCGCTCCTGCTTCGGCCGTGGGGGGTGCGGTAACAACGCTGCCTGCGCTGGTCACGTCCCCCATAGCGTCCGCATTCCCATGCGACCCCGCATTCCCCACGGTGTCGGCGGCCACGGGCAGCGAGGCCCTCGAAGTGGATGTGTGAGCTGCAGCACCAGACTTCTTCTTGGGTGCCATGGTCGATGGAGCCGAAGATGAAGAAGCTGGTGATGAAGATGACGCGCTGCTCATGCTCTCGGGTTCGCGCAAGTGATCCCCCTACCTGGCACGCCAAAGATGTCACGGGAAAACCACAACCACCTATGGGACATGAGTCTCTTTTGGTTCAGCGGGAGGATGGGCACGTTGCACAAAGAGCGGAGAAGCGTAACGCAGCACGACAAAGATCACATGGGCAGTTTTTACCCAAGTTCGGGCCGCCGCGAGGCGTAAAACCCTACTCATGCTTTGGTGAATTGATGGTGGAATGGTGGAAAAGAGCACGACACTCTTGCCCGGCAGGGTTGCCTCGGGGCCAGAGTCGCTACACGCGTATGAGTGTTTGGGTTCGAAATGGCCCAATCCTTTGTAAGGTCGTCATGGTCCTCCTTCTATAGATTAATGGGTCAAGACAGTGGCAAACCAATCTTTCTATGCTGATTAGATAGCGAACAGTGCTATCATACCTAACTCTGTGGGCTAACAGAGTGCATTAAATGCGCTGCTTAGTGTCACATCACGGCTCGCTCGGTAGGCCCTGCCGGGCTTTTTTGCCATGTTCGCGCCTGCTTGCTTGCCACGTCTCGAGACGGGTGTCACTTGGAGGTTTTTGCCATGTGGCAAGGGGCTGCCACTGAGTCACTTGGGAGCTTAACACTGCCATATGAGCATGTACGAGCATGAATGGATAGACAATAACATGGACAACAAGACATGATCATTGGCCACTCCAAAACAAGCATGGATTTGAGTGGGGCATCAAGCAAACATAGCATCAGGTTATAACAGATTCCAGACTTAGCAGTTTTTCACTAAGTATAAAACAGCAACAACAACATGGCATGTTTACAAGCTTGTTTAAGTCACCTCAAGGCATATCATGGAAAGTGCATTGCACCACAGCAAAGACCATATGATTGTGCTTCTAAAACATATTGACATGTGGTATGAAGACAAACACACCAATAGTAATGACCAAGTGAAATCAGCATCTCATAACACGTTTCCGCACTTAACAGCCACATGCACTTTTGCAACAGAGAGTAACATGGCAATATGGACTCAAACAAGCATGCTACAGAAACCATCATGTAGAGCACTTCACAATGAACATTTTGACATATCATATGCTTCATTTGGATAAACATGCACAAAGTTACAAGCATCACAAGTATGCAACAAAATTATAGTTAACAACAGTTTTAACAAGTAGCACTCTTGCAACAGAGATTAGAGCATCAAGATGAAGTCAAACAAGCATGGCACAATGGAACAAAGTGTAGAGCATATTACCACGATCATTTTGACATATCATTCATTCAATTTGGATCACCACACAACAAGTTAAAAGCACTCGAAGATGCAACAAATTTAAGGTAGAAAAGGACTTAGCAGTTTGAAGAAAAACACAAACGGGTGCTAGATAGCTAAATTACACCCAAAGCGGGACTTAGGCTGGTGGTGCTCACCTAGGGCCCATGGGCCAGAGGGGAAGGCAGAGGCGGGCTGGAGCGGTGGGTCTCGAGGCCTGGCGCGGCCCACGACGCGGAGGAGGCCGGAGGCTGGAGCTGGGCCCGGAGCAGCCACACGGCTGGGCCGCGGCTGGAGCCAAAGCTGGGCCCGGGGAGGCTTCGGCCCATGAGGCCCTGGGGTGGCCGGCCCAAGAGAGCGCTGGGCATCGTCGTCGATCCCTCGTCCTCCCGCACGACAGGAGGAAAACCGCCATGGTAGGGGACGGCGAGGTCCGGATGCCGGGGAGGAGTGGCGGAACGGCGGGATCCGTGTGGGGATGGACGGATCCGTGGCCGGCGGGGAGGGATCCGGGCGGGGCGAGGCCGGATGCAACTCCGCAGGCGGCTGGGCTCGCAAGGGAGAGAGAAGGTGAGAGGGCGAGGCGCGGCCTGCTGGTCGAGGTCGCCGGCGGCGGCGGCGGTCACCGGGCGGGGCAGCAAGGCGGCGTGGAGGCGCGGGGAGGCGAGGCGCTCGGCCAGGGAGCTCGGGGACGAGGGAGACGCTGCGGGGCGGCGGCGCACGGACGGGCTCGCGCGGGCCCGCGATGGGCTCGACGGGCCACGACGATGTGGGGCGCGGGGAGGACACATTGCGGCGCGGGAGTGGCTGTGGGTGGTGGTGGAACTGATGTGGCGGCACGAGATTGGCCGGATTGAGATTGAGGGGCACTGGACATGTCCGGCGGCGGAACGGACATGTCCGGCTGCGCGGAGGGAGGATTTTTAGGGTTTCATCTGCGCGAAAATGAAGGGAGAGGCACATATTTATAGGTAGAGGGAGCTAGGAGTGTCCAAATGAGGAGCGGTTCGCGGCCACGTGATCGTGATCGAATGGACAAGAGCATGGAGGGGGTTAGGATGGGCTTGGTGGGCTGTGTGAAAGGGGTGCTGGGCCAAAAGAGAAAAGGCTTCCGGCGGTTAACGCGGTTAATCGTTGGGCTATCAAACGAACTCCGAACGCGACAAAACTTGACAGGCGGTCTACCTATGCTATAATAAGACCACATGCCAAGTTTCAACCCATTCCGAGAACATTTTCGGGCCACTCACAAAATAAATATTTGGAGGCTCCGCGGGCGCGTGTGAGTGTGTCTGGGCTTAGAATGGACAACGGAAAGGACGAGGGGGCTTGGACGGGTGCAAGTTTTGAAAACATGCCGATGCAATGCACACGATGACATGGCAAGATGCATCACGCAAGCAGATGACATGGCAACGACGACGAATAACTAGCTGACACCTGGCGCACCGGTCTCGGGGTGTCACAACAGTCCCCTACTAACAAGAGATCTCATCCCGAGATCTTAGGAACGAGACGGAAGAGAAAAGGAAGAACAAAGTTCTTCGATGAGAAAAGAGTGAACCCAAGGAACCTTGAGAGGTTGAATATCTTGGAAGAAAGAACAACACGGAGATGAATGAAGCTGTAAAGACTTTGTTAGACAAGAGGAAGAAGGAATACGACGAGAACCCAAAAGGTTGAAGGAATAAGAATGAATTTGAAACCACTCCGGTTAATAAGAGATAGAAAAGGAATCTCCATGAAGGAATTCAGGCAGCACTCCGGCTGAAACTGAAAGAAATAGCACACCGGTTGACATGAATGGAATAGGACAAGAACCTGAGAATATGTAATAAAAACATGAAGAAATGAACAAGTTAATGCCTCTGGTATAATTGAAATGATGAAATGAAAGAATGGAGAAGAAGATGACAACTTGAGCACAAGTGACATGAACGAGAATTTATAAGAGAAAGACTTGAACGGAGTTGTTGAGAAAATCAACAACAAAATAATAAGCTGTTGTGGGCTTATTTAAACATCTCAAAACTTGAGGTGAATGATGCCGCAACCAAAAGATTGATTAGATGAGAATGAAGAGAGAAATGCAAAACTCCATTTCAAAAGAAAACGGAGAATTATTTGCATCCCGAGACACAAAAGAATAATGCTTGAACTGCTCCAGAAAAATTAGCTGAACGTTTGAAGAATGAATTAAATGCTGGGGAACCACCATGAAGAACTCCGGTAACAAAAGGATGATGATATAGAAATGACGAACGAAAAGAATAAGATTAAAGCTTTGCGATGATTAGACGCGGTCTGACGAGATGGACGAGAAACTTGAACTCCGAAAAAGAAAAGATGACGACACTTGGAACTAGAATTTCTTCATCAAGAATAAACTCTTAAGGGAGGAATTAAATCAACTTGATGAAAAAGGAATAAGAATTATGTTATGCTTATCCTTCACCAATTAAATTGATGAGAAGCAATGGATTGCATCACACTTATTCGCGTTGAAATGATTAAAGAGGAATATATCGCGAACTTGCGAAATATTCATGAAACACCCGTAGGATTGGAATAGAATGAATGAATTGATATGATGACACCGGAAAAGAACTCTTGAGAGAACCACCATAAAGAATTAAAGACGAGTGAAGAAAATGAACGAACCACAGGGAAGAATTAAAATCGAGTGAAGAATGAGAATGACCACCGTAAGGAATGAAATTGAACGATGCAAGAGGACGAGCCACCATGAAGAATTGAAATTGAGTGAACACAAGAGAATGAATCGGCGGGAAAAGGATAAGTACTCGAGGGAATTTAGATACAAGAGAACGAAGAGATCGTGAACTGATTAAAGAATACTTGAATGAAGCACCGGAAGAATGTGAGACGAACGAAGAAGCGTCATAGAAGAATATTTGAAGGACGAAGTTGAAAAATGAGAACGAAGAAATCTTCTGAAATGATGGCCATCGGAGGAACACAATAGAAATAATTCATGAAATACTCCGGAAGAATGAAAAATAGGAAAGGTTGAACCAACGACGAAAAGAATTTGAAAGCGATCTTGGAGAAGGCATATGACTGATGGAATGCATACTTACGTCATACTTGAAAAGAATTACGGAACATTCCGGGAAATTAGAAGAGTCGGGTAAGATCCTGGGAATAAACCTGTGGGTTATGAGCCCACCGAAGAGAAAACCACCGTTGGAAGGAATAGTCGAGTGAGAAACGATGCAGTGGAACATTTGAAAGACTCGAATGAAGTGACAACCTCGAATTAATTGGAACACCGACGAATATCCTGAGATGTCTTCGAAACTCCGGAACAATTACATGGCGAGAGGTGAATGAGCAATTGGAAACATTTGAGTCGATGACAGAATATGATGAGCACCGATACAAATTGAATTGGAACCACCAGAGAAGAAAAGAGATGAAGAATATCAAACGAGAGGAGAAATTATCGGAAGACGGGACACCTTTGCCTTTATCAAAAGTGAAGAAGATTTTATGGATAGATTTTGGGGAGGATTAAACCGTGATATTCAGGATATAATAATTCATGAAGATTGTTATCGTATGGACCATTTGTTTCGTCTTGCTTGCAAAGCTGAATAGGAAATGAAACGACATGTTGCGCATGAGGAGAACAAGCGCACGATGCACATTCCAAGTGTTGATACGATTGTTTCTTCAACTACCATATGATAACCACTCTGTTGTTGTGAGTACTACATCACCTCCACCAGGTGACACATCACCACCAAGAGTGCCCACATCATCTGAGTTGATCATAGAAGGTAATGACAAAGGTACTGATCTTCCACCTCCACAGGAGTATGATGAATGCCTTGTGAATTTCAATGCACCATGTGATAACCTACCCACTACAATGATCGCACCACCTATTTTAGAGGACTATGTTGATGATTTGACTTTGCCATGTGATCAAACAAATGCAATATCGACAATGTCGAGTGCACCCATTGAATTAATTGTTGATTCAAAAGAACCATGTGAATCAGGGAATAAATCAGATTTGGATCAAATACATTTGAAAATAATTATGCCAATGTTTAATCATTTTGATATGACCTCTAATCTTGGTGATGATTCTGTGTCAAATGAACTATTGCATGTTTGCTTATTTAAGCATGTTGTAGCATGTAAAATTTGATGCAAGTAAGGTTTATTCACCAATGTTGGGATGGTTTAATGATGAACATTGTCAATTATTTCATATGAATAAGAGCTTCACTTATATGTGCAAAGTGAGTTACAATATTTTCATGCCTTCTACTTCTTGTGGTAATATTTTGGCTTTATATTTTCTGAACTATGAAAGTTACTCAAGTATACATGTGTCATATGTGCAAAAACAAGAGAAGTAAAAATGGATGACATGTCCATATAAAACATGTAACGACCCGAACCCGATAAGAATTGATGTCTCTATGCTCACTGTGCTAGTCCCTAGATCAACTCACTAGCATACACAGTACATATGAATATTAAATAACAAGTGCATCATTTAATATAACGTATGATCCAGAAGTTATAAAGTATTACAAACTGAGTAGCACATAGCTACTTTATTCAATAATAACAACGGAAATCTAGCATAAACAAACAATGAGTCCAATCAATTCCCACTTGCGAAAATGTTGAGTGAAGTCTCGCTACCCTACTATATCTCAGTGATCATCTGAAAATCATGCAACCTGATAAGTTGCAGCCACATAGGTCAATACATCGAATGTATTGTTAAACCACACATAATGATATAGCAAACCTACATCCACAAGCAAGGTATGACAAACAAAACACTCAAGTTAGGTTTCGCGTAAAACTACCTTCACCTACCTCCACTACATAGGCAAGGTGCACACAAACACAGATGGCAAAGATCTTCAAGATGTCTCAAATGTGCTCAGTCATGGCGCATTCTCTAGGGATAACAGAGCGCTCAGCCAGTGACGCATTCACGTGAGAGAAAGTCCCGACAACTCAAGTGCGCTCAGTCATGGTGCATTCTCAAGGGACAATAGAGCGCTCAGCCAGTGACACATTCACATGATAAAAAGTCTCGTGCCTACAACTATAAACACTCACCACTTCCATAAATCACTTGACACATGCCCACGTCTACCACAACGACCAAGCACACAATCACATAATATAAACAATCCACGAATATGACAACACGGAAAACAATGACCAACCAAACATATAACATCACACAACAACACTTGCATAGCAATAGTCTAGAATTAACCATAATCAAAAGTGTAACTTGCCTTGAACGTTTTTGAAGTACTCTAACGATTAATTCCGATTCGCTTCGCACTCTGGACAATCTATATGCTTAACGAATGCATCGATGAATAAACCGTACTCACATAACATCACATCAAAGTCAACAGCAAGAAATTCAAACAAAAACTTAAATAATAGAACATATCGGTAGGTATATGTTATCTACATGCTAGTAGGATCACAATGCAAAAAAGAATCAACTCATTTGGATCAACAGTTTGAAAGATATGGCCTCCAGAATGTTAAATTCAAATTTGAGAAAATTAAAATTTAAACAGTTCAAAAATATGGCATTTTGGTTCTACAGTATTTTCCAAGATACTACGAGTACACGGAAAAAGATTATTGATGAATTTGGAGTTACGGATCGAGAGATATAGCTAATTGAAATTGGGTGAAAATCTGTGAAAAAACAAAAGGAACTCTCTGTTTTTTACTGCTGTAGAGGCTACTGTAGCGATCTGCCACATGGCGAGTTACTATTGGCTATGACATGTTCTCTATTGTGGCTACCCTATGGACGGCCGGGGTTTAGGGTGTACCGGTTCGAAGGAAAAGAAAAACAAACATTTGATCTGGGCGGCTAAAAACAGATCGTGTGGTCGTCATTTGCTCATCGGAGAAGAAGCTGGGTGACCGCCGGACATGAGGAAGAGGGCTCGGGCGGCTCTGATTTGGAGCGTGTGGTCTCTGGGGAAACCTCTCAAGCTCGTGGACAAAGGAACGAGGTGCTCGAGGCGGTAGTGGACTGGAATACCTCCTCGGGGATGACCGAGGCTTACTCCCATGACGGTAAGGTCCAGCTGGCACACGGCTATTGGTGGCGACCTTCTGTTGAGGTCGTGCACATCGCTACACTGCTCCCCTATGCGTAGTAGAGGATGAGGGGGAGATAGGAGGTCAATAAGAAGAGTACGGAGAGGAAGGGAGGCGCTTGAAACCTTCTGCGAAGGCGAGATCGATCGGCGGAAGCTTTAGGCGGCAGCGGACTCTGATAGGTGGGAACCTGATGAACGAGTTCACGCCCGAGGGTGGCCCGATCGTCACATCATAGGATCGAATGGGGGAGGATAACTAGCTTTATACCTAGCAAGGTTGGATACAACCTGTACGTTGGGGATGGCTGACCGAAGCTACAAGAACTCCAACCCGCTATCCGAACAAACGCAGAACAACAAACCAGGACAAACCTACACAAAACGGCCGGAACCATAGATCACAAATTAGGGGGAACTAGAGGCTTCTTCTCGTAAATACGGATGAACTCACAAGAGCAAAGGTATCAAGGATCTCTTGGATCTCTCTAGCAGTCTTGCTGCATAAGCTTGTAGCTGAATGGTTTGACAAAAGGTTTTAAAGAGGATGGGGGAGATGGGGTTTTATTGAAGGGACAACCCCCCTTAGCTAGGTGTGAAAATTGTTTCAAAAGTAAGTAGGTTTGCATGGCTTCCTTGGGGGAATAAGCAGTCAACTTTGGGAGTTGTTTGAGAGCTCATCGAAAATTCGCGAAGTCTTGACAGCCTGGACACCTTCCATGAGAATGACTACAACTTTTGCCTCACAACTCCAAATGATGTTAGGTTTTTTGCATTTGAAAGATAATTCGATGGAGCTTCTGGTGATGTACCCCTATGGCCCCGTCACTCCACCGCTTGGGTGTGGCACAATGAAACATCAGAGGTAAAAACTGACATCATCAACTTCACTTGAAACTTGTTTTTTTACCCCGTAAAAGTTATGTACAAAAAGCAAAAAAGGGAAACAAAAAGTCTATCGAACTACCATCTTCTCTAACATGGATAACATAGCTGCCGAGAACTAATAGAGATGTGAGTTCATCCATTGCTCTAGGCAATCGATGTTCTTATGCTTGGTTCTATGCTTCACTAGAGAGGGATCGTGCTGCAGTCCATGCTTCCAGGCTTCCAGGGACGGCGTAAGATTGCGGAAAATTTTCCCATTGCTTTACATCCATATGTTCGAGCAGCCCATTATAACAATGTCCATGGTGATCTGTGAAGGGAAAGCTTTTTGAGAAAGATGATGCCATCAAAAGCAGATATCCCTCTGTGCCTATTCGGCGCAATGGAGTCCCAACAAGACAGGGCAAACTGACAGACCAATAGGAGGTGTAGAGATGTTTCTTCCACTTGTTCTTGATAGAGCGCACACTTGTAGCTTGGCATCAAGTAATTCTTTCTTCTAAGGAGATTTCTTGAGCTGATTCTATCATATAGTAGTAACCAAAAAAATATTTTGTGCCTGATTCTACTAGCTGCCTTCTAGAAGTCTCCAAACAGGTGATGCACTTCTGAGTGTTCTATCAGATGCTTATACATTTTACTCACAAAGAAAAGGCCATATCTCCAATCATAGCTCCAAGCATCAATATTGTTTCCCAGTTGTTATAGCATTACATTCAGTTCATTAAGTTGCTGGAAAGCAATGGCAGAAAGGGCAGTGTGAAAAAGCTATGTAATATCAGTGGAGTGCTTCATTTTTGCCACACAAGCTTGCGCCTCAATTTCAAAGGAGGGTAACTCAGGGTATGCTTCAGCCAGTGGTCTTTGCAGCCATTTATCTGTCCAAAACAGAAATGTGTCTCATGTGCCAACTTTACAATGAGCCACTTCCTTGTAAAGTGGTATCAACTTCAGGTGAGATTTCCACCAAAAGGAC
Source organism: Secale cereale (assembly GCA_902687465.1). Lineage (NCBI taxonomy): Eukaryota > Viridiplantae > Streptophyta > Magnoliopsida > Poales > Poaceae > Secale > Secale cereale. Next base: position 370,282,910 of record LR738712.1, on the reverse strand, counting down.
CCCCCTAATCTGTCTTTTGGTGGGGCTTCTGAATAATATGTTTCCCACAACATCCTAATCCAAGGGAGGTCCTGCTTGTTAAAGCACTTGTGCAGGGTTTTTATTAGGAGTGCTTTGTTTTGTTGTTGAATATCAATTACCCCTAATCCTCCATGTGATTTTAGTTTGCAGATTGTCTCCCGTGAGATCATGGATTGTCCAGCTTCTTCAAATCCACATTTTCTTCAAAAGCAATATCTGAGATATTTATTGATTTGTTCAATTACTGCCAGTTGAAGTGCCAGACAACTCATGAAGAAGGTTGGTAGGGAGGAGAATACTGATTTAATTAGTTGCAATCTTCCATCATAAGAAACTAAGGTGGAGCAACCAGTTATTCTTGTTTCAATTCTTTGTAGCATAGGGCTAAAATCTTCAATCCTGAGTTTGTTAACACTGAGGAGAAGACACAGATGGGGAAAAGGAAAGGTTCCTTGCTTGCATTGAAGGATGTTGATGATGGACTGCATTTTCTGATGTGCCACCTTGATTGGGATCACAATTGACTTGATGTAATTAACTTTGAGTCCATTTTGTGCAACACAATTTGAGAGGAGGCTTTTAATTTGCAGTAGTTGCCTATGATCAGCAGGGAGGACCACAATAGTGTTATCAATATATTGGATAATTGGAAAGTCTGGGTGGCTGTTCACTTGTAGTGGAGGAGATAAAACAATAGCTCTCATGGTCTCATTGATGATGGATTGTAATAGATATGCAGCCAGCACAAAAGGTAAGGGTGATAGTGGGTCCCCTTGCCTTACACCTATTCTGATGAGGACATCACTAACAAAGTTACACCCACAACCCCTATTAATACATATACATGACCAATTACTAGAGCTCGCGCACGCCAATTAAATTACCAGGTACTTTCGTTTCTTAGTAATGATTCTAATGTTCATGAGAATATGATGCTTCCTAAATTGGATACATTTGTCTTGCTTACAAATGGAGGGCTTAGCTTGGACAAGAAGGATGATCATTGGAGCAAGATCAAGCATGGGATGATGGCATGCGCAAGGGGAGCAAGAATGGAGTTACAAGTGATGATTTCAGGACTTTGAAGCCACCATAATGAGTGTGTGAAGCCTTGGACGAAATATACAAGATGCCACTTCATAGATTTCGTCTAGAGGCTATTATGGGTGCCGCGTCACCTTATTATTGGGCCAGGCCCATGTAACTTCAAAATAGTAAAGTATAGGCTATTTTTAGAGTCCGTACGTGTGGGAAAAACAGAGTTAGGGTTGGTTTCGGACCCCTTCTCCAAGGGGCCACGAAATCCCCCCTCTTATTCTCCATATATACAGCCCTTAGGGCATCGTTTAGACTTTGGGTTTTGTTTAGATTAAATTTCACCATAGCCGCAACTTCGCGTACTTCGTTTGTGTTCAACGACTAGACAAAGACGTCACAGAACCCCTCCTTGATCAATAAAGCTTTCCTCTTATATTCGCAATATCCAAATTGCAATCTTAGTTTTTTGCTTGTTATTCGTTTGCTTGTAGGAAATAGACCCACGTGGTTAGGTTGATCGTGCTCCAGCGTGGTCAATAACCTCTCGGAGTTGGTTTAGCGATTGCTAAGGCGCGACGTCCTCGCATGTTCATAGTTGGATCGTCGAAGTCTCCTCCATCAAAAACGATAGCCATCATCTCATCGAAAGACATGACACATTTGCCTCTATCAAGTGGTATCAGATTTCCAGGTTGATCGGTGAGATTTTACACTTTTTCGTAGATTAGAACGAGTCTGTTCTTCATACCTACAGTCCACGAAAAAGCCAAAAAAAATAGGGTTAGTTCATCATATCTGAACCAGTCTGAGCCAGTGCATAGTCTTTTCCGTGTTTGCTTAGTTGAATTTGCGGTTGCATCGTCGTGTCGAGTTGCTGGTCTTGGCGTCTAGTTCGTTAGAGTTTCGAGTTCTGTTCAGAGTTTGTCACGCCGTCGCCACACCATATTCATCGCTGCCATACCACCATTGTTGCCATATACCACCATCGTCATCACCGCTGCGATACACCACCATCGCATATCCATCACGCCAATCCGACTCCACCTCCAGCACAAATTCGCCACCAGTCCGAGTTCCACCCGATTCATCTTCGCCACCTGTCCTAGTCCAAGTTCAGTATTTACTCGCTTTGTTTTCGATTTCTAGATCACGCGATACTTCAAATCGTGACCAAGTCGGACTCCCCAACTTATGTGGCCAAGTTTGGAAAATTCTGGCTAGGCAATTTCTAGACCACTTGTAGACTTTTTTGAAAAAAAATGTTGCGGAGGAAAAATGGAGAGGGAAAAAGTGCAAAAAAAAGTGAAAAATAGAAAGAAAAAAATCAGAGTGTGCTCCTCCCTTGTTACGTGCAGCGCCGTGATTTTGTTAGTGTTCTAGGCTCGCGTCTCTAGTACGGTCTAGCCTAGGACCAACACAGTACCGTCGTTGAGCATTTATTCAACTTTGCATCTCTGAATTGATTATTGCTGACCCTTTTTGCTACCATATTATAAGCCTTCCCAGCTCCACATACATCTCCGTCGTGCATTTGACTCTCCCTGTGTAACAAACCGTAGTTTGAGAGAGCGGGGATTTTTTTTCAAATGTTATTTGCATTCATGCATATAAGTTGGGGTTATTATCAACTTGCATCTCAAAAAACAAAACAAACTTGCATTCAAATCACTAAGTTAAATTTGCATTTCAAATAATTTGGACATGACCTTTGCTCTTATTTAGAGTTTTGGGTTCAAATTAAATTCAAATAAGATAAAAGGACTTAAGTGCATAAGTTCCAATCAATTATTAATTGGAATTGCATTTAATATAAACCTGGAACAATAAAGAAAATTAAAGCTTTATTGATAATTGGATAAATATCGTAGAGTTATATTACATGTGAAACACATAAATACTTAATAAAAGAATACATTCTTGAATTACAAAAGAATTCAGGAAAGACAACCTAAACTAAATTATTTTTCCTATACTATCTTATCTAAGACCTTGATTTTAATCTTGATCTTCTTTTCCTTCTTTTCTTCACAACCTGCAAACATAAACACTAGAGAGAGTTTTGGGTTAGCACTATTACATAGCATACCCTTTGTCTAGTGACAATAGATATGAGGCACTGTTCAACCTCATAATAAAAGCCATGAGTAGATATATACCAAACGGAGCCGGCCAGGACCAAGTACCCAAGCAATTAGCCACCTAGCAGCTTACAAGATAGGCATCAAGGAGAGCTTGACACCAGCAAGCAGCTGCTGTCAACACCACCAGCACCAAAGACTCACGCAAGGACAGCACAAGCAGCACACACAACAAGCACACAACCGAGTCACCCATCTAGAGCACTACAAAGATAGCAACCCAGCCGTAGTGAGAGTTTGATAGCCACTGGTACAACCGTACCAAACAGGAGTTGGAACAAACACAAAGCTAAGAACTAGAGTGAAGCAGCAAGGAGGTGCAGGCTAACCACAAGAAGAAGGATAATCAGAGCCTCAAGACCAAGCTACTCAGCACCAAAGGTAGAAGTTGGTGGGATAGAATCCTCAGACTTGCATGGAGATGTTGTGCCATGCATCATAGGATTTATAAGAGATCATAGAGCCACAAAAATAAATTTAGAACCCAGAGACGCCTCAGACCAGCATCATAGGCAATAAGATCAGGCAACATCTGTTCTTATCGGTTTAATAGAAGAGAGAGGGATAGCAAATATAGACAAAATTAAATAACACAACTCCAGGAACTAGAGTAGCATTTTTCAATTAACTAAATCCTAACACTCTATAATCTGTGAGTAAATCAACTTGTAGTGGGAACTACAACAAGTTAAATAAAATAGTCAAAGCTTATATGATTACTGTACTTAACCAAGAAGCTTCATCAATACAGAATTCTTCAGTTAACAGGAACAGCAGATCCACATAGGAGGAAACAACAAATTAAGTACTACCACTGACCAACTTAGCAAATCTAGAGCAGCTCATACCATGAGAGCATCACATGAGCACATAAATAAAGCAAATACACATGGGCAGCTACTGACATACACTAGAACAACATGAATGACCACCACAGAGCTCTAGTAGGAGTTAATGCTTGATTACAACATCTAGAAGCAACTAGTAGAACCCCACATCTAACCCAAATCATAGCCAAGGCCATGCAGGAGCAAAACCAATGAAGATGGAATAGGGAGGAGCTCACCCAAGGAAGTTCGTAGCTATAGCAGAGGCTCAGCCACACCACGGCTGTGGTGTGACAATCACCTCATCCAGGAGAGGGTCTGGAAGCTGCTGGAGCACCACCACGGCGACTAGGGCGAGCGTCGGGCTCGACGGCGCCACCCCGAGGGCAACACCACACTGAGCCGCCACCCCAGGAGCACCACCGTGCCATGGTGAGCCGTTGGAGGCGCCGGATGCACCTCGACGACGACCGGAGGGCCGTCGGCAACAAGATCCACCACCACCACCGAGACCTAAAACATAAAGGCCAAGGGACCCAGATGAGGATGAAACAATCGAAGGAACCGGTTGGATAGATGGATAGAGCGGCTCGAGAGGAAGCCGTAGAGGGCCAGCACGTCGGCGCAAACCGCCGGAGACGGCCGACGACCGAGTTTGCGGCAGTGAGGATCGAGGAAGAGAAGTACGTGAGGAAAAGTAGATCGACGCGGTGGAGCTGGTAGAGCTTGTCGAGGAGCAGCAACGGATGTGTTGGGCTTGCCGGAGACCGCGGGAGACGGCCGGAACAGCCGGGCGACCACGGCGGCGGCAAAGGAGATCAGACAGAGGGAGCTCAGGATAGAGAGAGGGAGGAACGAGCGAGCGTAGGTGAGTTGCGTGCGTATGCTTCGGTCTACTCTAGCCAGCTTGCGTACGTGTTGGGCCAAACCCAACCATGGTGTGCCTACATTAATATTGAACCATGCCTCCAAAACCATACACGTGTGTGTTACCTCAAGCTCTTGGATTAATTCACGTATAATACCATGTGCATTTCTACCTACACATATATGTTCTAATTAGTACTAGTACATCACGTGTGTGTTAGACTAACCCAAACCAATACATGTGTGTTAACATTATAATTCAACTTAAATTGTAAAATAAATAAATATAGACAAAGTGCAAATTCACGTCTAAAAATATTTAATACAATCTTAAAATCAAGTATTTCAACTATGTTAATTAAAAATATTATTCTGTTGATTAAGAAATAATAATAAAAGGAAAAAGAATAAATAATCCGCATAAAATCATAGAATTGAATACCAGGTATGACTCAACTAAATTGAATTATAAAACATCCAATTTCTTTGTATTATTATCAAATGCCCCAAGTTTCTATGATAATAATAATAATAAAATTAATTAATTAATTAATTAATTAAACACTTAAAATATAAAGTATGGAAATAAGAGTTGACCATAATAATCTAATAAAAGAAATTTGCTAATAAATCCTTAGAGGGTTAAATGGGGAGAAAAACCATATCATCCTATGCATAATAGCATCTTGCAGATTTCTTGCAACATTAGTCCTTATCGGACTATATGTCGTTCTCAGAACCCGAGGCAACCGCGAGTCTCGAAGCCTCGAGTTACACTACCTATCAATCATCAGGCAAGTTCATACCTTGCATGTCTTTTGTTTATGCTTTCGTAAAAGCATCTTTACAAAATTCTCTACTTGCATAATCTATTCATTGCATTGAATAAAATTATATTCATTACTATCAATTCATTGGTGGGCAGTGGAACTCAGGATGGTAACACGGTGGTAGAGTTCCATTGCACCGTGCTTAACAACCAAAGTCAGCAGACATTCCAGCGCCATAGCGATAGCGTTGACCACGGAGCCTAGAATGGGACGGGTGAGTAAATAACTTTTCCTTATACTGATGTGCCCTCGCACAGGTTCGCCATGGGGCGTAAATCCATATAACCGGCCCAGGGAGTCGATATATCCTGTCGGCTATGGGTGCCGTAAATACCCTATCGGCAGACGGCCGTCAATCCTCTATTGCCAGGGCGGCGTAAATTATCATCGGTCACGGGGCCGTATAAACCCTACCTGTAGCAGATTTTGGGCAAAAGAGGGAATACCTCTCGAGCCGGGGGCAGGGGCATTGGTAAACATGGGAGAGTGAAAGGCTCGGATCTTAGACCCGGCCATGCATCATGGATGTGCAAGGTTACGGACTAGGCAAAAGGGCTAAGTTAATCATTCGTGGGTAAAGTAGCGCACCTCTGCAGAGTGTAATGAATTGTGGCTTGTCACTCCCTGCTCGGGGAAAGATCTGCGAACGCCGCGGGAAAGGAGTCTATTGGAGATTCTAACAACCCACGAAGTCTGATGACTAAATGTTATAAGTAAAACTTGGTGCTACAGATATTTTCCAAAACCATTGCTGAGACCTATTTGGAATCAGTAGTAGCTATAGTGCATCTCCACCCACAATATCTATGAACTTGTTGAGTACCTCCTGTACTCATCCCTTGTATTATTTCCCTCCAGACTGTGAGTATTTGGAGGAGCTGCCGGAGGATCCCTATGTTGCTGGGGAGTACTTCTACCAAGAGCCAATCCTTTCTGGAGGAGTTGAAGGAGTCGACTACATCATCGCCTATGGAGCCGACAACGGAGAAGAAGGATCTGAGCAGCAGCAACAACAAGAGTAGTGTAGAACAGTAGTAGCAGCCAGCTTGATCATGTGTGACATGATCTAAATCAAATAAGTGATCGCATGATCAATAGTGGTACCCCACATTTTGGTACCAGTAGTTTGAATCGTTTCAACGTTGGAGCTTTGTTTGAATAAAGGTTGTAATATAATAATGGTTTGGACCCGCTATGTTTTTGTTGTACACTCTGAGGGATATAAGGTTCATAAGACTGTGTCTTATGGGCGTTATGTCAACGACAGGCATACTACACCATGAAGTGGTATGCTGGGTCACCGCAGGTGGTGTCAGAGCAATGGCTTGACCCTAAGGTTGGAACCTAGTTAGGAGACCAATGACCATTATTATGACATGACCTTGTATACATACATGCTACCTTTGCACTCACATCCGTACAACATGATTGCATATCATTATAGAATGCATAATCATTATATACTTCTCATCTACATAATATGTCTCACTACCTTTTACCTAATTCAAGATGGCATTTTACATACCACCCCATGTCATGGAGACACACGAGATATCATTTGATCCACTAGCAGGACCACTGCATGACCAACTTGAGAGATATTCTATGGATACTAGGTCAAATGGAGAGTCCAAGGATGTTAGGAACTAGCCATTACGATGGAAACGTACAGGCTAAAAACGTAGTAGAACTTATCCTACCAAAAACCCTAGGACTAAGAGTTTCTCGCTTTTCAAGTGAGGCTCGTCACGCCCATGTAGCTTGGAGGATGGTCATGATGAACGCGATCATCTCGATCCGTCAAGAACGAGCTAGATCGCTGAGTGGTACATCATTCAGGGCATTACCGCTGAATGATTATGGTGACCTCAATGGAGTAGATCATCTTCGTCTTATGCAGGCAAGACCAAATGAGGCTTTGGAGTATATGCAAAGGAGTGATAATTTGATTCATGCTTTTTTAGGATTATTCCGTAGTATGGAGGGAGAAGTCGATAACCTTGTAGCTTGGTGCACTGATCATGCCACACTAAAGCACCTACATGAGATGAGACAATGCCAAGCACCTGTACCACAACCAGCAACACCAACCACACATGTTTACCCTTACGTAGCTAAGACACCACCCCGGCCATACTATGATACACCCACAGAGTCACCAGTACCAAGTGCTCACACCTCGGAAGAGCTAAACTATTTTGGATTTGGTAGCCAGAACTACCCTATACACTTTGAGGAAGGTGCATGTTCAGGAGCATGTGCTGGAGTAGAGAAAGAGGTTGAACCATATGTTGGAACTATGAGTGATCCTATTCCGGTATCTGATGATGGAAGTTATCCTCAGCATGGCATTATGCCAACTGAGTGGTATGATGATCCATTGGAGGTGGAGCAGGAAGATAAGGTTGATGGAGAGAAGCTGGAAGAGGATACTGAGACTGAAGATCGCTTTGACTTTAGTAAACTGATGAGGACCACTGAGGATGATAGTGACTACAACCCAGGAACATCCGCTCTATGCGACACCGCCACCTCAGCACCGACCCGTCGTACGAGCCGTTTCCATGGGTGGATCCCAGGGAGGTTTCGGGAGAAGAAGTAGGGAAGACGAAGCTATCAAGGGGGGAGGCAACGATATTGTACTACCTTGTAATATATATCAAACTAGTAGTGTACGTACTAATAAATTCCCGACTTGTTCCGAGTCTGCGACTCTATCGAATAGTTGGAATGGTTTATCATAAACTTATGAGTGTATAATTATGTGTTATAAAGTCTTTGAATTTGGCTTTCTTGGATTTTATTGTGTGATTAGGTCTATACATTAAAGTTGATCTTGATGTACAAATCCATGTTGTATCATGAAGTTCCATCTTAAATGTCACAGATCTAGGGGGAAATGGAACCACGTGAGGAAGCGACGCAGAGAGTAAGAGAGGAACAGGAGAATAAGGAAAAGGCCGATCAAGATGCCGCCAATGCAGCTGCTAGAAATGTTGTACCACCACCACCTCCAAGACTCGTATCGGAGGAGGGATTTCTACGCTACATCAACATGGTGGAAGAGAGGAATCGAGCACAAACAGAGGCCCAGAACAAGTTTTTCCAAGAGGTGCTTGGTAGGAACTAGGATAGAGACCGAGAAGGACCAATGCAGGGGGTAAGCTTGTCAGATTTCCAGCAAGCTCGACCCCTAACCTTCTCCATCGCCATAGAACCAATGGAGGCAGAAGACTGGCTGTTAGATATGGAAAGGAAGTTGAACATTGTTGGATGCAGTGAGGATGAGAAGCTTCGATATGCAACACACCTTCTGACTGGACCTGTCGCAGCTTGGTGGGAGAATGTCCAACTGGTACAACCCATTGGAAGAATAATTCAATGGGAGGAGTTTAAGCAGAAGTTTCGCGAGGCACATGTCCCAACCAGTGTCATTGAGATGAAAAAGAGAGAGTTTGAGACTCTGATCCAAGGAAATTACTCAGTTCTGAAGTATGTTGGAGAGTTTAACCGTTTGGCAAGATATGCACCAGATGAGGTGAACACTGAGGAGAAGCGACGCAAGAGATTCTTAAGAGGACTTCAGCCGGCCATGAAGGTCCAACTGAGTTTGTTGAATATCACGGAATTCCAGGATCTTGTGAACCGAGAAATCACCCTAGAAGGACTCAGGGGAGAGCTTGTCGAGGACAAGAGGAAGAGGGCGAGACTTGAACCTCGCAAATTTTCAATTCAACGTCCACCGCAGAATCTAGTTTTCAAGCCAAAGTTAGGCTAGCTCCAGGACCACCATAGTATCAAGCCCCAGGACCCAACTATTTTCAGAGCAAATGTGCGAACTATGGTATGTTCAATCATGCTACTAAGGATTGTACGAGGCCAAAGATCATATGCTTTGGTTGTGGACAAGCAGGACATACTAGACCCATGTGTCCTAATGCAAATCGAGGAACAGTTGGAGGAAGTAGGCCACCAATGCCAAATTCACCGAAGAATAAGAACCCTGGACCTAGTAGTAGCCGAGGAAAGACTCAAGGGAAGCCTTATGGACAACTAAACTACACCAACATGGAGCAAGCCAGTGCTGCCAACAACGTCGTAATGCGTACGCTCAGCATACTACCTTTACATGGAAAATTCTTATTTGATACGGGAGCAAATACATCTTTCATTTTGGCATGTTTTGTAGAGAGATTAGGAAACCAATACCATACGCTGCAACATCCCGTTAACATTAGGTCTGCTGGAGGAATAGTGGTAGTTACTCGCATTGCTATGGAGCAGATGATTACGATCTGTGACTGTGTATATTACACAGATCTCCTTATCTTACCTTTAAGCGGATTAGATGTTATCCTAGGAATGGACTGGTTAACAAACCATGGAGCTATGATCAACTATGAGGAGAAAAGTATGTCAATTAGAGATCCTTATGGAGATTGTATCAAGTATTTTGGAGATAAGTATGTGGAAATTGGGAAAGGTTATCAGTCCAATGCATTGAAGGAAGTGAAACTTGAAGATATACATGTGATAAAAGAATTTCCGGACGAGTTAACAGGTTTGCCACCAGACAGAGAAGTGGACTTCACAATTGACCTAAAACCAGGAACATATCCAATTGCACAAAGACCCTACAAGATAGGACCCCAGGAGATGGCAAAATTAAAGGAACAGATAGATGATCTGTTAGCCAAAGGATTCATCAGAGAAAGCACATCACCGTGGGGAGCACCTATTATCTTTGTGGACAAGAGGGAAGGTGGCAAAAGTATGTGTGTAGATTTCAGAAATCTCAACAACATGATGATCAAGAACAAGTATCCGTTACCCAGGATTCAGGATTTGTTTGATCAAGTACTGGGAGCCGGCGTATTTTCCAAGTTGGATCTGAGATCAGGATACCATCAGATCAAAATGAAGCCGGAGGATATACCCAAGACTAGATTTGTTTCTCGATATGGGCATCACGAATACCTCGTGGTACCGTTCGGGTTAACGAATGCACCAGCTATCTTCATGAATTTGATGAACAAGATCTTCATGCCATATTTGGATAAGTTTGTGATAGTTTTTATTGACGGCATCTTGATATATTCTAGGAATAAGGAAGAACATGCAGAGCATCTGAGGATTGTTTTGCAAACTTTAAGGGAACATCAGCTCTATGCCCGATACAGTAAGTGTGAATTTTGGCTTGATGAAGTGAAATACATTGGGTATGTCATTACCTAGGATGGAATTGCAGTAGATCCTAGCAAAGTACAAGCAGTAACTGACTGGAAGTCACCCCAGAATGTGGGAGAAATTAGAAGTTTCTTAGGAATGGCAGGGTACTATCGGAAGTTTGTCGAGAACTTCTCAAAAATTGCCGCTCCCATGACCCAGTTGACGAGGAAAGGAGTGACATTCATATGGTCAGAGGATTGTGAAAATAGTTTCCAAGAGTTAAAGCATCGACTTACGTCTGCACCCATCATGACGGTGCCAGATAGTGAGAAGGATTATACAGTTTAGTATGATGATTCCAAGCAAGGACTTGGATGTGTGTTCATGCAAGATCAGAAAGTAATTGCATACGGATCAAGATAGTTGAAACCTCATGAAATCAACTATCTGACACATGATTTAGAGTTAGCAGCAGTTGTTTTTGCACTCAAATAATGGAGGCATTATCTCTATGGAGCAAGGTGTATGTTATACACGGATCATAAGAGCCTGAAGTATTTCTTTACTCAGAAGGAACTCAACATGAGACAACAAAGATGGGTAGAATGGATCAAGGATTATGACTTGACTATCGAACATACCATAGGAAAAGCCAATGTAGTAGCAGATGCATTGAGTCGAAAGGCAGCAGATCAACATGCCAATACCATAATGTTGTCTGTGAGAATGCCACGGGCAATGGAGCAACTCAGTTTCGAGTTCATAACCCCTGAAAGGAGAGAAAGTCTGTTGGCTATGGAAATACAACCAGAATTACCGGACATCATCAGGACAAGGCAGAAGGAAGATGTATTCATCGTAGAGGAAATCCAAAGGATCACTGGTGGGAAACCATCAGTATTCACACTGAAGGAAGATGGATCATTATGGTTCCAGGGAAGAATTTGTGTGCCCAATGTCTCAGAGATCAAGAATATGATACTTAAGGAAGCTCACCAGACCCCATATACAATACATTCCGGGAGTACTAAGATGTATATGGATTTGAAAAGCACATTCTGGTGGAACAACATGAAGAGAGAGATAGCCAAGTATGTAGCTGAATGTCATACGTGTCAGCAAGTCAAGGCTAAGCACCAGAACCTAGTAGGATTGCTACAGCCGTTACCGATACCAGAATGGAAGTGGGATGAGATAGGAATGGATTTTGTTACTGGATTACCAATGACCAAGAAACACAAGGATGCATTTTGGGTTATCGTATACCGACTAACCAAAAGTGCTCACTTCTTGGCCATCAAACAGACTGATATCGGAGAGAAGTTAATCCAGCAGTATGTTGATGAAGTTGCCAGTAAACATGGAGTTCCGAAGAAGATATGGTCGGATCGAGGATCGATCTTTACCTCCACCTTTTGGAAGAAGTTGCAAGCAGCTTTAGGATCGGAATTGGAGTATATCACTGCTTATCACCCACAGACTGGAGGGCAAACCGAAAGGACTAATCAGATTCTCGAAGCATGCTGAGAGCTTGTGCTCTAGACTTTGGAGGATCATGGGATGAACATTTGCCATTAGCAGAGTTTTCATACAACAACAGTTACCAAAGCAGCATCAAGATGGCACCGTTCGAGGCATTATACAGAAGGAAATGCAGATCACCGATATGTTGGTTTGAAACAGGAGAAAACAAAGAGTTTGAGCCAGATTACATCAGTGAGAGACAGGACATTATCAATATCATCCGTGATCGTATGAAAGTAGCTCAAAGTCGACAAAAGAGTTATGCTGATTTGAAACGAAGGAAATGGGAACCACAGATAGAGGACTTAGTCTATCTTAGAGTTAGCCCGTTGAAAGGAGTAAGAAGGTTCGGGATCAAGGGAAATTTGAGTCCCCGGTATATTGGACCATTCCGCATCTTAAGTCATAAAGGCGCAGTAGCATATGAGTTGGAATTGCCACAAGAGTTGTCACAAGTACACAATGTATTCCACGTCTCACAGCTCCAAAAGTGTTTAAGACCACCAGAAGAACCATTGCCCCATCAAGAGATTGAACTGCAACCAGACTTAACCTATGTGGAACAACCAACAAAGATCCTTGGCGAGAACTGGAAGAGGTTGAGAAATAGAGTCATTAAGTATTTGCAAGGTCCAATGGAAGAATCACCCAGCTCGAGAAGCGACGTGGGAGATGGATGATGATCTTCGGAGAGATTACCCTTGTCTCTTCAGGTATGATCTTATCAATTCCGAGGACAGAATTACTTTAAGGAGGGGAGCCTGTAACGACCCGTAGTTTGAGAGAGCGGGGAATTTTTTTTCGAATGTTATTTGCATTCATGCATATAAGTTGGGGTTATTATCAACTTGCATCTCAAAAAACAAAACAAACTTGCATTCAAATCACCAAGTTAAATTTGCATTTCAAATAATTTGGACATGACCTTTGCTCTTATTTATAGTTTTGGGTTCAAATTAAATTCAAATAAGATAAAAGGACTTCAGTGCATAAGTTCCAATCAATTATGAATTGGAATTGCATTTAATATAAACCTGGAACAATAAAGAAAATTAAAGCTTTATTGATAATTGGATAAATATCACAGAGTTATATTACATGTGAAACACATAAATATTTAATAAAAGAATACATTCTTGAATTACGAAAGAATTCAGGAAAGACAACCTAAAATAAATTATTATTCCTAAACTATCTTATCTAAGATCTTGATTTTAATCTTGATCTTCTTTTCCTTCTTTTCTTCACAAACTTCAAACATAAACACTAGAAAGAGTTTTGGGTTAGCACTAGTAATAGCAAAACCTTTGTCCAGTGACAATAGATATGAGCCACTGTTCAACCTCATAATAAAAGCCATGAGTAGATATATACCAAACCCAGCCGGCCAGGACCAAGTTCCCAAGAAAATTAGCGAGCTAGCAGCTTACAAGATAGGCATCAAGGAGAGCTTGACACCAGCAAGCAGGTGCTGTCAACACCACCAGCACCAAAGACTCATGCAAGGACATCACAAGCAGCACACACAACAAGCACACAACTGAGTCACCCATCTAGAGCACTATAAAGAGAGCAACCCAGCCATAGTGAGAGTTTGATAGCCACTGGTACAACTGTACCAAACAGGAGTTGGAACAAACCCAAAGCTGAGAACTAGAGTGAAGCAGCAAGAAGGTGCAGGCTAACCACAAGAAGGAAGATAATCGGAGCCTCAAGACCAAGCTACTCGGATAACAAATATAGACAAAATTAAATAACACAACTCCAGGAACTAAAGTAGCATTTTCCAATTAACTAAATCCAAAAACTGTATAATCTGTGAGTAAATCAACTTGTAGTGGGAACTACAACAAGTTAAATAAAATAGCCATAGATTATATGATTACTGTACTGAACCAAGAAGCTTCATCAATACAGAATTCTTCAGTTAACAGGAACAACAAATCCATATAGGAGCAAACAACAAATTAAGTACTGCCACTGACCAACTTAGCAAATCTACAGCAGCTCATACCACGAGAGCATCACATGAGCACATAAATAAAGCAAATACACATGGGAAGCTACTGACATACACTAGAACAACATGAATGACCACCATAGAGCTCCAGTAGGAGTTGATGCTTGATTACAACATCTAGCAGCAACTAGTTGAACCCCACATCTAACCCAAATCATAGCCAAGGCCATGCAGGAGCAAAACAAATGAAGATGGAATAGGGAGGAGCTCACCCAAGGAAGTTTGTAGCCGTAGTGATGTAGGGTGAAACCCTAGATGGCCGATCTTTCACGAAATGGAGGGATCCAACGATGAACACGAAGAACACAAAGGGGAATCACGATCAAGAACAAGTCCAATCACACATCCACTAGACAATCAAACACACAAGGTCACAAGGTACATGAACAACGAAGGGAAAGATACAAGGTAAAGTTCATCCCAAATCCAAAGGAGATGGGGGCTTGAATCCTAGAAGGATCTTCTCCATGAGGAGGTCTTGAATCTGTCGTGGATCTTCTCCGTAGAGGGGCCGCAGTCTCTCCTAGGAGTAGAACCACTAAGATGAGCAAAGCTCTAGTCTAAAATGAGCTATCACATTTGCTAACCCTAAAATGGTGGAGGTGGAGGAGTATATATAGTCTAGGGCCACCAAGGGGTAAGTGAGGGGCGAAAGGGATACATGGGCCTCGGGCCCGGACACTGTACGCAGACAGGTACTAGTCGTCCGCTCGACACTAGACGTCCGTTGGCTCGGGAGGGACCGGACGTCCGGTATCTCTCGGACTTCCGGTATTTTCCTCTGTTTGGGTTCTGTTGCAAATGTCACGGACGTCCGGTGGCCTCCGGTCGTCCGGTCGCCTGTGAGTCGCCGTTCGTTCGGTAGAGGCCGGACGTGCGGAGCCTGTAGCTTTTCCAGCAGCTCCGTTTCTTCCGTCTTCTCTTCCACGCTTCCCCCGCGGATGGTGTAGGTGATCCTTGGCGCTTGCACTCCTCCTCATCATCCGTGAAGCTCCGACAATACCTATGCATGCACACGAGAGGAGTGTCAAGTAGTATACCATCCTCGAAGGGGTCAAGTGAACACGTGTAAAGGAGACGATTCACCTTTAAGTATGAGAAGTAGAGGTCACATGTGTCACTTGCCAAACGGACTCTTGGCATGGTGATGTCCATTGGATGCTCCGCATCATCCCCTCCCCCTTGGGAAAGATCCGACCTCGGATCAAAAACCAAATCACCATGGGAAAGAGATGGCGTCGTCGTGTAGATGTGGACGATCACGAAGTACTCATCATCTTGAAGCTCTACATGTGCACTCTCCAATGTCTCATCGTCTAGTGATTCCTTCAAAAGGAACAAGGACAACAAACACTTGGAAAAACTAATGTGGTTAGCGTTAGTGCAAAACCAAGCATTGAAGAGGTGATTCATCAAACAAGTGTTGTCATCAAGCATAGCATAAGGTGTGACAAAGAAGTGTGGCATGGGAAATAAGCATATAAGTTGAGCACAATCAAGGACATCATTGAAACAAGCGCGCAAGAGTGAGGTAGAGATGCAAATAGGTGTGACAAGTGAAGAAGCATCTACCTCATGGTCATAGAAAACAAGCACAAAGCGCTCAATGAAAGGTCTATGGTAGGCATAGGAATCATTCACAACACCACATAAGAGTAGACTTCTAAACACATGGGGTAAGTGCAAGACAATCCGAGCATAACATGCACAAGGTGTAGTGAACATAGTGTGGCACTCAACACAATAGAAAGAGCTATTGTTCAACATGTGTGAGGCAATCAAGTCAATCATGTGAAAAGCAATGGGACATGGCATATGTGAAGAGATGGCATTGTTGCAACCAAGCATATGATAGGGACAAGTAATCCAAGAATTGGATGCAACACACAAGGCATATATATCATGAGGCCTGGCAATGTGGTGATCATGAATCAAAGAAATATCACTAACATGTGCGCAATCAAGTGGTCCAAGATGACAAATAAGTCTCATGGTGCAAGCAACACAAGTAGTGTGATCCACAATATGCACGCGCATGGTTTTTGGTTTCTCGAAAGAGAAGGATATCACCTTGAAAGCATGTCCTTGTGCATTCTTCACAATACCGAAGCACAAGCAAGTGCGATGTAGAAGCGTCGTGGTAGAAGGTGGTTCACTCTCAAGAGCTCGAATGCTCAACTCACGTGAAGTGGAAGTCGACACGAAGTCCAAGTATCCTACACATGCACACAACAAAACAAAGAATGTATGCGCATGGTAGATAAACACATCATCCATCTTGATGGTTCTGATCTCTTGCACATAACCATTAGGATCAAAAGTGCATGAATAATATGATGCAACAATGGCTATATTCATGGCACTAGGCATATGGTGCAAAGAGGTAAGACAAGCAAGCTTCACAAGAATTGTGTCAAAATCTCCAAATAAATGCGAGAATGCTATGGGGGCAATCTCATTGGCAAGACTAAAATCATGGTTCGCTCAATGCATGGACAATCATATAGCATGAGAGAGGCAACATGTGGAGACATATGACAACAAGCAATATCAATCATGTGCAAAGCATGGCAATGGTGGCTATCAACCGCATGAAATGAGCATGTATGTATCTTGGGTGATGCACTACATGAAGCAAGCATGGAGATCAAGTTGTGCAAACTAGTGGAGCGAAGATGCAACACACTAGGAGAAGGCATGGCAATCATGTCATGTGAGCAAATAGTAGATGTAGGCAATGCGCATGACATATCGCAAGCACGGTCACAAATCAAGATCAAAGCATCATAATAGGCTTGGGGTGCAAAGGAATCATGGCAATAACAAGTGATATCTCCACCAAGCTTGCAAAGACACATACAAGTATGAGAATCAATCATCATGTGTAATGCAAAGCATGGGTCACAAATGCATGGCAAAGGCAAAGGAATTGGCATATCATGCAATGTGAACATGGCAATATGGGCAAATGATACATAATGAACAATTAGCCATAACCATGTGAGGGCCATGTAGAAGAAATGTGCGAAGTCTTTGCGCAAAGGGAGTGGTGGGAAGGACAATCCACGGGATCCGAAGTCGTCGTTGCTCTTGCGAGGTTGATGAGTATGCATGTGTACCTACACAAAAGAGACAAAAACCAAAGAAATTGTGCGCGTGGTAAATGTACACATCATCCATCATGATGTGTGTGTGCATGTGTGAGTTAGCACAAGATATGCATCGCTCAAAGAAATTTGATGCATGGTATAAGAACATGTCATCCATCATGAATGAATAGTTATTGTGTATAGCATGATGTGGATGCAAATTGAGCATAAAATTATATGGCACATCTATAGCATGTTCATTCATGGTGAGCGTATGGTGCATATAAGGATTGGGATCATGCAATGGATGGGATGGATCAAAATCTCCTAATATGTATGAGGAAACTATGGGGGTCTCCTCATGAGCAATATCGAAAGCATAATATGGAGAAGTGGAACAACATCCAAAACAATGAATGTCCGAGGCTAGGTAATCATGGCATGTCATATGATGGATATGATGCAAAGGAAGCATGTCAATATCATCACAAGAAAAACAAATGCCAATAACCATGGGCTTTTCCTCTATGCAGAAGTGCAAATTGGATTTATCTTAATGGCATATGCATAGTTACTACGATGAGATTGCAAATGTGACATATTGTTGATCTCATGCATAGCATACGACAAGTCAAGCGGGATGTCAAACATGATGTGGCCAATAGAATTATCACAAGAAATCCTATGCAACATGGCATCACAACTAATAGACTCCACATGGCAATCATCAAACTCATCATAAATGGGCAAATAATCGCATGGGGAAATCATACTAGCACAAAGCATGGCAATAGGTGGATCAACATCATGCAAGCAATCAAAGTTAACATAGTCCACTAGTGGGACGAGAGCATCACCTTCACCTTTGTTACCTTTCTCATTCCACTCATGTGGTGTAGGTGAGGTGGAAAAGACAAAAAGGTGGTCATCATCTTCATCTTGATGGAACCATGTGGGGGGTGCATCATATTCCACCATGGCCATCGTCTTGTCCAATGGAAGGACGAAGTCGTCGAGGATCAGCATGTCATTATATGTGGGACCTAGCACCAAATGAGAAGACACAATAGAGTTAGAGGTCAAGTCGTTAGTGTTGAAAGTGGCCTCACATGACCTATCAACTATCTCGCTCTCTCTATGTGGTGGCTCACTCACTCCCTCAAGGTAGGTGCACTCAAACTCACATATGGTGGAGTCACTCATCTCACTCAAGTGGTGGGGGTTGTGGCTCTCTTCACATGGGAATCGGGGCAGCTCATCATATATGGGGCTAGTGGTGAACTCGCTTTCACTCTCAATATGGTGGCACAAGTCACTCAAGTCATCATACGTCGCCGTGGTCGAAGGGAAAATCCCATGCTTAACCATCTCCTCATCGTCGCCGTGGATGAAGGCCGAAGCTGTCACATCATCACTCTCCTCCATCACCAAAGGGAAAATCCCATGCTCGATCATCTCGTCATTGTCGCCGTGGATGAAGGCCGAATATGGCACATCGTCACTCTCGCCTCCTAAGATGGAAGCATCATCCTTGCTCGTCACCATGTCGTTCGCCTCCGAAGCTTGGTGATGGGCCTCGAACCCCTCGTTGGTTACCCCAAGTGGAAGGTGTAAGATGCAGTATGTAGAAGTGTTTTCCCTTAGCAAAGATACCAAGGATCGAATCCCCAGAGACTCCTAGGTTCAACAAGTAGGTGTCAACTGCTAACGGCGCGTATTAGCAATCAACGTGGACCTGCACACAGATACAAATAACTTTGCTCCCAACGAGTACAAAGAGGTTGTCAATCCTTCCGGCCTTGTAGTTCACAAAGGGTTAAAAGCAAATGATAGTAGTGATAGATAGTGTTTTGCAATAGTAAATAAAAGCGAAAAAGTAAATAGTGGATGTGATCAATGATGGTAATATGGACCGGAGTCTCATGATGTTCACTAGTGATGTCTCTCTCCCAAAAGACGATAAAACAGCTATGTGAGGTAAACAAATTACAGCTGGGCAATTGACAGGACCACGAACGCAAACCAATGCTGATTACATTGCAAGAAAGGTTGAGGTTCAAAGCATGGGCGGTACGCCAAAGTAAGTAGACCGAAATCCATCAATATCTACTACTAATCATCCACCTTGAGATATCTATCCAGAACATCTCGATGGTATTAAGTTGCGAGTCCCACCCATAGTGTAAACTCAATGCAACAGACAACTGCATTAAAAGAACTTTGCGTAAAGTAAACAATCCTTGCACCCGCGGGCACAAACACCGTTGTTTTCCCCCTTGTGGCAACATCACATCCCCTAGACTCATGTTTCTGTCACTCAAGCTAGTCATCGAGGGGCATGAACCCACAATCGAGCATAACGTTCCCTCTTGGAGTCACTACGTATTACTTGGCCAAAGCAATAAATAACAACGGAGAACATGCAAGAATTACTTATGAACATAAATATAAAAGAAGTAGATCAAATATATTACTCAAGATCAATCTGAACATAATCTCACAATCCATCAGATCCCAGCAAACTCAACATAGCAACAGCATAAGGATTACATAGGTGCCTCGATCATGTAGGGCAGCTCACGAGGACTAATTAGTGAAGCACAAGAACGGGAGGAGAACATCACATAGCTACTAGTCATGGACTCATGGTCCAAGGGAGACTACTCACGAGTCATCCCGGAGGCGTCCATGGTGGTGGAGAAGCTCCCGGTGGTGATCCTCCCCTCCGGCAGGGTGCCGGGAAGAGTTCTCCTGGTGCTCCCGATCTTGGAAGCGGCGGCGGCGGCGGAACAGAGATGGGATCGCGAAAAGAGTTTCTGTTCTGAGGGTTTCGGAGGACGCTTCAAATATATGCCAAAGGGGAGCATCGGGGAAGCTTCGGGGGGCCCAGGCGCCCCCCCCC
>LR738712.1:370187122-370262356 GCA_902687465.1 Secale cereale | reverse complement strand
GCTGATTTTTTATATAATTTTTCTGGATTTTTCCTGGCAGTTCTCGTAACGTGAAAACCTGAAATACAAAAACAGCCGAAAACAAAAACTGGCACTGGGGTGCACTGGATTAGTAAGTTAGTCCAAATATGATCAAAAGTGTATGGAAGTGTATGAATATCATAGCAATATCACCCAAAAGTGGCATGGAGCAAGCAGAAATTATAGATACGTTTTGGACGTATCAACATCCCCAAGCTTAATTCCTGCTCGTCCTCAAGTAGGTAAATGATAACAAGAATAATTTCTGTGGTGACATGCTATTAACCATATAGGACTTATTCATAGTCATATGACAAAAGCTTACTGAGACAATGATTCTATAGTAATTAAGTTGCCTCATGAGAAAATCACAAATGACTGAAAGTTTTACAACATGAAATTGAAGCATCAAAAAGATTTGCAATGAACATGATGTGCAAATATGATAAAGTGATATCTAGCTTGCCCCCTTTAGTGAAGCAAAACATAAATGCACGGGCACCTTCAAGGTTTAAGTGATGACTAGATACAATGATTTCAAAGTAAACGATATCACAATCATGCAAAAGACAATGCTACTTTGGGACAATGCACATTACACTCAGAATGACAATCATGCTCTCAGTAGTTGGTGCTTGAAGAAATGGTTATGTGCTAGAACTTTTTATTTTTAAAAACATGGAAGCAATTTTGTCAACGGCAGTAGTACTTCATATGTGTCATGTATAAGACATCCTATAAGTTGCAAGCCTCATGCATCGAATACCAATAGTGCTCGCACCTTGTCCTAATTAGCTCGGATTTCCATGGGTTATCATTGAATTACATATGTTTCAACCAAGTGTCACAAAGGGGTACCTCTATGCCACCTGTACAAAGGTCCAAGGACATAAATCGCATTTGATTTCTCGTTTTTGATAGATCTCAACTTGAGGACATCCATACCGGGATAACATAGAAAATAGATGATGGACTCCTCTTAAACGCATAAGCATATTCTCATAAGAGATTGAGAATTATGTCCAAGCTAAAACTTCCACCATGATACATGGCTTTGGTTGGCGGCCCAATGTTCTTCTCTAACAATATGCATATTCATTCAACCCACGGCAAATCACCCTTACTTCAGACAAGACGAACATGCATAGCAACTCACATGATATTCAAAAAAAGTGTGACAGTTGATGGCATCCCCAAAAACATGGTTACCGCTCAGCAAGCAACTTATAAGAAATAAGATACATAGGCAACATATTCTTTACCACAATAGTTTTTAAGCTACTTTCCCATGAGCTATGTATTGCAAAGTTAGTTTGCTTAGTACAGGTGGAGGTTAGTAAAAGACTGGGAGCGACCAACTAAGAGAGCAATGACGGTCATAATCATGCAGAGCGACAAAGCAATATTGAATCAGGCATGGTAGTTATATCGCTACTCGGAAATAAAAGATCATCAAGGCTTGACAGACTTTCTTTACAGTCTTAAATATGCGTGAGCATACGCCAAGTCAATCAAAATAAATTCTCGAAGGAAGATATTACTAAACCATACCACATCATTGGCAAACAAATCAAGTTGGTATTCCAATAACACATTGGGAATCCCCCAGCTATTTGAGATTAACCATAAGAAAACCTGAACTACTAAGCATCATTATGCACGTAGCATATTTATCATAGACACATTAACCAATGCAATGGAAGCAAACACTCTTAATTAGATGAGCATGATAATTAAAAAGAGTTCAAGCAACCAACTAAACAAAAGCTCTTTGAAAAGATAAGCATGAATATTAAGAGCAGAGCATGATAGTAGCTATTAAAAGACAAAGAACACACACAGCAAAGATAGACATGAAAATTCTATGTTATGTTCTAGATAGAGGTGGAGTGTGTTTCTCTCCCACATAAAGAATGCTGAGTTCTGACTCGTTATGAAAAACTAAAAAGAAAACTAAAAGCAAGACGCTCCAAGCATAGCACATAACACATGAAGTGATAAAAATATAGCGAAACGAAAGACGAACTGATAAAGTTGATGGAGAAGGGGATGCACGGGGGCATCCCCAAGCTTAGACGCTTGAGTCTCCTTGAATATTTCTTGGGGGTGCACGGGGGCATCCCCAAGCTTGAGCGCTTGACACTCCTGAATCTTTTTATCATCTTCCCTCGCACACTTCAAAACTCCCTTCATACATAACTCATTGTAATCTGATTAGCGAGGTTAGTACCCTTAATAAAATAATTATACCTTGCTGGAAATAAAGATATTCTTGAAGTTCTACTATTTCTCAAGATTTCCAAAAGGTTTTTGCAAAGAAAAAGCAAGCTCTTCATTTGCAAAATGAAGGAAAGGCAAAACAGGACAGAATCTGTGAAAAACAGAACAGCAGGTAGTAATTGATCTGTTCGGGATACTTCTGCAACTCAAATCAAAAAACTCAGAACATAAGCACGAAAGACAATTATATAGAGAACGCCGTCGAAAAAATTCAGACCAAAAAGATGATCTGGTGATTTTATACGAATTTTTCTATCCAAGGGCAGAATCTGTTTCCTGGACAGCACCTCACAACTTTTGAACTTTCTAGCAATTAGAGGCTATACTTGGCACAAATATGAAAAGCAAAGATACAATGATGATGCTACAGCAGTAAAAAACATCAAGACACAACAAAAGCAAAAAAATTATTCATGTGGGCTGCCTCCCAAAAGCGCTTTCTTTTATGCCTTTAAGCTAGGCATAATGCATAGAGATCAAGTTTTATCAAGAGTAAAAGAATAGCTAGCCCGTACAACGGACTCAAAAGGTAACTTGATCTTCTTTCGAGGGAAGTGTTCCATCCCTTTCTTGAGAGGAAACTGAAATTTTATATTACCCTCTTTCATGTCAATGATAGCACCAACGGTGCGTAAAAAGGGACGTCCCAAAATAATTGGACATGAAGGATCACATTTAATATCCATAATAGTAAAATCAACGGGAACATAATTATCATTGACAACGATAAGAACATCGTCGATCATCCCCAAAGGTTTCTTTATGGAAGAATCAACGAGACGAACACCAAAAGAACAAGAATCATAAGGTTTCAATTTAAGCATATCATATAGTCTTTTGGGCATAATAGAAGCATTGGCTACAATATCACATAAAGCATAGCATGAGAAGTTGTTTATCTTAATTTTAATCATAGGATCCCAACCATCCTCTAGCTTCCTAGGTATGGAGGCTTCTACTCTAAGTTTATCCTCCCTAGCTTTGATGAGAGCATTAGTGATATGCTCTGTGAAGGCAAGATTAAGCGTGCTAGTGTGGGGATCTTTGGCCATTCCTTGTAGAAAGGTGACAACTTCTGAAATACTACAATTATCAAAATCAATTTTATCATTAGTGGGTAGAATTGTAGTGTCATCCTCTTTGTTTGAATCGCTCTCTATTATAAGAGTCTGAACATCTTCCCAAGTTTGGGGAAGCTTAGGAGCAATTTTAAACTGAGGCTCATACTCTTTTCCTGGAAGACCATGCCATGGGCATAACCCTCCGTCAAGACTAATATAATCACAAGGTTTATTACTTTTGTAGATCCCGACAGTGGTAATTGGGGTAATGGAAGAAGGGGTGTACTCCTCCCATTTAGTGTTTTTGGTAGAACCCATAATAGCAAGCAAGCAAGATAACTATTTTTGTGATTTTCGATAAAAGGAACTAAAGCAAAAACTGAAAGGTAAACTAACAAGACTAAAAACAAAGGTAAAAGATAGCGTGCAACTCCCCTATCCTGAAGAGTGGAGTCCCCGGCAACGGCGCCAGAAAATACTCCTTGATGGGCCTCGAACCCCTCATTGGTTACCCCAAGTGGAAGGTGTAAGATGTAGTATGTAGAAGTGTTTTCCCTTAGCAAAGATACCAAGGATCGAATCCCCAGAGACTCCTAGGTTCAACAAGTAGGTGTCAACTGCTAACGGCGCGTATTAGCAATCAACGTGGACCTGCACACAGATACAAATAACTTTGCTCCCAACGAGTACAGAGAGGTTGTCAATCCCTCCGGCCTTGTAGTTCACAAAGGGTTAAAAGCAAATGATAGTAGTGATAGATAGTGTTTTGCAATAGTAAATAAAAGCGAAAAAGTAAATAGTGGATGTGATCAATGATGGTAATATGGACCGGAGTCTCATGATGTTCACTAGTGATGTCTCTCTCCCAAAAGACGATAAAACAACTATGTGAGGTAAACAAATTACAGCTGGGCAATTGACAGGACCACGAACGCAAACCAATGCTGATTACATTGCAAGAAAGGTTGAGGTTCAAAGCATGGGCGGTACGTCAAAGTAAGTAGACCGAAATCCATCAATATCTACTACTAATCATCCACCTTGAGATATCTATCCAGAACATCTCGCTGGTATTAAGTTGCGAGTCCCACCCATAGTGTAAACTCAATGCAACAGACAACTGCATTAAAAGAACTTTGCGTAAAGTAAACAATCCTTGCACCCGCGGGCACAAGCACCGTTGTTTTCCCCCTTGTGGCAACAGCACATCCCCTAGACTCATGTTTCTGTCACTCAAGCTAGTCATCGAGGGGCATGAACCCACAATCGAGCATAACGTTCCCTCTTGGAGTCACTACGTATTACTTGGCCAAAGCAATAAATAACAACGGAGAACATGCAAAAATTACTTATGAACATAAATATAAAAGAAGTAGATCAAATATATTACTCAAGATCAATCTGAACATAATCTCACAATCCATCGGATCCCAGCAAACTCAACATAGCAACAGCATAAGGATTACATAGGTGCCTCGAACATGTAGGGCAGCTCACGAGGACTAATTAGTGAAGCACAAGAACGGGAGGATAACATCACATAGCTACTGGTCATGGACTCATGGTCCAAGGGAGACTACTCACGGGTCATCCGGGAGGCGTCCATGGTGGTGGAGAAGCTCCCGGTGGTGATCCTCCCCTCCGGCAGGGTGCCGGGAAGAGCTCTCCTGGTGCTCCCGATCTTGGAAGCGGCGGCGGCGGCGGAACAGAGATGGGATCACGAAAAGAGTTTTTGTTCTGAGGGTTTCGGAGGACGCTTCAAATATATGCCAAAGGGGAGCATCGGGGAAGCTTCGGGGGGCCCAGGCCCCCCCCGGCGCGGCCCAGGGGGGGGGGGCGCGCCGCCAGGACGCCTGGAGCCCTGGTGCCCCCCCCCGGCTGCCCTTCGGACGCACGGTAGTTCCCGAAACGCTGATTTTTTATATAATTTTTCTGGATTTTTCCTGGCAGTTCTCGTAACGTGAAAACCTGAAATACAAAAACAGCCGAAAACAGAAACTGGCACTGGGGTGCAATGGATTAGTAAGTTAGTCCAAATATGATCAAAAGTGTATGGAAGTGTATGAATATCATAGCAATATCACCCAAAAGTGGCATGGAGCAAGCAGAAATTATAGATACGTTTTGGACGTATCACTTGGTCCTTGAATCGCTCCGTAGTCGTAGTCGTCGCCGCATCGTCTTGAAAAAGAGTCGAAGTAGACTCGACATCATCAATGCCACAAAGAGGGATTGCGGTGGAGTCAAACTTTGGAGCGTCGTCTTGGAGCTCGTTGGGCTTGGACATCATGGTGGTACTACCCTCATGCTCGCCGTCTTGGAGCTTGGTCTTCGAGAAGTTTTCTTGCGGTGGAGAAGCCTTGGCCTTCATTAGTTCTTGTTCCGCCTTGAGAGCAACAATGTAGTTGTCGTCGAGGGACTTGTAGTTCTCGAGGAAGATAGTCTTGGAGATGTTGTTGTTCAATCCCATCATGAAGTGGAACTTCATCGAAATGGGGTCGTCCACGCCGGCTCGTCGCAAGGCCATCTTCATCTCCTTGTAGTACTTGTCAATGGACTTGGATCCTTGTATGGTGTTCTCCAATTGGCGTAGAAGTTGTTCCGTGTAAGTGGGAGGCACGAACTCTCGCCGCAAAGCTTTCTTCGTCTTCGGCCAACTCATGTCATACTCCTCTGAAAGTGTGTGACACCACCATGTTGATGCGAAGTCATGGAAGTTTCTTGTGGCGCACTTCACTTGATCTTGGGGAGGAACTTGAAGTAGCATGAGGTAGTCGTCCATCAAGCGCTCCCACGCGAAATACTCCTCGGGTTCTTGAGTCCCATAGAAAGGAATCTCGTAGTCGTTGTCGAGGTCGTAGTAGCTCGTGGAAGTCGCGGACTTGAGCTTGGGGAGCTTCTCTTGAGCATAAGCTTGGGGTGCTTGTTGGCAAAGATGCCGTATGTCCAAAGGCGAAGATGCCTTGAACTCGCTTGGCGAAGATGCCAAGGTACATGGTGAAGTCGTTGAGCGGTTGTTGGTGTTGAGCTCATGACCTTCACATTCTTGTCGTTCATGGTGTCGATGCCGATGTGATCTCGCCGAAGATGGTAGCTCGGAAGGATGTGCACTAGAGCGTCTTCTCGAGGATGAGGGAGACCTCTTGTGGTTCTTGATGAGGGCTTTGAGCTCCTCCATTTGAGCATCCATGTTGGCGCACAAGTTGTTCGTCATGGCATCGAACTTGTCATTGTTGTTGTAGACCGAACATGAAATGCTTTGCCTATCCATCACAAGACTCGAGCAAAGGTGAGTAGGAGATGAGATAAACAATACCAAGTTACCTTTTCCCAAAGTTGCGGATGTATCCCGTTTCACTCAATGTGAAATGAAAGAATAGTGGAATTGGTACCGGACTTGTTCACTCACACCTATCAAGTAAAGCTTATCGAGTGGCTTGGTTAGGATAAGTGGCACAAAAATTTGATGCAAAATGTTAGAAATAGTCAATAATGTTGAAAGAGATTCACAAATTCGCAAATGTAACAAGTAGACCAATAGCAATATGTGGCACACAGAAACACACACACGGATAGATAAATGGGGTCGTGCAACCAAGGAATGAGCACAAAATGTGGAATCCACTGAAAACGCTCGTGTTGCACAACTCAAGAGAGACGCTAGCACGATTGCTCAATAGGCGGATACGACACTTGTGCACAACCTATAAGATGCAAAATGTATCAACTTCCTATCACAAGTATGCTATGTGTATGATGTTCCGGTGCTTTTAGCACAAGATGATCCAAGATGATCAAGTATGATATCATATGATGCGATGCTATGTCTCTTGCTTACAAGCTTCTTTGTCTTTCTCTTTTTCCTTAAAAGCTTTATTCTCTCTCTTTTTTGTATATGGCCACGATGCACAAACCAAGATAGCAATTGTGTATATGCGGGAACAATCTTGTGACACAAGGAGTGATATGATGATACCAATATGATATGGTATGTATGCAATGGAAAGCGGATCGATGATCACTAATGTGCACAATTAACGTTGCCCGCAATACTCAAAGGCTAGTCTCGATAGGCAAGTGACGCAAAATGGGCTAGGGGTTAACAATGAAATTGCAAGGGGAATATAAAATGATGTCGTCAAGGTTACCGTCCGTGTCGATGATGAGAGGTGGTGCTCTTGATGTAGACCCGTTCCTAATTAGCCGAAACACCTTAGGAAACCGAAAAACCACAACTCAAAATCTCAAGGACAAATGTCAAATGGTGGTAGCGGCAATGCCGCGGTGGTTGCAGAAGTGGAATGATGGGCTATACACGACGTCGGAGTTGAAGTCACGGTCCCTAAGTAGCCGAAACACCTTAGGAGACACGAGCCACAACTGAAACAAGCTCAACAAAATTGGGTTAGGTTGGGTTGGTAATGTATAGTGGGCTAGGCTATGCGGAAGTGGTGGTGGTGGTTGATGAAGAAGCAATTGTACCTAAGTAGCCTAAACACCTTAGGAGACTCAAATCACTACTCAAGCAACCACAAATGCTATGGGGAATAAAATGGGTTAGGTTGCGGAAGGCTATGGTGGCTATGCGGATGATATGGTGGAAGGCCTAGGCAAACTTTCCAAATTTGACAAAATTTGATGGAGTCAAAAGAATATGGTGGTATTTTTGTGTGAAGGGGGATGTCAAAAGCTTCAAAACGAGCTCAAGAACATCGAAATCGGAGTTCGTATGAATTAGTTATGACCAAAACAAAAATCAGCCGAAGTCTAAAACTACAGGTACCGGACGTCCGGAAAGTGACGGACGACCGGTGACCGGTCGTCCCGTCGGGCTCGGAAATCCGCTAATTTCATTCTGTTGGGTGGTGCCAGTCGTCCGGTCAGTTGCGGACGTCCGGTGCTTCGGGAGGGTCCGGACGTCCGGTAAAATACCGGTCGTCCGGTGGGTCGGGGTCAACGCGAGATTTGAGCTCCGGGACGCGATTTTGGGCGGAATTTGATGATTTTGGGCTCGAAATAGATGAGATTTCGTGGGTGAAAGATGGGGAAACTTGGGGAAATGCTATATCCACTTGAAACCAAGCAAATCCATGTATCAAAATCAACAAAACATCATCAAAGCAACGAATCACAAAAAAAATTGGGGCTATTTTTTATGGGAATTTTCGAAATTTAGGACGAAATCACACAAAAGAAGGCTAGAAAACGGTGGAGGGGATCCAAATTCGTGAGAAACCTTGCTCTTGATACCATAATGATGTAGGGTGGAACCCTAGATGGCCGATCTTTCACGAAATGGAGGGATCCAACGATGAACACGAAGAACACAAAGGGGAATCACGATCAAGAACAAGTCCAATCACACATCCACTAGACAATCAAACACACAAAGTCACAAGGTACATGAACAACAAAGGGAAAGATACAAGGTAAAGTTCATCCCAAATCCAAAGGAGATGGGGGCTTGAATCCTAGAAGGATCTTCTCCGTGAGGAGGTCTTGAATCCGTTGTGGATCTTCTCCGTAGAGGGGCCGCAGTCTCTCCTAGGAGTAGAACCACTAAGATGAGCAAAGCTCTAGTCTAAAATGAGCTATCACATTTGCTAACCCTAAAATGATGGAGGTGAAGGAGTATATATAGTGTAGGGCCACCAAGGGGTAAGTGAGGGGCGAAAGGGATACATGTGCCTCGGGCCCGGACACTGTACGCACACAGGTACATGCCGTCCGCTGGACACCGGACATCCGGTGGCTCGGGAAGGACCGAACGTCCGGTATCTCTCGGACTTTCGGTATTTTCCTCTATTTGGGTTATGTTGCCGATGTCACGGACGTCCGGTGGCCTCCGGTCGTCCGGTCGCCTGGGAGTCGCCGGTCGTCCGGTAGAGGCCGCACGTCCGGAGCCTGTAGCTTTTCCAGCAGCTCCGTTTCTTCCGTCTTCTCTTCCACGCTTCCCTCGCGGATGGTGTAGGTGATCCTTGGCACTTGCACTCCTCCTCATCATCCGTGAAGCTTCGACAATACCTATGCATACACACGAGAGGAGTGTCAAGTAGTATACCATCCTCAAAGGGGTCAAGTGAACACGTGTAAAGGAGACGATTCACCTTTAAGTATGAGAAGTAGAGGTCACACGTGTCACTTGCCAAACGGACTCTTGGCATGGTGATGTCCATAGGATGCTCCGCATCACGTAGAAGAGGCTCAGCCACACCACGGCTGTGGTGTCACAATCACCTCATCCAGGAGAGGGTCTGGAAGCCTCTGGACCACCACCACGACGACCAAGGCGAGCGCTGGGCGCGATGGCGCCACCCCGAGGGTAACACCACACTGAGCCGCCGCCCCAGGAGCACCACCGCGCCACGGTGAGCCGTTGGAGGCACCAGATGCACCTCGACGACGACCGGAGGGCCGTCGACGACAAGATCCGCCACCACCACCGAGACCTAAGACATAAAGGCCAAGGGAACCAGATGAGGAGGAAGCAATCGAAGGAACCGGTCGGATAGATGGATAGAGCAGCTCGAGAGGAAGCCGTACAGGGCCAGCACGTTGCCGGCGACCGCCGGAGACGGCCGGAATCGGCCGGCGACCGAGGCGGCGACAGTGAGGATTGAGCGAGAGAAGTACGAGAGGAAAAGTAGGTTGACGCGGTGGAGCTGGTAGAGCTCGCCGAGGAGCAGCAGCGGATGTGCTAGGCGCGCCGGAGACCGCGGGAGATGGCCTGAACAGCCGGGCGACCACAGCGGCGGCAAAGGAGATCAGGCAGAGGGAGCTCGGGATAGAGAGAGGGAGGAACGAGCGAGCGTAGGTGAGTTGCGTGCGTACGCTTCAGTCTACTCTAGCCACCTTGCGTACGTTTTTTTTTGCATGGTACTTTGCGTACGTGTTGGGCCGAACCCAACCATGGTGTGCGTACATTAGTATTGAACCATGCCTCCAAAACCATACATGTGTGTGCTACCTCAAGCTCTTGGATTAATTCACGTATAATACCATGTGCATTTCTACCTACACATATAAGTTCTAATTAGTACTAGTACATCACGTGTGTGTTAGACTAACCCAAACCAATACATGTGTGTTAACATTATAATTCAACTTAAATTGTAAAATAAATAAATATAGACAAAGTGCAAATTCACGTCTAAAAATATTTAATACAATCTTAAAATCAAGTATTTCAACTATGTTAATTAAAAATATTATTCTGTTGAGTAAGAAATAATAATAAAAGGAAAAAAGAATAAATAATCCACATAAAATCATAGAATTGAATACCAGGTATGACTCAACTAAATTGAATTATAAAACATCCAATTTCTTTGTATTATTATCAAATGCCCCAAGTTTCTATAATAATAATAATAATAATAATAATAATAATAATAAATTAATTAATTAATTAATTAAACACTTAAAATATAATGTATGGAAATAAGAGTTGACCATAATAATCTAATAAAAGAAATGTGCTAATAAATCCTTTGAGGGTTAAATGGGGAGAAAAACCATATCATCCTATGCATAATAGCATCTTGCAGATTTCTTGAAACATTAGTCCTTATCGGACTATATGTCGTTTTCAGAACCCGAGGCAACCGCGAGTCTCGAAGCCTCGAGTTACACTACCTATCAATCATCAGGCAAGTTCATACCTTGCATGTCTTTTGTTGATGCTTTCGTAAAAGCATCTTTACAATATTCTCTACTTGCATAATCTATTCATTGCATTGAATAAAATTATATTCATTACTATCAATTCATTGGTGGGCAGTGGAACTCAGGATGGTAACATGGTGGTAGAGTTCCATTGCACCGGGCTTAACAACCAAAGTCAATAGACATTCCAGCGCCGTAGCGATAGCATTGACCACGGAGCCTGGAATGGAACGGGCGAGTAAATAACTTTTCCTTATACTGATGTGCCCTTGCAAAGGTTCGCCGCGGGGCGTAAATCCGTATAAACGGCCCAGGGAGTCAATATATCCTGTCGGCTATGGGTGCCGTAAATACCCTATCGACAGAGGATCGTTAATCCTTTATCGCCAGGGCGGCGTAAATTCTCATCTGTCATGGGGCCGTATAAACCCTACCTATAGCAAATTTTGGGCAAAAGAAGGAATACCTCTCGAGCCAAGGGCAAGGGCATTGGTAAACATGGGAGAGTGAAAGGCTCGGATCTTAGACCCGGCCATGCATCATGGATGTGCAAGGTTACGGACCAGACAAAAGGGCTAAGTTAATAATTCGTGGATAAAGTAGTGCACCTCTGCAGAGTGTAATGAATTGTGGCTTGTCACTCCGTGATCTGGGAAAGATCTGCGAACGCCGCGGGAAAGGAGTCTATTGGAGATTCTAACAACCCACAAAGTCTGATGACTAAATGTTATAAGTAAAACTTGGTGCTACAGATATTTTGCAAAACCATTGCTGAGACCTATTTGGAATCAGTAGTAGCTATAGTGCATCTCCACCCATAATATCTATGAACTTGTTGAGTACCTCCTGTACTCATCCCTTGTACTATTTCCCTCCAGACTGTGAGTATTTGGAGGAGCTGCCGGAGGATCCCTATGTTGCTGGGGAGTACTTCTACCAAGAGCCAGACCTTTCCCGAGGAGTTGAAGGAGTCGAGTACATCATCGCCTATGGAGCCGACAACAGAGGAGAAGGATCTGAGCAGCAGCAACAACAAGAGTAGTGTAGAACTGTAGTAGCAGCCAGCTTGATCATGTGTGACATGATCTAAACCAAATAAGTGATCGCAGGATCAATAGTGGTACCCCGCATTTTGGTACCAGTAGTTCGAATCGTTTCAACGTTGGATCTTTGTTTGAATAAAGGTTGTAATATAATAATGGTTTGGACCCGATATGTTTCTGTTGTACACTCTGAGGGATATAAGGTTCATAAGACGGTGTCTTATGGGTGTTATATCAACGATAGGCATACTATACCATGCAGGGGTATGCTGGGTCACCGCACCCTGGTAATCGCTTTATCCAAGCTTTGTGAGTTTTGAATACAACGGTTGCCAATCACCACCTGCTGCTGGGTAAGAACTGTTAAGAATTTGAGATTTGCCCGACGGATTTGTGACGCCCCACCACCACCATTTTCTAGTAGTCTGTAGGATCATATTTTTGTGTGATTCTATTGCTGCTAACCTTGGCAGGATCACAAGTCGATGAGACTGACTGGGAGAGCATGACGAACAAGGAGTTGCGTGATAAATTTCAGCAAATGATGGGTCAATAGGTAGAAGATGTGATGACCAGTTTTGGCGACACACTAGCGAGTATGGATGGCATTGAGAAGTCAATTGACACCAAGTTGGATGCCAAATTCGCTGAAGTGCTTGCGCGTCTACCTCCACCTGCTGCACCATTGCAACAACAACAACAACAACAACAACCACCTTCACCTCGCGAAACAGCTCTCCGCAAAGTGAGCCATGTCCCTCTTGAGCCTGGCCAAACTATTGGTGCTGCTGTTGACACTTCTGTGGCTCCTGCTGTTGCTGAGGCGAAGGACGATTACGTGGGAGATTACGAGGATGAGGTTGATCAAAATCAGAACTACGTGCAATAACCAGCACCACAACCACCTGGTCGTCCACATGCAAATAATCGCAATGGTAGGGCTGCACCACACCCTCGGGTACGAGATCATGACCATCTCCCTAAACTAAAATTGAATATTCCACCATTTGAGGGTAGATATGTTCCTGATATATATCATACTTGGGAATTAGAAAGGGAACAACGTTTTACATGTTTAGAATATCCCGAGGAGAGACGTGTTGCTGCTGCTCTTTGTGCTTTCACTAGTTTTGCTTGTGTGTGGTGGTCTGAATATCGTAGGTTATATCCGAATAATATTCCAACTACTTGGGCTGCTTTGAAAACTGCTATGCATACTCGTTGGGTTCCACCTTATTATCAACGTGAATTACATAAAAAATTGCAGCGTTTATGACAAGTAAAAAAATTCTCGAGGAATATTATCAGGAATTACAAACTGGCCTCATTAGATGTGGTATTTTTGAGGATAATGAGGCTATGCTTGCACGTTTTATGGGTGGTTTGAATAGAGAGATTCAACATATTTTAGAGTATAAGGACTATAACAATATCACTCGTTTATTTCATGTTGCTTGCAAAGCTGAACGTGAAGTGCATGATCGACAAGCCTTGGCGCGAACTAATTTTTCTTCACGTGAAGTTGCACCACCGCCATCTTCATCCGTCACTTCTAGCCGTGATACAGGCAAGCAGGCACCACCACCATCAGCCAGGAGTACACCTTCCGGTCCTGCGCACAGCTCTTCTTCATCCATGGCATCCACAGGGCCAACACATGATGTTATATGTCGTCGTTGCACTGGTCGTGGTCACTATGCAAGAAAATTACCATCTTAGCGTGTCATGATTGCTACTAAGGATGGTGATTATGAGTCCGCTAGTGACTATGATGAGGAGATTTTAGCTCTTATTACACGTGAAAAACACGGTGGAGATGATTCTGAAAGTGAGACGCAATACATGGCTCCTGAAGACGCTGACATGAATGAATGTTTAGTTGCTCAACGTGTTTTGAGTGGGCAGGTCACACAGGCGGAGTAAAATCAGAGGCATAATTTGTTCCATACAAAGGGAGTTATGAAGGAACGTTCTATTCACGTCATCATAGATAGAGGGAGCTGCAACAACTTGGCTAGCATGGAGATGGTGGAAAAGCAATCTCTCATCACAAGACCACATCCAGATCCTTACTACATCCAATGGTTCAACAACTGTGGCAAGGTAAAGGTAACACGTACTGTTCGTGTGCATTTTAGTATCTCTACATATGCTGATTATGTTGATTGTGATGTGGTACCCATGCAAGCATGTTCCTTATTACTTGGTAGACCATGGTAATTTGATAAAAAAATCTATACACCATGGTAGAAACAATCAATATACTCTTGTTCATAAGGATAAACGTATTACTTTGCTTCCTATGTCTCCTGATTCCCTTTTGAAAGATGATATTAATAGAGCTAATAAAGCAAAATAGGAGCAAAATAAGAGTGAAAATCAGATTGTGGCAAAAGAATTTGAGCAAGAATGAAGCCTAATAACACACCATCATCTCATGTTGCATCTGAAATTAAATTAAAAAGTGGATGTTTACTTGCCACCAAATCTGATATTGGTGATCTAGATTTCAGCAAATCTATTTGCTATGCTTTTGTGTGCAAAGAGGCATTATTTTCATTCGAGGACGTGCCTTCTTCTTTGCCTCATGCTATCACTAACATTTTGCAGGAGTTCGCGGACGTTTTTCCACAAGACGTGCCACCGGGATTACCACCTATTCGAGGGATTGAGCATCAGATTGACTTAATTCCCGGTGCATCGCTACCCAACTGCGCACCATACCGTACCAATCCAGAGGAGACAAAGGAGATTATGTGTCAAGTACAGGAGCTACTTGACAAAGGATATATATACGCGAATCCCTTAGTCCTTGTGTTGTTCCTATTATTCTAGTGACAACAAAGGCTGGTACATTGCGTATGTGTGTTGATTGTAGAGGCATTAATAATATTACTATTTGTTATCGTCATCTGATTCCTAGGCTAGATGATATGCTTGATGAATTGAGTAGCTCTACAATATTATCCAAAGTTGATTTGCATAGTGGATACCATCAAATCCGTATGAAATTGGGAGATGAATGGAAAACAACATTTAAACCTAAGTTTGGATTATATGAGTAGCTAGTCATGCCTTTTGGGTTAACTAATGCACCTAGTACTTTCATGATATTAATGAATGAAGTTTTACATGCTTTCATTGGACGATTTGTGGTAGTTTATTTTGATTATATATTGATTTATAGCAGATCTTTGGAGGAACATTTGGAACATTTACGTGCTGTTTTTATTGCTCTACGTGATGCACGTTTGTTTGGTAACCTTGGAAAGTGCACCTTTCTGACCGACCGTATCTTTTCTTGGCTATGTTGTTAGTCCATGGGGAATTGAGGTTGATAAAGCAAAGATTGAAGCTAATGAGAGTTGGCCGCGTCCCAAAACGGTCACACACGTGAGGAGTTTCCTTGGCCTCGCTGGATTCTATAGGTGTTTTGTGAGAGATTTCAGCACCATTCCTGCACCTCTAAAATATTTCATCGCTTTCTTATTTGTTGTGTGAGAATTTTTTTACTTTACTAGAATGTTTTGTTGGAAATGATCTATAATCCAACATATATCCTCGTTGTTGTTGTGGGTTGATGACTTGTTGTATGTAATCAATGGTACATTTGTATATGCGTCCATCAACTCATGTCTGCTAGTGGTGTCCATATGAACAATACTAGTGATTTTAGCTGCAAAAATTAGATAGTGCTAGTGATTTTTAGCTACATATTTTGACAAATCGCAGTGTTACAAGGTTGACAAATGGCAATGTTACTAGAGAAACAGATGTCAATCTTACTAGTTTGACAAATGGCAACATACCCAATATGACAGATACAAATCTGACCCAATTGTTTCTACGTGGTTGCACAAGGGTCATCCAAAACAACCGTTTGCGTTGAAGGGATGCACAAATCCTGCACTGCGAATTTTTCCTTGACTTAAGTGGGAAGACCATAGCTCTGACTTTGCATATGGTTGTTCTATCCAAAACTTTTGCGTTCAAGAGCTGCACAAATCCTACTCGGCACATTTTCCCATGGCTTCCTGGGGAAGCTGCCGGTTTGCATATGGGTGTTCTAACTAAAACGTTTGCGATGAGTGTTTTATATTTAATAACCATTGGAGTTCTTTTGAAAATAAAATCGTTTGATAAGTCTGTACATTAAGGGAGAAAAATGCAAGTTCGTTCAAACCATATCGTTCATTCAGTCACACTTCAAATTTATATTCATATGATCGAGAATCCGAGATACAGTATTAAACACCAAAAAAACTATTTCTGGCGGCGGTGGAGGTGGCATGCCGCGCCGTCGTTATCGTTTTCGTCCGCTGGGATGCCGTTGTTGAAGTCTTCAAGGCAGCACAAAATGTTCTTCACATGTAAAACAAACATCATGTCGTCGCGGGATCGACGGGCGGGGCGCGGGAGGACGGCAACTGGCACCACTGAGAGGTAGCGGTCGATGATAGTATCCCATGCCGCTGAGGTGAGCGCGCGCACGGGCACGGGCACGGCGGGTTGTAATGCCCAGGATGGGATTATACCTCCTACGTGTCGAGGCACGACTTAAAGGTATAAGCCCATTCTAGAATGATCTCAAGTTTGGTATCTTTGCACGACTCATGTAAACATAGGGATGAAATTGCAAAAGAATAGTTGGCTTACACTCGCCACGTCACACAATACATTACATAAGCAAATCATCATCCAAAACATCACAACCCGATTACGGGCGAAGATCCAAAAGAAAGATACCAAACACATAAAGCCACAGGTCCGAATCGCCCCTAGTAGAAACCACTACTGATCGTCGAAAACGTCACAAACATACGGCTACGCTCTTCATGGAACTCCCAGAAGTACGGATCCATCTCCTGCACTGTTCTCAGCGGTACCTGCATCTGGTGTTGTAGTATCTGTGAGCCACGAGGACTCAGCAATCCCATAACCATGGGTAACAAGACTATCAAAGCTTAATGGGTAGGAAGAGGTAAAGTGGTGAGGTTGCAACAGCGGCTAAGCAATATGTATGGTGGCTAACTTAGGAGTACAAGAATAAGAAGAGCAGCTACGCAAACGGTCGCAACTAGTGGTGATCGCTAAAGATCATGAACTACCTATGAGTCAAACATAACCCCACCATGTTCTCTTCTCAAAAAGAAAAGAGACAGTCACGGTTACTCACACAGTTGTGTGTTTTACTTCGGATCCTCTGTCAAGTTTTCTACAACCGGACATTAACAAATTCCAATCTGCCACATAACCGCGGGCACGGCTTTCGAAAGATCATAACCCTGTAGGGGTGTCCCAACTTAGCCCATCACAAGCTCTCACGATTAGCTGAAGTGATAAATATAATATCATCACCCCTTATCTTAGGGAAATCCGATCAGGCTCGGCATCCCGGTGCACAAGACATTTCGACAATGGTAAAACAAGTCCAACAAGACCTCCCGGCGTGCCGACACCCTGATGGTAGCCGCGCGCATCTCGTCTCAGGCCACGTCCGGATGAGCACTACGTACAGCAACCGAAGACCCTAGATAACTGGGTGGCACCGCAAGTGGCTCTAGTTTGGGACCAACACCATCTGCACTGGCCCCCCTGTTATGTAGAATTAAGAACCCGGGGACATGACCCCCTATGCAATTAATTAATTAATTAAGTTGTTATTATGAGCAAATTAAAACCAATGTTGGGCCTTGCTGAAGGAGTTTTATTCAAAGACGAACTGTCAAGGGGTCCCCATATACCCATCGTGTAAGGAACGCAAAATCAAGGAACATAATGTCGGTTTATCGGCGCCTAAGGTGGCATGAGTGAAACAAAACACCGAGCAAAAGGCCAAACCTTCCACCCATGCCCAGTATATAGGTGTGTTATTATATATATAACATATTGTGATATTCCAACAACAAGTTCCCTCCTGGAACGATCTTCATCTTCACCTGCAACTATCAACGCTATAAGAGGGGCTGAGCAAGCGGGTAACATAGCCAAACAATGGTTTTTGCTAGGAAGGTGTCAAAGGTTAGAGGTTTCATGGCAACAAGGAGAGGGGCTGACAATAAGATGGGTAGCGCGACATGTAACGATAGCATCGAGATACTAAGTATGGCAATGATAGTAAAGGTATCCAAGGGTATGGTCATCTTGCCTTGGATTCCGCAAGGAAGAAGAACTAGTCCATGAAGTAGTCGAACAGAACCTCACAACTCCGAAACGAACCCGAAGCTAACGAGGGAAGCAAACCGGAAAGAAACAAGCAACACGGTAAACACACCACACGAGACATGACAATATGCACAAACAAGTATGATGCAACAGAAGTCTACATAGGATGCACTACAAGTCTATACAGGAAGCACAACATGACAAGGTAGGAAGCACAGTAAAACAAGACAAGTCTATATATGATGCAATACATGGCAAGGTATGATGCATGACAAGTCTATACAGGAAGCAATACATGACAAGGTAGGAAGCACAAGTAAACTAACTATTTAGACAAGTTTAAATGAGGCCGGAACAACAAACAACAATTCCGGAAAATCCCCATGTTCATATTATGAATTTGGTACTGTTCTGCCTAGAACCACATTTTATTATTGTTAAACAGGAAAATAAAGTGCATCATGTTATTCTACACATTTTTCTACCCCATTTACATATAAAGATTATTAAAAACCAAGCTACGGTTATTTAGTTATGAAATAAACCATTTTAGCAAGTTATTTACACAAATTAATGAAAACAGCATGTTAAACATTTTTAACAGGGGTGAAAGTGGCATATTATGAATCTACACAAAATTCTAAGCATTTTTCATATATGAAGTTTTTACATGTGATGCACATATGTGAAGTTATTATATGCATGATGATTGAGGGTTTTTCTCCAATTCTGAAAACCTGAAATAATAGCTAAATCGCAACAGAGGAAAAAAAACATGCAACGGGCCTAATCTGCTGGGGAGCTGGGCTGCTCACCATAGGCCGAGGCCCGGATCAGTGGAGAGGGGAGCTCTGGCGCGCTGGGCCTGGCGCTGGAAGTGGCCCAGGGCGAACGGGGCCAGCTGGCTGGGCCTTGCAGCCGCACAGCAG
This sequence comes from Secale cereale, assembly GCA_902687465.1. Classification (NCBI taxonomy): domain Eukaryota; kingdom Viridiplantae; phylum Streptophyta; class Magnoliopsida; order Poales; family Poaceae; genus Secale; species Secale cereale. The sequence continues at coordinate 370,243,192 of LR738712.1, read as the reverse complement.
GAGAGGCCGGGCCACAGGGACGCACTGGGCCTGGCGCGGCTGGCGCCCACGAAGCTGGCCAGCGCGACTGGGCCGAGCGAGCGGTTAACGGGCGCTGGGGCTGGAGAGGCGCGCTGAACTGGCCACGGTCAACAGCCACGGACGAGCACCCGTCCGCTCGAAGGACAGAGCAGAACGACGGCGAGACTTGCAGCGATAGCTCTTGGCGGTGGACTCCGGCGAAGAGGCGAGAGGGAACGGGCAGATCCTGAGCCGGGCTTCACGGATCCGTCGGTGGCGCGGCACGCGGAGGCCGGATCCGGCGACGCTCGCGACCAGCCGCGACGGGGCTTGGATGACAGAGGCCATGGCATTGGGGAAACTTGGCGACGGGACGCAGGGTGGAGGAGCGGGGCGCAGGGTGGCCAACGCAGGCGAGAGAGTGGCGGTGTGCAGCTCCTGTTGGTGGACACGAGGGAATCCATAGGAAAGCTCTGGTTGGGAGAGAGATCGGAAGGGATCCCGATGAACATATGGCTGGTTTGGGCAGGGTTTTCTTTTATCGAGGAGGGATCCCGAGGTGGGAGATGAGTGCGGCGGCAGAGGGACAAATCCTCTAGGGATTAGGGTTAGACTAGAAATGGACAAGTGGTGTCGATATATATAAGGAAAGGAGGGAGTTTTGGATCATTCGATCAAAATCCGATGGACGAGGAGAAAATTGGTAGGGAGTCCAAATAAGAAAACGGAGATATTTTAGGGATGTTTGGGGATGATCCGGACCCAACGGTAACAACAGCCCGGACCGGGTTCGGGGCAGTTTCGGGCGTGCAGACGAGGGGGCAAAAGTGGGCTGTGTAGAGCATTAGGCGGTCACGGACAACTGCATGGTTGGACCGAGAAGAGAGAGAAGAAGCAACCCGGCATAGGTCTGCAGAACACCGGAAACGTCTGACGGTTAACCGGCTATAGTGCCGCTATATGTTTAACGGTTGGGCTATCAAATGAACTCCGAATGCGACGAAATTTGACAGGCGATCTACCTATGCCATAATAAGACCGCACGCCAAGTTTCAACCCATTCCAAGAATATTTTCTGGCCACTTGTAAAATAAATATATGGAGGTGCCGCGGGCGCGTGCGAGTGTGTCTGGGCTCAAAACGGACAACGGAGAGGACGGGCGGACTCGGACGGATGCAAGTTTTGAAAACATGATGATGCAACACACATGATGACAAGGCAAAGTGCAACACGCAAGCAAATGACATGGCAACGATGACGAATAACTGGCTGACACCTGGCGCATTGGTCTCGGGGCGTCACACGGGCGCAGCCAAACACACGGGGACCAGCGCCACGGTGGGTGGAGGGGTGCACATGGGTAGGGGCACGGGCGCGGCGGGTGCAGCCAAACGCACAGGATCCGGCACCACGATGGGTGGAGGGGCGCGGTCATAGGCACGGGCGCTGGCGCTGGCATGTACACATACTGTCGCGGGTCCGCGGAGACCTCGCTAACGCCCGCGGCTTCCAGCACTATGATAGTGCTCGTCAACCAGCCCGTTAATACTACGGGGATGGTCGCTAGCGCAGGCGCGGGGATGGGAGCTGGGATGGGAGCGGGGGCAGCAACTTCCGTGACCAGCTCATTCTGGGCCATGTCTATGAGGCCCCATTCCTCCTTATTTTCTATCTCCTCCAGCTCGGGGTCGATTTTACCAAACTTGAAGACTACTGGCAGATGATCATTCTACGTCATGGCGTTGGTGGAGGTCTGCGGGAAGGAGGGGAATGGGAGGCGAACAGTAAGGCCGCCCGTATTAAACAGCGGCTCGGGCGCCATTAATGCAGAGGAAGGCGGGCGGCCATGGAAGTCAAAGGGCTCGCTTCCTAGTGAGCCTGCGCAGCGTACAACTCGCACGCTTCTCGGTGAGCCTGCTATTTGGAGGACAGCTTGCATGCCTCTAGGTCAGCCTGTGCATCGGACTCTGCTCGCACGCCTCCTGTTCAGTCAAGGTCAAGCAGCTGTCCGCACGACACCTCCTATAGCCATTAAAACGAGGACACGTGGCGTCACGTTAATGGTTAACAGAACGCACACGATTTGAATTATACAAATGTTTGAGGTATTAAAGTGGCAGCTATTTTTTCAAAATGCCTTTGTTGGCTGTTATTCAAGTGCGCCTTCTCTCAAAATGGACACGAAAAATACCACAACATGTCGGGTGCCATTCCATGATAGCATGCCAAGTTTCATGAATTTCAGCGAGTTTTGGATTTACTACATTTTAAAAACAAAGTATCTCAACGTTTTGCCGGCAATCAACGGTGCCCTGGTGTTTGAAATTCATTCCCATTTCTTGCATGGGATCTAAGCATGCACCCAAGGACACATATTTGATTTTTCAACCAATCTATATGCATTATAGCATGTGCATGTAGTTCAAATTTGAATTATGCACATAAATGCATTGAAAACTCAATTAAAGCATAAAAATGTCCAAACGAACCCCGAAAAATCCCAACAATTGACACAACACTCCTGTTGTTCTATGTTGACATGAGAAAAAGTTTGAAAGCAATAAGAGGCAATGGATATCATTTCGTCCCCAAAGGTGGGACGTTCCCTACCGAAACCATCAGGCTTGTTATGAGAAGCTATGGTTTGTGAGAAGTATATCCCCAAACCTGCCCCAAATGGGACAAAAAAATTGCCACGACATGTTGATGCCGCTTCATGATAGCATGCCAAGTTTCATGAATTACACACGAGTTTGGATTTACTAGAATTTAAAAACCAGGTATCTCAATGTTTGCGGCCGAGTGATCGTGGCAGGGTGTTTGAAATTCATTCCCATTTCTTGCATGGGACGTAAGCATGCACCCAAGGACACATATTTGATTTTTTAGCCAATCTATATGCATTAGAGCATGTGCATGTAGTTCAAATTTGAAATATGCACATAAATACGTTGAAAATTCAATTAATGCATAAAAATGTCCAAACTAACCCCAAAAAATCCCAAAAATTGACACAACACTCCTGTTGTTCTATGTTGACACGAGAAAAAATTTGAAAGAAATAAGAGGCAATGGATATCGTTTCGTTCCCAAAGGTGGGACGTTCCCTACCGAAACCATCAGGCTTGTTGTGAGAAGCTCTGGTTTGTGAGAAGCATATCCCCAAACCTGCCCCAAATGAGACAAAAAATTTACCACGACATGTTGATGCTGCTCCATGATAGCATGTCAAGTTTCATGAATTTCAGAAGAGCTTTGGATTTACTAGAATTTAAAAATCAGGTAACTCAGTGTTTGCGGCCGAGTGACCGTGGCAGGGTGTTTGACATTCATTCCCATTTCTTGCATGGGACCTAAGCATGCAACCAAGGGAACAAATTTGAATTTTCAACCAATCTATATGCATTAGAGCATGTGCATGTAGTTCAAATTTGAATTATGCACATAAATGCATTGAAAACACAATCTATACCTACTATTAAAGCAAGGTGTTATTCTTGGTTTCGTCCCGCTTAGGTGATTTTCTATATTTAAGATATACTCCTATAAGCAAGGTGGTACTATTTGTAGAAAAATCCACGCAGTCCATTAAAATTTGTTTCGTACATCGCGTGAAGCCTGAGCCTCAGCCCGTTCCGTACGACACCTGGGCCAAAAGTCTCGACGTGTCTGGGCTTCCTAGGGAGTGAAAATAAAAGTTGTCGTATCATAGTTTTGAGCTCGCGTGTCAGGACCCCGATCCTAAGTCACACTGATCTAGCTTGTAACACGTCATATCACTTTGCGGCCTCACGCACGGTATCCCCACGGGTGCCACCTTACCTGGCCCGGGACCGTTTGCGCATTTTGGCACACGTATATGACAGTGTCGCTAGCATCCACATGACAGAGAACCCGGGCCGACATGGCTAGTTATAAACCAAAAGTGGCACTAAATTACAAAGACAGGCATCCATGACGCAACAACGAATGTGTCGGTCATCAACGTATGAACCCAAGTCGTAGCAAGCTACATGGACTTAAAGGAACAACGCGTGACATTTCCCCTAAGGGACAGACACAGGAACGAAGAAGGACACATGCCGGCCAGCCTACGTGTTCCGAGCAGTAGCAAGCTACCAAGGCTCATTGGAAGCACTAGGAGGCATTTCCCTGTAAGATAGGCTACCAAAGGGAAACGACTAGGTGTCGGATCCCACACATACCAAGCATTTCAATCATACACACAATATGCTCAATATATGCAAATACAACATTGCATCACAACAGAACTCTATGACTCAAAGTACTTTATTTAAGAGGCTCCAAAGAGCCATACATAACATATCCATACAGGTAGGGGTCACATGACCCAACACTCAAGTCATACAGTCATACAAGCACAAGCGGAAGCTAACATGTCTGAGTACAGACAACTTGGAAAGTAAAACAGGCTTGGTGTAGCCTGACTATCTACAAGGCCCTTCACAAGCTCAGGATCTCCGTCTAGGTAGCAAGCTACTCGTCGACGTCGACGTCTATGTAAAACCCATCAGAAGGGGCAGGGTTCTCCTCTGCAACAGTTATTAAGCAAACATGAGTACAAAGGTACTCAGCAAGTCTTACAACAGAACCTGTCATACATGCAACATTATCAACAAGGGTAGTAGAGTTCATAGCAGAAAGCCAGCTTTGACTCTTGGCTAACCTATACTACGACTCTCAACAGATTGCAAAATAATACTACGTACACGAGTCCTCTACTCACCACAACAATACACCACCGAGGATCCTCTTCCGTCATCATACGGAAGGGCCATCCACGTCACTCACACTTGTCTTGAGGCTTTTAGTAGTATCCATCAACTTGTCTATGAACTGTAAGAGTAACCAAGTAGTCCGTACCACGAACAACGGCTATTCGAATAGATTGGTAACCCTGCAGGGGTGTACTTCTTCACACACGCTTCCACCACTTATCGCCGTTTACTCGACATCTACTCGGCAGCCTTCAAGCGGAAGCCCAGCGAGGGTGTCGCCCACGACCCGACTAACTACACAAGTCTCTCATCCAGGTTTATCGCCTATTTGGGTTCCATCTGTGGGGAGATCCGGCCGGGGTGTCGCTCACGGCCCCAAACGATGTATACAGGGTTCCCGAGTCACCAAACGGGCGACCGGTACACCGTGCCACGTACCTGTCGCATCACAGCCCACCCCGAGGTCAGCGCTGCGCACGTCCACCAGTAAACTACAAACACCAGAAACTAGTTGCAACAACTGGACAGAGGTCAAGGGTAGTTAATAAGTCGAGAGGGTCAATTAAGGATCCCAACCTGTGGTAGTAGCTGAAACATGAACCACACATACAGATCTCGGTTCCTATGGACGGTTCCAATGAAACAACCCACCACGTACTCCTACATGGCCTTTCATCGATACCTTTACCAAACATGTTCCACACTTCCCTCTCTTTACCGGTATGATTTTTTCACTCTGATCCATCACCTAGATGAACCAGCCTGACACGACTCTAAGCATAGCAGGCAACATAAACAAATAGCATGGTGGATCGCACATCACATGGCTCAATCAACTCCTACACATGCTAGTGGGTTTCAACTATTTACTGTGGCAATGACAGGTCATGCAAGGGAATAGGATTCAACTACCGCAGCAAGTAGCAGTTCACACGTTGTTGCCTTAATGCAATAAAAGAGAGCAGGAGCGAGAAGATGGGTTTGTATCGGAATGATCAATGGTTGCTTGCCTGACAGAGTGGTTGTCGGGTACTGCTCTTCAGTTCGATACGCAGAAGTATCATCGGGAGCAGGACCTAACACGGAGAACACCGGCGATACAATCAATAAGCAAACAAATGCAACAATATGATGCATGCTCATGATATGGCAAGATGCATGTGTTTTGGGCTAATGCATCTATAAACAGAAGGGTTTGAGCCCATTTGAATCAAAGATTCAAATTGAAACCCAAACTATTATTTATTTAAGTGCATTTTCTGGATTTATATGAATTTTTGAAGTTTAAAGCATTTTCTGGAATTTCCTGAATTGTTTTTAAATCAAAAATCCCAGAAAATCATTTACTGCGTCAGCATGACATCATGCTGATGTCAGCAGGTCAACAGACTTGGTCCACGTCAAACCTGACTGGTGGGTCCCGCATGTCAGTGTCACAGAGGCTAATCCCGGTCAAAACTGGAGTTGACTAGGTTTGACTATGCGGTGGGGTCCACTGTCAGTGGCTGTGTTGGCTAAACTAATCACCATTAGCTCCTAACTAACAGGCCACGTCAGCCCGCCGGAGTTTGGCCGGCGGCGACCATTTCGCACGGCGGTGACACGCCGGAATCTCTGTTCCGGCGACCATTTGTCGCGCGGATGGGTTCTATGTGCTCCTGGTGATGCACCGCAGCCAACGATGCCACTGGTTGGTCGATTAGTCGCCGGAGTTGACGGCGACGAGCACGTCCGTGGCGGCGCTCGCACCGGGTTGGCCGGAACGGCGTTGTGGTGCACTGGAGGAGGAGTTAGGGGTGGTGTTAGCTTGCTGGCGAGTTAATGATCCGAGTGGCGTGCTCGGCTGCGAGGCACAGCGCGTGTGGCGACGGAGGTGAGTTGGCCGGCGGCGGTGGGCTTCGGTCAGCAAGGGGGCGGCGGCTACAAGGCGTAATCGAGCCCGGGGAGAGGGGGGTTGTAATGCCCCGGATGTAATACTTTCCCTTTTGGGTATATAATATATCTCCGGCTTCTTCTATTTCCATTTCGGGTTCTTTGTCTTTCGGGCTTTCGTCGTTTTTGTTGTGTGAGTGTGTGGCATTCATTCATATCATGTAGACATGTGCATTGCATTGCATTTGTGTTGTGGGTTGCATCCGGTTCGTCGTGTTTCTTCCCGTTGTCCGTTGCGCGTTCCGGAGCTCCCTCACGTGTCCGTGACGTCCCGTAGGCCTACTTTGTTGTTCGGGCGTTTTACGTTACCGGTGTGCCGCGAGGTTGTGTTGTGTGTTGTTGTTTTGTTGTGTGCAACCCGCCTCTCAAATCTCATCTCGTTTGGACTCCGTTGACTTTTCCATCCGTTGTCCGTGTGGGTCCGAAGTGCCTTTACTTCGTGTCCCGGAAACACCCCTGTTGCATTCTTTTATCTCCGTCTAGGCCCTTTAAAACTATCCCCGCGATCGGATCCGTCGGATCGCGATCGGAGGGCTCCTAGCGCCCCTAAATCCCCTCCTAACCCTAAAAACTGCTACATATAGACCCCCCCTAGTCTATTTGGGCATCCCCTTCTTCTTCCTCCTCTCTCCCCTCTTTTTTTTCCATTTTCTACTTCAGATCCAGATTCTGCCCGGATCCCGAGGGAATCCCTCGATCTACCGCACCCAGCCGCCGGGATCTCCTCGTCGCTTCGCGCCAGGGTCAACGGACCAGCCTCCGCTCCTCTCGCCCGAGCGGGCCGGTCGCTCCCCTCCGACCGCGCCGGATCCCGATCTGGGGGGGGACCAGATCATCGGCCCGAAGCCTCCCGCCGCTCCTTCGAGGCCCATACGCCGCGCCACCTCGCGGGCCTCGCCACCACGCGCTCGCCGCCGCCTCCCGGCCCGGATCGCCACCAGGCCGGCCCACCGCTCCACACCGCGGGGCCTCCCTCTCCAGCCCGCGCCGCCGGACTGCAACAGCCAGCGGGCCGCTCCTTCCGCACAGCCCAGGCCGCGGGCCTCCTCTGCGGGCCACCGCTCGCCGCCAGCCAGCCGCGGGCCCAGGCCAGCAGCTGGGCCGCCGCCGCTCATCCGCTCGAGTGGGCCAGTTCCGCCGCGCCGGCCCATCTCCTGTTCATCAGATCTGGATCCAAAGAGGTTGACCCTAAATCCTCCTAAGTCCCTGAGATCTAATCTGAAATGCAAACTTTGACTTGCTGTAACTTTGTGCCTGTTGCTCCGTTTTGCGCGTGTAGCATGTCCAGATGTTCGTGGAGATGTCCTCTACGTTTTACCTGTTGTTGTCATGCATGTTAGATGTCATCTTGACACTTGTTTTGCTGTTGCAAGAGTGCATCATGATATAAACTGCTGTTATGTGTTATTTTCATGCCACCTTTGACATGTGATATCTTTTAGCTCGTTTGTCCAAACAATGCAAATGACATGTCCACGTGTTCGTCTTGCCACGAACTACGTGTTGTGTGTGATAGGTTGCATGGTAGATTTATTGTTGCCTTGTTATCATCGTTGCAAAGTGCCATGTTCACATGTTGTGTTTTCACTTGTTATGAGATGCCATCTTGATGAGCTCGTTGCAATCGTTGTGTTCACCTCTAGGAAGCATGCTTGTGTGTTTCGGGATCACCTTCATGTGCACTTTGATGAGGTGCTTACCCTTTGCCATGTTTAGTTTCGAGGTGACTTAAACATGCTCTTTTAGTTGCTATGATGATGTTGCTGTTTTGGGACTTAGTGAATTTTCACTAAGTCTGAAATCTGAAACGTTCCGATGCCATGTTCGTGTGATGTTCTAGGAGAAAGCATGTTAGTTTTGGGGTGGAATTTAATTGTTCCTTGTAGTATATATTGTTGTCTTTCCATTCATGTCCTCACATGTCCATTTGAGTGGCTGTAGCATGTTTATCTTTTGCTCTAAAGTTTCAATAAAATTCTGCTGCCAGAATTTTATTGCAAAGTTCAATATGTCCAAGATCATTGCTATTGATCCGTGACTCCGTTGGGGGTGCACATTGGACCTAGTTGCTGTACTATATGTCTAGTTTGTGTTCATGTCCTTTGCCATGCTTTTTGGGTGCTGTAGCTTAATTATTTTGAGCTCCCAAGTTGCTATGTTGCTGTAATTTTCAGCTTTCGCTCAAATCTTGTTTCGGGCATAACTTTTAGCCCGTAACTCCGATTTCAGCGAATCTTATGTCAAACTTGGGTGTTTTTCTGTGTAGATTAATAATATCAGATTGTTATCTTGTTTTGAGGTTTTTTGCTTGAGTGATGTTTTACGTGCTCCATGTGCATCCTTAGTGCATCCATCATGCATTCCTGTTTTTCGAGTGCGCATTGCATCTTGTTGATTGGTGCTTGGTGTGATTGTTTTGTTTAGAGCCGGAAGCTGAGACCGGGTACGAAGTTGAGCACGAGGTTTCCAACGAGGTTGAGCACGAGGACCCTTCTTACGATCCGAACGACTTCTCTTCAGGCAAGATGACCGAACCCCGATAACATTACTATCTTTGCCTATTGCTAGTAGTCTCGATCTATAGTTTTGCCTCGATGCCCATGTTCTTCATGTCAGCCTCCTACTTGTAACCAATTGCCATGTTTAACCACCCTACCTATGCAAACCGTTGCTTGGCTAAGTACGCTTCGCTCAGCCCTTCTTATAGCGTTGCTAGTTGCAGGTGAAGATCGAAGATGCTTGCTCCATGTTGAAGTTTGGTTGGGTTATATCACACTATATAAATGCTTTAATTGAAATCACCTATATATTGGCAAGGGTGGAAGGCTAAGCCTTTTGCTTGGTGATTTGTTCCACTCATGCCGTTAGGATCCGTATAAGCCGGTATTATGTTCCTTGATTATGCGTTCCTAACACGGTTGGGGTGTATGGGACCCCCTCGATAAACCGCTAAGTGCTAAGTCTTTTCCAGCAAGTCCCAACATTGGTACTATTTGCCTAATAACAAACTAATCATGCATATGGAGTAATTAACCCTCTTTCTTAATCAACAACCCCGGGCCAGTGCTCCACATGAGTGTTGGTCCGAAACGAGGGTTCTGCGGGGCCACCTCAAGGAAACTCGAGGTTTGGTAAAAACCTGTAGAATCGCCCATCCGGTCGTGGCCTGAGACGAGATACGCGCGGCAACTATCAGGGTGTCGGCACGCCGGGAGGATTTGCTGGATTAGCCTTACCTTAGCTCGGTATATCTTGAGCACGGGATTCCGAGGATACTCGGGTCTTCCCACTTTGGAGTTGCGACTCCGCGGATCGTGGGCTTGTAATGGGTCAAGTTGGAACACCCCTGCAGGGTTTGAACTTTCGAAAGCCGTGCCCGCGGTTATGTGACAGATGGGAGCTTGTTAATTCCGGTTGTAGATAACTTGACACAATGTTACAAATACACTACCAGCGTGTGTTCCGTGACTGTCAATTTCCGAATAGGGAATCGGGAGTTGAACACGGAGGGGTTATGTTTGTGGAGCTTGTAGCTAGGATCACTTCGTGATCACTTCTCGCCGATGCCTTCTCTTCTCGCTCTCACTTGCGTAAGCTAGATGCTAGTTGCTGCTGCAGACTTGTTCTTTCTTCAGCCTTTCCCTCACCTAAAAGGCTTAAATAGTTCTGTTACCCGGGAACGGGATTGCTAAGTCCTCTGTGGCTCACAGTTACTTCACACACCAGATGCAGGTCCAGCTGTGAGCTATCCAGGTGATGGCACCGAGCTGGATTGGGAGTACGACGAGGAGCGTAGTCGGTACTATGTGCGCTACCCGGACGATCAGTAGTGGAGTCTCTTACTAGGATTCGATCCGCCTGTGGTTTATTTATCTGAGTTTGGTACTTTGACATTTGGCTTTTGCCCTTAGAGGGTTGTAGTGCTCTTAATGTATGATGTTTGAGACTTGTTCTGTAATTCTATGACGTGGCGATTGTAAGCCAACTATTTTCAGTTTACTATCCCTCTTTTACATGAGTTGTGCAAAGATTACCAAACTTGAGATCATTCTAGGATGGAATTATGCCTTTAAGTCGTGCCTCGACACGTAGGAGGTATAACTCCATCCTGGGCATTACAAGTTGGTATTCAGAGCCTTCTCCGACCTAGGAGCCCCCACTGTTTGATCGAACCGTTGACGGTTGAGTCTAGGCACACACTGAAAACTTTTTGAGTCCTATATTATATCGGAGAGTAGGATTTCTTTGCTTCTCATCCCCTTCCTCTCTGGTGAGGACTCCTGACGTCTACTCTTGTCTCTCCTATCTTCAAAATTTGCACACAATTTTTTTTTTAGGAATCCCGCGAGTATTCTGGGATTGTTTCGATGTTCTTGTGACAAGGATATTGTTCCCGATGCCTCCTGTTACCGAGGAGTTGAGCTTCGGGGTATCATTGTAACAAGCATATCGCGACAGTACTAAATACTTAAGACGGCCGACATCGAAAATCTCCCCTATACGGCCAGTGGCAAGATAACCCCGACATCACCCAGTACTGGGGAGGTAGTTCGGGAGTATTGCCATAGCTTGTTATAGTGGATGCTTTTCGAAGGTCCGAGGTACACAGTTTCCGAGAAAGACTGGTTTGTGTTGAAGGATGGATACACCTGGATGTAGGTTAGAGTTGATTGCGCGGTGCTTCCCGTGTATCCCCAACACCTGATTGCATAACTGGAATCTTTCGGAAAACTATAGGTGGGTTTTATCCAGTAGATCGTAGGCATTCTTCCAACGAATGCAGGTTAGTGAGTTCGGGGTTCGACATTGAGTGAAGGGGTTATATGACCGAGGTTACTATCAGGAGTTGCATCTTAAAGGGTCCTTGGCTATGCTGATCCGGGGATTGCAAAACCTTTTCGTAACGCGTTCATATGCTTTCAGCACAAAGATGTTAGAACGAAACTCCTCTCTTGTGTTTGTTCCTTTCCTACCTTGTTGTTTTCTTATTTTATCCTTTTGATCCCTATGTGGCTTCTCGTGAAGACTGATGTTATCAATTAACTGAGAAATTCATTCGTTCCTCTTGTTCGGATGATTTCATTCGTTCTTATTGTTCGAATGATTATTGTGAAGACTTGTTGCAACTCATTCCATTGATTCAGCTTATTCCTTTTGTCAATCAATTGCTGATTCGTGGTCATCTCTTACAGGATGGCTCCGAAAAAGGTTCCGAATGCTAACCTAGAGGTGGAAGAGGTCCCAGAACATCCTCCTTCACCTCCTCCTCCGCCTGAGGCTTGGAGAGCAATTATGGAGACTACAGCTCAGAACACTCAGTTGATGATGCAGATGATGCAGATGATGCAAGCTAATCAAGCTAATCAAGCTAATCAGGGTGTTCCAATGAACCAAGGCAACTTCTTCCAGCAGCACCATGCTACTCTCAACCAGTTCCTGGCTAACAATCCTAAAGCTTTCAGTTACTGTGTCGACCCTCTTGATGCTGAGGATTGGTTGACCGACATAAAGAAGCATTTTGAGTGCAGTAACGTGAAAGAAGATGACTATGTGAAGTTTGCAGCCTTCCAACTGAAAGATCAAGCAGCTGACTGGTGGCAGCAGTACAAAGACTCAAGGCCGGGTCAAGTGATCTCTTGGGAGAATTTCTGCAAGGATTTCCGCTCGCACCACATTCCTACAAGTGTCATCGAGGGTATGCGTGAGCAATTCCGCAACCTCAAGCAGGGCTCCATGACAGTCTATCAGTATAATGTCAAGTTTCAAAACCTCGCTCGCTATGCAAAGCAAGACATTCCTGATGCAAAGAGTAAAATCTATCAGTTCCGTGGAGGTCTCAAAGATGAACTTCAGCTTGCTCTCACTTTGTTCGAGCCAGACGAATTCGATAAGTTCTATAACATGGCTTTGAAACAAGAAGCAGCTCAGCTTAAGATGGAGGCTTCTAAGAAGAGAATTCGAGATGCTATTCACTCTTCCTCATCGTCTCAGTTGGCTGCGAAACAACAAAAATTCTGGCTTCCTCCTCCTCCAGTGATTCGAGCTCCATACAACAACTCCAACAACAAGAACTCTAGTGGTCGTGGTTTCTCCCACCCACCCAACCCAAGCAACCAGTCGAAGAAGCAGTTTCAGTCTCAAGGCTCCAAGTCCAATGGCTCTCATTTCCGTCCTCTCTCTAAAGTGGTGTGCAACAAGTGTGGCCAGAAGGGTCATTATGCCAACAGATGTCCGAATCCGAAGCGTCTTCCTCCTCCACCACCTGTGAGTTCAGCGATTGTCAAGCATGATCCAAAGTCTGCAAGGGTCAATCTGATGAATGCAGCACAAGCGGAGGCTTCTTCTGATGTCATTCTGGGTAACCTTCCAGTTAACTCTTTTCCAGCTAAAGTGTTATTTGATTCGGGTGCTTCACATTCTTTCATGTCATGCCCGTTTGCATCCAAGCATAGTGTGACCACAGCAGCTTTACCGAAGCAGTTGGCAGTTTCTTCTCCGGGAAAGCAGATGCATTCCAGTTTATATGCTCCGGATGTTTCCATTCGCATGGGTGATTATCGATTTTTGGCTTCTCTGGTGATTCTTGGTCATTCTGACATCGACCTCATCCTCGGAATGGATTGGCTTTCTCAGCACGATGCTCACATTGATTGTGCACAGAAGGAAGTCAAGTTGACTCATTCTGATGAAGATGTGATTATCTTCGCCTCTAGGGATAATACTATTCGGCTTTTCTCTCTTAATGATAAGGGTGAAATTAATGCCATAGAGCAAATTCCAGTGGTGAACGAATATCAAGACGTCTTTCCAGAAGATCTTCCAGGCATGCCTCCACACCGTCAGGTGGAGTTTGTCATTGAACTCGAGCCAGGCACTGAGCCTGCTTGCCGGCGTCCTTACAAGCTCTCTCCGGATGAATTGAAGGAATTGAAGAAGCAGCTTGATAAGCAGGAGAGTATGGGTCTCATCAGACCGAGTACATCTCCATGGGGCTGTGGCGTCTTATTTGTCAAGAAGAAAGATGTCACGGAGCGTCTCTGTGTTGACTATCGACCATTGAACAAGAAGACGATTAAGAACAAGTATCCGCTCCCCAACATCAACGAACTCTTTGAGCAGCTCAAAGGAGCTAAAGTGTTCTCTAAGCTTGACCTCCGAATGGGCTATCATCAAATTCGCATTCGCGAGGAAGACATTCCCAAGACGGCCTTCAGAACGAGCTACGGTTCATACGAGTATACCGTCATGTCCTTCGGTCTCGGCAATGCTCCTCCTACCTTTTCAAGGATGATGCATTACATCTTCAACCCCTATACTGGAGAGTTCGTGCTTGTGTATCTGGATGATATTCTGGTGTTTTCCAAGAATGAAGAAGATCACGAAAAGCACTTGCGTCTGGTTCTTGATCGACTCCGAGAGCATAAATTCTATGCCAAGTTCTCCAAGTGCGAGTTTTGGCTCGATAAGGTTTTGTACATGGGCCACATTATCTCAGCTGACGGTATTGCGGTTAATCCCGAGAAAGTTGAAGCAATTGTCAACTGGGAAGCTCCTCGGAACGTCAAGCAGCTCCACAGTTTTCTGGGTCTTGCCAGCTATTGCAGAAGGTTTGTGGAGAACTTCTCCAAGATTGCCAAGCCTCTTTCCAACTTGCTTCAGAAGAATGTCAAATACTTTTGGTCTCCCGAATGTGAAGTGGCTTTCAAAACCCTCAAAGAGAAGCTTGTCTCAGCTCCAGTTCTGACTCCTCCGGATGAAACCAAGCCCTATGAAGTGTTCTGTGACGCTTCTCTTCAAGGTCTTGGTGGTGTGCTTATGCAAGATAAGAAAATTGTGGCATATACTTCTCGGCAGCTCAAGCCCAGTGAGAAGAACTATCCCACACACGATCTCGAGCTAGCAGCTGTGGTACATGCTCTGATTACGTGGAGACATCTGTTGTTGGGCAGAAAGGTCGACATCTTCACTGATCACAAGAGCTTGAAGTACATCTTCACACAGCCGCATCTGAACCTCCGCCAGACTCGTTGGGTCGAGATGATCCAAGAGTACAACCCCAGCATTGAGTACACTCCAGGCAAGGCGAATGTGATTGCAGATGCTTTGAGCAGAAAGGCATATTGCAATAGCCTTCTTATCAAGCCATACCAGCCTGAGCTTTGTGAAGCATTCAGGAAGCTCAACCTCCAGGTTGTTCCGCAGGGTTTTCTTGCAAATCTCCAAATTGCTCCTACCTTGGAAGATCAAGTCCGTGAGGCCCAGCTCAGTGATACCATGGTGAAGAAGGTGAAACATGGGATTGCAAAGGGCACTCCAAAATATAAGTGCTTCCGTGTTGATGAGAGAGATACCTTGTTCTTCGAGGACAGACTCGTTGTTCCCAAAGGTGATCTCAGGAAGCTCATAATGGAAGAAGCTCATGATTCTCTCCTTTCCATTCATCCTGGCAGTTCCAAGATGTACCAAGACCTCAAGCAGTCTTACTGGTGGACACGCATGAAAAGGGAAATTGCCCAATTCGTGAACGAATGTGATGTATGCAGAAGAGTGAAAGCAGAACATCAACGTCCAGCCGGTCTTCTCCAACCTCTTCCTATTCCTGAGTGGAAGTTCGACCACATTGAAATGGACTTCGTCACTGGTTTTCCTAAATCCAAGCGAGGCAATGATGCTATCTTTGTGGTGATTGACAAGCTTACCAAAGTCGCTCACTTTCTTCCAGTCAAAGAATCAATCAATGCAGCTCAACTTGCAGAGCTGTACACTTCCAGAATTGTGTCCCTACATGGCATTCCTCAAGTTATATCCTCAGACCGTGGCAGCTTGTTCACATCAAGGTTCTGGGACTCCTTTCAGTCCGCCATGGGCACGAAGATCAGGTTCAGCACTGCATTTCACCCTCAGACTAGTGGTCAAGTCGAGCGTGTGAATCAGATCCTAGAAGATATGCTCAGAGCCTGTGTCATCTCCTTCGGCATGAAATGGGAAGACTGTCTTCCATTCGCCGAGTTCTCTTACAACAACAGCTTTCAAGCAAGTGCAGGCAAAGCACCGTTTGAAATTCTCTATGGCAGAAAGTGCCGTACCCCTCTCAACTGGTCTGAAACAGGCGAACGCCAACTTCTTGGCAATGATTTGATCTCTGAAGCCGAAGAAATGTGCAAAGTCATACGTGAGAATCTCAAGGCCGCTCAGTCGCGTCAGAAGAGCTACTATGACGGAAAGCATCGTGATTTGGCTTTCGACATCGGTGATCATGTCTATCTCCGAGTTTCTCCGATGAAAGGAACCCAAAGATTCGGTATCAAAGGAAAACTTGCTCCTAGATACGTCGGGCCTTTCAAGATTCTTGGCAAAAGAGGCGATCTAGCCTATCAGCTCGAGCTCCCTTCCAACTTTGCAAATGTTCATGATGCCTTCCATGTGTCTCAACTTCGCAGATGCTTCAGGGCACCTGAGCGCATGATTCCGTTTGAGGAGATTGATCTTCAACAAGACCTTTCCTACCGAGAGCATCCAGTTGCAATTCTCGAAGAAACCGAACGCAAGACTCGCAACAAGTCCATCAAGTTTCTGAAAGTCAAGTGGTCACATCACACAGACCGAGAAGCTACCTGGGAACGAGAAGATCATCTTCGTTCCGAGTACCCTTCCTTTTTCCAGTCCTAGATCTCGGGACGAGATCTTTTTGTAGTAGAGGAGAGTTTGTAATGCCCCGGATGTAATACTTTCCCTTTTGGGTATATAATATATCTCCGGCTTCTTCTATTTCCATTTCGGGTTCTTTGTCTTTCGGGCTTTCGTCGTTTTTGTTGTGTGAGTGTGTGGCATTCATTCATATCATGTAGACATGTGCATTGCATTGCATTTGTGTTGTGGGTTGCATCCGGTTCGTCGTGTTTCTTCCCGTTGTCTGTTTCGCGTTCCGGAGCTCCCTCACGTGTCCGTGACGTCCCGTAGGCCTACTTTGTTGTTCGGGCGTTTTACGTTACCGGTGTGCCGCGAGGTTGTGTTGTGTGTTGTTGTTTTGTTGTGTGCAACCCGCCTCTCAAATCTCGTCTCGTTTGGACTCCGTTGACTTTTCCATCCGTTGTTCGTGTGGGTCCGAAGTGCCTTTACTTCGTGTCCCGGAAACACCCCTGTTGCATTCTTTTATCTCCGTCTAGGCCCTTTAAAACTATCCCCGCGATCGGATCCGTCGGATCGCGATCGGAGGGCTCCTAGCGCACCTAAATCCCCTCCTGACCCTAAAAACTGCTACATATAGACCCCCCTAGTCTATTTGGGCATCCCCTTCTTCTTCCTCCTCTCTCCCCTCTTTTTTTTTCCATTTTCTACTTCAGATCCAGATTCTGCCCGGATCTCGAGGGAATCCCTCGATCTACCGCACCCAGCCGCCGGGATCTCCTCGTCGCTTCGCGCCAGGGTCAACGGACCAGCCTCCGCTCCTCTCGCCCGAGCGGGCCGGTCGCTCCCCTCCGACCGCGCTGGATCCCGATCTGGGGGGGGACCAGATCATTGGCCCGAAGCCTCCCGCCGCTCCTTCGAGGCCCGTACGCCGCGCCACCTCGCGGGCCTCGCCACCGCGCGCTCGCCGCCGCCTCCCGGCCCGGATCGCCACCAGGCCGGCCCACCGCTCCACACCGCGGGGCCTCCCGCTCCAGCCCGCGCCGCCGGACCGCAACAGCCAGCGGGCCGCTCCTTCCGCACAGCCCAGGCCGCGGGCCTCCTCTGCGGGCCACCGCTCGCCGCCAGCCAGCCGCGGGCCCAGGCCAGCAGCTGGGCCGCCGCCGCTCATCCGCTTGAGTGGGCCAGTTCCGCCGCGCCGGCCCATCTCCTGTTCATCAGATCTGGATCCAAAGAGGTTGACCCTAAATCCTCCTAAGTCCCTGAGATCTAATCTGAAATGCAAACTTTGACTTGCTGTAACTTTGTGCCTGTTGCTCCGTTTTGCGCGTGTAGCATGTCCAGATGTTCGTGGAGATGTCCTCTACGTTTTACCTGTTGTTGTCATGCATGTTAGATGTCATCTTGACACTTGTTTTGCTGTTGCAAGAGTGCATCATGATATAAACTGCTGTTATGTGTTATTTTCATGCCACCTTTGACATGTGATATCTTTTAGCTCGTTTGTCCAAACGATGCAAATGACATGTCCACGTGTTCGTCTTGCCACGAACTACGTGTTGTGTGTGATAGGTTGCATGGTAGATTTATTGTTGCCTTGTTATCATCGTTGCAAAGTGCCATGTTCACATGTTTTGTTTTCACTTGTTATGAGATGCCATCTTGATGAGCTCGTTGCAATCGTTGTGTTCACCTCTAGGAAGCATGCTTGTGTGTTTCGGGATCACCTTCATGTGCACTTTGATGAGGTGCTTACCCTTTGCCATGTTTAGTTTCGAGGTGACTTAAACATGCTCTTTTAGTTGCTATGATGATGTTGCTGTTTTGGGATTTAGTGAATTTTCACTAAGTCTGAAATCTGAAACGTTCCGATGCCATGTTCGTGTGATGTTCTAGGACAAAGCATGTTAGTTTTGGGGTGGAATTTAATTGTTCCTTGTAGTATATATTGTTGTCTTTCCATTCATGTCCTCACATGTCCATTTGAGTGGCTGTAGCATGTTTATCTTTTGCTCTAAAGTTTCAATAAAATTCTGCTGCCAGAATTTTATTGCAAAGTTCAATATGTCCAAGATCATTGCTATTGATCCGTGACTCCGTTGGGGGTGCACTTTGGACCTAGTTGCTGTACTATATGTCTAGTTTGTGTTCATGTCCTTTGCCATGCTTTTTGGGTGCTGTAGCTTAATTATTTTGAGCTCCCAAGTTGCTATGTTGCTGTAATTTTCAGCTTTCGCTCAAATCTTGTTTCGGGCATAACTTTTAGCCCGTAACTCCGATTTCAGCGAATCTTATGTCAAACTTGGGTGTTTTTCTGTGTAGATTAATAATATCAGATTGTTATCTTGTTTTGAGGTTTTTTGCTTGAGTGATGTTTTACGTGCTCCATGTGCATCCTTAGTGCATCCATCATGCATTCCTGTTTTTCGAGTGCGCATTGCATCTTGTTGATTGGTGCTTGGTGTGATTGTTTTATTTAGAGCCGGAAGCTGAGACCGGGTACGAAGTTGAGCACGAGGTTTCCAACGAGGTTGAGCACGAGGACCCTTCTTACGATCCGAACGACTTCTCTTCAGGCAAGATGACCGAACCCCGATAACATTACTATCTTTGCCTATTGCTAGTAGTCTCGATCTATAGTTTTGCCTCGATGCCCATGTTCTTCATGTCAGCCTCCTACTTGTAACCAATTTCCATGTTTAACCACCCTACCTATGCAAACCGTTGCTTGGCTAAGTACGCTTCGCTCAGCCCTTCTTATAGCGTTGCTAGTTGCAGGTGAAGATCGAAGATGCTTGCTCCATGTTGAAGTTTGGTTGGGTTATATCACACTATATAAATGCTTTAATTGAAATCACCTATATATTGGCAAGGGTGGAAGGCTAAGCCTTTTGCTTGGTGATTTGTTCCACTCATGCCGTTAGGATCCGTATAAGCCGGTATTATGTTCCTTGATTATGCGTTCCTAACACGGTTGGGGTGTATGGGACCCCCTCGATAAACCGCTAAGTGCTAAGTCTTTTCCAGCAAGTCCCAACATTGGTACTATTTGCCTAATAACAAACTAATCATGCATAGGGAGTAATTAACCCTCTTTCTTAATCAACAACCCCGGGCCAGTGCTCCACATGAGTGTTGGTCCGAAACGGGGGTTCTGCGGGGCCACCTCAAGGAAACTCGAGGTTTGGTAAAAACCTGTAGAATCGCCCATCCGGTCGTGGCCTGAGACGAGATACGCGCGGCTACTATCAGGGTGTCGGCACGCCGGGAGGATTTGCTGGATTAGCCTTACCTTAGCTCGGTATATCTTGAGCACGGGATTCCGAGGATACTCGGGTCTTCCCACTTTGGAGTTGCGACTCCGCGGATCGTGGGCTTGTAATGGGTCAAGTTGGAACACCCCTGCAGGGTTTGAACTTTCGAAAGCCGTGCCCGCGGTTATGTGGCAGATGGGAGCTTGTTAATTCCGGTTGTAGATAACTTGACACAATGTTACAAATACACTACCAGCGTGTGTTCCGTGACTGTCAATTTCCGAATAGGGATTCGGGAGTTGGACACGGAGGGGTTATGTTTGTGGAGCTTGTAGCTAGGATCACTTCGTGATCACTTCTCGCCGATGCCTTCTCTTCTCGCTCTCACTTGCGTAAGCTAGATGCTAGTTGCTGTTGCAGACTTGTTCTTTCTTCAGCCTTTCCCTCACCTAAAAGGCTTAAATAGTTCTGTTACCCGGGAACGGGATTGCTGAGTCCTCTGTGGCTCACAGTTACTTTACACACCAGATGCAGGTCCAGCTGTGAGCTATCCAGGTGATGGCACCGAGCTGGATTGGGAGTACGACGAGGAGCGTAGTCGGTACTATGTGCGCTACCCGGACGATCAGTAGTGGAGTCTCTTACTAGGATTCGATCCGCCTGTGGTTTATTTATCTGAGTTTGGTACTTTGACATTTGGCTTTTGCCCTTAGAGGGTTGTAGTGCTCTTAATGTATGATGTTTGAGACTTGTTCTGTAATTCTGTGACGTGGCGATTGTAAGCCAACTATTTTCAGTTTACTATCCCTCTTTTACATGAGTTGTGCAAAGATTACCAAACTTGAGATCATTCTAGGATGGAATTATGCCTTTAAGTCGTGCCTCGACACGTAGGAGGTATAACTCCATCCTGGGCATTACAGGGGTTCGATGCGTGAGCTCACATCGGTCACAGAGGGCGTCGACGTGGGCTTGGAGAAGGTCGGACGGCGACGTACAGGCGGCGGCGATCTCCGGTGCCGAAGGTTGAAGACGGCAGCGGGGACGGCGTTGCAGGGCTTCTGGCGTCGTGTGCGTCGGTGGGGAGCTTCAGGACAATGCGGCGGAGCTTATGGGTGCATCGGGGAGGCGAGGGGGTGGCTTAGGGCGCGGTGGCAGCGATCGGCGGCGACGAGCTCGCTTGGTGGAGCTCGGCGGAGGGGAAAGAGGAGGGGGAAGACACGGGGGAGAGTGAGAGAGGCGCCAGGGGGGTGCGTGGCGATGCCTAGGGGCGTCGAGGGCGTCGGGGGAGTAGCGAGGCACGCAGGAGGTGGCCGGCGCGTCGGCGGCGCTCGCCACCGAGCTGCTTCGTGCGCTGGCACGGGGTAGAAGACGGGCATGCCCCTGGTGGGCTGGGCCGTGTTGGGCCAGGCAGGTAAGTGGGCCTCAGGTAAGTCTCTGCTTCCTCTTTGTTTATTTACTTTCTGTTTCATTTCTTTTGCAACTTTGTTGAATTAATAAAAATGCTAGAACATTTTTATAGCTCATAAAACTAGTCATGCCCACTGTATATAATATGAGCAGTATGGAACATTTTAGTTTATGATTATTTGGGCACATAAAATATTTTATAGCATTTAAATGCCCAAATGCAATTACCATAAGAATTAATCCAGAGACCTTTGGATGTCCTAGAAAATTGTGCACCATTTTTGGCAGAGGTTTAAGACCAAGGCAGAAATGATGAACATTTTTGAAGGGCATTTTGGGTACATTGGAAAAGATTTTATCAAACCCTAGTTCTTAGAAGAGGGGTGCTGGGGTTTCTGTCATTCCCATTTCAAGTTTCTGTGGAAAGTAAACATGATGCACACTCTAGCTAGTCCTAATGCAAGCACTGACTAGGGATGTGACAACTCACCCCCACTCAAAAGAATCGCGTCCCGAGATTCGGGTTCCTCTGGAAAGAGGGTGGGGTACTCAAGTCGAAGACGATCCTCCCTTTCCCAAGTAGCTTCACTCTCGGAATGATGTGACCATTGAACCTTGAGAAACTTGATATTGTGACGTCGAGTGGTACGCTCGGTTTGATCAAGAATACAGACGGGGTATTCTCGATATGTGAGATTTTCCTGGAGATCAAGCGTTTCGTGGTCCACTCCGCGGATAGGATCCGAGAAGCAACGACTGAGTTGAGAAACATGGAAGACATCATGAACTCTGGAAAGGTGCGGGGGTAGTTCCAATTGGTAGGCAACTTCTCCTCGTTTGGCAAGAATGCGAAAAGGACCGATGTAACGAGGAGCCAATTTGCCTTTGATACCGAAGCGATGGGTTCCCTTAAGAGGAGGAACCCGAAGATAAGCCTTATCGCCGACTTCAAAAGTCACAGCCTTATGATGACTATCATATTGGCTCTTTTGGCGAGACTGGGCTGTTTTCAATTTCTCACGAACGATGCGAACTTGCTCTTTTGCTTCCTGAATCATATCCGGACCAAAGAATTGTCTTTCCTCGGTTTCTGACTAGTTAAGAGGCGTTCGACACCTTCGTCCATATAGAACTTTGAAGGGAGCCTTGCCCAAGCTGGCTTGATAACTATTGTTATAAGCGAATTCGGTAAATGGAAGACACTTCTCCCAATCCATACCGAAAGAGATGACTGAGGCTCGAAGCATATCTTCCAGGATTTGATTGACTCGTTCCACTTGACCACTTGACTGAGGATGAAAGGCGGTGCTGAAAGAGAGATCAGTTCCCATAGCATTCTGGAAACTTTCCCAAAATCATGAAGTGAAAAGACTTCCACGGTCTGAGTTAATCTCCAACGGCACACCATGAAGTGATACTATCTGAGAGATATACAAGTCTGCTAGCTGGCTAGCGGTTATACTCTCTCAAACAGGTAGGAAATGGGCTACTTTGGAGAGGCGGTCGATAACGACAAAAATAGCATTATTCCCTTTTCTGGTCCCGGGAAACCCGGTAATGAAGTCCATACCAATCTTATCCCATTTCCATTCAGGAATAGCTAAAGGTTGAAGGGTGCCAGCATGCCGTTGATGCTCTGCTTTAACTCGACGACAAACGTCGCAGTTAGCAATGAACTGAGCGATTTCTCTCTTCATCCTAGTCCACCAGAACCTCTTGCGTAGGTCCTGATACATTTTGGTACTACCGGATGAATCGTGAGAGGAGATTCATGAGCCTCCTTAAGGAAAAACTGCCGTAGTTGTTGTTTCTTGTGTACCACCAGGCGGTTCTCGAAGTACACAACACCTCGATCATCCATAGAGAAACTTTTAGCAACACCGCTAGCAATGTTCTCCTTGATCCGAGATATACATCTATCATACCGCTAGGCAGCTATGATTTGATCCATAAGGGTAGGTTCCGCCACCAAGGTGGAAAGGAATCCTCGAGGAACAATGTGAAGGTTAAGCTTTCGAAATTCCTCGTGGAGAACTGGTTGCCCTTGTTGTAACATCAGGTTGATACAATAAGACTTACGACTCAGTGCGTCAGCCATGACATTGGCCTTCCCAGGGGTATAAGTGATTCCTAAGTCGTAATCTGTGAGCAACTCAACCCAACGTCTTTGCCTGAGATTCAAATCCGGTTGGGTGAAGATGTATTTCAGACTTTGGTGATCAGTGAAGATTTCACAGCGATTACCAAGAAGGTAATGTCGCCACGTTTTGAGTGCGCGGACTACAGCTGCAAGCTCTAGATCATGTGTAGGATAGTTATCCTCATGTGGAAGCAACTGTCGAGATGCGTAGGCAATCACTTGACGATCTTGCATGAGTATGCAACCCAGTCCTTGTCACGAGGCGTCGCAGTAGATAATAAAGTCCTTGGAAAAGTCCGGTGGTACCAGTACGGGTGCAGATGTCAGGCATCTTTTCAGTTCCTGAAAGCTGGACTCGCACTGCGGGTTCCATTCGAACTTTTTATCTTTCTTGAGGAGTTCAGTTAGAGGTTTAGCAACCTTGGAGAAATTTTCGACGAAGCGTCGGCAATAGCTCGCTAAGCCAAGGAAACTCCTAACTTGCTTGACCGATTCAAGGGGAGTCCAATCAAGGACGGCTTGAACTCGCTCGGGATTGACGGCAATACCCTTACCAGAGATCACATGACCTAGATAGGTCACTTCCGGCAACCAGAATTCACATTTAAAGAATTTGGCATAAAGGCGATGCTCTCGAAGTTTCGTCAATACCAGCCTTCTACATATTGCAATAATATCAAGTTTCCTCTCTATGTGCTTGAAGTTTTGAAGCTATGCTTGTTTTGCTTTCCTATGCTAGTTGATTATTTGTTCCCATAGGTTGTTTCCTCACAAAATCCCTATGCATAGGAAGTGGGTTAGACTTAAATGTGCTAGTCATATCCTTCATGATGCCCTGCTTATGTTTCAATTCTTACCTTTTACGCGAGCATCATTGAAATCATCGTGCCTGGCTAGGGGCGTTAAACGATAACGCTTGTTGGGAGGCAACCCAATTTTCTTTTCTTTGATTTTGCTTCTATTTTGGAATAAATATTGCATCTAGCTTCTATTTAGATGTGGTTTTGTGTTTTAATTAGTGTTTGTGCCAGGTAGAACCTTTGGGAAGACTTGTGTGAAGTTTATGCGATCATGCTGTAAAAAACAAAAACTTTAGCGCTCACGAGATTGGCTACCATTTTTTTACTGGAGAGAGCTTTTAAGTAGATTCTTCTTGCAGATGATTAATATACAAATTCTTCACGTCCACCAATTTATTTTAGAATTTTTAGAGTTACAGAAGTATTCGAAAGTTACAGATTGCTACAGACTGTTCTGTTTTTGACAGATTCTGTTTTCTATGTGTTGTTTGCTTATTTTGATGAATCTATGAGTAGTATCGTAGGGTATGAACCATAGAGAATTTGGAATACAGTAGATATTACACCAATATGAATTTAGAATGAGTTCACAACAATACCTAAGTGGTGGTTTTATTTTCTTATACTAACTGAGCTTACGAGTTTTCTGTTGAGTTTTGTGTTGTGAAGTTTTCAAGTTTTGGGTAAATATTCGATGGATTATGGAATAAGGAGTGGCAAGAGCCTAAGATTGGGGATGCCCAAGGCACCCCAAGGTAAAATTCAAGGACAACCAAGAGCCCAAGCTTGGGTATTCCCCGGGAAGGCATCCCCTCTCTCGTCTTCGTTCATCGGTAACTTTACTTTAGGCTATATTTTTATTCACCACATGATATGTGTTTTGCTTAGAGCGTCAATTTATTTTAGTTTGTTTTGCTTGCTGTTTGAATAATATCCCAAGATTTGAAATTCCTAAATGTTAGGGAGTCTTCACATAGTTACGTAATTATTCGACTACTCCTTCTGCTTCACTTATATCTTTTGAGCTAGATAGTTTTGCTCTAGTGCTTCACTTATATCTTTTAGAGCACGGTGGTGGTTTTATTTTGTAGAAATTATTGATCTCTCATGCCTCACTTATGTCCTTTTGAGAGTCTTTTAGAACAGCATGGTAATGTGCTTTGGTTATAAAACTAGTCCTAATATGATAGGCATCCAAGATGGGTATAGTAAAAACTTTCACATAAAGTGCATTGAATACTATGAGAAGTTTGATACTTGATGATTGTTTTGAGATATGAGGATGGTGATATTAGAGTCATTCTAGTAGAGTAGTTGTGAATTTGACAAATACTTGTGTTGAGGTTTGCAAGTCCCATAGCATGCACGTATGGTAACAGTTGTGTGACAAATTTGAAGCATGAAGTCTTTCATTTAGTGTCATCCTTTGTGTGGAGGTCGGGATCGCGCGATGGTTAACTCCTACCAACCCTTCCCCTAGGAGCATGCGTGTAGTACTTTGTTTTGATGACTTGTAGATTTTTGCAATAAGTATGTGAGTTCTTTATGACTAGTGTTGAGTCCATGGATTATACGCACTCTCGCCCTTCCACCATTGCTAGCCACTCTTGTACCGCGCAACTTTCGATGGTACCATGCACCCACCATATACCATCCTCAAAACAGCCACCATACCTACCTATCATGGCATTTCCATAGCCATTCCGAGATATATTGCCATGCAACTTTCCACCGTTCCGTTTGTTATGACACGCTTCATCATTGTCATATTGCCTTGCATGATCATGTAGTTGGCATCGTATTCGTGGCTAGGCCACCATGCATAATTTTTCATACATTTCACTCTTGATTCATTGCACATCCCGGTACACCGCCGGAGGCATTCATATAGAGTCATACCTTGTTCTAGTATCGAGTTGTAATATCGAGTTGTAAATCAATATAAGTGTAATGATCATCATTATTAGAGCATTGTCCCAAAAAAAGAAAAAGAAAAAGGAAAAAAAAAGAAAAAAGAAGAAGGAAAGGCCAAAAAAAGGCCCAAAAAAAGGGACAATGCTACTATCTTTTTCCACTCTTATGCTTCAAAGTAGCACCATGATCTTCATGATTGAGAGTCTCTTGTTTTGTCACTTTCATATACTAGTGGGAATTTTCATTATAGAACTTGGCTTGTATATTCTAATGATGGGCTTCCTCAAATGCCCTAGGTCTTCGTGAGCAAGCAAGTTGGATGCACACCCACTTAGTTTCTTTTGTTGCGCTTTCATACATTTATAGCTCTAGTGCATCCGTGGCATGGCAATCCCTACTCACTCAAATTGATATCTATTGATGGGCATGTCCATAGCCCATTGATACGCCTAGTTGATGTGAGACCATGTTCATTTTCATCTTCTCCACAACCACCACTCTATTCCACCTATAGTGCTATATCCATGGCTTACGCTCATATATTGCGTGAAAGTTGAAAGAGTTTGAAAAAAATAAAGTATGAAACAAGTGCTTGGCTGAAACCGGGGTTGTGCATGATTGGAATATTTTGTGTGACGAAGATGAAGCATAGCCTAACTATATGATTTTGTAGGGATGAACTTTCTTTGGCCATGTTATTTTGAGAAGACATAATTGCTTTGTTAGTATGCTTGAAGTATTATTATTCTTATGTCAATATTAAACTTTTGTCTTGAATATTTCGGATTTGAACATTCATGCCACTGTTAGGCTTTGAAGAGGATGTCGCGATGTCACATCCCTAGTCAGTGCTTGCATTAGGACTAGCTAGAGTGTGCATCATGTTTACTTTCCATAGAAACTTGAAATGGGAATGACAGAAACCCCAGCACCCCTCTTCTAACAACTAGGGTTTGATAAAATCTTTTTCCAATGTACCCAAAATGCCCTTAAAAAATGTTCATCATTTCTGCCTTGGTCTTAAACCTCTGCCAAAAATGGTGCACAATTTTCTAGGACATCCAAAGGTCTCTGGATTAATTCTTATGGTAATTGCATTTGGGCATTTAAATGCTATAAAATATTTTATGTGCCCAAATAATCATAAACTAAAATGTTCCATACTACTCATATTATATACAGTGGGCATGACTAGTTTTATGAGCTATAAAAATGTTCTAGTATTTTTATTAATTCAACAAAGTTGCAAAAGTAATGAAACAGAAAGTAAATAAACAAAGAGGAAGCAGAGACTTACCTGAGGCCCACTTACCTGCCTGGCCCAACACGGCCCAGCCAACCAAGGGCATGCGCGTCTTCTACCCCATGCCAGCGCACGAAGCAGCTCGGTGGCGAGCGCCGCCGACGCGCCAGCCACCTCCTGCCTGCCTGGCTACTCCCCCGACGCCCTGGACGCCCCTAGGCATCGCCACGCACCCCCCTGGCACCTCTCTCACTCTCCCCCGTGTCTTCCCCCTCCTCTTTCTCCTTCGCCGAGCTCCACCGAGCGAGCTCGTCGCCGCCTATCGTTGCCACCGCGCCCTAAGCCACCCCCTCGCCTCCCCGACGCACCCATAAGCTCCACCGCATTGTCCTGAAGCTCCCCACCGACGCACATGACGCCAGAAGCCCTGCAACACCGTCCCCGCCGTCGTCTTCAACCTTCGGCACCGGAGATCGCCGCCGCCTGTACATCGCCGTCCGACCTTCTCCAAGCCCACGTCGACGCCCTCTGCGACCGCTGTGAGCTCACGTATCAAACCCCCCTCTCCCCGGGCTCGATTACGCCTTGTAGCCGCCGCCCCCTTGCTGACCGAAGCCCACCGCCACCGGCCAACTCGCCGCCGTGGCCACAGGCGCTGTGCCTCGCAGCCGAGCACGCCACTAGGATCAGTAACTTGCCAGCAAGCTAACGCCACCCCTAACTCCTTCTCCCGTGCACCACAACGCCGTTCCGGCCAACCCGGTGCGACCGCCGCCGCGGACGTGCTCGTTACCGTCAACTCCGGCGACTAATCGACCAACCAGTGGCATCGTTGGATGCGGCGCATCACCAGGAGCACATAGAACCCATCCGCGCGACAAATGGTCGCCGGAACAAAGATTCCGGCGTGTCACCGCTGTGCGAAATGGTCGCCGCTGGCCAAACTCCGGCGGGCTGACGTGGCCTGTTAGTTAGGAGCTAATGGTGATTAGTTTAGCCAACACAGCCACTGACAGTGGACCCCACCGCATAGTCAAACCCAGTCAACTCCAGTTTTGACCGGGATTAGCCTCTGTGACACTGACATGCGGGACCCACCAGTCAGGTTTGACCTGGACCAGGTCTGTTGACCTGCTGACATCAGCATGATGTCATGCTGATGCAGTAAATGATTTTCTGGGATTTTTGATTTAAAAACAATTCAGAAAATTCCAGAAAATGCTTTAAACTTCAAAAAATCATATAAATTCAAAAGTAGCTCAGATGGAAAAGATTTATATATGAAAATTGATTAGAAAAATCCAATCTTTCCAATGGATCTGTTTTCATGCATGTTTGAGCAAGTTAACCCTTCTGTTCAAATTAAAACATGTTAATGCACTTAAATAAATAATAGTTTGGGTTTCAATTTGAATCTTTGATTCAAATGGGCTCAAATCCTTGTGTTTATAGATGCATTAGCCCAAAATACATGCATCTTGCCATATCATGAGCATGCATCATATTGTTGCATTTATTTGCTTATTGATTGTATCATCGGTGTTCTCCGTGTTAGGTCCTGCTCCCGAGGATACTTCTGCGTATCCAACTGAAGAGCAGTACCCGACAACCACTCTGTCAGGCAAGCAACCATTGATAATTCCGATACAAACCCATCTTCTCGATCCTGCTCTCTTTTACTGCATTAAGGCAACAGCATGTGAACTGCTACTTGCTGCCGTAGTTGAATCCTATTCCCTTGCATGACCTGTCATTGCCAGAGTAAATAGTTGAAACCCACTAGTATGTGTAGGAGTTGATTGAGCCATGTGATGTGTGATCCACCATGCTATTTGTGTATGTTGCCTGCTATGCTTAGAGTCGTGTCAGGTCTGGTTCATCTCGGTGATGGATCAGAGTGAAAAAATCATACCGGTAAAGAGAGGGAAGTGTGGAACATGTTTGGTAAAGGTATCGATGAAAGGCCATGTAGGAGTACGTGGTGGGTTGTTTCATTGGAACCGTCCATAGGACCCGAGATGTGTATGTGTGGTTCAAGTTTCAGCTAATACCACACGTTGGGATCCTTAATTGACCCTCTCGACTTATTAACTACCCTTGACCTCTGTCCAGGAGTTGCAACTAGTTTCTGGTGTTCGTAGTTTACTGGTGGTCGTGCGCAGCGCTGACCCTCGGGGTGGGCTGTGATGCGACAGGTACGTGGCACGGTGTACCGATCGCCCGTTTGGTGACTCGGGAACCCTGTACACATCGTTTGGGGCCATGAGCGACACCCCGGCCGGATCTCCCCACGGATGGAACCCAAATAGGTGATAAACCTGGACGAGAGACTTGTGTAGTTAGTCAGGTCGTGGCCGACACCCTCGCTGGGCTTCCGCTTGAAGTTTGCCGAGTACATGTCGAGTAAATGGCGATAAGTGGTGGAAGCGTGTGTGAAGAAGTACACCCCTGCAGGGTTACCAATCTATTCGAATAGCCATTGTTCGCGGTATGGACTACTTGGTGACTCTTACAGTTCATAGACAAGTTGATGGATACTACTAAAAGCCTCAAGACAAGTGTGAGTGTCGTGGATGTCCCTTCCGTAGGATGACGGAAGAGGATCCTCGGTGGTGTATTGTTGTGTTGAGTAGAGGACTCGTGTACGTAGTATTATCTTGCAATCTGTTGAGAGTCATACTATAGGTTAGCCAAGAGTCAAAGCTGGCTTTCTGCTGTGAACTCCACTACCCTTGTTGATAATGTTGCATGTATGACAGGTTCTGTTGTAAGACTTGCTGAGTACCTTTGTACTCATGTTTGCTTAATAACTGTTGCAGAGGAGAACCCTGCCCCTTCTGATGGGTTTTACATAGACGTTGACGTCGACGTGTAGCTTGCTACCCAGACGGAAATCCTGAGCTTGTGAAGGGCCTTGTAGATAGTCAGGCTACACCAAGCCTGTTTTATTTTCCAACTTGTCTGTACTCAGACATGTTAGCTTCCGCTTGTGCTTGTATGACTATATGACTTGAGTGTTGGGTCATGTGACCCCTACCTGTATGGATATGTTATGTAGGGCTCTTTGGAGCCTCTTAAATAAAGTACTTTGAGTCATAGAGTTCTGTTGTGATGCAATATTGTATTTGCACATATTGAGCATATTGTGTGTATGATTGAAATGCTTGGTATGTGTGGGATCCGACACCTAGTTGTTTCCCTTTGGTAGCCTATCTTACAGGGAAATGCCTCCTAGTGCTTCCAATGAGCCTTGGTAGCTTGCTACTGCTCGGAACACGTAGGCTGGCCAGCATGTGTCCTTCTTCGTTCCTGTGTCTGTCCCTTAGGGGAAATGTCACGCGTTGTTCCTTTAAGTCCATGTAGCTTGCTACGACTTGGGTTCATACGTTGATGACCGACACGTTCGTTGCTGGGTCATGGATGCCTGTCTCTGTAATTTAGTGCCACTTTTGGTTTATAACTAGCCATGTCGGCTCGGGTTCTCTGTCATGTGGATGCTAGCGACACTGTCATATACGTGTGCCAAAATGCGCAAACGGTCCCGGGCCAGGTAAGGTGGCACCCGTGGGGATACCGTGCGTGAGGCCGCAAAGTGATATGACGTGTTACAAGCTAGATCGGTGTGACTTAGGATCGGGGTCCTGACAGCGTTGGCATCAGAGCCGGACTGCATGTAGGTTTCTCAAGCCAAACTGGTCGATGTTGAGTCTAGAAAAATTCTTAGTTATATGTAGGGCAATTGATTGTGGAAGGGAACGTAAGGCTCTTTTTACTTCTTTACCTTATGCCCTTCTGATCTGAGTCAGCCTATTCTTTCTACGGGGGTTTAGGACTAGGCCTCTCATCCTTACTAGGTTCACGTGTTACTAATTCGTAGACTCTTAGGATTGTTGGTTTCAAGCCTCAGTTCAGTTTCTACCCTTTTAGTATGATGATTAGTTGGGCCCGGAACCTTATATGATATTGTTGAGTGGCTATGCTATCATTTGTATGATGTCTCAAAATATTTTTTGAGCATTTACAGTTGTTATGCTGCCCGATTTCTTCCAGAAATTCTAATGCCTTTGCATTATTTCGTGTTTCAGATGTCTGGCCGCACACCTCACTAGGTGGTCCGTTTGACTCGGTGCATTAATGTGCCCGGTCACACGGCCATGCTAGCCCGTGTGTTGACTGAGACCGGTTACCGTTGGTATCTTGAGTACACCGTGGAGGAACAGTACCGGGATTTCAACCAGAGTCAGTATTTCTGCATAGTCCGGATATACCCCTCGTATCCCGGAGCTAACGACCCCATCCATTGGTCTTATGGACTCGGGGTTACTATCGAGATGGCGGTGCAGGATGCCGCTTATTCGATGATGACCATCATCCGGGCTAGGCATGCCCTGCTGCTGAACACTGAGTTCTGTTACATGCCAGCCTCACTTCCCGGAGAGGAAGGCTACTACACTGGTCTATATACTGATACTGCTCATGAGGAGCCACTGCTTCAGACTACTGTCCAGATGCTGGAGGATAGGGACCGTGAGGTCCGTGCCCTCCGGATGGAGTTGTATAACACTCGAGCCGCCCACTGGACTACTTTGACACGGCTTGCACCTGCTGTGCATGCCGGATATCTGGATATGCGGGATTTGTATCCCGTGCGGACTCGTCTTCCTGATCATATGGATTGGCGTGACGTTGGGGGTATTACACCTCCACGTGGGCGTCGGTTACCACCAGCATCAGGCCCGAGGCCACATCCATGTCCCTATGGTCCACAGCCTTCGAGTGCTCGAGAGTTTCAAGATCCATCTGTTCCACTTCCAGGCTACGGTGGTAATCTTTACGAAGATTACTACGGGAATGTCTGAGCTAGACCGTGGCCGTAGTAGTATCATAGTAGTTGTATTTCCACAGTCCTGCGCGTCTTGTGGAATATGACTTAGTTTGTACTGAGTTCCGGAGGTGTAGTTAAACAATGTACAGGAGCTTGGAATGCCTCTGATGAGATGTATCGTCTTTCACCGCAATTGTACTTTAGCCTTGGCTTGTACTAAACTATGTATGGTGTGTATGACCACTGGTGTATATATGGTAGTTTCTATATTACCATGTCGTACGGATGAACATCTATGCATTCCGTGTCATCCATTACATTCTGCACTCCTATGTAAAGTTTTTGCCATCCTTGTCTAAACCGTTGTTTTGTTTTCCTAGGATGGTCAACACTCGCAGCACTCCTGCTGCTCAGGAGCAGGGTGAGGCTAGTGGGGCTAGAGATGAGAATCTGCCCCAGCCACCCTCCTTGGCTGAAGTTATGCTCGAGGCAGAACGAAACAAGAGAGAGACCAATCATCTGCTGGAATGCATAGAGCAGAACACTGGGTTCCGTCAGAGGAATGGCGTGGTGTCAATCAATGACTTTATCAAGATGTGCCCACCTAAGTTCCATCATTCCACTAAACCTCTGGATGCAGATGACTGGCTTCGTAGTATCACCCACAAGCTACACTCTGCCCGTGTGGCCGAAGCTGACAAGGTTATCTACGCTGCCTACCATCTTGAGGGCCCTGCCAGTATCTAGTGGGAAAACCTTGAGGCTATGCGTCCTGCTGGCCAAGTCACTACTTGGGCTGAGTTCAGTGAGGCATTCTGTGAACATCACATTCCGGAAGGTCTCATGGATCGCAAGCGGGAGGAATTCTGCAATTTCACCCAGGGCCGGTTAACAGTGGATGGCTATAGTCGCGAGTTTGGCAACTTGGCACGCTATGTGCCTGAGGAAGTATCCACCGATGCCAAGAAGCAGGCGAGGTTCCGCAAGGGACTCAGCCCTGAACTCCGCCGAGATCTACATCTACACGAGTGCACCTCCTTCCAGAAGTTGGTGAACAAAGCTATCAGTGCTGAGACGGGCCAGACTGATTTCGAAGCCACACGCAAGCATCCTCGTGACTTTGGTTCCTCATCCGGCTCTGGCTCTCACAAGCGCCGCGTGTGGCTTCCTAACACTGCTCTGCCACCCAAGTACACACCGAGGCCATCCTATGAGGCGCCCCGCCCAACTCAACAATATGCACCTGCCAAGACTTATGGAGGACCACCTACCAACTTTGCTCCACGCACTGGCACTGTGACATGCTTCAAGTGTGGAGAACCAGGGCACTACATGCGTGAGTGTCCTCAGAACCAGATAGGAAAGCCCGTTGGCCGTGGTAAGCCAACAGGCAAGGTGAACTAAGTCAAGCCAATCCCCACTGCACGTGTTCATGTCAACTATGTCTCTGCTGAGGAAGCTTTTGAGGATCCTAACGTCGTCCTTGGTACGCTTCTTGTTAACTGCCATCCGGCATCTGTTCTTTTCGATACTGGAGCATCTCATTCGTTCATATCTGAGAGCTATGCTCGAATGCACAACATGACTTTTTGTGACATGCCCACTTCCATGGTTATTCAAACTCCTGGTTCAAAGTGGCAAACCTCTAGGGTAAGCCATGGAAATGAAATTCTTGTCGATAGACATGTTTTCCTTGCATCACTAATCGCTCTCAAGTCCTCGGACATAAACATCATCTTGGGTATGGACTGGATGACAACTCATTACGCCAAGATTGATTGCTACACTAGGACCGTTCAACTTACACACCCATCCGGCAAGACAGTCAATGTCTTGACCCGAATGGCTGAGCGTCAGCTCTACTCTCTTAATGCCAGCCCTCTACCAGAACTCGAAAATATTCCGGTAGTCCGTGACTTCCCGGATGTTTTTCCGGAAGAACTGCTAGGTGTTCCACCTGACAGAGATGTCGAGTTCGTGATAGATCTTATTCCAGGAACTGTCCCAATCTCTAGGAGACCCTATAAGATGGCACCCCTAGAATTAGCTGAGCTTAAGAAACAACTCGATGAGTCCTTGAAAAAGGGTTTCATCCGTCCTAGTTCTTCCCCTTGGGCTTGTCCCGTCCTCTTCGTCAAGAAGAAGGATGGAACGGAATGGATGGTTGCAGATTACCGACCTGTCAATCTGGTCACCATAAAGAACAAGTATCCGCTCCCCAGGATCAACGACCTGTATGATCAGCTCACTGGATCCTCAGTCTTTTCCAAAATGGATTTGAGGTTGGGCTACCATCAAATCAAAATCAAGAACGGGGACATTCCCAAGACGGCTTTTGTTACTCGTTATGGCCAATACGAGTACACCGTCATGTCCTTCGGGTTAACCAATGCCCCAGCCACCTTCTCCCGGCTAATGAATTCTATATTCATGGAGTATTTGGATAAATTCGTCGTGGTATACCTCGATGATATACTCATCAACTCCAAGAACAAGAAAGATCATGCCGAGCTCCTCTCTCATAATAATTTTCAGTAGCATCATGAATGAACTCAACCATATAACCAGCACATAAAGCATTCTTTTCATGATCTACTTGCATAGAAATTTTACTACTCCCATCATAAGCAAAATTCTTCTCATTCATAGTAGTGGGAGGAGCAAATTCAACAAAATAACTATCATGTGAAGCATAATCCAATTAAAAATTAAAATCATGATGACAAGTTTCATGGTTATATTTATTCATTATAGCATACGTGTCATCACAATAATCATCATAAATAGGAGGCATGCTTTCATCATAATAAATTTGCTCATCAAAACTTGGGGGACTAAACATATAATCTTCATCAAACATAGCATCCCCAAGCTTGTGGCTCTGCATGTCATTAGCATAATGGGTATTCAAATAATTCATACTAACAACATTGTAATCATGCTCATCATTCACATATTTTATGCCAAGCATTCTATGTATTTCTTCTTCTAGTACTTGAGCACAATTTTCCTTCCCATCATTTTCACGAAAGATATTAAAAAGATGAAGCATATGAGGTAACCTTAATTCCATTTTTTTATAGTTTTCTTTTATAAACTAAACTAGTGATAAAACAAGAAACTAGAAGATTTGATTGCAAGATCTAAAGATATACCTTCAAGCACTCACCTCCCCGGCAACGGCGCCAGAAAAGAGCTTGTTGTCTACTGCACAGCCTTTTTCTTGTAGACGTTCTTGGGCCTCCAAGTGCAGAGGTTTGTAGGATAGTAGCAAATTTCCCTCAAGTGGATGACCTAAGGTTTATCAATCCGTGGGAGGCCTAGGTTGAAGATGGTCTCTCTCAAACAACCCTGCAACCAAATAAAAAGAGTCTCTTGTGTCCCCAACACACCCAATACAATGGTAAATTGTATAGGTGCACTAGTTCGGTGAAGAGATGGTGATACAAGTGCAATATGGATAGTAGATATAGGTTTTTGTAATATGAAAATATAGAAACAGCAAGGTAACTAATGATAAAAGTGAGCATAAACGGTATTGCAATGCGCTGAAACAAGGCCTAGGGTTCATACTTTCGCTAGTGCAAGTTCTCTCAACAGTAATAACATAACTGGATTATATAACTATCCCTGAACATGCAACAAAAAGTCACTCCAAAGTCACTAATAGCGGAGAACAAACGAAGAGATTATTGTAGGGTCGAAAACCACCTCAAAGTTATACTTTCTGATCGATCTATTCAAGAGTCCATAGTGAAATAACACGAAGCTATTCTTTCCGTTCGATCTATCATAGAGTTCGTACTATAATAACACCTTAAGATACAAATCAACCAAAACCCTAATGTCACCTAGATACTCCATTGTCACCTCAAGTATCCGTGGGCATGATTATACGATATGCATCACACAATCTCAGATTCATCTACTCAACCAACACAAAGTACTTAAAAGAGTGCCCCAAAGTTTCTATGGAGAGTCAAGATGAAAACTTGTGCCAACCCCTATGCATAGATTCCCAAGGTCACGGAACCCGCAAGTTGATCACCAAAACATACATCAAGTAGATCACGTGATATCTCATTGTCATCACAGATAAGTACATGCAAGACATACATCAAATGTTCTCAAATCCTTAAAGACTCAATCCGATAAGATAACTTCGAAGGGAAAACTCAGTTCATCACAAGAGAGTAGAGGGGGAGAAACATCATAAGATCCAACTATAATAACAAAGCTCACGATACATCAAGATCGTGCCATCTCAAGAACACGAGAGAGAGAGAGATCAAACACATAGCTACTGGTACATACCCTCAGCCCCGAGGGTGAACTACTCCCCCTCGTCATGGAGAGCACAGGAATGATGAAGATGGCCACCGGAGAGGGATTCCCCCCTCCGGTAGGGTGCCAGAACGGGTCTAGATTGGTTTTCGGTGGCAACAGAGGCTTTCGGCGGTGGAATCCCGATCTAGGTTATTTTCCAGAGGTTTCAGTATATATAGGAGGTGTTGGAGTTGAGGGCAAGTAAAGGGGGTCTCCGGGATGTCCTTGAGGCAGGGGGGCGCGCCCCTCACCCTCGTGGGAAACCCGTGGAACTTCTCGTCCCCCTCCGGCACTTCCTGGGCTTCTTCTGGTCCAAAAATAAGCTCTGTTGAGTTTTAGGTCAATTGGGCTCCGTTTGATATTCCTTTTCTGCAATACTCTAAAACAAGAGAAAAATAGAAACTGGCACTGGGCTCTAGGTTAATAGGTTAGTCCCAAAAATCATATAAAACTGTATATAAAAGCCCATAATACATCCTAGAAGGATAATATAATAGCATGGAACAATAAAAAATTATAAATACGTTGGAGACATATCACGATGCTAGTCGATTGCTCAATTGGCGGATACGAACTTGTGCACTACCTATATGAGACAAAATGTAGCGACTTCCTATCACAAGTATGCTATGTATGTATGATGTTCCGGTGCTTTTAGCACAAGATAATCCAAGGTGATCAAGTATGATATGATATTTTGTGATGCTATGGCTCTTGCTTGCAAGCTCTTTGTTTTTCTCTTGTTGCTTAAAAGCTTATTCTCTTTTTTTGTATGGCCACTATGCGAGATGCACAAACCAAGATAGCAATTGTGTATATTCGGGAACAATCTTGTGACACAAGAGATGATATGATGATACCAAGATGATGTCTTATGTATGCAATGGAAGCGCGTATCGATGATCACTAATGTGCACAAGTAACGTTGCCAGCAATACGCAAAGGCTAGTCTCGATAGGCAAGTGACGCAAAATGGGCTAGGGGTGAACAATGCAATTGCAAGGGGAATATACAATGATGTCGTCGAGGTTACCGTCTGTGGCGTTGATGAGAGGCGGTGTTGTCGATGTCGACCCGTTCCTAATTAGCCGAAACACCTTAGAAACGGAAAAACCACAACTCACAATCTCAAGGACAAATGTGAAATGGTTGTAGCGGAAAGCGGTGGTGGTTTGCACTTGGCAAGTGGAATGATGGGGCTATACACGTTATCGGAGTTGGAGTCACGGTCCCTAAGTAGCCGAAACACCTTAGGAGACACAAGCCACAACTCAAACAAGCTCAAACAAAATTGAGTTAAGTTGGGTGGGCAATGTATAGCGGACTAGGCTATCCGGAAGTGGTGATGGTGGTTCATAGTCGGATCGTCAAAGTCTACTTCACCGAAAACGATAGCCAACATCTCATTGAAAGATGGGACACCTTTGCCCCTATCACTTTGCATTCCCGAGTCTTCTCTTCGTTTGCTACTTTTGCAAGAATCTCGTGGAGGAGGACTTATGGGACATTTTGGACGCGACAAGACATTTGCGACAATCTCCAAGAATTACTATTGGCCCAAGATGTTCCGTGATGTCTCATGCTTCACCAACTGGTGCTCTACATGCCGCAAAGCTAAGTCCAAAGCTCAATCCCATAGTTTTTACATGCCCCTTCCTATTCCACATCAACCTAGGGAAGATATTAGCATGGACTTTGTACTTGGTTTGCCTAGAACTCAAAATGACAACGATTCCGTTTTTGTTGTTGCGGATAGATTTTCCAAAATGGCTCATTTCATTCCATGCAACAAGATAGACGATGCTTCACATGTTGTGAAACTCTTTTGTAGGGAAATCTTGCGCTTACATGGAGTTCCATAGACGATCGTCTCGGACCGTGACGTCAAGTTCTTCAGCCACTTTTGGAAGACACTATGCGCCAAACTCTGCATCAAGCTACTATTCTCATCGGCATACCATCCACAAACGGACGGCCAAACGAAGGTGACAAACCGGACGCTATCCACTCTTCTTCACGTGTTGATCAAGAAGAACATCAAGGAATAGGAGAAATGCTTGCCCATCACCGAGTACGCCTACAACCGCGCAGGACACTCGACAACCGGCAAGTCCCCCTTCGAGGTCGTCTATGACTTCAACCCGTTGTCCCCATTAGACAACCTTCCTCTACCTCTCCAAGAGCGCACCAAAATGGATGCAAGTGCACGAGCAAGTTATCTCAGAAGATGCATGAAGATACAAGGGCAACGATCGACCGCCAATTACATCGCCTTGCCTCCAAGCTCAACGCCAACAAGACACCAATGGTGTTTCAACTAGCAGATCTCGTATGGCTTCATCTTCGCAAGGTCCGCTTCCCCAACGAGCGCAAGTCCAAACTCCTACCTCGAGCCGACGGACCCTTCAAGGTGTTAGCACGCGACAACAACAATGCTTACAAGATCGACATTCCACGTAACAAGTACAATTTGAGCGATA
Organism: Secale cereale; assembly: GCA_902687465.1. Lineage (NCBI taxonomy): Eukaryota > Viridiplantae > Streptophyta > Magnoliopsida > Poales > Poaceae > Secale > Secale cereale. Next base: position 370,204,501 of record LR738712.1, on the reverse strand, counting down.
CGTTCAACGTCAAGGATCTCTCTCCTTTCCATGGTGATGAAGTTTTTGATCCAAGGTTGGATATTTCCCAAGGGAGGGGAGATGATGCGGAGCATCCCAAGGTCATCCCCAAGGACCTATCTTCGTCTCACCATGTGCCAAGTGGACCCATGACACGTGACCGTGCAACAGCTCTTGAGACCGAGGTGACATCTCTCCTTAACCAACTTCCATGTGAATCATGTGAGACATGGCTACTAGCTCAAACGGAATTGCTTTACATACTCAGGTGCTAAGAAGACCCCCTCGAAGGGGCTCATGAAGATGGACAAGTCCCCAAGCCCATGGAGGAAGAGCAACATCGAGCGGAAGCGGAGAAGACTCCAGGTCCCGGACATCTAGCCCTCAAGCCCGGACATCCGGCCCCTAGAACATCTACAAGAGCAAAGTCCCTCAGCCGAAGATACAGGGGCCGGACATCCGACCAGACCCGGACATCCAGCCAGACAAGGCGTGGACATTCGGCCCCCAGCCCAGAAATCCGACACCACTACAGAAGCACACCCGAGACTAAACCCCGCCAGCCCGGACATCCGGCTCCAAGCCTGGACACCCGACGCTGCATGAAATCCCGGACATCCGGCGCGAGGCCCAAACATCCGGCCTCTGATTCCTCTGTGCATTTCATCTGTGCCGAAGACCTTGGATAGCTCGCCCCGTTGGACTATAAATAGACACCTACCTGTTCCTAGTTATGGTTAGCTTTGTAATAGCTCATCTAGACTTAGAGCATTTCTCATACTTAGTGGTTCATTTGTACGAGAGACCGCGGCCTCTACGAAGAAGATCCACATGGATTCAAGACCTCCTCCGGGAGAAGATTCAAGACCTCCTCACGGAGAAGACTACCGCCACTTGTATCACCCGTCGTTGACTTTGGATCGTGTATCTCTATGTGTTCCCGGATCTAGCATATGTGTGACTACTTCTTTTTGATTTGAGTGTTTTCCCCTCGTTTCTCTCGTGATTCTTCCTTGTGTTCTTCGTGTTCATCATGGGATCCCTCTCCAATCGTGAAATATCGGCCTAGAACGGGTTGACCCCGCTTCATAATGGTATCATGAGCCTAGGTTTCTCATTAATTTGGAGCCCCACACTTTGTCTTCTAGCCTTGTTTTGTTGATTTTGTCCCAATTTCGAAAATTCCCCACAAAAATAGCCATACCAAAATTTTCGTGATCTGTTGATTTGATGAGGTTTTGTTGAATTTGTTTCATGAATTTGCTTTGCCACGAGTGGATCTAGCTTTCCCACCACTTTCCCCCAATTTCTATCCGCAAAATCCACCGATTTTTTCCCAAAAAGTTTCTTTTCCACCTAGTTCATCAGGGATCGGGAACCCCGGACATCCGGCCCGCGACCCCCAGTCATCCGGCCTCTCGCAGCCCAATCCTCCACCACCACTACCCATTGCCCGCCAATTTCCACATTTCTTTTGGGCATACACCTATACTTCACCACCACTTCCGCAACCACCATCGCTTACCCGCTATGATATTCGATAATTTTTGTCACGTTTGTCTTGGATACTTGAGTTGTGGTTTCACCGTTTCCTTGAGTGTTTAAGCTAACTTGGAACAGAGCGACTTCGACGACACCACCGCTCATCCTCATCAAGGACGGTAACATCGACGACACCTTGTATATTCTACCTTGCAATTGCATTGTCACCCTCATAGTCCATTTTGCGTAGCTTTTCTATCGAGACTAGCCATTTGAGTATTGCCGGGCCACGACACTTGTGCACATTAGTGATAGTCTTAGATATTGCATACTACATCATTATATCCCGGTGTGTCACAAGAGTGTTCCGCATACACAATAGCTATCTTGGTATGAGAATCTCGCATAAGTGGCCAAAGAGAGAGCTCAAAGCTTTTAAGCAAAAGAGCCATCAAAAAGCTTATAAGAAAACGACCTTAGCATCATACATCGTGCTTCAAAAGAGATCATATGGTATAGCAATACTCAATTTTGTGATAAAGCATCAGCATACCATACACTTATAGCATACTTGTGACATGAAGTTGCTACTTTTTGTCTCTTATAGGTCGTGCACAAGTGCGTATCCACCTATTGAGCAATTGGTTAGCGTTTCTCTGGTGTTGTGCAACACGAGCATTTTCCGTGGATTCCACATTTTCCTCTCACCCTTGGTTGCACAACCACATCTATCTATTCGTGCGTGTGTTCCGTCTGACTTATTCTTGCTAGTAATCTACTTGTTGCTTGAGAAAATTTGTGAATCATTTTCAACATCATTGAGTCTTGTTAGAGATTGCATTGATTTTGTGCCACTATCCTCACCGAGCTCCTCTAAAAGCTTATTTGTGTAGGTGTGATAATCAACAATAAGGGAACCAATTGTGCTATTTCCATGTTAGATTATTGACTGATCATTGATCCATCTTCAACTTCGGTCAAGGTACATTTGGTATTCTTCTTCCTTTTCTTCCACTTACATACTCGCTTGCGATGATGGATAGGCCAAGTACATCTTCAAACCTGCTATTCGACGATCCTGAAGAATCGAACAACTATGTCACCAAGCTACATCTATTTGGTGTTCAACGAGCTCTACATCAAGAGAATGAAGCTATGCAAGAGCGCATTGAGCAAATCACTGCCGACGTCCGACATTCCGAAGCACGCACAAGAGAGCAATTCGATATCATCAACACCAACATATCTACTCAATTTGATGATATATGAACTTTGGTGATCATTCGACGCTCTTCATCTACGTCATCTCAAAGACAGAGCCGTTGAAGTCATCATACCGACTACACTTCCGGCTCAAGTACACCTACTTTGATAACTCTTCGCCAAGACGCGCGTCAAGCATGACATGACAACCGGAATCCACTTCACGGCAAGAGTCTACATGAGCATCTCGAAGAGCAAGAAAATCGAAAACATTAATACCAAGCTACACTTGAGCAAGCACAAGAATGGCAAGGACTACGCCAACAAGAAGAAGAGCGAGCACGCCAACAAGAAGAAGAGCGAGCACGCCAACACCAAGAAGAGAAAGATGCCGAGGCACAACGTCAAGTACTACAACGCCGAGACGCTCAAGCTCTTGAGGCGCAACATGCCCTACGTGACTCACATCCCAATGTTGCAACTCGCAATCAACACATTCGTCGAGAAGAAGAAGCACTTCGTGGTGAGATGCAAGAGAGGTGTTATCAAGCACGAATGCAACATCAAGCTCCCCCTCAAGCGCGAGAAGAGAAACAACCTCGACAAGAACCAAAAGCTCGGCAAGAACAACATGACAATGAGAATTAACCACACCAAGAGCAACATGAAGTTGGCAATCCTCCAAATTAAGAATGCCCTCGCAATAGGCAAGCAAACAATGAAGAGCATCATTGTGGCAAGCTCAAGTTCACAATGCCAAAGTTCTCAGAAGCATCGATCCCGGAGACTACCTCTCATGGCAATGAAACTTGACAAGATCTTTCGACTCCACAACTTTGATGAAGAGAAGAAGATCACGATGGCATCCCTTGAGTTCCAAGACTATGTTCTTATTTGATGGGAGAAAATCATTGAGAGACGAGAAGCCGAAGGAGAACCACCCATCACCACTTGGAGTCAAATGAAGGATGTTATGAGAGCGCGTTTTGTGCCAACGCACTACACCCGCGACCTCTACAAGAAACTGCAGCTCCTCAAGCAAGGAACCAAGTCAGTTGAGGAGTACTACAAGGAAATGGAGATTGCCATGATACGAGCCAACATCACGGAAGATGAAGAGCAAACTATGGTGAGATTCTTGAATGGACTCAACTATCCTATCAAGAAGATTGCGGACTTCCAACCATACACGAATCTCCTAGAGCTAGTACACCAAGTAACCAAAGAGGACCGACAAGTACAAGAATACTACAAGTACTCCAAGTTCACCTCCAAGAACTATGGTTTCCACAACCAAACTTCAATGACTTCGGCACCTCCTACCTCTACCAAACTATCTACAAGCTTAGGTGACAAGTCAAGCTACAAGAATTCGACTACATCAAGTCGTCCCCCTTCTTCAAACAACTTCAAGCCTATAGCTTCATCATCTACAACCGCAATTGAGGACACCTCCATGGCGAGCTCCATGAAGTGTTTCAAATGCCAAGGACAAGGCCACAAGTCACTTGAGTGCAAGACCGTTCGAACCATGATCATCAATGACGACGGATCCTATGACTCAATGAGCGATGACGAGATGGAATCCCTTGAACATGTAGCTATGCATCGCCAAGTGAATGAAGATGAAGACCATCAAGTGTTTTGCGACAATGACTCGAGTCCCAATCTCGTTGTCTCCAAGGTCTAGACACTTCAACATCATCAAGATGAAGATCAATGATGTCACATCTTCCACACCAAGGCCGGCATCAACGGACGTTCCGTCAAGGTTATCATCGCTGGAGGAAGTTGTCATAACTTGGCAAGGGAAGAGCTTTGCGACAAGCTACAATTGGTCAAGACGAAGCACCCTCTTCCCTACAAGGTCCAATGGCTTAGAGTTGTCGGAACTATGCGAGTCAAGCACATCGTGCAAGTATCCTTCAAGATAGGCGCCTACGAGGACACATTGGAGTGTGATGTGGTCCCTATGTCCGTTTACCACGTTCTCCTTGGAAGACCTTGGGAGTACGATTGCGGAGTCACCAACAACGGACGGACCAACCATTATAGCTTCAAGATGAAGGGCAAAGAGTTTGTGCTACGTCCTATGTCGCCAAGTGAAGTGGTCGCCGACAAACAAGTATCTACCAACCATCATGGAGAGAATGGTGAGAGAGTGAACCACCAAAAGGAGAGTGAGAGCCACAAGCCAAATTCGACCGCCTCCACGATGAGAGACAAGAAGCAACTAGTGTTATTGGCCACCAAAAGTGAGATGAGAGAAGTGTGTGAGAACCCATCGAGCGTCTTTCACCTTGTGCTTCTATTGAAAGGGGAAGCAAAACCTACTAACACTTCACCACCTCTACCTTTAGTGTTGTCTCAACTATTGCAGGACTTCCAAGATGTCTTTCCGGGTGAACTACGTCCGAGACTACGTCCTCTTCGCTGCATCGAGCACCACATCGACCTCATCCCCGGAGCATCTCTCCCTAACAAGGCATCGTACCACACCAACCGTGAAGATACCAAGCAGATCGAACGGCAAGTCCAACAACTCACCGACAACGGAGACATCCGCGAATGCATCAGCCCTTATGTCCTTCCGGTAATCCTTGTCCCCTAGAAAGATGGTACTTACCGCATGTGTTCCGCTTGCCGTCCCATTAATGCTATCACTGTTAGATATCGTCACCTAATACCGTGCTTAGATGATATGCTTGATGAACTTAGCGGAGCCACAATCTTTTCCAAAATTAATCTCAAAAGTAGCTATTACCAAATCCGCATACAAGAGGGCGATGAGTGGAAAACCGCCTTCAAAACGAAGTTCGGGTTATATGAATGGCTTGTTATGCCTATGGGTTTATCCGAGGCACCGGCACGTTTATGAGAATGATACACTATGTTCTTAGGCCATACATCGGACTCTTTGTAGTAGTCTACTTTGATGACATACTCGTGTTTAGCAAATCCCTAAAAGATCATGTGAATCATCTTAGCACTGTTTTGCAAACCCTCCGCAAGAAAAAACTTTATGCCAATATGGAAAAGTGCAAATTTGGTGTCGACAAACTTGTTTTCTTAGGATTTGTTGTGTCACCAAAGGTGTGCATGTAGATGAAACTAAGATTGAAGCTATCAAAACTTGGCCAACTCCAATGAACTTGCATCATGTGCGTAGTTTCTTTGGCCTAGCCGGATTCTATCGATGATTTGTGAAGGACTTTAGCACAATCGCTATGCCTCTACACGCTTTGAGCAAGAAGAACGCACCCTTTGTTTGGGGTCCTTCGCAAGACACCGTGTTCCATGAGCTTAAGACTTTGCTTACTAACTCTCCTCTACTTGCCTGACCAAACTTTGACAAACCCATCGAGGTACATTGTGACGCTAGTGGTACCGGCATAGGAGGCATGTTAATGCAAGAAAAGCGCCCGATTGCGTATTTTAGCAAAAAAAATTCAGGAGCGCAACTTAACTACCCCATCTATGATAAAGAGCTCTATGCCTTATTGAGAGTTTTGAATGTTCGGGAACACTATCTCTAACCTCATGAATTCATTCTTCACACGGACCATGAGACACTCAAGTATCTTATGGGTCATACTAAGTTGAACAAGTGTCAAGCTAAGTGGAGTGCGTTCATAGATCTTTTCCCTATGTCATCAAATACATCAAAGGCAAAGAGAATGTTGTGGCGGATGCGCTTTCCCGTGAATGCATGCTAGTTAACCAAGTTGAGTTGAATGTTATTGGCTTTGAGCAAATAAAAGATTTGTATGAGCATGATCCTTTCTTTGCAAATTCTTATGCTAAGTGTGTGCCACATACTTCTTGGGAACGATATTACATCAAGGATGGTTATCTTATGAGAGCTAACAAACTTTGCATTCCCGAGTCTTCTCTTCGTTTGCTCCTTTTGCAAGAATCTCGTGGAGCAGGACTTATGGGACATTTCGGACATGACAATACATTTGCGACGCTCTCCAAGAACTATTATTGGCCCAAGATGTTCCGTGAAATCTCACGCTTCACCAACCGGTGCTCTACATGCCACAAAGCTAAGTCCAAAGCTCAATCCCACGGTCTTTACATGCCACTTCCTATTCCACATCAACCTTGGGAATATATTGACATGGACTTTGTACTTGGTTTGCCTAGAAATCAAAATGGCAAGGATTCCGTTTTTGTTTTTGTGGATTGATTTTCCAAAATGGCTCATTTCATTCCATGCAACAAGATAGACGATGCTTCACATGTTGCGAATCTCTTTTGTAGGGAAATCTTGCGCTTACATGGAGTGCCCAAGACGATCGTCTCGGACCGCGACATCAAGTTCTTGAGCTACTTTTGAAAGACATTATGCGCCAAACTCAGCATCAAGCTACTATTCTCATCGGCATACCATCCACAAATGGAAGACCAAACGGAGGTGACAAACCGGACGCGATCCACTCTTCTTCACGTGTTGATCAAGAAGGACATCAATGTGATGCCCCGAGACCGATGCGCCAGGTGTCAGCCAGTTATTCGTCATTGTTGCCATGTCATTTGCTTGCGTGTTGCACTTTGCCTTGTCATCATGTGCATTTCATCAGCATGTTTTCAAAACTTGCATTCGTTCGAGTTCCCCAGTTCTCTTCGTTGTCCGTTCTGAGTCCACACACACTCGCACGCGCCCACGGCACCTCCGAATATTTATTTTATAAGTGGCCGGAAAATGCTCTCGGAATGGGTTGAAACTTGGCGTGCGGTCTTATTATAGGGTAGGTAGGCCGCCTGTCAAATTTCGTCGCATTCAGAGTTCGTTTGATAGCCCAACCTATAAACATATAGCGGCACTATAGCCGGATAATCGTCGGACATTTCGGCGTTCCGAAACTGCCGTCGGGCCTCTCTCTCTCTTCTCTCGTCTCAGCCCGATGCCTTCTACACAGCCCACTTTTACCCCTCGACTGCACGTCCGAAACTGTCCCGAACCCGACCCGGGCAGTCGTGACCGATGGGTCCGGATCATCCCCAAACATCCCTAAAACATCTCTGTTTTCTTATTTCGGCTCCCTACCTATTTATTTCTCAACCCTCCGTTCCTGATCGGATGTCCTAGATTTTCTCTCTTTCTCTATATATAGACCAAACCTACCCAAATCAGACCAAACCCTATTTTCTAGGGATCCTCCCTATCAAATCGCCACCGCCACCCCTGTCCAGATCCTCCTCCTATCTCCTCCCACCTTGGGATCCATCCCCACCCAACCAGCTAATCCCTTGGATCTAGACCGCCAAACACCACCCGTAGCTACCTCCCGCCTCGTTGAACCCGGCCCTCGTGGCCACCGGCGAGCATCAGCCAAGGCCGAGCAGCCCTCTCGTCGGAGGCCTCTCGCTCCTGCAGTCGACGCCCGACGCCTCCTCCTCGAGACCCACCTCCATCCTATTTTTTTTTGAACTATGAACAGTAGGGTAAGAACCCCACTGCAGCTTTTATTGATAATAAAAACATAGGTCTGTTGGGCTTGAGCTAAGCCCAACTAAAAGAAAAAACTACCAAAAACTAAGCAAAAGCTAGAAAAAGCTAACACTAAAACCTAAAAAAGAAGAAGAACAGGGAAACAAGGAGCATCAGACATATTACAACATAGAATCCAGCCAAGCAGAGAATTGCAGTTCATATTTCTTCTTGATTCTGAGTTTCAGCAGCTTGAGTTCCTCAGTAAAAATGTGTTTCCAGCCTTGAAAGGAAGGAGTTATACCATCAAATATTTTGTTGTTTCTGGATATCCAGATGGCCCATGATCCCAAGATGATAATCTCCATAAATAAAGGGTATCTGAGTTTGTCTTTGAGGTCCTGAAAAGCTTCCAGCACTGACAAGTTTGGAGTTCTTGAAGGACAGATAAAGTTCCTACACCTTGTGGCAAAAGGACAACCCCAAAAGAGATGATGAAGAGTTTCCTCTTGAGGACAGTCCCTCACTGCACAATTGTAAAATTCCAATTCAAAGTTTTTCCTCCTTAGTAAATTCCTTGTGTTTACTCTGTCATGCAGGAGCATCCAGAAAAAAACTTTATGCTTGTGTTGACAGGAGCTTTTCCAGATCTATGAAAAATGTGGTGGAGTTTGTTTGTGCCCAATTAGCACATTGTAAGCTTTAATTGAAGAGTAGGCTTCATTGCCCCATATGTAACTCCAAGTATCTATAGCATCCAAATATTCTGATTGTATGCCTGTGCAGTTAGAGGCAGATGGAATAAGTCTTGAAGATAATCAGTGCTGATTACTTGTTGAACACTTGTCTGTGGATTTCTAACAAAGGAATATAGGTGATCAAACTTGTGTTTGAGGATGAATTGATCCCACATATCATCCCAGAACAAGACAGATTTACCATCTCCCACATTGCATCTTGCTATAGCTTTAAACTGATCAATGAGTGCAAGATTGGATTTCCACCAAAAGGAGCCCACTTTTTGATCTCCTGGGAGTTTCCCATTACTGTAATATGTTTCCCAAATTAAATTGACCCAAGGGATGTCATGTCTATTGTAAAACTTGTGAAGGTTTTTCATAAGCAGAGTTTTATTATGTGTGAATATATCTAGAACTCCCAAGCCACCCTGATTTTTAGGTCTGCAAACTGTGTGCCAAGCCACCATGGCTGGCCTCATATGTAATGCCCAGGATGGGACTATACCTCCTACGTGTCGAGGCACGGCTTAAAGGTATAAGCCCATTCTGGGCATTACAAGTTGGTATTCAGAGCCTTCTCCGACCTAGAAGCCCCCACTGATTGATCGAATCGTTGACGGTTGAGTCTAGGCACACACTTAAAATGTTTTGAGTCCTATATATATATATATATCAGAGAGTAGGATTTCTTTTGCTCCTCATCCCTTTTCACTCTGGTGAGCACTCCTGATGATTACTCTTATCTCTTCTACTCTCAAAAATTCACCAAATTGTTTTTAGGATCACGCGAGTATTGTTTGGATTGTTCCGATGTCTTTGTGACGAGAACATTGTTCTCGATGCCTCCTGTCATTTAGGGGTTGTGGCAGTGTCCCGGGGAGTTGAGCTCCGAGGTGTTGTCGTCACAAATATATCGCATCAGTTCTCGAATACTTAAGACGGCCGACATCGAAAACTCTCATATGCGGTTAGTGGCAAGATAACCCTGACATCACCCAGTACTGGGGAGGTAGTTCGGGAGTATTGCCATAGCTTGTATAGTAGATGCGTTTCGAAGGTCCGAGGTAAACGGTTTCCAGAAACAACTGGTTATGTGTTGAAGGATGGATATAGCTGGATGTAGGACTAGAGTTGAGTGCGCGATGCTTCCCCTGTATCCCCAACACCTGATTGCATAACTAGAAACTTTCGGAAATTAATAGGTGGGTTCATCTAGTAGTTCATAGGCATTCTTCCAACGAATGCATGATATGAAGTTCGGGGTTCTACATTGAGTGAAGTGGTTTTATGGGCGATGTTCCAATCGGGAGTTGCATCTTAAAGGGTCCTTGGCTATGCTGATCCGGGGATTGCAAAACCCTTTTGTAACACGTTCCATGAGCTTTCAGCACAAATATGTCGAATGAAACTTCTATCTTGTATTTGTTCTATCTGCTCCTTGTTGTTTTATTTACCTTTTCTTCTCCCAAGTGGCTTCTCGACAAGTTGATGTACCTACGGAATTCATTCGTTCAATTCTCTGTTCGGATGATATTGTGAAGATTATGTTACAACATATCTATCCTTTGTTCTTGTTTTGATTCTGGTATTCGAGTTGCTTCGATGTCAAGTGTTGATTCCATACCTTTCTTAATCGGTGTTCTCATATTTCTATGGGAGTGCTAATTCTTCTTGACCATCGAGATTTTCATGTTAATCATTTTCAACCGGTGTGCCTTCTCTTCAAGTTTTTCCATACGGACGCCGTTGGGAAATCCAACGATTTGTCTGCTTCATTCATCCCAAGTTGTCTTTGTTTTCCCACCCTCCCACCCTTCTTCTTCTCGGAGCAAGAAATTCTCAGATAAAGTATCCATTTTATTCATGTGATATTTCTTCATTCTTTTCCTTCAATGCCCTTATCCGGTGATTCCTCGTGAAGATGCTCAAGAGTTTCAAGTTCATCATTCTTAATTCTAATATTCTTCTCCGGTGGACTAAATTCAAGATTTCGGTGTTGATCTTATCATTTTCCTCATTTCAATGCTTTCTTATTCCGGTGCTCCAATTAATCATTCTCCTCTTGCTATTCATATCTGGAGAGGTGAAGGTATCTCAGAAGATTCGTGTTTCAATTCTTAATCCATTCAAGCTATTTTGAGATTGTTATCTCATTCAAGCCATTTAATTCAACCGGTGCAATATCTCTTAAGCAACCTTTTTTTTCAACGGTGGTTTCCTTGAGTGGGCCCTAACCCACATGTCTTTTCCCAGGATCTTACCTGACTCTTCTAATTTTTCTGGAGTTATACTCAAATTCTTTTCAAAATGTGACGTAAGAATGGATTACATCAGTCACATGCCTTCTCCAGGACCGCTTTCAAATTCTTTTTCTTCGTTGGTTCAACCTTTTAATTCTTCATTACGGAGTGCCTATACAATTCATGGTGGTGTATCTCATCGTCTTCTCAGATTTGAAGATCGGAGAAGAGTTTCTCTTAAATCTTGGCCCATTCTCTTGAAGATTCGTGGTTCTAGCTTCATGGCATCCTCATTATTGTTTCGATCACGAGGAATCTTTTTATACCCATCCGAAGCATTTCATAAATTCTTCCTATTGTGATCCTCCGAAGGCCATCATTTCACAATATTTCTTCGTTCTCAGTTTTCAACTTCGTCCTCCAAATATTCTTCATTGATGTCTCTTCGTTCGTCTCCATATTTTACGGTGGTTCTTTCAAGATTTCTCTTCCGTTGTTATCGTATCAATTCATTTGCTCTTTTCATAATCCTACCGGTGGTTCGTTGAAGATTTACCCAAGGTTTTGCTAGATCTCTCTTTAATTCTTTGCAACGAGAATAAGTAGTATGCCAAATCCTTTGGTTATCATCAATTTAATTTGATGAAGGATAAGCATACAGTAAATCTCATTCTTATTTCCTTGAAGTGATTAACCTCTTTTTCCAAAGCTTGTTCATCACATCATATTCTCGGTCCTAGTTGTTCATCTTGTTTTCCGTTGTTCCAAGTTATTTCTGTTATATCATTTCAAAGCTCCATCTAATTCATCGCAGGCCTTGAATCTTATTCTTTTCTACCTTCACTTCTCATTCGTTTGTTACCGGAGTTTTCATGGTGGTTCATCATCATTTAATTCATCCTCGAAGTCTTCATCAAGATTCTGTTGGAGCTCAAGCATTCTTCATCATGATTTCCAATTGCAATCCTTTCTACCTTATCTTTTTAGACGGTGTTATGCCATTCTTGACAATTTCCCTTCAGGTTTCATGATTCACAAGTTGTCAGGAATGAGATATTTAATCCCGTCATTTTCTTCGTTGAAGTAATCTTGGGTTGTATTTCACCTAAAAGCTTTCCCTAAGGATTGTTACTATTATGGTGCTATAAATGACCCAAGTTCTTCATTTATCATTCCGGTGAAATAAGTTTTTCGTCTCCTTGTTGATCTCAATCCAATCAAATATTTTTCGTAAGTGGCTGGTTGTCACCTCTTAATTTTGAGATGTTTTCCATAAGCCCACATCAAGCTTATTCGTTTTTGTTCTTGATTTTTCCAACAACTCCATTCAACCCTTCTTCGTAAGGATGATTTTCCTAATTCATTCATGGGAGAAGTTGTCATTTTCTTCTCTGTTCTTTTCTTTCCAACGACCTAGTATATATTCCTTCATTCCGGAGGCATTGTGATGTTGCTCTCTCCAAACCATCATATCGTTTTATCGAGATCATGTTCTTTCCCTTGCTTATCATTTAACCAGAGTGTTGTATTCTTCATTCAAGTTCCCTCATCTTATCTAGTTTTTCCTATCTTTTCAACCGGAGTGCTATATGAAATCTTTCTTACCCCTTGTGTCATTCTTTAAATTGTTTCAGAGGCTGTGTGTTGTTGTTTTCATCAAGTATCATCCCAACTTGGCAAGTTCATGTTCAATTCCTTACATTTTCAGTCGGAGTGCTGTTCGAGTCATGTCATTCTGATTCCTTGGCTATACCGTTGTGGTTTCATATTCTTTTGGTTCGTAAGCTCTTGTTTCACGTCGTTCAACCTACAAGGTTCTCATAATGTTCCTTGTTCCTCTTTTCTAACGGAGTGTTTTCATCTTCGTTCATCTCTGTTGTATTCTTCTTTCATTTTGTTCAACCTCTCAAGGTTCCTGGTTTCACTCGTCTGTCAAAGAAGCGACTTTGTTTTACCTCTTCTTTTTCGTTTCTACCTGGTGCCATCTCTAGGATCTCGGGTCGAGATCCTCTGTTAGTGTGGGAGAGTTGTGACGCCCGAAGACCGACGTCCCAGAAGATTCCAGAGATTCTAGATGTTCCGGGTTCTTCCGTGTGTTTCATTTGTGCTTGTGTTATTTATTTTGCATTGCATCATGTCATCATGCCATCATGTCATTAATTCTTTTGCTTCTCAACTTAAATAAATCGTGTGGATCTTCGATCCATTTAAATCGAGGGAAGTGTGTCTTCTCTTTATAACATATAAAAGCCTCTCAATATTATTAGGGAGCTATAATAATTATTCCAATTGATTGGATATTCACCAACACACACTTGCATATTTTCCCCATGCCTTCTCTTTCTCTTTCCTTGCCTCAAACCTTGCCAACATTCCCTTTCCCTTTTATCGAGGCTCCTCCTAAATTCTCAACATTTTTGTTGGATTTATCAAACTCCCCATTCATATTCAAATCCATTTGAATTAAATCCATATGGGTTTGAGTTCAACTTCACACTCGTGCCCACATCTATTTTTCCTGGATCTAGATCATTTTTATGAGTCCAGAAAAATTATGTGCGTGCCTAAATTCTTCCAGTAACCTTTTTCTTTCCTCTTCTTTTATTTTAGTTATCTGCTTCGTTTTATTAAAAGAATCAGAGCAGTCACAGCTTAGCCTTGCAGGCCTGAGGCCATCTGGGCTCCCAGCCGCACCGGCCCATCCCTCCCTAGGCCAGGCCCATCTTGAGCAGCCCATTCCCCTCCTTAACCCTAGGCTGCTGCGCTCGATCCTCTTCCTCCCAGCGCCGCACCTTTCCCCTCGTTCCCTCGACCCCGCGCCCTCGCACCATCTCGCTCCCTCTCGCAGCCGATCTCCCTGCTCCCCTCGTCCCTCGACGATCTCGAACCCCTCCGAGAATGAATGTTTCGAAGGTATAACCCCGAGACGATGACCCGTGGAATGCTTGTGTTGTATGAGATGTTTCCCTTGTGTGCACCGTGCCCGTTTCGTCTTTTGTCATGCTCCTCGGTTGCCTCGTCGCCGACTCGTGGGAACCCGGTGACGGGATCACCCCACCTTTCATCTTGTTCGACTCGCTCACGCCATCTTTCTTTTGCACCGGTCTCTCAACGGGTTACCGGAACCGAGATGTTGCCGTTGCATCATTTTCGGATCGTTGCTGTGGCACCTTTTTGTCCTTCCACCACGGTGACATATACTCCTTATCTCTTCATGTTCACTTTTAATAAAAAAATTGCATAAAACTTGATCATGTCATCCGCATCATGTTAACAACATTAAAATGTGTGAATTGTTGTTGCTTAAAAATTGCTAAATATGACATATGGGGATTTTTCTGGAATTTGTTGTTGTTATTTCCGGCCTCATTTAAAATGCCTAAATAGTGTAGTTTTATTATGCTTCACCTCTTGCTATGTTAAAAACATTTAATCTTGTCTTGTAAATAAACGAGAGTCAACTAAATAAATAACATGTGGTGTTTCGTCAATATGCAACTCGTTGCATATTGAGCTCCACTTAACTTGTAGTACTTTTTTGTGCACTTTGCCATGCCATGCATATTTAAACCGGACATGCATCATACTTGTTTGTGCATCATGCCATGGTTATGATATGGGTGTTTACCGTGTTGCTTTTTTTCCGGTTTGCTTCCCTCGTTAGCTTCGGTTTCGTTCCGGAGTTGTGAGGATTTGCTCGACTTGTTGCTCCGTCTACTTCTTGGACTTGTTCTTCTCCCTTGCGGAATCCCAGGCAAGATGATCATACCCTTGGATACCTTTACTACCATTGCCATGCTTAGTTGTCTCGATGCTGTTGTTACATGTCGCGCTACCCCTCTTTTATGTCAGCCTCTCCTTGTTGCCATGAAACCTCTAACCTTTGAAACCTTCCTAGCAAAACCACTGTTTGGCTATGTTACCCGCTTGCTCAGCCCCTCTTATAGCGTTGTTAGTTGCAGGTGAAGATGAAGATTCGTTCTAGGAGGGAACTTGTTATTGTTGGTATATCACAATATCTATAATTATTATTAACACACCTATATACTGGGCATGGCTGAAAGGCTTGGCCTTTTGCTCGGTGTTTTGTTCCACTCATGCCACCTTAGGCGCCGATAAACCGGCATTATGTTCCTTGATTTTGTGTTCCTTACACGATGGGTGGATGGGGACCCCTTGACAGTTTGTCTTTGAATAAAACTCCTCCAGCAAGGCCCAACATTGGTTTTAATTTGCCTCATAATAACAACTTAATTAATTAATTAAAATTGCATAGGGGGTCGCGTCCCCGGGGATTCTTTCTACATAGCAGGGGGCGAGTGCTGATGGTATTGGTCCCAAATGGGGGTTCTGCCGGGCCGCCACGGGGAAACTCGAGGTATTTGGTATAACATGTAGAATCGCCCATCCGGTCGTGGCCTGAGACAAGATACGCGCGGCTACTATCAGGGTGTCGGCACGCCGGGAGGTCTTGCTGGACTTGTTTTACCATTGTCGAAATGTCTGGTGCACCGGGATTGTGACGCCCCCGATTTGACTGTACACTAATCATGCACGCAAATGTGTACGACCAAGATCAAGGACTCACTGGAAGATATCACAACACAACACTAGACACAAATTAAAATAATACAAGCTTTATATTACAAGCCAGGGGCATCGAGGGCTCGAATACATAAGCTCAAAAACACAAGAGTCAGCGGAAGCGATAATATCTGAGTACAGACATAAGTTAAACAAGTTTGCCTTAAGAAGGCTAGCACAAAAGTAACAACGATCGAAAAGGCAAGGCCTCCTGCCTGGGACCTCCTAACAACTCCTCGAAGCCGAACTCCATGTAGAATCATCCTCGGGATCTTCTGGCTCCTGGACTCCACCGATCTGGTTGCATCAACCAGAAAGAAGAAAGAAGGGGGAAAAGGGGGAGCAAAGCAACCGTGAGTACTCATCCAAAGTACTCGCAAGCAAGGATCTACACTACATATGCAATGGTATCTGTGTAAAGGGGTAATATATGTGGGTTAAACTGCAGAATGCCAGAATAAGAGGGGGATAACTAATCCGATTGAAGACTACGCTTCTAGTAACCTCCATCTTGCAGCAGTAGAAGAGAGTAGAGGGTAAGTAACTAGCATCCTCGCTTCTCGCAGCCTCCATCTTGCAGCAGTAGAAGGGAGTAGATGGAATAGTAACAACTATCAAAGCTTCTGGCAGCCTCCGTCTTGAGTAGCAGAAGAGTTCACCAAGTAACATCGTATAGCATAAACCTACCCAGCGATCCTCTCGCACATCACCCTGTGAGAGAGCAACCACCGAGTTATAAATGGAACTTGTCTGGGTGTGTTTTATCAAGTATCCAATTCTAGTTGTCATGAGGTCAGAGTACAACTCCGGGTCGTCCTTTTACCGAGGGACACGGCTATTCGAATAGATTAACTTCCCTGCAGGGGTGCACCACATATCCCAGCACGCTCGATCCCATTTGGCCGGACACACTTTCCAGGGTCATGCCCGGCCTCGGAAGATCAACACGTCGCAGCCCTACCTAAGCACAGCAGAGAGGTCAGCACGTCGGTCTAAGTCCTAAGCACACAGGGGTCTGGGCCCATCGCCCAATGCACACCTACACGTTGCGAGGGCGGCCGGTAAGCAGAACTAGCCTCTCCTAATACCAGAGTAGGCTTCCAGTCCAATCCGGCACGCGCCGCTAAGTCGCTGACATCAAAAAGGCTTCGGCTGATACCACGACGTCGAGTACCCATAACTATTCCCACGTAGCTGGTTAGTGCGTATAGACCAAATGGCCAGACTCAGATCATATACCAAGATCTCGTTAAACGTGTTATTATGAAATAACCACGGACAACGACCAGGGCAAGGCCACCTCTCCACTGGGTGTCTCAACCTGCCCTGTCGCTCCGCCACAAAGATCCACTCGGGGGCCGTCGGGAACTCAGGCCCACCACTACCTGGATGGAGCCACCTGTCACATCATGTATCATGTAAAGTGTATGTAGTATATACCCGTGATCACACCCAAGTGATCACGGCCCGAAAGAATAGCAGGGCAGACGGACAAGGGTGTAGGGCCACTGATGGAATACTAGCATCCTATACTAAGCATTAGGATAACAGGTAAAGGTATCAACAGTGGTAGCAACAATGACAGGCTATGCATCAGAATAGGAGTTAACGAATCAATAACAGTAGTAAACTAGTGCAAGAGCAAGAGGGAGGATAATAGGCGATATCTGGTGATCAAGGGGGGGGGGGGGCT
>LR738712.1:370010016-370186994 GCA_902687465.1 Secale cereale | reverse complement strand
GGGGGGGGCTTGCCTGGAAGCTCTGCAGACGAAAGGACTCTTCGGAATCGTAGCCGTAGTCGAACACCGAAGCATCAACGGTCTCAGGGTCTATCACGGTATCGGAGTCTACCGAAAATAAGCAACGAAGGGGAAACAAATAAATAACAGAGCAAACAATAGCATCACAAAGCGTAACATGGAAATACGCGGTGCTACGTGTGACCTAACACGGTAGGAGGTGATACTGGCAAGGATGAAAAACATTCGGGAAAGTATTTCCGATGTTTCGCGTTTTCGGGCAGAAGAAATGAAGGGGGAATGTTGCACGTTCGGTATGATAGAGATGTGTGACGGACAAATGGACCGCGCATTCGGATTCGTCTCGCCGTTCTAAGAAACTTTCATGTACAAATTATTTTCATCCGAGTTACGGTTTAAAAGATATGATTTTCTAAAGTTTTTATTAATTTTTGAAATTATTTGGTTTATTATTAAGTCGTATTAAAAACAAAATATTCCTTTTATACACAGCAGGTGCTAGCCACAGTCAATGACATGTGGGGCCATGGGACCCAGTTGACCAAGTCAACTGTTGACTGGTCAAAGGTGTGAATAGTTTGTGTGGGACCCTCATGTCATTGTCTCATTTTTAATAAACAGTTCCTATTAGTTTAGTTAACTAATTAGGTTAACTAACACATGTTAATTAAGTTAATTAATTATTCTAATTAATTCATTAATTAATTCTTATTCATTTATTTATTTTTATTATATATATATTTTTATGTTGTTTTTTTTCTTTTTTTTGGGGGGGGGGGCTGGGCCCCGGCTGTCAATGGGCCAAAGGCCCAAGCAGGTCGGGTATGCGGGCACTGAGGCGCAGCCACGAGCGCCCGTCGGGGCGAGCCTGGCGCTGGCCTCGGGCGCGGTCAATGGCGCGGTCAGTGGCCGCCGGCGGTTCCAGCCAGGCAGACAGGGGCGCTGGCGAGGCCAGCACGGGCGTGGCGCGGCCACAAGAGGGCAGAGCCCAGCCGGCGGCGCACCGGCGTGGACCAGCAGCAGGGCCACCGCGGGCGGATGCAAGGCGACGACGCGTCACTTGGGGGCGGTCGACGAGCAGGAGGGCGCCGGCGGCGGCGGACGGAGGCGCGGCAGGCAGGCGAGCTGGGCGCGGCGAGGAGCGCTGTGAGGGGCGACCGCGGCCACGGGCGCCAGCGGCCAGGGGCCGCACGGGCGCTGGCCGGACGGCCCGGGCGTCGGAGCGTGCCGGCGGCTCGGTGCTGTCGCTGGGAGTGGTGGCGGAGCGCGGGTAGGCAGCGGCGACAGGGTCGTGTGGGAGAACGGCGACGGGGGCGTGCGACCGGAGCTCGGTCTCGCGACATACGACGCTAGGATGAGCCAAAACGAGCAAGGGAGGGGGAAACGGCTGGCAGCTCACAGTGAAGTTGTAGGGATGGCAGTGAGCTATTTTCCTCTATTCTTTTATTTCTTTTCTGTTTAAATTTTATTTCCCAAATTGTTTTAGTTTTGTAAAATATTCAATTAGCACCTAAAATAGTAACATTAATTATACCAGTGCCACAATAACTTTGACACCTAGATAAAATACTTTAGTATTTTATAAAATATACTGGGTGTATAATTAATTGTTTTTGATGTTGTTTTAATCACTTTAGGGTATTTAATTATTGTATAAGATGTTGTTTCTCCACAAATATTATCCATGATTTATTTGTCACATTAAGAACATTTTAGTTTTGACTTTTGAAAACTTTAATTGTTTGAATTGTTTTTGAATTTGGATTTTGAATTAGTTTCGAACTAACGCGAGTTTAGCAATAGTAATCGTGGTGACGTGGCATCATTACCGGAGGGTTACTGTAGCTTGATTACCCGGGCGTCACAGGGATGCCGAGCCTGATCGGTTTTCCCTAAGATAAGGGGTGATGATATTATATTTATCACTTCAGCTAATCGTGAGAGCTTGTGATGGGCTAAGTTGGGACACCCCTGCAGGGTTATAATCTTTCGAAAGCCGTGCCCGCGGTTATGTGGCAGATTGGAATTTGTTAATGTCCGGTTGTAGAAAACTTGATAGAGGATCCGAAGTAAAACACACAACTGTGTGAGTAACCGTGACTGTCTCTTTTCACTTTGAGAAGAGAACACGGTGGGGTTATGTTTGATTCGTATGTAGTTCAGGATCTTTAGCGATCACTACTAGTTGCGACCGTTTGCGTAGAGGCTCATCTTATTCTCGTACTCGTAAGCTAGCCACCATATTATGCTTAGCCGCTGCTGCAACCTCACCACTTTACCTCTTCCTACCCATAAAGCTTTGCTAGTCTTGATACCCATGGTTATGGGATTGCTGAGTCCTCGTGGCTCACAGATACTACAACACCAGATGCAGGTTCAGCCGAGAATGATGCAGGAGCTGGTTCAGAACATCCTGGAGTTCCATGAAGAGCGTGGCCGTATGCTTGTGACGTTTTCAACGATCAGTAGTGGTTTCTACTAGGGGCGATTTGGACCTGTGGCTTATGTTGTTTTGGTAGCTTTCTTTTGGATCTTCGCCCGTAGTCGGGTTGTGATGTTTTGAATGGTGTTTTGCTTATGTAATGTATTGTGTGAAGTGGCGAGTGTAAGCCAACTATCTCCTTTTGCAATTTCATCCCTATTTTTACATGAGTCGTGCAAAGATACCAAACTTGAGGTCATTCCAGAATGGGCTTATACCTTTAAGTCGTGCCTCGACACGTAGGAGGTATAGTCCCATCCTGGGCATCACATCCTATCTTCCAAATCAGGACTCCTCCATAGACAGTGGCTTAAGTACTTGATGATCTGGTGTTTGATAGTAATGGGAATTTCCAAGCAACACATGAGGTAAACAGCTAAGGAAGCCAGCACAGATTTGACCAACAAAATCTTCCCTGCCTGAGTCATCAAAGTGGAAATTCTAGTAATCCTCTTAGCAATTCTGTTCACTATGGGCAAACACTTCTCTAAAGTTGGCTTATAAATGCCCATAGGTACCCCTAGGTATGTGAATGGAAATTGTCCTCTAGTACAGTTTAGAGTGTTAGTGAAAATCTCTACTCTGTCTTCTGCAATGTTTAGTGGCACCATGATTGATTTCCCATAGTTAACTCTAAGGCCTGTGGCATCTGCAAATGTGTTTAGGAGGGCTCTGAGGCAGACAAGCTGTTTAGCATTTGCTTGTAAAATGACAAGGGTATCATCTGCATACTGTATAATAGGGAAGTCTGGGCATGAGGTCACTTGTAGTGGAGGTGTTATTTGATCCCTAGTGTTAATGCTTTCTGTGGGTAGGTGTTATTTGATCCTCCTTTTTTGGAATGAGTGTGATATATGAAGTGTTAATGCTTTCCAAATTCACATTACCAGCATGAAAGGCCAAGATAAGTTCAGTAACATCCTGTTTAATAATGTCCCAGCAAGCTTTGAGGAATTCATTGTTAAAACCATCAGGGCCTGGAGATTTTTCTGTGGGTAGGTTTTTAACTACCTCTTCAATTTCTTCCTGAGAGAAAGGTCTCCCAAGGTCTTGGGATATTTGTGGGTCCACTCTGTTGTCATACAGGTCCTGTAAATTGAAGTGCATTGTATAGCCATTTGATTGCCCCATTCTCTTCTTGAAAGCTTCCCAAAGAATTGCAGCCTTCCCTATTTCCACTTGGTCCTCATTCATGAGCATTGCAATTTTATTGTGCCTATGATTAATGGAAGCCTTTGTATGGAAGAATTTGGTATTTTCATCCCCAAAATTTTACCCCCTTGATTTTACCTCTTTGTTTCCAGTAAATCTTCTGATTCTTGAGGACAGTTAATAGTGATTCTTTCAAAGACTCTCTGCAGTTATGCTCATAAGTAGAAAGGTCTCTGAATTCCTCCAAGAAGTCCCATAGGAATATACATTCATTCAACTCTTCAATCTGCTTTTGAAGACAAGAAAGATTTTTTGCCCATAGTTTTAGTGCTCTTCTCAAGTTCTTGAATTCAGCATTGATTTTCTTAGCTGGATCAGAATAGCCAACAGGTATGTTCCATGCAGTTAGAACAATATCTTTGAAAGAGGTATGCTTCAACCAATAATTTTCAAATCTAAAAACCCTTAACTTAGGAATAGATGTACCAATTTTAATAACACAAGGCAAATGGTCTGATATTGGTTTTGCAAGAGGCAGAGCAGTTGTGTCGGGATAAGAGGTCATCCATGCAGCAGATGTAAAAAACCAATCCAGTTTTTCAACAAGAGGACTTTGTTGCATATTGCTCCAGCTGAACTGTCTTCCTTTTAGAGGTAGCTCAATTAAACCGAAGTTGCTAATGGCCTCATTGAAGAGTAGCATCTGATTAATATCACCACCAGGCCTATTTCTGTCCTCGGGTGACCTGATGAAGTTGAAGTCCCCCATAACTATCCAATCAGCATCATCTGGCATTTGAATATTTGTAAACCAATCAATAAATTCCAATTTATCTTCAAGATTGCAAGGCCCATAAATGTTTGTGAGGATCCAAGGTTTGTTGGTTGAAGTACAAGTAAACTGTATGGAGAGTGAAAACTTATTCTGAAAGAGCAATTGTCCATCAAAAAGAGCCTCATTCCAAGCAGTTAAAATCCCTCCAGATGCCCCAATAAAAAAGTAGGAATTCAAATTTATTGAATCTCTGTGGACAAAAGTTATGGATATATGCCAGGTCAAATACTTGCCTCTTAGTTTCTTGGATGCACAAAATACCAGCAGCACTTCCCTCTATTTTTTGCCTAATGGCCAGCCATTTATCGGAAGAATTTAAACCCCTAATGTTCCAGTTTAAGATATTCCAGGATGTGTTTCTACTCATGGTAAACTAGCTTTGGGGAAATTATGATACCAGGCCCCATCTCCTGGTATGTTGCCATATATATGCAATACATAGATTGTGTGTGAATTAGATCCAGCACAATTGAGTTGACAGATATCCTTAGTAATATATGAAACACCACAGACCTGTTGGGAGGGGCAATAATATCAAAGACTTCATGGTAACCACAACTCCAGAACAAAGACAAGGAGATCATCATTGCAGTTGACAAAAGAGGACACCAAATATTCATTACAGACATTGAACATGTTCTGCTTACATCAGGCAAACCAGACATCATACATTCCACTAACATGCTATCCTTTCTCAAAATATTCCTGCTACTATTAATTGCTGGGCAGTTTATCATGGCACTTCTAAGATGTTATATCTCCAGTGACCTTGGGGACCTTGGCCACATCCTCCTGGCCCTTCTTCTTGGGCCTCTAAGAAATTGTGTCATGTGCCTCATCCTCAGACACCTTGCAAAAAGTTTTTGTCAAATTTTTGACCACTTTATTATGCACAATTGGTGGAATAGCATTACAAGGTAAGCAAGAGCTAGTATCACGAGATTTCCTCCTATACCCATTGTTATCTTTCTTAATTCTATCACTTCTTCTCACCTGGGTCTCCACAAGTGGCTCTTTATCCCTTCTTTTCCTTGAAACAGCTTCCCCTAGAGGCAATTGTGTGTCTTTGTTGGGGGACACATGCTTAAGTGGACTTCCAGCTCCACTTGAGGAATGAGCAGCAGGGCTTATACCCTCATTTTATTTTCCCAGACCCAACATTATTTCTTTGCAACTTGGAGCCTGTGAGGTAACAGGTTTGTCATGTATATGGAATAAAATAGTCTGTTCAGTATCACAATTTGCAGTAAGCATTTTCCACAACTCAGATTTCAACAGGTGCATCACCCAACCAAATTTGTCAGGGTGAGAAGCAGGTGAATAATGAAGTTAAACCAACTTACAGGAATGTCTATTTTGAAAGTGTTTGCCTCTCCCTGGGTAGCTGGAGCAAAGTGCTGTATCCACAGGTCCAGGCCTTCCTCAGAAATCAAATGAGCACCATCAATAATATCCAATGCATGATTTTGAGCTAGTTCAAAGAACTCCAAAGAAGGTGAATTTGTTACATGTAAACTGTCCATACCTTTACTTGTTTCACCAGTGGAGGTGCCAATCTGAGCCAAAGGGGCTTCAACTTTATCTTTTAACTCCAAACTGTGCTCTGAACTTTGAGCAACTTGAAATCCTTGTGACATAGCATTAGCATCCACATTTCTTGAGCCCATATGGCCAACATTTTGCTGGGCGTCAGAAGAAGAGTTCTTTTCATTCTCCTCAACATGGGCATTGACATCACCCACAGGCTGGACAAGAGGCTCCTCTGCCCCAATATTACCTTCAGAAACAGTAGGTACAATGACAGCCTCATTGTTTTGCCCAAGGCTCTCCTCTTCCCCATCTTCCTGGTAGGCATTAAGGATATTTTGAAGTCCCAAGCCCAAAGGGTTTAACTGAGCACCTTGGTTAACCTCCTCACTGGCAGTGTTAGTGTTTGACCAAAACCCATCTGAAAGTGAAAATGTAGTGGTAATGCTGCTATTAGGAGCACCATCCTCTTGCAAGATAGGAATCTCTACCTGTGGTTGGGGAAGAAGGTTTTGAGGGTTATTAGCCAGGGGGAATGCCCAATGACCTTCTTCTTCCTGTTCTTCCCAATCATCCCAGTTCTCTTGTTGAGCAGGTACATTGTGAATTGGGGCCAGATGGAAGCTAGGGAAATCATTTGCATGTTGTGGAATAGGATGAGGGTCCACTCCAGGAGGTGGAATAGGGTCTTCATCAGCTGGACCACCTCCCAACATTTCCTCAAGAAGAATCTCCACCGAAGAAGTCCAAGATTCCTCCTCGAAGTTCTCTCCTTCTGACCACCTTATACTTTTGGGAATGTCAATAAGATCCGTAACTCTAGCCTTCACCAGAATCCTCCCCTTAAGGGCTTCCTCTCTCTCCCAACTAATAATTCTGTCCCACTTAGCAACTGCAGCTGCAATATCTTCAGTATTGCAGTGGTCAAAAGGAACACCCACAAACAGTAGCCAAACGATCATGTTGAAGTGAAGCCTACGCCAGTTCCTGCCTTGGTTGTGCTTAGAGAAAGAGATAAAAACGTCTCCAAAGGCATGTGGGCTCTGCCTGATGAGATGCTCTCTGTCTCTGACATGCCTAAACTGAACATAGGCTTCTCCAAACGGACAAGGCTGGATTTCTCTGAACCCCACTGCTTGAACACCTTGAAAGAACTCCTCAAGAACTTCTCTAACGTTGGGAAAAAAATACCTCATTGGGGTGCGGCTGAATGGTTGAAATCGCCCAGTCCTCGTGCCTTCGTGGTCGATGCGGCAGAATAGCCCTCGAAACGCCAGTACGTCCCTCCACCTCAAAAATCTCAAACCCGTGGGGAACGAAAGGAGCCGGGTCGATGGGAATGTTGGCCATGGTCGATGACGAAGCTACCGAAGGAACAGTCACCAGAGACCACTCCGGCGATGATGAGGTAGACGACGAGCTAGCCGAGGCATCAAGAGTGGAATGGGCAGAGTTGGTAAGAACAGAGGAATGCGAGGAGGCAGCCTGTGTTCTCGGATGAAAATTTGGAAATAAGCCCTTGACCAACTCCGTAAATGACGAGACTTGCCTGATCGGTTGAGCTGGGCCGACACATTTAAACCAGGCCTCCACCTCACCATCCTCCCAAGCCGTTGCAGGTGGGCTCGTGAAAGAATCAAATTTGAAAAAAGGCCATAGCC
Source organism: Secale cereale (assembly GCA_902687465.1). NCBI lineage: Eukaryota > Viridiplantae > Streptophyta > Magnoliopsida > Poales > Poaceae > Secale > Secale cereale. The sequence continues at coordinate 370,179,316 of LR738712.1, read as the reverse complement.
CAGGAAGCTTTTGAGCCATGCAGTTTCGTGCATAGTGACCTTGCTCTCTGCATGCAAAAAACACTACGTTCGCACGAGAAAACGAACGTTGCAAAATTAGCGGCTGCTTAGACGACTCATAACCCTCCGAATTATGAGAGGTGGAATTCAATGCTTGCCGCTGATTGTCAGTGGGATGATTTGGACCCGATAACCGCTCAAAAATAGATCGGCCATTTCTGACCAACGTGCTATAACTCCGGCGATCGCCGGAGTTGTCGACGACAGCCTTTCCCTTTCTACCCACCAAGGCCCATTCATCATCTAGCTCTTTGTAGTAAACTTGTTCTTCCCTAAACCAATTTGGTCCACCAAAATTCCACAAACTAAAAACAACCTCAAAGTCTTGCTCAGCAATTCTACCATTGTTGTAAATCTCAAAACCAACAGACTTAGAGGCCACCGAGAACTTGAAAGTTCTATCCCTCAAGAGACGAACCCGAAAACCTTGGGCATAACCTCCAAACATAGCCAGGAGAGCGATACTAACCGTGTGCACATCAAGCTTGAAGGATGCGCGGCAGAAGGAAACCACCAAGGTGAATTCTTGTTGACGAAAGCCAGGGGAGAACACCACGGGATGACCAAACTTTGTTCTCATATCAGCTTGAAACTTTCTTCCACGGTCAAAGTTGAGGGTAAAAGGAGCCATCTATGGGTGAGGCTGACGCGGCCGGAGTGACCGTCGGCAGGTGAGGTGGCCGCCGGGGCCGGAGTGGCCGCCGGGGCCGGAGTGGCCGCCGGCGCAAAATCACCTAGAGATCGCCTAGGAGGAGCCTAGGAGCCTAGGAGCCTAGAGGCTAATTCTCGAAGATCATCTTGAACTTGTCAAGTTGACTTTGAAGCCCCCACCTCCATCCTGAGTGCCTCCTCCTGCTCGACCTCGCCACCTCGCCGCTGCCCTTCTCCGGCGACTGGATCCCGCCGGAGTGTCGCCCTGACCCTGCCTTCCCTCATGCCTCCTCCTCGTTCCTTTTCCCCTCTCTCTCATGCCTCTGCCTCTCTCACGGGGAACCACATGAGGACATGGAGACTGCAACACCGATGCCTCCTCAAGGGCCGCCTCGTCCTTGTCCCACGATGCTCTTCTCCGTCGGCAACCGGCCGCGCCAGGACACCATGGCCACTTTGAACCAGGGAGATCCTCCGAACCAGGCCAACTCATCCAGATCCACGGGCTCCTGCCGGACTCGGAGGAAGCTGCGCCGCCAGGCCTCTCCACCTCGCTTCCCCATCGCCCTTCATCTTGTCCCAGAGTTCCAGCGCCCGCGGCCCCCTGCTCGTTCATCTGGAGACGTGGGATGCTCATCCTCGAGCGTTGACTGCGTCGCCCGCTCCAGCGCCCCGCTTGGGCCTCCTCCCGAGCCGGCCTGCTACTCTACGCCCCCTGAGGCGCCTCCACCAAACGGGCCGAGGCCCATGGTGAGAAATCCCCCCCAAGCACCCTATGCACTATTGGGCCAGCAGTTGCGGCCCGTTCACTTTTTTTTTCGCGGAACGATTTGTCTAATTATTCCAGAGACAGCAACTTTGCAGTTTGACCCCTAGACTTCATGCATTTAATATCTCACTAACCGTGCATCGTTTGAAAATGTTTTAAAAATGAAAACTGCTTAGAATTCTGTGTAGTTTAATAATATGCCACTTTCATCCATGTTTAAAATGCTTAAACTTGTTGTTTGACTTAATTTGCTTAAATAACATGTTAAAATGGTTTTATTCATAACTAAATAACCGTAGCTCCAAATTTAATAAACTTTATATGTAAATGGGGTAGAAAAATGTGTAGAATAACATGGTGCATTTACTTTTGTTGTTTAATAACTTTAAAATATGTTTTAGGCAGAACAATACCAAATTCAAATTATGCACATGGGGGTTTTCCGGGATTTGTTGTTTGTCATTCCGGCCTCATTTAAACTTGTCTAGATAGTGTAGTTTTGCTCTTGCTTCACCCCTTGACATGTAAACAAACATCTAATCTTGTCTTGTAAATAAACGAGAGTCAACTAAATAAATAAAATGTGGTGTTTCGTCAATATGCAACTCGTTGCATATTGAGCTCCACTTAACTTGTACTATTGTTTGTGCACCTTGCCATGCCATGCATATTTAAACCGGACATGCATCATACTCTGATGTGCATTGTATGCCATGTTTATGCTTGTGTGTTTACCGTGTTGTTTACTTCTTTCCGGTTGCTTCTCTTATTAGCTTCGGTTCCGTTGCGGAGTTGTGAGAATTTGTTCGACTACTTCATGGACTTGTTCTTCTTCCTTACGGCATCCCATGCAAGATGACCATCCCCTTGGATACCTTTACTATCATTGCCATGCTAGCTGTCTCGATGCTATCGTTATATGTCGTGCTACCCATCATTTATTGTCAGCCCCTCTCCTTGTTGCCATGTAACCTCTAACCTTTGACACCTTCCCAGCAAACCGTTGTTTGGCTATGTTACCCGCTTGCTCAGCCGCTCTTATAGCGTTGCTAGTTGCAGGTGAAGATGAAGATTGTTCCATGTTGGAACTTGTTGTTGGAATATCACAATATCTACTACTATTATTATTACACCTATATACTTGGCAATGGGTGGAAGGCTTGGCCTTTTGCTCGGTGTTTTGTTCCACTCATGCCACCTTAGGAGCCGATAAACCGGCGTTATGTTCCTTGATTTTGCGTTCCTTACACGGTTGGGTATATGGGGACCCCTTGACAGTTCGTCTTTTGATGAGGACATCACTAATAAGGTTACACCCATAGCTCCAACTGACACATATACATGACCAATTACTAGAGCTCGCGCACGCCAATGAAATTACCAGGTACTTTCGTTTCTTGGTAATGATTCTAATGTTCATGAGAATATGATGCAGCCTAAATTGGATACATTTGTCTTGCTTACAAATGAAGGGCCTAGCCTGGACAAGAAGGATGAACATTGGAGCAAGATCAAGCATGGAGATGATAGCATGCGCAAGGGGAACAAGAATGGAGTTACAATTGATGATTTCAGGACTTTGAAGCCACCATAATGAGTGTGAGAAGCCTTGGACGAAATATACAAGATGCCACTTCATAAATTTCGTCCAGAGGCTATTATAGGTGTTGCGTCACCTTATTATTGGGCCAGGCCCATGTAATTTCGAAATACTTGAGTATAGGCTGTTTTTAGAGTCTGTATGTGTGGGGAAACAAGAGTTAGGGTTGGTTTCGGACCCCTCCACCAAGGGCCACGAAATTCCCCCCTCTTTCCCCCATATATACAGCCCTTAGGGCGTCGTTAGACTTTGGGTTTTGTTTAGATTAAAGTTCGCCATAGCTGCAACTTCGCGTACTTCGTTTGTGTTCAACGACCAGACAAAGACGTCACAGAACCCCACTTGATCAATAAAGCTTTCCTCTTGAATTCGCAATATCCAGATTGCAATATCAGTTTCTTGCTTGTTCTTCGTTTGCCTGTAGGAAACAGACCTTCATGGTCAGGTTGATCGTGCTCCGGCGTGGTCAATAACCTCTCGGAGTTGGTTTAGCAATTGCTAAGGCGCGACGTCCACGCACGTTCGTAATCGGATCGTCCAAGTCGACTTCCTCCAAAACGATAGCCACCATCTCATCGAAAGACGGGACACCTTTGCCTCTATCAAGTGGTATCGGATTTCCAGGTTGCTCGGTGAGATTTTACAGTTTTTCGTAGTTTAGATCGAGTTTGTTCTTCATACATATAGTCCACGAAAAAGCCAAAAAAAATTTAGGGTTAGTTCATCCCATCCGAACCAATCTGAGCCTTTGCATAATCTTTTCTGTATTTGCTTTGTTGAATTTGCGGTTGCATCATTGTGTCAAGTTGCTGGTCTTAGCGTCTAGTCCTTTAGAGTTTCGAGTTCTGTTCACAGGTTGTCACGTCGCCGTTGCCATATATCACCACCGCATCATCATCATCGCTGCTGCCATATACCACCACCGCACCAACTTCATCACCGCTGCCATATACCACCACCACATATTGACTGCCAACCCGAGTCCATATAGGCCACCACATATCCGCCGCCATCACGCCAATCCGAGTCCACCTGCAACATATATCCGCCACCAGTCCGAGTTCCACCAGATTCATCTTCGCCACCAGTCCGAGTTCCACCAGATTCATCTCCGCCACCAGTCCTATTCCGAGTCCAATATTTTGTTACTCTGTTTTGGATTTCCAGATCACGCCATACTCCGAGTCGTGACGGAGAAGGACTCCCAAACATCCGTGCTACCCGCGGTAGAAAAATAGTTCCAAACTCAAAAAAAAAACTAAGTCTGGAAAATTCTGGCTAGGCAGTTTTTAGACCATTTGTAGACTTTTTAGAAAAAAATTGTTGCGGAGCAAAAAAAAGAAAAAAAAGAGAAAAAAAAATTCAGAGTGTGCTCCTCCCTTGTTTGCGTGCTGCACCGTGATTTTGTTAGTGTTCTAGGCTCGCGTCTCTAGCACGGTCTAGCCTAGGACCAGCACAGTACCGTCGTTGAGCGTTTATTCATCTTTGCATCTCTGAATTGATTATTGGTGACCCTTTTTCCTACCATCTTATAAGCCTTCCCAGCTCCACATACATCTACGTCGTGCGTTTTGACTCTCCCTGGTAATCGCTTTATCCAACCTTTGAGAGTTTTGACTACCACGGTTGTCGATCACCACCTGCTGCTGGGTAAGAACTGGTAAGAATTTGAGATTTGCTTGACGGATTTGTGATGCCCGACCACCACCATTTTCTAGTAGTCTGTAGGATCATATTCTTCTGTGTTTCTATTGCTGCTAACCATGCCAGGATCACAAGCCGATGAGACTGACTGGGAGAACTTGACGAACAGGGAGCTTCATGATATGTTTCAGCACATGATGAGTGTACAAGTGTAAGATGTGCTAAACAGATTTGACGAGGCCATGGAGAAGATAGATGGCATGGAGAAGACGTTTGAAACAAAGCTAGATAACAAGTTTGCTGAATTGCTTTCGCATTTTCCACCACCACCGGCTGCTGCAGCTGTCCCACCTCTACAACAACAACAACAACAACAACAACAACATCGCATTCCAAATCAAGTGGGACGAGCACAGCGCGTTCCCCTTGAGCCTGGTCAAGCTTCTGGTGCCGCTGTTGATGTTTCTGTAGCTCCTGCTGCTACTGCAGAGGTGGAGGACCATTACGAGGATGAGATTGACCAAAATCAGAACTATGTGCAACCACCAGCACCACCACCACCAGGTCGTCCTCATGCATATCATCGCAATGGTAGGGCTGCACCACCACCTGAGGTACATGACCATCTTCCTAAACTGAAATTGAATATTCCACCATTTGAGGGTAGATATGTTCCTGATATATATCTTACTTGGGAGTTAGAAACTGAACAACGTGTTACATGTTTACACTATCCCGAGGAGAGACGTGTTCCTGCTGCTGTTTGTGCTTTCACTAGTTTTGCATGTGTTTGGTGGTCTGAACATTGTAGATTATATCCTATTCCAGCTACTTGGGCTGCTTTGAAAACTGCTATGCGTACTCGTTGGGTTCCACCATATTATCAACGTGAATTACTTCAAAAATTGCAGCGCTTAAGACAAGGAAAAATTATGTAGAAGAATATAATCAGCAATGACAAACTGGCCTGATTAGATGTGGTATAGTTGAGGAGAATGAAGTTATGCTTGCACGTTTTATGGGTGGATTAAATAGAGAGATTCAGACCATTCTAGAGTATAAGGATTATAATAATATCACTCGTTTGTTCCATCTTGCTTGTAAAGCTGAACGTGAAGTGCAGGATCGACAGGCATTGGCGCGGACTAACTTTTCTGCAGGTCGACCTTCATCATGGGCACCGCGTGCATCCTCTACTTCCACACATTCTACTGCACCAACACCTCCATCAGTTGTTACCTCCAGTCGTGATACAAGGAAGCAGGCACAACCACCATTATCTGCCAAGAGCACACCTATTGGGCCTGCACAGAGTTCTTCTTCTTCCATGGCATCAACAGGGCACACCAGTGATATTATTTGTCGTCGTTGTAAGGGAAGAGGACATTTTGCGAGAGAATGCAAATCTCAGCGTGTGATGATTGCTACTGAGGATGGTGGATATGAGTCCGCTACTGACTATGATGAGGAGACTTTGGCTCTTATTCCACATGAAGAACACGGTGGAGACGATTCTGATCATGAGACGCAATACATGTCTCCTAAATATGCTGACAGGTATAAATGTTTAGTTGCTCAACGTGTTTTGAGTGTGCAGGTTACACAAGCTGAGCAAAATCAGAGGCATAATTTGTTCCATACAAAGGGAGTTGTGAAGGAACATTCTGTTCACGTGATCATAGATGGAGGGAGTTGCAACAACTTGGCTAGCATGGAGATGGTGGAGAAGCTATCTCTCACCACAAGACCACATCCACATCCTTACTACATCCAATGGTTCAACAACAGCGGCAAGGTTAAGGTAACACGTATTGTTCATGTGCATTTTAGTATCTCTACATATGCTGATTATGTTGATTGTGATGTGGTACCTATGCAAGCATATTCCTTATTACTTGGTAGACCATGGCAATTTGATAAAAATTCTGTACACCATGGTAGAAACAATCAGTATACTCTTGTTCATGGGGATAAAAATATTACTTTGCTTCCTACGACTCTTGATTCCATTTTGAAAGATGATATTAATAGAGCTAATAAAGCAAAACAGGAGCAAAATAAGAGTGAAAATCAGATTGTGGCAAAAGAATTTGAGCAACAAATGAAGCCTAATAACACACCATCATCTCATGTTGCATCTGAAATTAAATTAAATAGTGGATGTTTATTTTCCACCAAATCTGATATTGATGATCTAGATTTAATCAAATCTGTTTGCTATGCTTTTGTATGCAAAGAGGCATTATTTTCATTTGAGGACGTGCCTTCCTCTTTGCCTCCTGTTGTGACTAACATTTTGCAGGAGTTCGCCGACGTCTTTCCACAAGACGTGCCACCGGGATTACCACCTATTCGAGGGATTGAGCATCAGATTGACTTAATTCCCGGTGCATTGCTACCCAACCGTGCACCATACCGTACCAATCCAGAAGAGACGAAGGAGATTATGCGTCAAATACATGAGCTACTCGACAAAGGTTATATACGCGAATCCCTTAGTCCTTGTGCTCTTCCTATTATTCTAGTGCCGAAAAAGGATGGTACATCGTGTTAGCTTGTAATCTTGTTACAGGTCATTAATCTACGTCATGCATGCACGTTTAGTTAGAGATTAATTAGTCTGCATGGCCATACACGTGATGGTTGTGTGTATATGTTTTTGAGTCGTTTGCATGTACTACTAGTTGGAGCCAGAAATGTGCTGGTTCACGTTGCGGCGTCTGTGTTTGCTTAGTCCATGATCAAGTCGTGGGTTGGCACGACATAGGCGGATCGTGGATCGAGTCGTCCGGTCATTATCTTTGTAATCTCTCAGGTTGTTACGGGAGAAAGAATAAGAAGAGAAAAAAGCAAGAAAAGAGGCAAGCAGTTGGGCCTCACAAAAAACCAGTGTTCGTCTTCCTCCCTCGCTCGCTCCTCTCCATCGTGTGTAGCCTCGCGTTTGTTCCGACAATTGGTATACAGAGCTAGGTCGTGAGGCGTTTGGCGGCGAAGCGATGGGAGATCAGTCACCGAAGAAGAGCGATGCTGGTGATGGCGGAAAGTACACGCCGCCGAGCAAGAGGCTCGGTGCCAGCGGCTCCGGCGATGGGACGATCGTCGTGGCCGCACCGGCGAGGAGCGTCGGAGTGCCGATCCAATACCCGCAGCTGACAGAAGGTAATTATCAGTTGTGGGCGGCGAAGATGAAGATCATCCTCAAGCCAATGGGCGTGTGGTCGGCGATCACCGGAGAAGACGTCGATGAGGCCAAGGACTAGGGAGCCATGGCTGCTATCTCGCAGTCCGTTCCCGACGACGTGATGATGTCCATCATGGAGTACGAGACGGCGAAGGAGGCATGGGATGCCATCCGTACCATGCGCATAGGCGATGAGCGTGTGGAGCAGGCGCGCATCAGCCACTTGACAAGGCGCTTCCAGCGGCTAACAATGGAAGATGGCGAAGAAGTTGGCGCGTTCGGGCGCCGACTCACCGCGCTCGTCGGAGAAATTTGAGCACTTGGCGAGAACTTGCAGGAGCACGCCGTTGTCAAGCGGTTGTTCGCGGCGGTCCCGGATCGCTTCCTGCCGATAATCGGGACAATCGAGCAATGGGGCGACGTCAAGAAGATGTCGGTCGCCGAGGCCACTGGGCGGCTGCGGGCGTTCGAGGAGAACGAGCCCGGGCGGCGCCAAGACCGCAACGACGACGGCGAGAGGCTGATGCTGGTCTCGCGTGCAGAGCTGGAGGCTCTAATCCAGAAGGAAAAGAAGAAGGGAGAAGGGTCCAGCAGCAGCAGCAAGGACGGTGATGTGCGCGGTGGTGGCTGCGGCCGGGGCGACGACAAGAAGAAGGTTCCTAGTAAGTTCGACAAGTCCAAGATTACCTGCTTTGAGTGCGGGGAGAAAGGACACTTCAAGTCCGAGTGTGAGGCGTTGAAGAAAGAGAAGGCGCTCCTTGCAGCTGCCGACGTCGACTACGAGCCAGGGCTGCTGATGGCGGTGGCATGTGAGCTTGCACCGGGGGCGGAGGAGCATGTCACGGACGCCGTCGAGGCAAAAGGTATCAAGGTGAAGGAGGTGCTTCGCCCCTTAGCTGTGGAGGCCGAGTTGGAGTCTGCCACGGCCGAGGCTGAGCGGCTACGCGAAGAGCTGGCCGCGGCCAATGCGAAACTGCATGCCATGTCCGACGTGTACTGGACACAAGCTGAGGCGTTGAGGCATGCTAGTGAGGAGAAGGCCAAGTTTTTGGAGGTGCAGCGTGCGATCTTTGATGAGAATGCACGGCTCAGGGATCTTGTGATACATGCAGTAGCAGCACCCATTGAAGTCAAGACGGCGCCGGCCGCCGCAGGGAGTGCGGCAACGACACCCGCGACGCCGGCCGTGAGGGCTCCCGTTTCGACGCTGACGGCGGCTTTGACGCCGGCCTCGGCGACACTCGGCGTGAACGACCCGGGAGTGCAGCTCATTGAGAAGGGCAACAACTTCCTCATTCTGAACGAGGAGAACTTCAAACCTCAGCTATGCATGTGTGAATCAAGCCATGACGATGATGCATGGTGGCTTGATAGTGGTGCTAGCAACCACATGATAGGCTCAAGGTGCAAGTTCAGGGAGTTAGATGAAACCATCCGTGGGTATGTGAAGCTCGGAGATGGGTCTAGAGCTCTGATTGAAGGGAAAGGTTCAGTTCATGTTGTGTGCAAGAATGGTGGACAACTACTTCTGACTGAGGTATACCTTGTACCAAGCCTATCTTGTAATGTGATCAGTCTGGGTAAACTATCCGAGGACGGCCATCGAATAGTGCTCGATGGTATGTTTTTATGGATTGGGGACAGGTTTGGCAATGTGCAGATGAAGGTGAAAAGAGCCCCTAACCGGCTGTACAAGGTGTTACTGAAGGCATCAGGTGGGTTTGTGCTGTCAGGCAGCAATGGTCACACCGACGGCGACAAAACTTTGCTTGGTGCAGGCGATGGTGACGCCCATGACATGGTGGCATCAAGATGTTCGATATACAAGAAATAATGGGTAACACGATTAGGGAGGTGAATGTTAGCTTGTAATCTTGTTACAGGTCATTAATCTACGTCATGCATGCATGTTTAGTTAGAGATTAATTAGTCTGCATGGCCATACACGTGATGGTTGTGTGTATATGTTTTTGAGTCGTTTGCATGTACTACTAGTTGGAGCCAGAAACGTGCTGGTTCACGTTGCGGCGTCTGTGTTTGCTTAGGCCATGATCAAGTCGTGGGATGGCACGACATAGGCGGATCGTGGAGTTTGTTTCAGCCGAGTCGTCCGGTCATTATCTTTGTAATCTCTCAGGTTGTTACGGGAGAAAGAATAAGAAGAGAAAAAAGCAAGAAAAGAGGCAAGCAGTTGGGCCTCACAAAAAACCAGTGTTCGTCTTCCTCCCTCGCTCACTCCTCTCCATCGTGTGTAGCCTCGCGTTTGTTCCAACACATCACGTATGTGTGTTGATTGTAGAGGCATTAATAATATTACTATTCGTTATCGTCATCCAATTCCTAGGCTAGATGATATGCTTGATGAATTGAGTGGCTCTACAATATTCTCCAAAGTTGATTTGCGTAGTGGATACCATCAAATTCGTATGAAATTGGGAGATGAATGGAAAACATCATTTAAAACTAAGTTTGGATTATATGAGTGGTTAGTCATGCCTTTTGGGTTAACTAATGCACCTAGTACTTTCATGAGATTAATGAATGAAGTTTTACGTCTTTCATTGGACGATTTGTGTTAGTTTACTTTGATGATATATTGATTTTTAGCAGATCTTTGGAGGAACATTTGGAACATTTACGTGCTGTTTTTATTGCTCTACGTGATGCACGTTTGTTTGGTAACCTTGGAAAGTGCACCTTTTGCACCGACCGAGTATATTTTCTTGGCTATGTTGTTACTCCACAGGGAATTGAGGTTGATAAAGCCAAGATTGAAGCTATTGAGAGTTGGCCGCAGCCCCAAACGGTCACACACGTGAGGATTTTCCTTGGCCTCGCTGGATTCTATCGGCGTTTTGTGAGAGATTTCAGCACCATTGCTGCACCTCTCAATGAGCTTACAAAGAAGGATGTGCCTTTTGTTTGGGGTACTGCACAGGAAGAAGCATTCACGGTATTGAAAGATAAGTTGACACATGCTCCTTTACTCCAACTTCCTGATTTTGATAAGACTTTTGAGCTTGAATGTGATGCTAGTGGAATTGGGTTAGGAGGTGTGTTATTACAAGATGGTAAACCTGTTGCATACTTTTCTGAAAAATTGAGTGGGCCTAGTCTGAATTATTCTACTTATGATAAGGAATTATATGCTCTTGTTCGGACTTTGGAGACATGGCAACATTATTTATGGCCCAAAGAATTTGTTATACATTCGGATCATGAATCTTTAAAGCACATTAAAAGTCATGCAAAACTGAACCGTAGACATGCTAAATGGGTTGAATTCATAGAGACTTTCCCTTATGTTATTAAACACAGGAAGGGAAAAAATGTTATTGCTGATGCATTGTCTCGTCGTTATACTATGCTTTCACAACTTGACTTTAAAATATTTGGTTTGGAGACCATCAAAGATGAATATGTGCATGATGCTGAATTTAAAGATGTATTGCAGAATTGTAAAGAAGGGAGAACATGGAACAAGTTCGTCGTTAATGATGGATTTCTGTTTCGTGCTAACAAGCTATGCATTCACGCACGTTCATAGTCGGATCGTCCCAGTCGACTTCCTCCAAAACGATAGCCACCATCTCATCGAAAGATGGGACCCCTTGACTGTTCGTCTTTGAATAAAACTCCTCCAGCAAGGCCCAACATTGGTTTTAATTTGCCTCATAATAACAACTTAATTAATTAATTAATTTGCATATGGGTCATGTCCCCGAGGATTCTTCTATATAACAGGGCGGGCCAGTGCTGATGGTGTTGGTCCCAAACTAGAGCCACTTGCGGTGCCACCCAGTTATCTGAGGTCTTCGGTTGCTGTATGTATTGCTCATCCGGACATGGCCTGAGACGAGATACGCATGGCTACTATCAGGGTGTCAGCACGCCGGGAGGTCTTGCTAGACTTTTTTTACCATTGTCGAAATGTCTTGTGCACCGGGATTCCGAGTCTGATCGGGCTGTCCCTAAGATAAGGTGTAGTATTATTATTACTTCTGCTGATCGTGAGAGCTTGTGATGGGCTAAGTTGGGACACCCCTGCAGGGCTATGATCTTTCGAAAGCCGTGCCCGCGGTTATGTGGAAGATTGGAAATTTGGTAATGTCCGGTTGTAGAAAACTTGACAGAGGATCCGAGATAAAACACACAACTGTGTGAGTAACTGTGACTGTCTCTTTTCACTTTGATAAGAGAACACGGTGGGGTTATGCTTGACTCGTAGGTAGTTCAGGATCTTTAGCGATCATTACTAGTTTGCGACCGCTTGCGTAGATTCTCATCTTACTCTTGTACTCGTAAAGTAGCCACCATATATTGCTTAGCCGCTGCTGCAACCTCACCACTTAACCTCTCCTGACCATTAAGCTTTGCTAGTCTTGATACCCATGGTTATGGGATTGCTGAGTCCTCGTGGCTCACAGAGACTACAACACCAGATGCAGGTACCGCTGAGAACAGTGCAGGAGTTGGTTCAAGAACTTCACTGGAAGCTCGATGAAGAGCTTGGCCGTATGAATGTGACGTTTTAGACGATCAGTAGTGGTTCCTACTAGGGGCGATCAGACCTTGTGGTGCTTTAATTATGGTATCTTTCATTTGGATCTTCGTCCGTAGTCAGACTATGATGTTATTTGGATGATGAATGTTTATGTAATGCATTGTGTGACGTGGCGAGTGTAAGCCAACTACTCTTTTGCAATTTCATCCTTCTTTTACATGAGTTGTGCAAAGATACCATTCTTGAGATCATTCTAGTATGATATTATGCCTCTAAGTCGTGCCTCGACACATGGGAGGTATAATCTCATACTGGGCATTACAATCAAGGAATGGGAGCAATGCTTGCCCATCGCCGAGTGTGCCTACAACCGCGCAAGACACTCGACAACCGGCAAGTCCCCCTTAGAGGTCGTCTACGGCTTCAACCCGTTGTCCGCATTGGACATCCTTCCTTTACCTCTCCAAGAGCGCACCAACATGGATGCAAGTGCACGAGCAAGTTATCTCAAGAAGATGCATGAAGATACAAGGGCAACAATCGACCGCCAAGTACATCACCTAGCCTCCAAGCTCAACGCCAACAAGACACCAATGGTGTTTCAACAGGAAGATCTCATATGGCTTCATCTTTGCAAGGACCGCTTCCCCAACGAGCGCAAGTCCAAACTCCTACCTCGAGCCGACGGACCCTTCAAGGTGTTAGGACGCTGCAACAACAATGCTTACAAGACCGACATTCCACGCAACAAGTACAATGTGAGCGATACCTTTAACGTCACGGATCTCTCTCCTTTCCATGGTGATGAAGTTTTCGATCCGAGGTCGGATATTTCCCAAGGGAGGGGAGATGATGCAGAGCATCCCAAGGTCATCCCCATGGACCTATCTTTGTATCACCATGTGCCAAGTGGACCCATGACACGTGCCTGTGCAAGAGCTCTCGAGACCGAGGTGACATATCTCCTTAACCAACTTCCATGCAAATCATGTGATACATGGCTACTACCTCAAACGGAATTGCTTTGGATACTAAGGTGCCAAGAAGACCCCCTCAAAAAGGCTCATGAAGATGGACAAGTCCCCAAGCCCACGGAGGAAGAGCAACATCGAGCGGAACCGTAGAAGACTCCAGGTCCTGGACATCCGTCCCTCAGGCCTGGACATCCGGCCCCTGGAACATCTACAAGAGCAAAGTCCCTCAGCCGAAGCTACAGGGGCCGGACATCCGGCCAGGCCCCGGACATCCGGCCAGACAGGGCCCAGACATCCGGCCCCCAGCCCGAAAATCCGGCACCACTACAGAAGCACACCCGAGACTCAACCCCGCCCGCCCGGACATCCGGCTCCAAGCTCGGACATCCGGCACCTCATGAAAGCCCGAACATCCGGCCCAACGCCTGGATATCCGGCCTCTGATGCCTGCGTGCATTTCGTCTGGGCCGAAGCCCATGTGTCCCCTCACCCCGTTGGACTATAAATAGACACCTACCTCTTCCTAGTTAGGGTTAGCATTGTGATAGCTCATCCAGACATAGAGCATTGCTCATCCTTGGTGGTTCATCTCTACAAAAGACCGCGGCCTCTACGGAGAAGATCCACACGGATTCAAGACCTCCTCCGGGAGAATATTCAAGACCTCCTCACGGAGAAGACTACCTCCACTTGTATCGCCTGTCGTTGACTTTGGATCGTGTATCTCTATGTGTTCCCGGATCTAGCATATGTGTGACTACTTCTTGTTGATTTGAGTGTTTTCCCCTCATTTCTCTTGTGTTTCTTCCTTGTGTTCTTCGTGTTCATCATGGGATCCCTCTCCAATCGTGAAAGATCGGCCTAGAACGGGTTAACCCCGCATCACAAAAGGTTTTCAAGAGGATGGGGGAGATGGGGTTCTATAGAAGGGACAACCCACATTATCTATGTATGAAAATGGTTTCAAAAGTAAGCAGGTTTGCATGGCTTGAATAAGCAGTCAATTTTGGGAGTTGTTGGAGAGCTCCTCGGAAATTCACGTAGTCTTGACAGCCTGGATACCTTCCACGAGAATGACTACAACTTTTGACTCACAACTCCAAATGATGTGAGGTTTTTTGCATTGGAAAGATAATTGGATGGAGCTTCTGGTGATGTATCCCTATGGCTCTGTCACTCCACAACATCAGTGTGGCACAATGAAACATCAGAGGTAAAAACTGACAGCATCAGCTTCACTAGAAACTTGTTTTCTCCAAACTTGTTCCTCCGAACCGGTTGCTTCAAGAGCTCATATGTTGTTAGATTTCTTCCATGTGATACATACGTTCAACAAACAACAATGGGATGAAAGCATAGTTGTGTCATCAAGGTTACAAGGTAAACTTAATTTAGCGTTCACCTGGTCATGTGCTTGCTTGATTTGGCTTAATAATTCCTTCCAACCAAATTGTGCACTTTTCTGAAATGTCATGTATGATGTTCCCATGTGCTCGTCAGACTCCAGCGAGATCGTGGCTTCGATGTAGGGCATGGGAGGAGGCAATTTTGGCGAAAGATCGGACACCAGGATGTGGGGAGTTTTTATATGGAGGTGGGACTGCAAAGGATCGATCGAATAGATCGATTCGATCTCGGTTTGTGGTCAGTAGCTACAGGTGTTTCTGATGAACATGGCTTCGGGAGGGGGATGACAAGTGGTCCAGAGCAGTCAGTGGTAGAGAGCAGGTGGAAGAGGGGAAAACAAGATGGAGCTCTGGGGTGGCCTGCGGTGTGCGTTGCTGGAATGGGCCGGCCTGCTAACCATAGCAAGCTGCACTGCATGCGTGGGCGAAAATACAATCTGGGTTGCCCACTAAGGCCCAGATGAATAGTAAAAACTGGGAACTAATAAAATTACTATATATACAGAACATATATGTGACTAAAATAAAATACCGAGTGTCATGCTAAAAATAACACAATATACAATAAAATAGTATACCTACGGTGTAAAATAGTGAACATTTTTACAACAAAAATGAAATTTTGTAAAAGCATTGTATGCAATAGGATCTAAGAAAAACACTATAACAACTTCTAATTTCTCCACAAATCCAAAATGATTTTTGTAAACTCCAAATAATATCATTAACATTTTCCAAATATAATTAATAGGGGAGAAGTCATATCATATCCACTAAAAAAATGCCTTGAGTTGAAAAAACACTTTGAATATTTAGAAAATTCAAATATGCATAGAAATCATGATGTAAAAGAATGATAATATTAACATTCCAAATTTAAAAATTTGGGATGTTACAGAACATGTACACCTTGTCTCTTTTGTTAGCCACATTTCAGATTAAGCAACGTTGGGGATGGCTTTTTTTCAAGAAGGGGAGGATGACGAGGACATGACTATCTTGTATACGACCAAAAATATTACATACATGCATATTTGTGAGGTGATTTCTAATGCAAAGTATGCAATAATTTATTTATGTTGTCCAGGACAACAATAGTTCACACACTTTTCTGCCATGTGTAATTACAGGTGTGTTGGACATTTGCACAATCCACATATGAAGATAAGGGAAAAGGGGAAGTTTAGGTGCTATTAAGAAAGGACTCTCACATCACTTTTGGGCCAAGTGAAGATAGAGTCCAAGCCTCTCACGTTCAGGACTCAGATTCGGATTGCACATACATACCTGACTCAAAACGCCAAGATCTCTTTCATCTGGATTACGAATTGGGTTATTCATGTTTTGTTGGAAAGTAGATTTAGTGCACTTTCCAACCCAATTGGATTCCCCTTTAAATTCTTCTGGAGCATTGAGACATTGACAAAACAGTCTGATGTTGCAGCAGAACCTTAGTCAAACTAGAAGTCCAAAGGTGTTGCATCACCTCCTCTTGGGCCATGAGCCTTGTACGACCTAGGGTTAGTTTTAGGCTGCCTTGGGACGTCGTGACACCTCCTTGGCCGCCACCATTTTATCCTATATAAGTAGATCCATCTAGTAGCTTTTCCCTTTGGATTTGTTTAGTTAAACGTTAGCCATTGCAACTTTGTTTGTGTCCAGCGACCAGACCAAGACCTCTTACGGATACCCACCTTTATCAATACTTCATATATATTTGCAATATTCAGATTCCTGTATCATATTCTTGATTGTTCTTCGATTGCATGCAGGAATAGACCTTCGTGGTCAGGCTGATCGTGCTTCTGGCATCGTCAGTAACCCCTAGAGATTGGTTTAGCGATTGCTAAGGCATATCATCGTTGCACGTTTGTAGTCGGATCGTCAAAGTCGTCTCCACCAAATTGATAGTTATCATCTCATTGAAATATCGGGCCCCTCGCCTCTATCAACTGGTGCGTCAATGGTGGCGTCCCACAGGACAGGGCCAACCTCACCCTTTTGGTCCGCCCGGCGACCTTCCATGCAATCCGTCGACCACACTTATGTACTCCACAAATGTGGCTATGTCGCTGACCTCGGTGCTTGAGTCAGTTGAGATGCTCCTAGCATGCCGGCAAGATGCAGCTCATCAGGGGCGCATGTGTGGTTCGGCACCTTACAACGGGTAGTTCGTTATCCCCCCTGATGCATGTTATTTTTCAGTCATTTTATGTGTTGTTGGTTCCCAGAGTTTGTAGGGCAGTATGGCTTGAGTGTAGTCCAGAACACCTCTCCTCCTGGCGCCATCTTCTTCGGTTTCGAGATGCCTTTGAGACTCCCCACCTTGCGCATGGTTTGGGTGTACGTGGTGCAGTTCGGCCACCGCAGACGTGGCGTCTGGATGATCTGATGTGTCTTTTCTGCTGCGAGTGGTCTGGATGTCTGGGCCCTCGTCCGAATGTCCGGGCTCGTCTGGATGATCCGGGCCAGGTTGCGAATGATCATGCTTCAGTGTGAGGCCTTTGGGTGTCTTCTAGCATATTACCCGTATCAACCGGGCTGAGGTTCGGATCGTCCGAATGGCCGTCCGGATCATCCGGGCAAGTGTTGTCTTGCCTGATTCCTTCTCCGTCCTCGCGCATGCCTTCCTCCTCCGATCCACCTTGCTCCTTAGCTTCCCCATAGCTAACTCCTTGGTACCTGAGTATGTAGAGTGCCTCTGTTTGAGGTAGTAGTGATAGAGGCAAAGGTGTCCCGTCTTTCGATGAGATGGTGGCTTTCGTTTTTGGTGGAGTAGACTTTGACGATCCAACTACGAACGTGCGAGGACGTCGCGCCTTAGCAATCGCTAAACCAACTACGAGAGGTTATTGACCACACCGGAGCATGATCAACCAGACCACGAGGATCTATTTCCTGCAAGCAAACGAAGAACAAGTAAGAAACTAAGATTGCAATATGGATATTGCGAATATAATAGGAAAACTTTATTGATCAAGGTGGGGTTCTGTGACGTCTTTGTCTGGTCGTTGAACACAAACGAAGTACGCGAAGTTGCAGCTATGGCGAACTTTAGTCTAAACAAAACCCAAAGTCTAAACGACGCCCTAAGGGCTGTATATATGGAGGAAGAGGGGGGAATTTTGTGGCCCTTGGAGGAGGGGTCCGAAACCAACCCTAACTCTTGTTTCCCCACACACACAGACTTTAAAAACAGCCTATACTCAAGTATTTCAAAATTACATGGGCCTGGCCCAATAATAAGGTGGCGCAACACCTATAATAGCCTCTAGACGAAATTTATGAAGTGGCATCTTGTATATTTCGTCCAAGGCTTCACGCACTCATTATGGTGGCTTCAAAGTCCTGAAATCATCACTTGTAACTCCGTTCTTGTTCCCCTTGCGCATGCCACCATCTCCATGCTTGATCTTGCTCCAATTTTCATCCTTCTTGTCCAAGCTAGGCCCTTCATTTGTAAGCAAGACAAATGTATCCAATTTTGGCAACATCATATTCTCGTGAACATTAGAATCATTACCAAGAAACGAAAGTACCTGGTAATTTAATTGGCGTGCACGAGCTCTAGTAATTGGTCATGTATATGTATCAGTTGGGGTTGTGGGTGTAACCTTATTAGTGATGTCCTCATCATCCTCCCCTTCTTGAATTGAAGTCTTCCTCGACGAAAGCTCGTCTTCCTCACCCAAATAAGGCTTCAAATCTGCAATGTTAAACGTGGGACTAACCCCAAAATCTGCAGGCAACTCAAGTTTATATGCATTATCATTTATTTTCTCTAACACCTTAAAAAGACCATCAGCATGTGGCATTAGCTTTGACTTGCGCAAATTAGGAAACCTATCCTTACGCAAATGTAACCAAATAAGATCTCCAGGTGCAAAGACAACACATTTTCTACGCTTACCTCCAACAAGTTTATATTTAGCATTCATGCGCTCAATATTTTCCTAAGTTAACTCATGCATTTTTAAGATCAATTCAGCACATGTTTTTAGCATCAAAATTAACCTTCTCCAAAGATGGAAGAGGCAACAAATCAATAGGTGCACGAGGTAGGAAACCATAGACAATTTCAAAAGGGCACATCTTAGTAGTAGAATGCAACGAACGATTATAAGCAAATTCAATATGAGGCAAGCATGCTTCCTACATTTTCTTGTTATTCTTCAAAACAGCCCTAAGCATAGTAGACAAAGTTCTATTGACTACTTCAGTTTGTCCATCAGTTTGGGGGTGACAAGTAGTACTAAAAAGCAGTTTAGTCCCCAACTTAGCCCATAAACATCTCCAAAAGTGGCTAAGAAATTTAGTATCACGATCTGAAACAATATTATTTGTCACACCATGCAAGCGAATAATTTCACGAAAGAACAAATCAGCAACATTAGCAGCAGCATCGCTTTTATGACATGGTATAAAGTGTGCCATCTTCGAGAACCTATCCACGACTACAAATATGCTATCCCTCCCCTTCTTTGTTCGAGTTAAGCCCAAAACAAAGTCCATAGATATATCTTCCCAAGGAACACTAGGGACAGGCAAAGGCATATATAAACCATGAGGATTGAGTCGTGACTTATCTTTTTGACATGTAGTGCAGTGAGCAACAAGATGCTCAACATCCCGTCACATCTTTGGCCAAAAGAAATGTGTAGCAAGTACGTCCTCCGTCTTCCTCACGCCAAAGTGTCCCATTAATCCTCCTGCATGCGCCTCCTGCAATAACAAAAGACGAACAGAGCTAGCTGGAATGCATAGCTTGTTAACACGAAACACAAATCCATCATTAACGATGAACTTGTTCCATGTTCTCCCTTCTTTACAATTCTGCAATACATCTTTAAATTCAGCATCATGCACATATTGATCTTTGATGGTCTCCAAACCAAATATTTTAAAGTCAAGTTGTGAAAGCATAGTATAATGAGGAGACAATGCATCAGCAATAACATTTTATTTTCCCTTCTTGTGTTTAATAACGTAAGGGAAAGTCTCTATTAATTCAACCCATTTAGCATGTCTACGGTTCAGTTTTGCTTGACTTTTAATGTGCTTCAAAGATTCATGATCAGAATCTATAACAAATTCTTTGGGCCATAAATAAGGTTGCCATGTTTCCAAAGTCTGAACAAGAGCATATAATTCCTTATCATAAATAGAATAATTCAGACTAGGCCCACTCAATTTTTCAGATAAGTATGCAACAAGTTTACCATCTTGTAATAACACACCTCCTAACCCAATTCCACGAGCATCACATTCAAGCTCAAAAGTCTTATTAAAATCAAGAAGTTGGAGTAAAGGAGCATGTGTCAACTTATCTTTCAATACCGTGAATGCTTCTTCCCGTGCAGTACCACAAACAAAAGGCACATCCTTCTTTGTAAGCTCATTGAGAGGTGCAACAATTGTGCTGAAATCTCTCACAAAACGCCTATAGAATCCAGCTAGGCCAAGGAAACTCCTCACATGTGTGCCCGATTTGGGCTGCGGCCAACTCTCAATAGCTTCAATCCTGGCTTTATCAACCTCAATTCCCTGTGGAGTAACAACATAGCCAAGAAAAGATATTCGGTCGGTGCAAAAGGTGCACTTTCCAAGGTTACTAAACAAACATGCATCACGTAGAGCAATAAAAACAACACGTAAATGTTCCAAATGTTCCTCAAAAGATGTGCTATAAATCGATATATCATCAAAGTAAACTACCACAAATCGTGCAATAAAAGCACCTAAAACTTCATTCATTAATCTCATGAAAGTACTAGGTGCATTAGTTAACCCAAAAGGCATGACTAACCACTCATATAATCCAAAATTAGTTTTAAATGTTGTTTTCCATTCATCTCCCAATTTCATACAAATTTGATGGTATCCACTACGCAAATCAACTTTGGAGAATATTGTAGAGACACTCAATTCATCAAGCCTATCATCTAGCCTAGGAATAGGATGACGATAACGAATAGTAATATTATTAATGCCTCTACAATCAACACACATACGCGATGTACCATCCATTTTCGGCACTAGAATAATAGGAACAGCACAAGGACTAAGGGATTCACGTATATAACCTTTCTCGCATAGCTCCTGTACTTGACGCATAATCTCCTTTGTCTCCTCTGGATTGGTACGTTATGGTGCGCGGTTGGGTAGCGATGCACTGGGAATTAAGTCAATCTGATGCTCAATCCCTCGAATAGGTGGTAATCTCGGTGGCACGTCTTATGGAAACATGTTCGTGAACTCCTGCAAAATGTTGGTGACAGCAGGAGGCAAAGAGGAAGGCACGTCCTCGAATGAAAATAATGCCTCTTTGCACACAAAAGCATAGCAAACAAATTTTCTTAAATCTAGATCATCAATATCAGATTTGGTGGCAAGTAAACATCCACTTTTTAATTTAATTTCAGATGCAACATGAGATGATGGTGTGTTATTAGGCTTCATTTGTTGCTCAAATTCTTTTGCCACAATCTGATTTTCACTCTTATTTTGCTCCTGTTTCACTTTATTAGCTCTATTAATATCATCTTTCAAAATGGAATCACGAGACATAGGAAGCAAAGTAATACATTTATCCTTATGAACAAGAGTATACTCATTGTTTTTACCATGGTGTACAGAATTTTTATCAAATTGCCATGGTCTACCAAGTAATAAGGAACATGCTTGCATTGGTACCACATCACAATCAACATAATCAGCATATGTGGAGATACTAAAATGCACATGAACAGTACGTGTTACCTTAGCCTTGCCGCTGTTGTTGAACCATTGGATGTAGTAAGGATGTGGATGTGGTCTTGTGGTGAGAGATAGCTTCTCAACCATCTCCATGCTAGCCAAGTTGTTCCAGCTCCCTCCATCTATGATGACGCGAACAGAACGTTCCTTCACAACTCCCTTTATATGGAATAAATTATGCCTCTTATTTTGCTCCGCTTGTGTGACATGCACACTCAAAACGTGTTGAGCAAATAAGCATTCATACCCGTCAGCGTCTTCAGGAGCCATGTATTGTGTCTCATTTTCAGAACCATCTCCACCGTGTTCTTCACGTGTAATAAGAGACAAAATCTCCTCATCATAGTCACTAGCGGACTCCTAACCACCATCGTCAGTAGCAATCATGACACGCTGAGATGGGTATTTGCTCGCATAGTGACCATGACCAGTGCAACGACAACATATAACATCATGTGTTGGCCCTGTGGATGCCATGGATGAAGAAGATCTCTGCGCAGGACCGGAAGGTGTACTCCTAGTTGATGGTGGTGGTGCCTGTTTGCTTTTATCACGGCTAGAAGTGACAGATGAAGTAGGCGGTGGTGCTGCCGGACGTGTCGAAGTAGATGATGCACACGGTGTCTATAATGAAGGTCGACCTGCAGAATAATTAGTTCGGGGCAAGGCCTGTCGATCCTGCATTTCACGTTTAGCTTTGGAAGCAAGATGAAATAAACGAGTGATATTATTATACTCCTTATACTCTAGAATTGTCTGAATCTCTCTATTTAAACCACCCATAAAACGTGCAAGCATAGTCTCATTACCCTCAACAATACCACATCTAATCAGGGCAGTTTGTAATTCCTGATAATATTCCTCTACATAATTTTTTCCTTGTCTTAAACGCTGCAATTTCTGAAGTAAATCGCGTTGATAACATGGTGGAACCCAACGAGTACGCATATCAATTTTCAAAGCATCCCAAGTAGTTGGAATATTATCCGGATATAATCTACAATATTCAGACCACCACACACAAGCAAAATTAGTGAAAGCACAAAGGGCAGCAGCAACACGTCTCTCCTCGGGATATTTTAAACATGTATAACGTTGTTCGGTTTGTAACTCCCAAGTAACACATATATTTAGTTTTTGGAGATGGTCATGATCTCGTATCTAAGGGTGTGGTGCAGCCCTATCATTGCGATTATTTGCATGTGGACGACCTGGTGGTTGTGGTGCTGGTTGTTGCACGTAGTTCAGATTTTGATCAACCTCATTCTCGTAATCCCCCGCATAATCGCCCTCCTTCGCAGCAGTAGCAGGAGCCACACAAGTATCAATAGCAGCACCAATAGTTTGGCCAGTCTGAAGAGCGACACGGCTCGCTTTGCGGAGGGCTATTTCGTGACGTGAAGGTGGTTGTTGTTGTTGTTGCAATGGTGCTGCAGGTGGAGGTAGCCGCGCAAGCACTTCAGCGAATTTGGCATCCAACTTGGTGTCAATTGACTTCTCAATGCCATCAATCCTCGCGAGTGCGTCGCCAAAATTGGTCATCACATCTTCTACATGTTGACCCATCATTTGCTGAAATTTATCATGCAACTCCTTGTTCATCATGTTCTCCCAGTCAGTCTCATCGACTTGTGATCCTGGCATGGTTAGCAACAATAGCAACACACAAAAATATGATCCTACAGACTACTAGAAAATGGTGGTGGTGGGGCGTCACAAATCCGTCAAGCAAATCTCAAATTCTTACCAGTTCTTACCTAATAGTAGGTGGTGATTGGCAACCGTGGTAGTCAAAACTCTCAAAGCTTGGATAAAGCGATTACCAGGGAGAGTCAAACGCACAACGTAGATGTATGTGGAGCTGGGAAGACTTATAATATGGTAGCAAAAAGGGTCGGCAATGATCAATTCAGAGGTGCAAATTTGAATAAACGCTCAACGACGGTACTCTGCTGGTCCTAGGCTAGACCGTACTAGAGACGCGAGCCTAGAACACTAACAAAATCATGGCGCTGCATGTAATCAAGGGGAAAGCACACTCTGAATTTTTTTGCCTCTTTTTTTTGCGCTCTTTTTTTTTTTGACGAAAATCACTATAATGGCGAGTGTCTCAAAACTCTTCCCAAGTAGAACTACGATGATAAGCACGAATTTTTTTTTAACGATTTTTTTTCGGAATCAAGGCAATGACGACGAAAAAGTGCGGTTAAAATATAGTATGATGGCACGTGTCTCAAAAGACTTAGAAAAGCCTGAAAATAGGATAGGGAAAAAATATTTTCACTTGTGATTTTATTTTAGGGTTTAGGGTTTAGGTGTGGCAGCGTGACAACTGTGACAGAACTCGAAACTCTAAAGGACTAGACACTAAGACCAGCAACTAGACACGATGATGCAACCGCAAATTCAACAAAGCAAAACCCTAAAAATGTTATGCAAAGGCTCAGATTGGTTCGGATATGATGAACTAATCCTAATAAAAAAATTATGGCTTTTTCGTGGACTATAGGTATGAAAAATAGAAATCTCACCGAGCAACCTAGAAATCTGATACCACTTGATAGAGGCAAAGGTGTCCCGTCTTTCGATGAGATGATGGCTATCGTTTTTGGTGGAGTAGACTCTGACGATCTGACTACGAATGTGCGAGGACATCGCGCCTTAGCAATCGCTAAACCAACTCCGGGAGCTTATTGACCACAGCGGAGCACGATCAACCTGACCACGAGGGTCTATTTCCTGCAAGCAAACAAAGAACAAGCAAGAAACTAAGATTAGAATCAGGATATTGTGAATATAAGAGGAAAGCTTTATTGATCAAGGTGGGGTTCTGTGACGTCTTTGTCTGGTCATTGAACACAAACAAAGTACGCGAAGTTGCAGCTATGGAGAACTTTAATCTAAACAAAACCCAAAGTCTAAACGACGCCCTAAGGGTTGTATATATGGAGGAAGAGGGGGGAATTTTGTGGCCCTTGGAGGAGGGGTCCGAAACCAACCCTAACTCTTGTTTCCCCACACATACGGACTCTAAAAACAGCCTATACACAAGTATTTCGAAATTACATGGGCCTAGCCCAATAATAAGGTGGTGCACCACCTATAATAGCCTCTAGACGAAATTTATGAAGTGGCATCTTGTATATTTTGTCCAAGGCTTCACACACTCATTATGGTGGCTTGAAAGTCCTGACATCATCAATTGTAACTCCGTTCTTGTTCCCCTTGCGCATGCCATCATCTCCATGCTTGATCTTGCTCCAATGTTCATCCTTCTTGTCCAAGCTAGGCCCTTCATTTGTAAGCAAGACAAATGTATCCAATTTAGGCAGCATCATATTCCCATGAACATTTGAATCATTACCAAGAAACGGAAGTACCTGGTAATTTCATTAGCGTGCGCGAGCTCTAGTAATTGGTCATGTATATGTATCAGTTGGGGCTGTGGGTGTAACCTTGTTAGTGATGTCCTCATCAAGTAGCCATGTCTCATGTGTTTTGAAGAGGAATTGGGAAAGGAGTGATGTCACCTCGCTTTCGAGAGCTCTTGCACGAGCACGTGTCATGGGTCTGCTTGGCACTTGGTGAGACAATGGTTGGTCCATGGGGATGACCTTGGGATGTTCTGCATCATCTCCCCCCTTGGGACAGATCCGACCTTGGATGAAAAGCCTCATCACCATAGAAGGGAGGGAGATCCTTGACATTGAAGATATCGCTCACGTTGTACTTATCGTGTGGGATGTCGATCTTGTAGGCATTGTTGTTGTAGCGTGCGGGCACCTTGAAGGGTCCGTCGGATCGAGCAAGTAACTTGGACTTCGCTCGTTGGGGAAGTGATGCGGAGCATCCTACGGACATCACTATGTCAAGAGTTCCATTGCTAAGAGAGACGCTGAACCTCTACTTCAAGCATAGTAAGGTGAAGTCCACCCTTAATGCATGTCTCCTTAGTCTCTTTGAGTATGGTATACAAATTGACGCCTCTCTCGAATGCATACATAGATTTGAGCGGAGCTACACATTCATCCAGGAGGAGTCCAAGTTGAAGAGAATATCTATACCATCCAAGAGGGAAGCCTGGAAGCGGAGAAGGAAGCGCCAAGAAGAAGGCAGCAGCTCCGAGGCGACCCCGTGCGCATGGGCCCCTCCGACCCCGTGCCCACGGGCCTCCCAGGATGACGGTCCTGAAGACCCCGTGCGCACGGGTGTGTACCGTGCACACGGGACCCCCGTGCCCACGGCCTCAGCCCCGTGCGTGTGGGCTGCTGCGTCGGGTTCTGGAGACCCTGTGCGCACGGACTCCACTTACCCCGTGCGCACGGGGCCACCTGCGTGTGGCTGTTGGGATTTTCCCTTGTATCCCCATTTCGTCCCTCCTTACCCTTTGTCTATGTGTGAATACATAGACAAAACAGAGTGTCCCTAGTATGCCTCTACTAGACTAGCTCATTGATCAAAGATGGTTATGTTTCCTAACCATAGACATGAGTTGTCATTTGACCAATGGGATCACATCATTAGGAGAATGATGTGATGGACAAGACCCATCCGTTAGCTTAGCAACTTGATCGTTTAGTATGTTGCTATTGCTTTCTTCATGACTTATACATGTTCCTATGACTATGAGATTATGCAACTCCCGTTTACCGGAGGAACACTTTGTGTGCTACCAAACGTCACAACGTAACTGGGTGATTATAAAGGTGCTCTACAGGTGTCTCCGAAGGTACTTGTTGGGTTGGCGTATTTCGAGATTAGGATTTGTCACTCCAATTGTCGGAGAGGTATATCTGGGCCCTCTCGGTAATACACATCATAATAAGCCTTGCAAGCAAATGACTAATGAGTTAGTCACGAGATGATGTATTACGGAACGAGTAAAGAGACTTGCCGGTAACGAGATTGAACTAGGTATGATGATACCGACGATTGAATCTCGGGCAAGTAACATACCGATGACAAAGGGAATAACGTATGTTGTTATACGGTTCGACCGATAAAGATCTTCGTAGAATATGTAGGAGCCAATATGGGCATCCAGGTTCCGCTATTGGTTATTGACCAGAGAAGTGTCTCGGTCATGTCTACATAGTTCTCGAACCCGTAGGGTCCGCACGCTTAACGTTTCGTTGACGATATAGTATTGAATGAGTTGTGTATGTTGGTGACCGAATGTTGTTCGGAGTCCCGGATGAGATCACGGACATGACGAGGAACTCCGGAATGGTCCGGAGATAAAGATTAATATATGGGATAATAGTGTTTGACCTCCGGAAGGGTTCGGGAATTCACCGGAAGGGGTTCCGGATGTTTCCCGAAGTGTTTGGGTACGAGAACACTTTATTTGGGCCAAAAGGGAAAGCACACAAGGTTTTTGGAAGGCGCAAAAGGAAGTGTTGCGGAGTCCAAGGGCCAGACGCCAGGGTCCCTGGCGTCTGGGTCCAGACGCAGGGAACCCTGGCGTCTGGCCCTGGAGTCCGAGAAGGACTCTTGCCTTTCGGGTGAAACCGACTTTGTGAAGGCTTTTACTCCAAGTTTCGACCCCAAGGCTCAACATATAAATAGAGGGGTAGGGCTAGCACCCAAGACACATCAAGATACACCAAGCCGTGTGCCGGCTATCCCGACCCTCTAGTTTATCCTCCGTCTAGTTTCTGTAGTGCTTGGCGAAGCCCTGCAGAGATTGTTCTTCATCAACAACCGTCACCACGCCGTCGTGCTGCCGGAACTCATCTACTACTTCGCCCGTCTTGCTGGATCAAGAAGGCGAGGACGTCATCAAGCTGAACGTGTGCTGAACGCGGAGGTGCCGTACGTTCGGTACTAGATCGGAACGGATCGTGAAGGTGCACGACTACATCAACTGCGTTGATAAACGCTTCCGCTTTCGGTCTACGAGGGTACGTAGACACACTCTCCCCTCTCGTTGCTATGCATCTAGTAGATAGATCTTGCGTGATCGTAGGAAAATTTTGAAAATACTACGTTTCCCAACAGTGGCATCATGAGCCAGGTCTATGCGTAGATGATATGCACGAGTAGAACACAATGAGTTGTGGGCGATACTAGTCATACTGCTTACCAGCATGTCATACTTTGCTTCGGTGGTATTGTGAGATGAAGCGGCCCGGACCGACATTACGCGTACGCTTACGCGAGACTGGTTTCACCGTTACGAGCACTCGTTGCTTAAAGGTGACTGGCGGGTGTCTGTCTCTCTCACTTTAGCTGAATCAAGTGTGGCTACGCCCGGTCCTTGTGAAGGTTAAAACATCACATACTTGACGAAACATCATTGTGGTTTTTGTATGCGTAGGTAAGAATGGTTCTTGCTAAGCCCGTAGCAGCCACGTAAAACTTGCAACAACAAAGTAGAGGACGTCTAACTTGTTTTTGCAGGGCATGTTGTGATGTGATATGGTGAAGACATGATGAGTTATACGGTTTTGTATGAGATGATCATGTTTTGTAATGTTATCGGCAACTGGCAGGAGCCATATGGTTGTCGCTTTATTGTATGAAATGCAATCGCCATGTAATTGCTTTACTTTATCACTAAGTGGTAGCGATAGTCGTAGAAGCAATAGTTGGCAAGACGACAACGATGCTACGATGGAGATAAAGGTGTCGCGCCGGTGACGAAGGTGATCATGACGGTGCTTTAGAGATGGAGATCAAAAGCACAAGATGATGATGGCCATATCATGTCACATATTTTGATTGCATGTGATGTTTATCTTATTATGCTTCTTATTTTGCTTAGAACGACGGTAGCATTATAAGATGATCCCTTACAAAATTTCAAGGTACAAGTGTTCTCCCTGAGTATGCACCGTTGCGAAAGTTCGTCGTGCCGAGACACCACTTGATGATCGGGTGTGCTAAGCTCTACGTTCAAATACAACGGGTGTAAGCCAGTTTTGCACACGCAGAATACTTGGGTTAAACTTGACGAGCCTAGCATATGCAGATATGGCCTCGGAACACTAGAGACCGAAAGGTCGAGCATGAATCATATAGTAGATATGATCAACATAAGATGTTCACCATTGATACTACTCCATCTCACGTGATGATCGGACATGGTTTAGTTGATTTGGATCACGTGATCATTTAGATGACCAGAGGGATGTCTATCTAAGTGGGAGTTCTTCAATTAATATGATTAAATTGAACTTTAATTTATCATGAACTTAGTCCTGGTAGTATTAGCATATCTATGTTGTAGATCAATAGCTCACGATGTTGCTCCCCGTTTATCTTTTATATGTTCCTAGAGAAAACTAAGTTGAAAGATGTTAGTAGCAATGATGCGAAATTGTTCCGTGATCTGAGGGTTATCCTCATTGCTGCATAGAAGAATTATGTCCTTCTGCACTGCTAGGTGACAGACCTATTGCAGGAGCAGATGTAGACGTTATGAACGTTTTGACAAAAGCTCAGTATGATGACTACTTGATAGTTTAAAGTGCACCATGCTTTAAGGCTTAGAACTGGGACTTCAAAAACGTTTTGAACGCCACGGAGCATATAAGATGTTCCAAGAGTTGAAATTAGTATTTCATACTCATGCCCGTGTCGAGAGGTATGAGACCTCTGACAGTACTTTGCCTACAAGATGGAGGAGAATAGCTCAACCAGTGAGCATGTGCTCAGATTGTCTGGGTACTACAATTATTTGAATCAAGTGGGAGTTAATCTTCCAGATAATATAGTAATTGCAAAGTTCTCTAGTCACTATCACCAAGTTAGTAGAACTTCGTGATAAACTATAATATGCAAGGGATGACGAAAGTAATTCTCGAGCTCTTCGCGATGCTGAAATCGGCGAAGGTAGAAATCAAGAAAGAGCATCAAGTGTTGATGGTTAACAAGACCACTTGTTTCAAGTAAAGGGCAAAGGGATAGAAGGGGAACTTCAAGAAGAATGACAAGCAAGTTGTCACTCCCATGAAGAAACCAAAAGCTAAACTCAAGCCTGAAACTAAGTGCTTCTACTGCAAAGGAAATGGTCACTGGAAGTGGAACTGCCCTAGATACTTGGCGGATAAGAAGGATGGCAAAGTGAACAAAGGTATATTTGATATACAGATTATTGATGTGTATTTTACTAGTGTTCATAGCAACCCCTCAGTATTTGATACTGGTTTAGTTGCTAAAGAGTAGTAACTCGAAATGGGAGTTGCATAATGAACAGAAACTAGTTAAATGATGAAGTGACGATGTGTATTGGAAGTCGTTCCAAGATTGATATGATCATCATCGCACACTCCCTATACTTTCGGGATTAGTGTTGAACCTAAATAAGTGTTATTTGGTGTTTGTGTTGAACATGAATATGATTTGATCATGTTTATTGCAATACGGTTATTCATATAAGTTAGAGAATAATTGTTGTTCTGTTTACATGAATAAAACCTTCTATGGTCATACACCCAATGAAAATGGTTTGTTGGATCTCGATCGTGTGATACACATATTCATAATATTGAAGCCAAAATATGCAAGGTTAATAATGATAGTACAACTTATTTGTGGCACTGCCGTTTAGGTCATATTGGTGTAAAGTGCATAAAGAAACTCCATAGTGATGGACTTTTGGAATCAGTTGATTATGAATCACTTGGTGCTTGCGAACCATGCATCATGGGCAAGATGACTAAAACTCCGTTCTTCGGAACAATGGAGCGAGCAACAGATTTGTTGAAAATCATACATACTGGTGTATGCGGACCAATGAGTGTTGAAGCTCGCGGCAGGTATCGTTATTTTATGACCTTCACTGATGATTTGAGCAGATATGGGTATATCTACTTAATGAAGCACAAGTCTGAAACATTTGAAAAGTTCAAAGAATTTCAAAGTGTAGTGGAGAATCATCATAACAAGAAAAATAAGAGTTTCTACGATATGATCGTAGAGGTAAAATATTTGAGTTAGCGAGTTTGGCCTTCAGTAAAAACAATGTGAAATAGTTTCACTACTCATGCCACCTGGAACACCACGGTGTAATGGTGTGTCCGAACGTCATAACCGTACTTTATTAGATATGGTGTGATCGATGATGTCTCTTACCGATCTACCACTATCGCTTTTGGGGTTATGCATTAGAGACAGCAACATTCACGTTAAATAGGGCACCATCTAAATCTGTCGAGATGACACCGTATGAACTTTGGTTTGACGAGAAACCTAAGCTGTCATTTCTTTAAGTTTGGGACTGCGATGCTTATGTGAAAAAGTTTCAACATGATAAGCTCGAACCCAAATTGGAGAAGTAAATCTTCATAGGATACCCAAAAGAAACTGTTGGGTACACCTTCGATCACAGATCCGAAGGCAAGGTCTTTGTTGCTAAGAGTGGATCCTTTCTAGAGAAGGAGTTTCTCTCGAAAGATGTGAGTGGGAGGAAAGTAGAACTTGATGAGGTAATTGTACCTTCTCCCGAATTAGAAAGTGGAACATCACAGAAACTAGTTCCAGTGATTCCTACACCAATTAGTGAGGAAGCTAATGATGATGATCATGAAACTTCAGATCAAGTTTCTGCTGAACGTCGTAGATGAACTAGAGTACGTTCCGCACTAGAGTGGTATGACAACCCAGTTCTGGAAGTCATGTTACTAGACCATGATGAACCTACGAACTATGAGGAAGCGATGATGAGCCCAGATTCCGCAAAATGGCTTGAGCCATGAAATCTGAGATGGGATCCATGTATGAGAACAAAGTATGGACTTTGGTTGACTTGCCCGATGGTCGGCAAGCCATTGAAAATAAATGGATCTTTAAGAGGAAGACTGATGCCGATGGTAATGTTACTGTCTACAAAGATCGACTTGTTGCGAAAGGTTTTCGACAAGTTCAAGGTGTTGACTACGATGAGATTTTCTCACCCGTAGCGATGCTTAAGTCTGTCCGAATCATGTTAGCAATTGCCACATTCTATGAAATCTGGCAAATGGATAACGAAACTGCGTTCTTTAATGGATTTATTAAAGAAGACTTGTATATGATGCAACCAGAAGGTTTTGTCAATCCTAAAGGTGCTAACAAAATGTGCAAGCTCCAGCGATCCATCTATGGACTGGTGCAAGCATCTCGGAGTTGGAATATACGCTTTGATAAGTTGATCAAAGCATATAGATTTATACAGACTTGCGGTGAAGCCTGTATTTACCAGAAGTGAGTGGGAGCACTATAACCTTTCTGATAAGTATATGTGAATGACATATTGTCGATCAGAAATGATGTAGAATTTTCTGGAAAGCATGAAGGAGTGTTTGAAAGGAGTTTTTCAAAGAAAGACCTTGGTGAAGCTGCTTACATATTGGGCATCAAGATCTATAGAGATAGATCAAGATGCTTGATAAGACTTTCGATGATTACATACCTTGATAAGATTTTGAAGTGGTTCAAAATGGATCAGTCAAAGAAGGAGTTCTTGCCTGACTTGTAAGGTGTGAAGTTGAGTAAGACACAAAGCCAGACCACAGCAGAAAAATATAGAGAGAATGAAAGTCATTCCCTATGCCTCAGCCATAGGTTCTATAAAGTATGCCATGCTGTGTACCAAACATGTTGTGTACCTTGCCATGAGTTTGGCAAGGAGGTATAGTAGTGATCTAGGAGTAGATCACTGTACAGCGGTCAAAATTATCCTTAGTAACTGGATGACTAAGGAAATGTTTCTCGATTATGGAGGTGATAAAGAGTTCGTCGTAAAGGGTTACGCCGATGCAAGCTTTGACACTAAGTCCAGATGACTCTAAGTATCAATCTGGATGCGTATTGAAAGTGGGAGCAATTAGCTAGAGTAGCTCTATGCAGAGCATTGTAGACATAGAAATTTGCGAAATACATACGGATCTGAATGTGACAGACCCGTTGACTAAACTTCTCTCACGAAGCAAAACATGATCACACCTTAGTACTCTTTGGGTGTTAATCACATAGAGATGTGAACTAGATTATTGACTCTAGTAAACCCTTTGGCTGTTGGTCACATGGCGATGTGAACTATGGGTGTTAATCACATGACGATGTGAACTATCGGTGTTAAATCACATGGCGATGTGAACTAGATTATTGACTCTAGTGCAAGTGGGAGACTGAAGGAAATATGCCCTAGAGGCAATAATAAAGTTGTTATTTTATATTTCCTTATATCATGATAAATGTCTTTTATTCATGCTAGAATTGTATTAACCGGAAACTTAGTACACATGTGAATACATAGACAAAACAGAGTGTCCCTAGTATGCCTCTACTAGACTAGCTCATTGATCAAATATGGTTATGTTTCCTAACCATAGACATGAGTTGTCATTTGACCAATGGGATCACATCATTAGGAGAATGATGTGATGGACAAGACCCATCCGTTAGCTTAGCAACTTGATCGTTTAGTATGTTGCTATTGCTTTCTTCATGACTTATACATGTTCCTATGACTATGAGATTATGCAACTCCCGTTTACCGGAGGAACACTTTGTGTGCTACCAAACGTCACAACGTAACTGGATGATTATAAAGGCTCTACAGGTGTCTCCGAAGGTACTTGTTGGGTTGGCGTATTTCGAGATTAGGATTTGTCACTCCGATTGTCGGAGAGGTATATCTGGGCCCTCTCGGTAATGCACATCAGAATAAGCCTTGCAAGCAAATGACTAATGAGTTAGTCACGAGATGATGTATTATGGAACGAGTAAAGAGACTTGCCGGTAACGAGATTGAACTAGGTATGATGATACCGACGATCGAATCTCGGGCAAGTAACATACCGATGACAAAGGGAATAACGTATGTTGTTATGCGGTTCGACCGATAAAGATCTTCGTAGAATATGTAGGATCCAATATGGGCATCCAGGTTCCGCTATTGGTTATTGACTAGAGAAGTGTCTCGGTCATGTCTACATAGTTCTCGAACCCGTAGGGTCCGCACGCTTAACGTTTCATTGACGATATAGTATTGAATGAGTTGTGTATGTTGCTGACCGAATGTTGTTCGGAGTCCCGGATGAGATCACGGACATGATGAGGAACTCCGGAATGGTCCGGAGATAAAGATTAATATATGGGATAATAGTGTTTGACCTCCGGAAGGGTTCCGGAATTCACCGGAAGGGGTTCCGGATGTTTCCCGAAGTGTTTGGGTACGAGAACACTTTATTTGGGCCAAAAGGGAAAGCACACAAGGTTTTTGGAAGGCGCAAAAGGAAGTTTTGCGGAGTCCAGGGGCCAGACGCTAGGGTCCCTGGCGTCTGGGTCCAGACGCCGGGAACCCTGGCGTCTGGCCCTGGAGTCCGAGAAGGACTCTTGCCTTTCGGGTGAAACCGACTTTGTGAAGGCTTTTACTCCAAGTTTCGACCCCAAGGCTCAACATATAAATAGAGGGGTAGGGCTAGCACCCAAGACACATCAAGATACACCAAGCCGTGTGTCGGCTACCCCGACCCTCTAGTTTATCCTCCGTCTAGTTTCTGTAGTGCTTGGCGAAGCCCTGCAGAGATTGTTCTTCATCAACAACCGTCACCACGCCGTCGTGCTGCCGGAACTCATCTACTACTTCGCCCGTCTTGCTGGATCAAGAAGGCAAGGATGTCATCGAGCTGAACGTGT
This sequence comes from Secale cereale, assembly GCA_902687465.1. Taxonomy (NCBI): domain Eukaryota; kingdom Viridiplantae; phylum Streptophyta; class Magnoliopsida; order Poales; family Poaceae; genus Secale; species Secale cereale. Next base: position 370,145,144 of record LR738712.1, on the reverse strand, counting down.
GCTGAACGCAGAGGTGTCGTACGTTCGGTACTAGATCGGGACGGATCGTGAAGGTGCACGACTACATCAACCGCGTTGATAAACGCTTCCGCTTTCGGTCTACGAGGGTACGTAGACACACTCTCCCCTCTCGTTGCTATGCATCTAGTAGATAGATCTTGCGTGATCGTAGGAAAATTTTGAAAATACTACGTTTCCCAACAGGTTTCTCACCAAATTGGAGCCCCCCTCCTTGTTTTCTAGCCTATTTTTGTTGTGTTCTTGCCCAATTTTGAAAATCCCCACAAAAATAGCCCCAAATTTTTTCTTGCATTTGTTTGTTATTGTGAGATTTGTTGTGTTTGATCCACGATTTTGATGTTTGGCAAGTGGATTTAGCTTTCCCCCATCCCCCAACACAATCCCCACCACCAAATTCATCAATTTCGACCGAAATCGCGAAAATTTCCGCCCACCCTGTGCCCACGCCCCCCGCGAAGTCCCAGGTGACCCCATGCCCTCGGTACATGTACCGTGCGCACGGGATCCCATGTCCACGGTCCCTAGACCCCGTGCGCACGGCCCCCCTATAGCAGTCGCGAGCGCTTCACCGTTTCGTCCGTAACTTCCACATCTGGAGTCCGGTTTTAACGTTCATTAGCACGTTGAGTAGCTATTGACATCCCCCATCCATTTAGATAGGTTCCAACACCATTTGACTCCATCAACTTTTGTCCATTTTGACATATGTGTTTAGGCCATCCACCATAGCTTTCCACAACCTAACACCATTTGCATCCATATAGCACTAGAGGTTGTTTGAGTGGTGACTTGAGTCTCCTAAGCTGTTTCGGCTACTTAGGGACGGCTATTTTCTAATCAACCTACACCACCACCACTTCCGCATTGCCATCTCTGACACCACCACCGCATGCCCGCTACCACTATTTGACATTTTTTGTTTGAGATTTTGAGTTTGCGGTTTTTCCGTTTCCTAAGGTGTTTCAGCTACTTAGGAATGGTTCGGCTTCGACTCCACCTCTACTCATCATCGCCAAGGACGGTTACCTCGACGACACCACTGTATATATTCCTTGTCTTTGCATTGATAGCCCTGAGCCTATTGCGTACCTTACCTATCGAGACTAGCGAGTTGAGAATTGTCGGGCCACGCTATTTGTGCACCTTAGTGATATGCTTACGCCGTATAGCTAGTTTTAGTGTGCAATCATCTTGCTATCATCATTGTGCCATTAGTATCTCCCGTGCATATCTTACATGTATCATATCTTACTCGGCTCGAGCATCAAACATAGAAAAAAAAGAGCAAAATCTTTTAAGCAAAAGAGGAGATATAAAAGAGCTTGTAAGCAATAGCGATAGCATTGAGCCATTTTGCATAGTACATACACTTGGAGCATACATACATTGCATACTTGGGATTGAAGATGGCACGTTTACTCTCATAGGTTGGTGCACAAGCGTATCTTGCCCATTTGAGCAATCGAGCTAGTGTCTCTCTAGAATGCGTGCAACACGAGCTTTTCCGTGGTAACACATTTTGTGCTCATTCCTTGGTTGCGCGGATCCCATCTATCTATCTGTGTGTGTGTTTCTTGTGTCACCATAGCTTTGATCTATTTGCTTTACATTGCAATTTTGTGAATCTTCCTCAACATTTTCGACATCTTGGACTAACATTTTGCTTGAATTTTTGTGCCACTTGTCCTAACCAAGCCCCTCGATAAGCTTTACTTTGTAGGTGTGAGTGAACAAGTCCGGTACCAATTCCACTATTCTTTCATTTCACATTGAGTGAAACGAGATACATTCTCAACTTTGGGAAAGGGTATCTTGGTATTGTTTATCTCATTTCTTACTCACCTTTGCTTGAGTCTTGTGAGGGATAGGCAAAGCACATCATCTCTGGTCTACAACCCCGACGACAAGTTTGATGCCATGAAGAACCTCATCGACGCCAAGATGGACAAGCACATGGAGGAGCTCGAGGTCCTTATCCACAACTCCAAGCAGTCTTCCTCATCTTCGAGAGGACGCTCAAGTGCAAAGACTCCCGAGCTACCATCTCCGGCAAATACACAACGACATCGACACCGACAAGACCAAGGCGCTCAAGTTCAGCAAGGGCATACCACAAGAATGGAAGAGCAACCTTCCGGACAAGAGTTGGCTTCTCTGCCACCCCCGTGCACACGGGCTTTTAACCCCCGTGCACACGACACCCCGTGCACACAGTCCTCTATGACCCCGTGCACACGGGCTATACAGAACCCAGACATCGACCCCAAGGTTGCGACTTCTTCAACAACATTGGCATCTTCGCCTTTGGATGTAGGACATCTTCTCCTACTCCATGAGCTCAAGTCCGCGACTTCCACGAGCTACTACGACTTCGACACCGACTACGAGATTCCATTCTTTGGGACTCAAGACCCCGAAGAGTACCTCGAGTGGGAGCGCAAGATGGATGACTAACTCAAGCTACACCAAGTACCCTCCGACGATCAAGTGAAGTGCGCCACAAGTACGTTCCACGACTACGCATAGACATGGTGGCTTCATCGACCTTCGACAAGCTTCACCATGACGTGGCCCACGATGAAGAAAGCCATGAGGCAAGAATTTGTGCCTTCCACCCACATGGAACATCTACAATGCCACTTGGAGAACACCATGCAAGGATACAAGTCCCTCGACGAGTACTTCAAGAACATAAAGAAAGCCTTGCGACGAACCGGCATGGACAACCCCATTTGGATGAAGTTCTACTTCTCGATGGGATTGAACAACGACATCGCCAAGACTATCTTCACCAACAACTACAAGTCCCTCGACAACATGTACATTGGTGCTCTCAAGGCGCAACGAGAACGCATGAAGGCCAAGTCTACTCGATCCCAAGCATCCTTGACGATGACCACGCTCCAAGACGGCGAGCATGAGGCTAGTACCATCGAGATGGTCGAGCATGGGATTTTCCCTTCGATCATGGATGAGAGTGATGATGTGCCATCTTCGGCCTTCATCCACAACAACAACTACGAGATGGTTGAGCATGGGATTTTCCTTTCGACCAAAGAGGCGTATGGTGATGAGTTGAGAGACTTATGCTAGCATATTGAGAGTGAGAGTGAGATCACCACTAGCCCCATACATAATGAGTTGCCCCATTTCTCATGTGAGGAGAGCCACCACCACCACCACTTGAGTGAGATGAGTGACTCCACGATATGTGACTTTGAGTGCACCTACCTTGAGTGAGTGAGTGAGCCATCACCACATAGAGAGAGTGAGATAGTTGATTGGGCTTGTGAGTACATTTTCACCTCTAACAACTTGACCTCTACCTCTATTGTGTCTTCTCATTTGGTGCTAGGTCCAATATACGATGACGCCCCGATCCTCGATGACTTCGTCCTTCCTTTAGACAAGACGATGGTCGTGGTGAACTATGATGCACCCCCCACATGGTTCCATCAAGATGTAGATAATGACCACCATTTGGTCTTTGCCACCTCACCTACACCACATGAGTGGAATGATAAAGGTAACATAGGTGAAGGTGATGCTCTTGTCCCACTAGTGGACATTCTTGACATTGATTGCTTGCATGATGTTGATCCACCTATTACCATGCTTCATGCTCGTTCGACTACCTCATGTGATGCATTACCCATTTATGATGAGTATGATGATTGTCATGTGGAGTCTATTATTTGTGATGCCATGTTGCATAGGATCTCTTGTGATGATTGTTTAGGTCACATCATGTTTGATAATCTACTTGACTTGTCATATGCTATGCATGAGATCAACAATGTCTCATATTTGCAATCTCATCATAGTAACTATGCATGTGCCATGAAAATCAATCCAATTTGTCCATATGGCATAGATGACAAACCCATGGTTATTGGAATTTGTTTTTCTTGTGATGATATTGGTATGCTCCCTTTGCATCATCTATATCATATGCCATGACATGACCACATAGCTTCGGATATGCATTGTTTTGGATGTTGTTCCACTTCTTCGTATTATGCTTCCACTATTACTCATGAGGGGACCCCCATAGTTTCCTCATACATTTTAGGAGATTTTGATCCATCTCATTCATTGAATGATCTCCATACTTGTGTGCACAATATGCACCCCATGAATAAAAATGCTATTGTTGTGCCACACACTTGCTATAATTTGCGTCCCAATCATGTCGAAAACAATAACTATTCTTTCATGATGAATGAAATGTTCTTATACCATGCATCAATTTTTTTTAGCATTGCTTGTATTGTGCTAACTCACATGTCACTACTAGGAAAAGGCCTACTAATGGCGCACCAGTTTTGCCTACTAATGGCGCACTACTGGTGCGCCATTAGTGCCACGCCATTAGTATTTTTTACTAATGGTGCACCACTGGTGCGCCATTAGTATCTGGTATACTAATGGCGCACCACAGGTGCGCCATTAGTATAGGCCACGGTGCGCCATTAGTATGCCTCCCAGGGGGCCATATATACCCAGGTGCTTTGGCATACTAATGGCGCACTCTTGTGTGATGCGCCATTAGTAACTTTGGCATACTAATGGCGCACTGTGGGATGATGCGCCATTAGTATCCTTTGGCATACTAATGGCGCACTGTTATGTGATGCGCCATTAGTATGAATATTAGGTTTTTTATTTATTTTTTACTTTTATGATTTTTGCACAGGTTACAAAATGTATTATTGGACAGAATATAGACAGCAGCACACAACAACAGATTCATCGAATACAATAGAAGATTAATCTCTGAATACAATTCAATCTATTAGTCTCCAAATACAATTCATCATATTAGTCTCCAAATTCAAAAGAACGAACAAAGATAGAACATTATATTACAAGTCTCGAGACCGCGAGTAGCGAGTTTGTCTTCACATTACAAGTCGATATCGATCATCTAAACCTACCATCACATAGAAGAGAGATGCGGTCATCACGATGAGCATCATCGCGATGAAACTCGTCTTCATCCGGTTCCTCCAACGCTCCCTCCCCTCTCCCGCTAGATAGCGCGCGTATCTAGATTCCGCCTCCGCCCTAGTGGTGTACCCTTTGGAACTGTTACCGCTGAAACGGTGAACCTATCTCCGACACTCCTCGCAGTCGTCGTAGACTCCGGGAACCTTACCCTTGTACACGACATACGATGGCATCTCTATGCACTAGCCAAACGAAACGGTAGTACCAATTCATAGACAATACATAAGCAATATATAAGTATGCAACAAAATGATCGGAAGAGAAAAGCAAGACATTACTAGCATCGATTACATCTAAGTTGAACGACTATCGAAACCAAAGAGACATACTACAAGTTCATTAAAGTTTAATTACAACATGAGCCAATCGATGTTTCAGAACTAGACACATCATCACTACTTTCGACTCGACTCAAGGGACCGGAGCGTCGATGAAGCCGCCGTCTATCGTGGGAGTCATGAAATCGCGGGCGTTGTCAGCCTGCATTTGTAGCATTGTGTCTATGTCACTGTTGGACGGTTGATTTCTGAGGTAGAGCTGCCCCGAGGTACGAAGGACATCTTGATGGATGATTTCTGCAAACTCCGACTGGATGCGAAAAAATTCTTGTCTGATGTCCGCGTCCTAGATTACCGACACGCTCGCGGCCCAATCTTTGAGTTTATCTGGTAGCAGAAGGTGATGATGGTCCCGTACGATCGCCCGCATGTGATGGATGGCGTAGTAGGCACCCTTCTGACCGCCAGGCGGCTGCTTAACGCAGCAGAACATCGTATAGTGGGCGAACACGTGCTTGCCGTACTTACGATGAGGCCTGGTGAAGGTGCCTCCAGATTTGGCATAGTGTGATGGCCTGGCTTAATAGGGATGATAGACTTCTCATATCAATAAGGAATTCCTTCTTTTCCGGGAGCCCATTCGGATAGAACTCCAAAGTTAAGCGTGCTCAGCTTGGAGTAGTTTCAGGATGGGTGACCAACCGGGAAGTTGCTCCCGGGTGCGCACGAGTGAGGACAAAGTGCGCAGAAAAGACTAGTATTGATATGTGAGGCCAGTCTAGATCCCGCCAGGAGTAACGACCCCCGGCGGGTGTGTCCGGGGCGTTACACATAGCCGGGGAGAACATCATCAAGAACTTTCTTGATATTTATGTAGTCTACCTTCAACTGACGTTCCGAGTCGAAATACGTGGCCATGGAATATTTCGGGCTTAGGAGGATGAGAGTGCAATGTGTGTCACTGCACAAAACACGGAATGTTAAAATCAAAATGATCGAAATCTAAGAATTCATATGTTACGGGGCGGTTGAGGGGACGACTTATCGGGAAAGTAAGGCACGAGGAAGTTATCCTTATCTCGGTTTGCCAGAATGACGCCTTCGAGGTAAGAACTCGCGACTTGCCGGTCCCCAGCGCTGCCCAAGATCTTGGCACGCATGTAGAAGGGGTCGACTATCACGATGTCCAGGGTCTTGTCTCTAATGATCCGCATCTCCATACTCAGCGAAAATAGCCGAACGAAGGTGTAGTGCAGCGGATGAAGGTTAAACATAGCGAAGATGTCATCAAACCGCAGGACGATCATACCCCCGATGGAGTTATCCACAAATCCCTTGCCCTCTGGCACCTTGGCCGCGAAAACCGGGTATGCCACATCCTTCTCTCCGAGACGCCGCTTCTCCAAAGAAAGAACACTGTCATGCAGACTCCGCATAGCACCGGTTGCAGCATTGAGCATATTAGTCGGTAGCATCGGCCTACCCGCCACATGCACCCTCCTTATTATATCCTTAGGTGAAGGTGGCCCGTCCTGAGCACGGATCGTACTTGGTGCCGGCTGGCTCGCACCCTTGTTACTCTTTCTTTTCCGTGCCTTCTTCTTCTCCTATAATGGGACCGAGTTCTGCTCACAGACCGCCTTCTTGAGTGTGTTGGGGCTGATAATATTTCGCACCTGGGCTATCTGAGGCTCGGTGAAGTCGGCAGCTAGAGGCGTCTCCTGAGAACTGAACGGCAGACGACGCCTGTTGCAACTTGGTTTCTCCGCGGTACCAGCTAGATCGCGCACGTCTTTTGTAGGGTTGGGTTCTTGAGAAGGAGGCCCCATGAATTCGACATCTTACCCATGATCGGCAAAGTACTCATCGACGTTGGCAAATGTATCGTCGTCGTTGTCGTCGTCGTCGTTCGGATCCTGTGCCATATGCATGTTCGGATCCTGTGCCATAGGGATGTCCGGCACCGTTGCGGCGGTCTTGCCATGGCTTGGCGCCGGCACGACTGGCGGTGTTGTCTTTGGGGTGGTGTCCCCCGCCCCCAAACGAATCTGGCTTTTCGGCCAAAGCAGGGGCCAGCTTAGGCAGGCGCTGAGGGTCATCACATCATCTTCGTCGGCCCTGACGGGTCGAATCGGAGGTAACAACTCGTCGCTGCCTGGCAGCACCCGAACCAGTTGAACTATATACAAGGTGGGTGGCATCGGAGTACCGTGGAACACGGGGTTGCCCGGTTGAACGATTTTGCCCTTGGCGACATCGACCAACTCGTTGTTCACGAAGTGCGGGAGAGTGCACGGAACGTCGGCGGCGCCCTGCGAAAACATGTAGGGCGTCAGGGATGCCCAGTCAAAGGCAAGGAGATGAAGTCCTCGGCCGAGAGGCTTAATTAGTTACCATGATGATGGCGTCGACCTCGGCTAATGTCGAGGCACCGCCAACGGCGGGTGTGCAATTGACGGAGGGGCCGCTTGCTGCAGAGGTGTCGGCCGGCGTACACCCGGGTGCATTAAGCTCCAATGCCCGTGCCGGCGTCGGAGACACCAATGCCGCCTCCGTCGGAGACACCAATGGCCCCGCTTGCGCGTTCTGCGAGTTGCTAGCCGTGAAGCTGGGAATCGGGGGCGGCCCGTGTTGGCCGCCCGCAATCCACGTCGTCAGCCCCTGAATCAAGGTAGGCATAATGCCGGTGAGCATCGATCCCAGTTGTTGTTGCACTTGCTCTTGGACAATCTCCGGAATCCGCGCCACTTGTGCCTTGAGTTCTTGAACCTCGCGCGACAGGCTTTCCGAGCTGGTCTTTTTCTCCTTTCGCCCACCAGCGTTATAGTATGACGACCATTTTGTGGACAAGCCTTTGCCGGCCACACGACTGATGGCTTCTCGCCCCTCGTTGGTTACCCCAAGTGGAAGGTTTGAGATGCAGTGTAGCGGAAGTTTTCCCTTGGCAAAGATACCAAGGATCGATTTCCCTGAGACTCCCAGTTTCAACAAGAAGGTGTCAACTGCTAACGGCGCCAGATATTAGCAATCAACGTGGACCTGCACACAGATACAAATAACTTTGCTCCCAACGAGTACAGAGAGGTTGTCAATCCCTCCGGCCTTGTCGTTTACAAAGGGTCAAACGCAAGTGATAATGGTGATAGGTATTGCTGCAAATAGTAAGTAAAAGCGTAAAGTAAATAGCGGATGTGATCAATGATGGTAATATGGACCGGGGTCCCATGATGTTCACTAGTGATGTCTCTCTCCCAAAAGACGATAAAACAGCTATGTGAGGTGAACGAATTACAGCTGGGCAATTGACAGAATTATGTGCGCAAACCAATGCTAACTATGTTACAAGAAAGGTAGAGGTTCAAAGCATGGGCGGTACGCCAAGGTAAGTAGACCGAAATCCATCTGCATCTACTACTAATCATCCACCTTGAGATATCTATCCAGAACATCTCACTGGTATTAAGTTGCGAGTCCCACCCATAGTGTAAACTCAAAGCAACAGACAACTGCATTAAAAGAACTTTGCGTAAAGTAAACAATCCTTGCACCCGCGGGCACAAGCACTGTTGTTTTCCCCATTGTGGCAACAGCACATCCCCTAGACTCATGTTTCTGTCACTCAAGCTAGTCATCGAGGGGCATGAACCCACAATCAAGCATAACGTTCCCTCTTGGAGTCACTACCTACTACTTGGCCAAAGCAATAAATAACAACGGAGAACATGCAAGAATTACTTACGAACATGAACATAATCTCACAATCCATCGGATCCCAGCAAACTCATCATAGCAACAGCATAAGGATTACATATGTGCCTCGATCATGTAGGGCAGCTCACGAGGACTAATTAGTGAAGCACAAGAAGGGGAGGAGAACATCACATAGCTACTGGTCATGGACCCATGGTCCAAGGGAGACTACTCACAACTCATCCGGGAGGCATCCATGGTGGTGGAGAGGCTCCCGGTGGTGATCCTCCCCTCCGGCAGGGTGCCGGGAAGAGTTCTCCTGGCGCTCCCGATCTTGGAAGCGCGGCGGCAGCGGAACAGAGATGAGATCGCAAAAAAGGGTTTCCGTCTCAAGGGTTTCGGGACACGATATAAATATATGCCAAAGGGGGGCATCAGCGGAGGCCTGGGGGGCCCAGGCGCCCCCCCGGCGCGGCCAGGAGGGGGCCGCGCCATCAGGGCGCCTGGAGCCCTGGTGGCCCCCCTCCGGCTGTATTTTGGCAGCCGGGAAGCTTCTGGAACGCTGATTTTTTATATAATTTTTCCGGGATTTTTCTGGCAGTTTTCCTAATGGGCAAACCTGAAATACAAAAACAGCAGAAAACAGAAACTGGCACTGGGGTGCACTGAGTTAATAGGTTAGTCCAAATATGATCAAAAGTGTATGGAAGTGTATAAATATCATAGAAATATCACCCAAAAGAGGCATGGAGCAAGCAGAAATTATAGATACATTTTGGACGTATCAACGACCAGCTGACGACGGCTTACTGAGCTTATCCTTTTCTTTCATTACATTCAACGCCCTATTTAGAGTGGCGTCCCAAGGGGTGCTGTGAGTCGACCCCGCGCTACTGCTTTCAGTCGCCTGTGGAAGGAATGTGAACCATTTAGAAATTTGGCTTCATTAATTAGAATGCAACCATATGGAGCTAATTACGCGGGGGTGTATTCCTTACCAGAACAAGCTCAAGCGCCCTGGTCTTCGGATCCGTGGTAAGCTCCTTTGTTTTCGGGTCCTTCTTGTACCGGGCCCTGACAAAGTTCCTGGTCTGCTTGTCACTGTATTTATCGAAGAGGGGCGGTAGGCCTTGCTCGGCACGCTCTGCCTCCTCCTTGTCCCATATAGGCTCTGCCACTCTGTAACAGCCGGGACCGAGTGTGTGTTCCCCTAAGTTCAACTCCCGCATTTCTTTCCCCCACTGACTTGATTCGGAGGTTGCGGTGCTCTCGCACTTGATCTTGAAGTCATTGTAGTCATCTTCGGTGATCGAAGGATTTTTCTCCTTGATCTTCTCATAACTAAAACCTTTGTCAATCATTATCTTCACCGAGCTTCTCCAAGTAGACAGGGCCGTGCTTCACTTTATTCCCTGTGAGGTGTGTGTTTTCAAATTCAGCGGGGAACTTGTATCGTTCGTGCAGCTTCGTGAAGAGGAGGTTGCGCAAATTCCCTCGGTCCTTATGCCTTAGGTTCTCGGTGTTGATCGAGACGGTGCTCCGGAGAATGCACCCGAGCTGAAGCGAGTACCCCTTGACTATTTGTTCGGGCGCCGTTGGATTCCTGTCGGAGTCCACTTCAGTAAATTACCCCTTGACGGTGCGGAGCACGGTCGGGCGCCGGTCCTTCCGTTGCCTCTTCGGTTGGCTGCCATCTGTGCGTGCGCCGCCATCATCAGTGGTGGCATCCTCGGCGGCACCATCAGTGGTGTCATCCCCGACGGCACCATCAGTGGGGTCATCCTCGGCGGGACCATCAGTGGTGTCAGGATCGGTGTCTTTCGCGGCATCCTCATAGAAGTGAGGTTGTTCCTCCATCTCCTGGGACAGCTCCCAGAATGCCTTGCCGCCCGAACCGCCGGCCTCATCGTTGTGGGCCATGTTCCTCTCTAAATAGGAAAAAAGTTTGGTCAAAAAGTTGGTTATTGTCAAGGAACAAGATCATGGTCTCATCATTTAGGGTTTGTCGACACCGAGGCATCCTAAAAGCTAAGCTTTTATCATTTTGGGTTTTTCGACGCCGAGGCACCCTAAAAGCCTAAGCTTTCATCATTTAGGTTTTTATCGACACCGAGGCACCCTAAAAGCCAAGGTTTTATAATTTATGGTTTGTCGACACCGAGGCATCCTAAAAGCTAAGCTGGGAAGGAGAATTCTAAGTTGGGCCTAATCACTTCGCTCTATTGCCGCCTATGCTTTAATGCAGCAAGAATAAAGGGGCAGTTGATCCTACTTAATTAAGTACTAAGATACCCCGGCCCATGCATTAGTCACAAATACCCCATATGTCCTATTTTTAGCAAAGTCATGCTAAAATTCACGGAAAATTTCAGCATGACCTTTGCTGAAAATAGGACATATGGAGTACCCGAATTTGCCGGAACGGAAGTTAATCGACATTCCAGCAAACTCAAGGGCCTCTCGGGGTACCTGCAAAATCATCACGACACGATGGTCGGAGACAAAACCCAGCAAAAAGCTGCTCTAGGGTCAATCTAGAACATGCATACGAACGACAGTCCACACTTGCATGCATAGAAGGAATTCAGTCACCTCTACAGCAAACAGCAACTTTACTATTTCACACATCCCTGAAGACAACAATCAGTATATGGAAAACTGGTGATCACAGTCATAATAGGCAAACAAGACATCTATGGAAACTAGGTTTTGAGCAGATACATCACAATAATATACAAACAAGCCATATTTCACCAAACATGTTTTTAGCAGATAGAGCAAACCAACAAATTTACACTTAATAAGAAATCATAGTTAGGAAGAACAATAAAAGGTCTCCGCGAGCAAGTTTGAATGGCCATAATGGCACAATGCAGTGCAAGATTTTTGGATAACAAGTTCCGTTGGCTGCAATGTTTCTGGATGAATAAGTTTAAGTGGCTAGAATAAAAATACGACAAGGTGACAGTTCATGTCATGAAAGTGACAAAAGACCCACAAGATATATAGAAGCAGGCAATATGAACTGGCTGATGGCCACGTGTGAAGTGTTCAAAACCAGGCTATGGTTTGATAACTTGGCCTATACCAAATGAAAATTGAAGATCACTCCTCCCTGAAGATCATAGTATATGGGAAACTGAAGATCACAGTTATAACATACAAACAATGGACTTTTGGCCAACTAAGTTTTGAGCAGATAGAGCAAACCAACAATGCCACAGTTCAGAAATTATAGGAACAACAACAGAAGGTTGTTGAACAAGTTTGAATGGCCATAATAGCACAATGTAATGTAAAATTTCTGGATGAACAAGTTTGGCTAGGATAAAAAATAGCACAGTGTAACAAGTTTGTTCTATGTTGGCTACTTGGCTTGTCTAGGATAAAAAGCAGAATACATGCTCATGAGCTCGCCCACCCGCGTTCAAGGCACAATTTAACGGAGGGAACTTCCCCCTTTAACCACGTTTTAAAATTGAACTTGAATAAATTACAGTTAAATATATACCAAAGACTATCCGAGGGGGGAGGCAAAAATAAACAGCTTCTAGAATAAGAATGTGCTTGTGGGAATCACATGGAGGTGAACAATAAACTACCAAGTGATAGGCTAACAGCTTTGCAAAAAATCCTGCTCCGTTGGCAGTAACTACTTTTAACAGCATGCTCAGTGCATAGATTGCATCATCTACTTGTGTCACTTGTGTGTGGTGTTATACATTCTTAAGGAGGTATCTTGCTTTGAAATCTACTCTTTATAATTAATTCAAGTCACATCATGCACATCATGCTGGATGATGTGTAAATTTACCACGCACACACTTTCTTTGGTTTGTGTCTATTTTGTGTAGGTACCCATGCATTCTCGTCAACCTTGCACGAGCACGAGTTGATGAAAAGATCTCTAGAGAGCAAAGGTGACTTGGGATTCAGTGAGATGTCTCACCATCTGTTTCCTCCGCGCAAAGACTTCGCGCATTGTTTCTACATGGCCCTCACATGGTTTTGGGTTATTTACCACTTCTCACTTTATGCCCATATTGCCATGATCACTTTGCATGATATGTTCATCACGACGCCTTCGCCATGCATTTGAGACACATGTTTTGCATTACACGTGATCCATGATTCTAGTACTTGTATGTGTATTTGCAAGCTTGGTGGAGATATTGCTTGTTATTACCATGTTTGCGTTGTGTCACATGCCTATGATGATATTGATGCTTGCCCCATTACTTGTCTTGATTGCGATATGTCATGTGCATTGCCTATTCCTATTGTTTGCCCACATGACATGATTGCCATGATTTCCTTTAGTGTGTTGCATCTTCGCGCCACTAGTTTGCATCACATATCTGATATGCTTGCCTTGATTGTTGCATCACCGATGACTCATACTTGTTCATTTCATGCGGTTGATGGCACATATTACCATGCTTTGCACATGATTACTAGTCCATGTTGTCATATGTCTCCATATGTTGCCTCTCTCATGCTAGATGATTTACCATGTATTGATTGCAACAATGACGTCCATGTTGTCATATGTCTCCATATGTTGCCTCTCTCATGCTAGATGATTTACCATGTATTGATTGCAACAATGCTTTTCGTCTTGCGAATGAGATTGCCTCCATAACTTTCTCACATATATTTGGAGATATTGACATATTTCTTATGAAGCATGTTTGTCTTCCTTCTTTGCACCATATGCCTAGTGCCATGCATATTTACATTGTTGCATCATATTATTCATGCACTTTTGCTCCTAATGGTTATGTGCAAGAGAAGAGAACCATCATGATGGATGATGTGTTTATCTACCATGCGCATACGTTCTATGTGTTGTGTGCATGTGTAGGATTCTTGGACTTCGTGTCGACTTCCACTTCACATGAGTTGACCATTCCATCTCTTGAGAGCGAACCACCTTCTACCACGATGCTTCTACACCAATTTTGCTTGTGCTTCAGCATTGTGAAGGATACCCAAGGACACGCCTTCAAGGTGACATACTTCTTGAGCATGGATATTGCGGATCGTACTACTTATGTTGCTTGCACCATGAGACTTATTAGACATCTTGGACCATTTGATAGCGCACATGTTTGAGATCTTGCTTCTACTTGCCATTTTCACATTTCCATGCCTCATGATATACATGTCTTGTGTGTTGCATCCAACTTGTTGCCTACTTGCTCATATCACATGCTTGGTTGCACCAATGTCATCGCTTTACATATGCCATGTCCCTTTGCTTATCACATGCTTGACTACTTTGCCTCACACATTTTGAACAATTGCTCTTTCTATTGTGTTGAGTGCCACGCTATTTTCACTACACCTTGTGCACATTATGCTCGGATTGTCTTGCACTTACCCCATGTGTTTAGACATCTCCTCTTAATTGGTGTTGTGAATGGTTGATATGCATACCATAGACCATTTGTTGAGTGCTTTATGCATGCTTGCTATGACCTTGAGGTAGATGCTTGTTCACTTGTCACTCATATTTGCATCTCGACCTCCCATTTGCATGCTTGTTTCCATGATGTACTTGATCATGCTAATCTTATATGCTTACTTGCCATGCCACACTTCTTTGTCATACCTTATGCCATGCATGATTACACTTGTTTGGTGAATCACCTATTGAATGCTTGGTTTTGCTCTAATGCCAACCACATTTGTTTTTCCAGGTGCTCATTATCTTTGCTCCTTTCGAAGGAATTACAAGACGGTGCGACATTGGATAGTGCCCATTTCAACCTACAAGATGATGAATGCTTGGTGATCGTCAACTCCTACACGGCGACATCATCTCTTTCCCATGGTTATTTGGTTTTTGATCCGAGGTCGGGTCTTTCCCAAGGGGGAGGGGATCATGCGGAGCATCCTACGGACATCACCATGTCAAGAGTTCCATTGCTAAGAGACATGCCCAACCTCTACTTCAAGCATACTAAGGTGAAGTCCATCCTTAACGCGTGTCTCCCTAGTCTATTTGAGGATGGTATACTACTTCACCCCTCTCTCGAATGCATACATAGATGTGAGTGGAACTACAGATTCATCGAGGAGGAGTCCAAGCTGAAGAGTACATCTACACCATCCAAGAGGGAAGCCTGGAAGCTGAGAAGGAAGCGCCAAGAAGAAGGCAGCAGCTCCTAGGCGACCCCATGCGCACGGGCCCCTCCGAACCCGTGCCCACGGGCCTCCCAGGCTGGCGGTCCTGAAGACCTCGTGTGCACGGGCGTGTACCGTGCACACGTGACCCCCGTGCCCACGGGCCTCAGACCCCATGCGCATGGGCTGCTGCATCGGTGATGCAGAGCATCCTACGGACATCACCATGTCAAGAGTCTGCTTGGCACGTGACACGTGCGACCTCTACTTCTCATACATAAAGGTAAATCATCTCCTTTACACGTGTTCACTTGTCCCCTTCGAGGATGGTATACTACTTGGCACTCCACCCGTGTGCATGCATAGGTATTGTCGGAGCTTCGCAGACGACGAGGAGGAGTGCAAGTGCCAAGGAACACCTACACCATCCGCGAGGGAAGCCTAGAAGCGACGGCGGAAGAAGGCGGAGCTGTGGAAGCTACAGCAGCCGGACATCCGAGCCAGACGCCGGACATCCGGCGCTTCTCCAACTTCCGAACATCCGGCCTTTCCCCTGGAAATCCTGCATCGACGACAGAACGCACCAAAAGTTTTACCATCTTCGGGCCGGACATCCGGCCAGTGCCCCGGACATCCAGCGACCCGCGAAGCCCCGGACATCCGGCGCCTGCTTGCACGCAGAGACGGGCCAGAGGCCCATGTATCCCCTCTCACTTACCCCTTCATGACTAAGACTATATATACTCCTCCCCCACCTCCTAGTTAGGGTTAGCTTTGTGTTAGCTCATTTGAGACCTAGAGCATTGCTCATCCATAGTGGTTCTAGTCCATGAGAGAGACCACAGCCTCTACGGAGAAGATCCACACCGGATTCAAGACCCCTAAGGGGAAGATCCTTCGCAGATTCAAGACCTCCTCACGAAGATGAACTAGCCACCTTTGTATCTTTCCTTTGTTAAATTTGGACCGTGTATCTCGTTGTGTTGAGGATCTAGCACATGTGTGACCATCTCTTGTTGACTTGAGTGTTTTCTCTCGTTTCCCCTCGTGATTTCCCCTCGTGTTCTTCGTGTTCATCCTTGGGGATCCCTCCAATCGTGAAAGATCGTCCTAGATCGGGTTAGCCCCGCATCATATGGTATCATGAGTTTTGGTTTCTCACGAATTTGGAGTCTCCCCACCGTTTTCTAGCCTTGTTTTGTTGTGTTCTTCCCCAAATTCGAAAACTCCCCACCACAAATAGCCCCATTTTTTTGATTTGTTGGTTTGATGACGTTTTGTTGATTTTGATACGTGGATTTTTTTTGGTTTCAGGTGGATCTAGCATTTCCCCATGTTTCCCCATCTTTCATCCATGAAATCTCTCAAATTTTGCCCCAAAAATCATCAATTTCCGCCCCCAAACGAGTTTGGAAGTCCCAATCCCGATCTGGAATCGTCGGTCCGGACATCCGGGTCCCCGGCCGGACATCTGGCTCCTGGAGCTCAAAATCGGTCCAGTTTCTGTACAGAGACCCCGGATTTCCGGACATAACCCCGGATGTCCGGACCCTGGAGTTTCAGCCACCCGTGTTTCACCGTTTTGTCCATGACTAATTCATCCGACCTCCGATTTCGACGTTCCTGAGCTCGTTATGAAGCTCTTGACATTCCCCATACCAGAAAAATACTACCATCATAATTTGAATCCATAAAGTTTTGTCAAATTTGGCAAGTTTGCCTAGGCCTTCCACCATATCATCCGCATAGCCACCATAGCCTTCCGCAACCTAACCCATTTTCTTCCCCATAGCATTTGTGGTTGCTTGAGTAATGATTTATGTCTCCTAAGGTGTTTAGGCTACTTAGAGAGAATTGCTTCTTCATCAACCACCACCACCACTTCCGCATAGTCTAGTCCACTATACATTGCCCACCCAACTTAACCCAATTTTGTTTGAGCTTGTTTGAGTTGTGACTTGTATCTCCTAAGGTGTTTCAGCTACTTAGGGATCGTGACTCCAACTCCGGCAATGTGTATAGCTCCATCATCCACTTGCCAAGTGCAAACCACCACTGCTTTCCGCTACCACCATTTGACATTTGTCCTTGAGATTGTGAGTCATGGTTTTCCGTTTCCTAAGGTGTTTCGGCTAATTAGGAACGGGTCGACATCGACTACACCACCTCTCATCATCGCCACGGACCGTAAACTCGACGACATCATTGTATATTCCCCTTGCAATTGCATTGTTAACCCCTAGACCATTTTGCATCACTTGCCTATAGAGACTAGCCTTTGAGTATTGCCGGCAATGTTACTTGTGCACATTAGTGATCATCGATACGCGCTTCCATTGCATACATACCATATCATCTTGCTATCATCATATCACATCTTGTGTCACAAGATTGTTCCCGCATATACACAATTGCTATCTTAGTTTGTGCATCTCGCATAGTGGATACAAAAAAAGAGAATAAGCTTTTAATCAAAAGAGAAAAATAAAGAAGCTTGTAAGCAAGAGCCATAGCATTGCATCATATGATATCATATCCAATCATCTTGGATCATCACCGGAACATCATACATAAATAGCACACTTGGGATAGAAAGTTGATAGGTTGTGCACAAGTGTCGTATCCGCGTATAGAGCAATCGTGTTAGCGTCTCTCTTGAGTTGTGCAACATGAGCGTTTTCCGTGGATTCCACATTTTGTGCTCATTCCTTGGTTGCACGACCCCATTTGTCTATCTGTGTGTGTGTTTCCGTGTGCCACCAATATTGCTATTGGCCTACTTGTTTCATTTGCGAATTTGCGAATCTCTTTTAACATTATTGACTCTTTCAAACATTTTTCATCAAATTTTTGCGCTACTATCCTCACCAAGCTCCACCAAAAGCTTTATTGTGTAGATGTGAGAATTGACAAGAATCGGTACCAATTGTGCTATTTCCTTGATACATATTGAATGATCATTGATCCATTCTCAACACCGGTAAGGTACATTGGTCTAGTTCTTCTCTTTCTCCCACTCACCACTACTTGAGTCTTGTGATGGATAGGCAAAGCATTTCATCTCCGGTCTACAACAACAACGACAAGTTCGATGCCATGAAGAACCAGTTGTGCGCCAACATGGATGCTCAATTGGAGGAGCTCAAAGCCCTCATCAAGACTGCCAAGAGGTGTCCCTCATCTTCAAGAAGACGCTCAAGTGCACATCCTTCCGAGCCACCATCTTCGGCAAGATCACATCGGCATCGACACCATCAACCACAAGAACGTGAAAGTCAAGAGCTCAACACCAACAACCGCTCTATGACTTCACCATCTACCATGGCATCTTCACCAAGCAACTTCAAGGCATCTTCACCTTTCGATATGCGGCATCTTCGCCCACACGCACCTCAAGCTTATGCTCAAGAGAAGCTTCCCAAGATCAAGTCCGCGACTTCCACGAGCTACTACGAGCTCGACAACGACTACAAGATTCCTTTCTATGGGACTCAAGGACCCAAGGAGTATCTCGAGTGGGAACGCTTGATGGACGACTACCTCACGCTACATCAAGTTCCTCCCGGAGATCAAGTGAAGTGCGCCACTAGAAACTTCCATGACTTCACGCCGACATGGTGGTTTCACACACCGTCGGAGGACTACAACATGAGTTGGCCCAAGACGAAGAGAGCTATGTGGCGAGAGTTTGTGCCTCCCACCTACACGGAACAACTTCTACGCCAATTGGAGAGCACCATCCAAGGATCCAAGTCCATCGACGAGTACTTCAAGGAGATGAAGAATGCCTTGTAATGAAGACATGACTACCTTGGATACGACCAAAAATATTGCATACATGCATATTTGTGAGGTGATTTTGTAACGCCCCGGACACACCCGCCGGTGGTCCTTACTCCTGATGGGATCTAGACTGGCCTCACAGAGCAATACTAGTCTTTTTTGCGCACTTTGTCCTCACTCGTGCGCACCCGGGAGCAACTTCCCGGTCGGTCACCCATCCTAAAACTCCTCCAAGATGAGCACGCTTAACTTTGGAGTTCTATCAGAATGGGCTCCGGGAAAAGAAGGAATTCCTTATTGATATGAGTAATCTACCATCCCTAATAAGACAGGCTATCACATACATCCCCACTCAGAGGAACCGACGTCCTCGTCGTGCCATAGGAACGTTCCCTCTTGGCACAAACGTCTGTGCATCCAGTCCGATACATGTGCCATGTCGTGTGCCACGACGGGTCACAAACGTCATGAACAACATGACTGAGCACCTGTCCGCGAACATCCGTGTAACCGCAAGGATCGGCTCTGATACCAACTTGTAACGTCTCGGACACGCCCGCTGGTGGTCGTTACTCCTGACGGGATCTAGACTGGCCTCATAGAGCAATACTAGTCTTTTCTGCGCACTTTGTCCTCACTCCTGCGCACCCGGGAGCAACTTCCCGGTCGGTCACCCATCCTAAAACTCTTCCAAGCTGAGTACGCTTAACTTTGGAGTTCTATCTGAATGGCTCCCAGAAAAGAAGGAATTCCTTATTGATATAAGTAATCTACCATACCTAATAAGCCAGGCTATCACAGATTTCTAATGCAAACTATGCAATAATTTATTTATGTCATCCAGGACAAAAATATTTTACAGAATTTTGTGCCATGTCTAATTGCAGCAGTATGGGACATTTGTACAATCCACATATGAAGATAAGGGAAAAAAAGAAGGCTAGGTGTTGTTCAAAACGTCCTTTCACGTCACTTTTGGGCCAAGAGAAGATAGAGTCCAGGCCTCTCACGTTCTGCACTTAGATTCGGACTACACAAACATACGTGACTCAAAACGGCCAGAACTCCTTCATACGGACTCTGAATTGGGTGATTCTTTTTTTGTTGGAAAGTAGATTTCGTGCTCTTTTCCGCCCAACTGGATTCACCATCAAATCTGTCTAGAGCGTTGAGATATCGACAAAAAAAATCTGACGTTATAGCAGAATCCGAGTCAAACTACAAGTCCAAAGGTGTTGTGTCACCTCCACTTGGGCTCATGAGCCTTGTACGACCTAGGGTTAGTTTTAGGCTGCCTTGGGACGTCCTCCCACCCCCTTGGCCACCACCCCTTGCTCCTATATAAGTAGATCCATCTAGTAGCTCTTTCCTTGGGATTTGTTTAGTAAAAAATTAGCCATTGTGTCCAACGACCAGACCAAGACCGCTCACGGATCCCCACCTTTATCAATACTTCATTTATATTTGCAATATTCAGATTGCTTTATCATATTCTTGCTTGTTCTTCGATTGCATTCAGGAATAGACCTTCGTGGTCAGGCTGATCATGCTTCTGGCATTGTCTGTAACCCCCGGAGATTGGTTTAGTGATTGCTAAGGCACAACGTCGTGCACGTTTGTAGTCGGATCGTCAAAGTCTTCTCCACCAAATTGATAATTATCATGTCATTGAAAGATCAGGCCCCTCGCCTCTATCACCTTGCAACGAGTCGGCATGGACAACCCCATGTCAATGAAGTTCCACTTCATGATGGGATTGAACAACGACATCTCCAAGCCTATCTTCCTTGAGAACTACAAGTCCCTCGACGACAACTACATTGGTGCTCTCAAGGCGGAACAAGAACCCATGAAGGCTAAGGCTTCTCCACCGCAAACACACTTCTCAAAGACCGAGCTCCAAGACGACGTTCCCAAGTTCGACTTCATCGCCATCCCTCTTTGTGGCATTGATGATGCCGAGTCTACTTTGACTCTTTTTCAAGACGATGCGGCGACGACTACGACTACAGAGCCATTCGAGGACCAAGCTTTGGAGGTGAACGACATGGTGACGAGCAAGGATGGTGCTTCCATCTTTGTAGGCGAGAGTGATGATGTGCCATCTTCGTCCTTCATCCACGGTAATGATGACGAGATGGTTGAGCATGGGATTTTCCATGGACCAAGGCAACATATGACGACTTGAGTGACTTGTGCCACCATATTGAGAGTAAGAGCGAGTTCATCACTAGCCCCATATATGATGAGCTACCCCAATTCCCATGTGAGGAGATCCACAACCCCCACCACTTGAGTTAGATGAGTGACTCCACCATATGCGACGTTGAGTGCACCTACCTTGAGGGAGTGAGTGAGCCACCACATAGAGAGAGTGAGATAGTTGATAGGTCATGCGAGGCCACTTTCAACACTAACGACTTGACCTCTACATCTATTGTGTCTTCTCATTTGGTGCTAGGTCCCATATATGATGACGCACCGATTCTCGACGACTACGTCCTTCAATTGGACAAGACGATGACCATGGTGGAATATGATGCGCCCCCCCCACATGGATCCATCAAGATGAAGATGATGACCACCATTCGGTCTTTCCCACCTCACCTACGCCACATGCGTGGAATGAAAAAGGTAACATAGGTGAAGGTGATGCCCTCGTCCAACTAGTGGACTATGTTGACATTGATTACTTGCATGATGTTGATTCACCTATTGCCAGGGTTCGTGCTAGTATGATTTCCCCATGCGATGATTTACCCATTTATGATGAGTTTGATGATTGCCATGTGGAGCCTATTAGTTGTGATGCCATGTTGCATAGGATTTCTTGTGATAATTCTCTTGGTCACATCATGTTTGACAATCCACTTGACTTGTCATATGCTATGCGTGAGATCAATCATATGTCATATTTACATTCTGTTCATAGTAACTATGCATATGCCATTAAGATAAACCCAATTTTCACATATGGCATAGATGACAAGCCCATGGTTATTGGCACTTTTTTTCCTGTGATGATATTGACATGCTTCCGTTGCATCATATCCATCATTTGCCATGCCATGATTACCTAGCTTCAGACAAGCATTGGTTTTGATGTTGTTCCACTTCTCCACATTATGCTTCCGAAATTGCTCATGAGGAGACTCCAATAGTTTCCTCATACATTTTAGGAGAATTTGATCCATCCCATCCATTGCATGCTCCCCACACTTGCATGCACAATATGCTCCCCATGAATGAACATGCTATAGATGTGCCATATAATTGTATGCTCAATTTGCATCCACATCATGCTATACATAATAACTCTTCATTCATGATGGATGACATGTTCTTATACCATGCATCAAATTTCGTTGAGCTATGCTTAGCTTGTGCTAACTCACACGTGCACATACACATCATGATGGATGATGTGTACATTTATCACGCGCACAATTTCTTTGGTTTGTGTCTCTTTTGTGTAGGTACCCATACTTACTCGTCAACCTCGCAAGACCACGAGTTGACGAAACGAGCTCTAGAGAGCAATGATGACTTGGGATCATGTGGATTGTCTTTATCGCCGTTCCCATTGTGCTAATACTTCGCGCATCTCTTCTACATGGCCCTCACATGGTTATGGCTTATTGTCCGCTATATATCATTTGCCCATATTTCCATGTTCACTTTGCATGGTATGCTCATTCCTATGTCTTTGCCATGCATTCGTGACCCATGCTTTGCATTACACATGATTATTGATTTTACTACTTGGATGTGTGTTTGCAAGCTTGGTGGAGATATTGTTTGTTACTGCCATGTTTACTTTGTGCCCAATGATTATGACCATGTTTTGATCTTGTTTTGCTTTCGTGCTTGTGATATGTCGTGTGCATTGCCTATGCCTACTATTTTCTCACATGACATGATTGCTATGAATTCATCTAGTGTGTTGCATCTCGCTCCAGTAGTTTGCATAACATGATTGATATGCTTGCTTATGTTGCATCACCCGTAATTCATACTTGCTCCTTTCATGCGGTTGATGTCAACCATTGATATGCTTTGCACATGATTCCCATTGCTTCTTGTCATATATCTCCATATGCTGTATCTCTCATGCTAGATGATTTGCCATGTATTGAGTACACCAATGAGCTTAGTCTTGATAATGAGATTTCCCCCATAACATTCTCGAATATATTTGGAGATTTTGACATATTTCTTGCGAATCATGCTTGCCACCCCTCTTTGCACCATATACCTCGTGCCATGAATATAGCCATTGTTGCATGATATTATTCATGCACTTGTGCTTCTAATGGTTATGTGCAAGAGAAGATAACCATCATGATGGATGGTGTGTTTATCTACCATGCGCATACATTCTTTGTTTTGTTGTGTGCATGTGTAGGATACTTGGACTTTGTGTCGACTTCCACTTCATGTGAGTTGACCATTCGAGCTCTTGAGAGCGAAGCCCCTTCTACCACGATGATTCTACATCACACTTGCTTGTGCTTCGTCATTGTGAAGTATGCACAAGGACCCACTTTCAAGGTGATATCCTTCTCTTTCGAGAACCACAAAACCATGAGCATGAATATTGTGCATCATACTACATGTGTTGCTTGCACCATGAGACTTCTTAGTCATCCTAGACCACGTGATTACGCACATGTTAGAGATCTTGCTTTGACTTGTTGTGTACACATTTCCATGCATCATGTTATATATGCCTTGTGTGTTTCATCTGATTCTTGGATTACTCGCTCCTATCATATGCTTGGTTGCAACAATATCATCCCTTCACAAATACCATGCCCCATTGCTTTTCACATGATCGACTTGTTTGCCACACACATGATAAACACTTGCTCTTTCTATTGAGTGCCACTCGATCTTCACTACAACCTATGCACATTATGCTTGGATTGTCTTGCCATAAGTGTTTAGACACTTCATGTTATTTGGTGTTGTGAATGATTCATATGCCTACCATACACCTTTCATCGAGCGATTTGTGAATGCTTGCTATGACCTTGAGCTAGATGCTTATTTTCTTGTCACACATATTCGCATCGCGACCTCACATTTGCATGCTTGTTTCCTTGATGTTCTTGATTGTGCTCAATTTATGTGCTTACATGCCATGTCATAATCCTTTGTTACACCTTATGCTATGCTTGATGACGACACTTGTTGGGTTCACCACCACTTGAATGCTTGGTTTTGCACTAATGTTAACCACATTTGTTTTTCCAAGTTTAAGTTCTCCTTGCTCCTTTTGAAGGAATCACTTGACGGTGCGACATTGGAGAGTGCCCATTTCGAGCTTCAACATGATGAGTACTTGGTGATCGTCCACTTATACACAGCGACGCCATCTCTTTCCCATGGTGATTTGGTCTTCGATCTGAGGTCAGATCTTTCCCAAGGGGGAGGGGATAATGCGGAGCATCCTACGGACATCACCATGTCAAGAGTCCGCTTGGCAACTGACACGTGTGACCTCTACTTCTCATACATAAAGGTGAATCATCTCCTTTACACGTGTTGACTTGACCCCTTCGAGGATGGTATACTACTTGACACTCCACCTGTGTGCATGCATAGGTATTGTCGGAGCTTCATGGACGACGAGGAGGAGTGCAAGCGCCAAGAAACACCTACACCATCCACGAGAGAAGTTTGGAAGCGACGGCGGAAGAAGACGGAGTTGTGGAAGCAACAGCGGCCGAACATCCGGGCCAGACGCCGGACATCCAGCGCATCGCCAACTCCCGGACATCCGGCCTTTCCCCCGGAAATCCGGCATCGACGACGGAACACACCAGAAGTTTTACCATCTTCGGGCCAGACATCCGGCCAGTGCCCCAGGCATCCGGCGACCCGCGAAGCCCCAAACATCCGGCCCCCAGCACGAACATCCGGCGCCTGCATGCGTGCAGAGACGGGCCAAAGGCCCATGTATCCCCTTCTCACTTACCCCTTCGTGACTATATATATACTCCTCCCCCACCTCCTAGTTAGGGTTAGCTTTGTGTTATCTCATTTGAGACCTAGAGCATTGTTCATCCATAGTGGTTCTACTCCACGAGAGAGACCACGGCCTCTACGGAGAAGATCCACACCTGATTCAAGACCCCTAAGGGGAAGATCCTTCGCGGATCCAAGACCTCCTCACGGAGATGAACTAGCTACCTTTGTATCTCTCCTTTGTTGGTTTTGGATCGTGTATCTTGTTGTGTTAAGGATCTAGCACATGTGTGACCATCTCTTGTTGATTTGAGAGTTTTCTCTCGTTTCCCCTCGTGATTTCCCCTCGTGTTCTTTGTGTTCATCCTCGAGGATCCCTCCAATCATGAAAGATCGGCCTAGATCGGGTTAGCCCCCCATTAGTCAGGTTCTGGAGACCCCATGCGCACAGGGCCACCTGCGTGTGGCTGTTGGGCTTTGCCCTTGTATCCCCATTTCGGCCCTCCTTACCCCTTCATGCCTTGGACGTATATATACTCCTCTTCATCCTCCATTTAGAGTTAGCTAAGGATAGATCTAGACATTAGATCCTAGCTCATGTATCTCACCTTGTGGGATTCCTCTTCTTGAGAGAGAGAGAGAGAGAGGACACTCCATTGGAGTTCAAGGCCTCCATTGGAGAAGGATCCCTAGGATCATCAAGACCTCTTTCCTCATAGGATTGGGATGAACTCTATAATGTATCCATGTTCCCCTTGTTGTTTATGTACCTTTGTGGATCTTGTGTGCATGTGAGTCTAGTGGATGTGTGATTTGGGCTTGTTCTTGAGTGTTTCTCTTGTGTTCTCTCCTTTGTGTTCATCTTGTTCTTGGGGATTCTCCTCCAATTCGTGAAAGATCTCCATATTAGGGTTCCACCCTACATTAGGAAGCATTCCTTGCAAAGGCATAGCCACACATGATCTCCAATGTCGAATACCATGGGGCGCCTGTTAACGTTGATCTTGGACGCGAGTCGTTGAACTTGACGCTCGATGGTGTGCCTTGTATCTTCGTGCATCTTCTTGAGATAGTTTGCTAAGCACTTGTGTCCATGTTGATGCGCTCTTGTAGTGGTAGAGGAAGAATGTCCAATGGGGACAACGGGTTGAAACCTAGACGACCTCGAAGGGGGACTTGCCCGTAGTACAATGTCTTGTGCGGCTGTAGGCGTACTCGGCGATGGGCAAGCATTGCTCCCACTCCTTGATGTTCTTCCTGATCATAACGTGAAGAAGAGTCGATAACGTCTGGTTCATGACCTCCGTTTGGCGGTTGGTTTGTGGATGGTATGCCGAAGAGAAGAGGAGCTTGATTCTGGGCTTGGAGCGAAGCTTCTTCCAAAAGTAACTTAGGAACTTGACACCGCGGTCCAACACGATAGTCTTGGGCACTCCATGTAGACGCAAGATTTCCCTACAAAACAGATTTGCAACATGTGAAGCATCATCTATCTTGTTGCATGGGATAAAATTTGCCATCTTAGAGAAACGGTCCACAACAACAAACACCGAATCCTTCCCATTTTGAGTTCTAGGAAAACCAAGCACAAAGTCCATACTAATATCTTCCCATGGGTGATATAGAACAGGGAGTTGCATGTAAAGACCATGGGATTGACCTTTAGACTTAGCTTTGCGACATGTCGAGAATCGGTTGGTGAAGATTGAGACGTCGTGAAACATCATGGGCCAAAAGTAGTTCTTGGAGAGCGTAACAAATGTCTTAGGGCATCCAAAATGTCCCATAAGTCCTCCTCCATGAGCTTCTTGCAAAAGTAACAAACAAGAAGAAGACTCGGGAATACATAGTTTGTTAGCTCTCATAAGATAATCATCCTTGATGTAGTATTGTTTTCCAAGATGTATGCGTCAAACATTTCGCACATGGAATAGCAAAAGTAGGATCATGCGCATACAAGTCTTTTATGTGCCCAAAGCCAATGAAATTAAATTCAAGTTGAGTAACAAGCATGCATTTGCGAGAAAGTGCATTCGCCAGAACATTCTCCTTGCCGTCGATATACTTGAGTATATAAGGAAATGACTCAATGAATTCACTCCACATAGAATGATGCTTGTTCAATTTAGTTTCACCCTTAAGGCACTTAAGTGTTTCATGACCCCTATGGAAAATAAACTCATGAGGAAGGAGATAATGCTCCCAAACATGCAAGACTCTCACTAAAGCATATGGCTCTTTGTCATAGATGGGGTAGTTAGGTTGCGCGCCAGAAATTGTTTCACTAAAATAATCTATGGGGCGCTTCCCTTGCGTCAACACACCTCCTATGTCGTTACCGCTAGCATTGCAATGTACCTCAAAAGGTTTGTCAAAGTTTGGTAATGCAAGCAAAGGTGCACGCGTAAGCAAATTCTTAAGCTCATTGAATGCGGTATCTTGTGAGGGTCCCCAAACAAAAGGTGAGTTCTTCTTACTCAAGGCATGTAAAGGTGTAGCAATGATGCTAAAATCCTTCACAAAGCATCTATAAAATTGGGCTATGCTAAGAAAACTACGCAGTTGTTGCAAGTTTGTGGGTTGGGGCCAAGTTTTAATAGCCTCAATCTTGGTTTTGTCTACACGACACCCTTAGAAGAGACAACAAATCTTAGGAACACAAGTTTGTCTATACCAAATGTGCATTTCTCCATGTTAGCACATAGACGCTCTTTCCTAAGAGTTTGCAAAACGGTTCTAAGCTGAGTGACATGATCTTCTAGAAACGCACTAAACACAAGAATGTCGTCAAAGTAGACCACAACAAAGATGCCAATATAGGGTCTAAGAACATAATGCATGACTCTCATGAATGTACCGGGTGCTTCCGGTAAGCCCATAGGTATAACAAGCCATTCATACCAGCCCAATTTGGTCTTAAATGGAGTTTTCCATTCATCACCCTCTTGTATGAGGATTTGGTAGTAGCCACTCTTAAGATCAATCTTAGAAAATATTGTGTGATGCGGAGCATCCCAAGGTCATCCCCATGGACCCCCCATCGCCTCACCAAGTGCCTCAAGGACCAATGACACGTGCTCGTGCTAGAGCTCTCGAGACCGAGGTGACGTCACTCCTAGCTCTACTTCCACATGAATCTTGCGATACATGGTTACTACCTCAAACGGATGTGTTTTGTGTGCTTAGATGTGAAGAAGACCACATTGGAGATGTGCGTGAAGGTGGACAAGTCCCCAAGCTCACGATCGAGGCTTTGCATCGAGAAGGGCTGAAGAAGGTTCCGGGCCCCAGACATCCGGCCCCCTGGCCCGGACATCCGGCCCCTGGGCAAACAACTACAGAAGGGCACCAGCGGCCGAAGCTACAGGCCCCGGACATCCGGCCGGACAAGGCCCGGACATCCGGCCTCGGGCCCAAAAATCCGGCGCCACTCTACAGAAGCCACCCGAGACTCGACCTCTCCAGCCCGGACATCCAGCTACTCGCCCCGGACATCCAGCGACCCGCGAAATCCCGAACATCCGGCCCGCTGCCCGGACGTCCGTCCCCTGATTGCCTGCGCGAATCCCTTTGGGTCATGGCCCGTGTACCCCTTCACTCCATACTCTATATATACTTCTTTCCCCACATCTTTTAGGGTTAGCTTTTGGATAGCTCATCATAGACCTTTGTGGTTCCTCTCCTACGAGACCGCGGCCTCTTCGGAGAAGATCCACCTCGGATTCAAGGCCTCCACACCGGAGAAGATCCCAAGGGATGCCCAAGACCTCCTCCGGGAGAAGACTATCTTTGTACCACCGTTGTTGACTATGGATCGTGTATCTTGATGTGTATCGCGGATCTAGCACCTATGTGACCGTATTTGTGTTGATTTGAGTGTTTCCCCTCGTGTTTTCCTCCGTATCCTCCTTGTGCTCTCCGTGTTCATCGTGGGATAACCTCCTTGGGCTCAAATGAAGGAAGTCATGAGAGCAAGCTTTGTGCCAACGCACCACAACCGTGACTTGTTCAAGAAGCTACAGCTCCTCAAGCAAGGTACCAAGTCCGTTGAAGAGTACTACAAGGAGATGGAGATTGCCATGATAAGAGCCAACATCATGGAAGATGAAGAGCAAACGATGGCGAGATTCTTGAATGGACTCAACTATCCTATCAAGAAGATTGCGGACTTTCAACCATATACCAATCTCCTCGAGCTAGTACACCAAGCAACGAAAGCGGAGCGACAAGTTCAAGAGGATTACAAGTACTCCAAGTTCAACTCCAAGAACTTCGGCTCCTACAACCAAGCTCCAACGACTTCGGCTACTCCTCCTACCTCTACCAAGCCATCTACAAACTTCGGCGACAAGTCAAGCTACAAGAATGCGACTACATCAAGTCGGCCCCCTTCTACCAACAACTTCAAACCAAGAGCTTCATCATCTACAACTCCACCCGAGGACAACTCCAAGATGAGTTCCATCAAATGTTTCAAGTGCCAAGGGCGAGGCCACAAGTCATTTGAGTGCAAGACCGTTCGCACCATGATCATCAACGACGACGGATCTTATGACTCAAT
The DNA here is from genome assembly GCA_902687465.1 of Secale cereale. Lineage (NCBI taxonomy): Eukaryota > Viridiplantae > Streptophyta > Magnoliopsida > Poales > Poaceae > Secale > Secale cereale. Next base: position 370,115,702 of record LR738712.1, on the reverse strand, counting down.
GAGCAACGATGAGATGGAAGCCCTTGAGCATGTAGCTATGCATCGCCAAATGAACAAAGATGAAGACCATCAAGTGTTTTGTGACAATGACTCAAGTCCCAATCTTGTTGTCTCCAAGGTCTTGACACTCCAACACCAACAAGATGACGACCAACGATGTCATATCTTCCATACCAAGGCCGGCATCAATGGACGCTCCGTCAAGGTTATCATCGATGGAGGAAGTTGTCATAACTTGGCAATCGAAGAGCTTTGCGACAAGCTACATTTGGTCAAGACGAAGCACCCTCATCCCTACAAGGTCCAATGGCTTAATGACGCCGGAATTCTTCGAGTCGAGCACACCGTGCAAGTCTCCTTCAAGATAGGCGCCTACGAGGACACACTTGAGTGTGATGTGGTCCCAATGTCCGTGTGCCACCTTCTACTTGGACGACCATGGCAATATGATCGTGGAGTCACACACAATGGATGGACAAATCACTATAGCTTCAAGATGAAGGGCAAGGAATTTGTGCTTCGACCAATGTCTCCAACTCAAGTAGCCGCCGACAAGCACTTACCTACCAACCATCATGGAGAGAATGGTGAGAGAGTGAGCCACCAAAAGGAGAGTGAGAGCCACAAGCCAAATATGAGCGACTCCACGATGAGCGACAAGAAACAACTAGTGCTATTTGCCACCAAAAGTGAGATGAGAGAAGTGTGTGAGAACCCATCGAGTGTCTTTCACCTTGTGCTTTTATGCAAAGGAGAAGCCAAACCTACTAAAACTTCACCACCGCTACCTTTAGTGTTGTCTCAATTGTTGCAGGAATTCTCGGACGTCTTTCCCGATGAACTACCTCCAGGTCTACCTCCACTTCGCGGAATCGAACACCGCATCGACCTCATACCCGGCGCACCACTTCCAAACAAGGCTTCTTACCGCGTCAATCCCAAGGAAACCAAGGAGATACAACGGCAAGTGCAACAACTCATCGACAAAGGTCATGTACGTGAAAGCTTAAGCCCTTGTGCCGTTCCGGTTATTCTCGTGCCTAAGAAAGATGGAAGTTTTCGCATGTGCTCCGATTGTCGACCTATAAATGCTATCACCGTTAGATACCGTTATCCTGTTCCACGCTTAGACGACATGCTTGATGAATTATGTGGTGCCACCATCTTTTCGAAAATTGATCTTAAAAGTGGTTACTACGAAATTCGTATTCAAGAAGGTGATGAGTGGAAAATGGCTTTCAAAACCAAGTTTGGGTTATATGAGTGGCTTGTTATGCCAATGGGTTTATCGGAAACACCCGGTTCATTTATGCGTCTTATGCATTTTTGTCTACGACCCTACATAGGTGTCTTTGTAGTGGTTTACTTTGATGACATCCTCATTTTTAGCAAGTCGCTAGAGGACCATGTGACACACATCCGTATGGTTTTACAAACACTTCGGAAAGAGCGCTTATATGCTAATATGGAGAAATGCACTTTTGGCGTTGACAAGGTCGTCTTCCTAGGATTTGTCGTTTCTTCACAAGGTGTTCACGTTGATGAAACTAAAAATTGAAGCAATTAAAACTTGGCCTCAACCAACGAATCTCATGCAAGTGCGTAGTTTCCTTGGTCTAGCCGGTTTCTACCGACGTTTTGTGAAGGACTTTAGCACTATTGCTATGCCTCTACACGCCTTGAGCAAGAAGAACGCACCCTTCATTTGGGGTCCTTCGCAAGACACCACGTTCAATGAACTTAAAAGCTTGCTTACACACGCACCACTTCTAGCCCTACCAAACTTTGATAAACCGTTTGAGATTCATTGTGACGCTAGTGGTACCGGCATAGGTGGCGTGCTCATGCAAGAAAAGCGCCCAATTGCTTACTTTAGTGAGAAGCTATCCGGAGCGCAACTTAATTACCCCGTTTATGACAAAGAGCTCTATGCCTTGCTGAGAGTTTTACGTGTTTGGGAACATTATCTTAGACCTCATGAATTCATTCTTCATACGGACCATGAGACTCTCAAGTATCTCAAAGGTCAAACTAAGTTGAACAAGCGTCATCCTAAGTGGAGTGAGTTCATTGAGTCGTTTCCCTATGTCATCAAGTACTTCAAAGGCAAAGAGAATGTTGTGGCGGATGCGCTTTCCCGCAAGTGCATGCTTGTTACACAACTTGAGTTGAATGTTATTGGCTTTGAGCACATAAAAGATTTATATGAGCATGATCCTTTCTTTGCAAATCCTTATGCTAAGTGTTTGACTCACACTTCTTGGGAACGTTACTACATAAAGGATGGATATCTTATGAGAGCTAACAAACTTTGCATTCCCGAGTCTTCGCTTCGTTTGCTCCTTTTGCAGGAATCGCATGGAGGAGGACTCATGGGACACTTTGGACGCGACAAGACATTTGCTACGCTCTCAAAGAACTAATTTTGGCCCAAGATGCTACGTGACGTCTCATGCCTCACCAACCGATGTTCTACATGCCGCAAAGCTAAGTCCAAACCTCACTCTCATGGTCTTTACATGCCACTTCCTATTCCATACCATCCATGGGAAGACATAAGCATGGACTTTGTACTTGGATTGCCTAGGACTCAAAATGGCAAAGATTCCGTGTTTGTTGTCATGGATAGATTCTCTAAAATGGCTCATTTCATTCCTTGTAACAAGATCGACGATGCTTCACATGTTGCAAATCTCTTTTGTAGGGAGATCATTCGTCTACATGGCGTGCCCAAGACGATCGTGTCGGACCGGGATGTCAAGTTCTTGAGCAACTTTTGGAAGACTCTATGCGCCAAACTAGGAATCAAGCTCCTCTTCTCTTCGGCATACCATCCACAAACCGATGGCCAAACGGAGGTGACGAACCACACACTTTCGACGCTTCTTCGCGTGTTGATCAAGAAGAACATCAAGGAGTGGGAGCAATGCTTGCCCATCACGGAGTACGCCTACAACCGCACAAGACATTCGACTACCGGCAAGTCCCCTTTGAGGTCGTCTATGATTTCAACCCATTGTCCCCATTGGACATCCTACCTCTACCTCTACAAGAGCGCACGAACATGGACGCAAGTGCACGAGCAAGCTATCTCAAGAAGGTGCACGAAGATACAAGGGCAATGATCGAGCAAGAAGTCCATCGTCTCAACACAAAGATCAACATCAACAAGGCACCAATGGTGTTCCAACTGGGAGATCTTGTTTGGCTTCATCTTCGCAAGGACCGTTTCCCACACGAGCGCAAGTCCAAACTACTACCTCGTGCCGACGGACCCTTCAAGTTGCTTGCACGCTACAACAACAACGCCTACAAGATCGACATCCCACGAGACAAGTACTCCGTGAGTGATACTTTCAACATCAAGGACCTATCTCCTTTCCATGGTGATTAAGATTTTGATCCAAGGTCGGATCTTTCCCAAGGGAGGGGAGATGATGCGGAGCATCCCAAGGTCATCCCCATGGACCCTCCATCGCCTCACCAAGTGTCTCAAGGACCAATGACACATGCTCGTGTTAGAGCTCTCGAGACCGTGGTGACGTCACTCCTAGCTCTACTTCCACATGAATCTTGTGAGACATGGTTACTACCTCAGACGGATGTGTTTTGTGTGCTCAGATGTAAAGAAGACCACATTGGAGATGTGCATGAAGATGGACAAGTCCCCAAGCTCACGGTCGAGGCTTTGCGTCGAGAAGGGCTCAAGAAGGTTCCAGGCCCCGGACATCAGGCCCCCTGGCCCGGACATCCGGCCCCTGGGCAAACAACTACAGAAGGGCACCAGCGGCCGAAGCTATAGGGCTCCGACATCCGGCCAGGCCCCGGACATCAGGCCAGACAAGGCCGGGACATCCGGCCTCAGGCCCGGAAATCCGATGCCACTCTACAGAAGCCACCCGAGACTCGACCTCTCCAGCCCGCACATCCGGCTCCTCGCCCCGGACATCCGGCGACCCGCGAAGTCCCGGACATCCGGCCCGCTGCCCGGACGTCCGGCCCCTGATTGCCTGCGCGCATCCCTTTGGGCCGTGGCCCGTGTACCCCTTCGCTCCGTACTCCATATATACTCATTTCCCCACATCTTTTAGGGTTAGCTTTTGGATAGATCATCATAGACCTTTGTGGTTCCTCTCCTACGAGACCGCAGCCTCTTCGGAGAAGATCCACCTCGGATTCAAAGCCTCCACACCAGATAAGGTCCCAAGGGATGCCCAAGACCTCCTCCGGGAGAAGACTATCTTTGTACCACCGTTGTTGACTATGGATCGTGTATCTTGATGTGTATCGCGGATCTAGCACCTGTGTGACCGTATTTGTGTTGATTTGAGTGTTTCCCCTCGTGTTTTCCTCCGTATCCTCCTTGTGCTCTCCGTGTTCATCGTGGCATAAGCTCCTTTCGTGAAAGATCTGCTGATTAGGGTTCCACCCTACATCATTGTGGCTCCGCTAAGCTCATCTACAATGTCGTCTAAGGGTGGGATGGGGTGACGGTATCTAACGGTGACAGCATTGATGGGACGGGAACACATGTGATATGTACCATCTTTACTGGGAACAAGGATTACCGGAACATCACATGGGCTCAAGCTTTCTCGTACATGGCCATTGTTGATGAGGTGTTGAACTTGTTGTTAGATCTCCTTCATTTCTTCAGGGTTGACACGTTAGGGTGCCTTGCTAAGAAGTGATAAAGGCGAGGATCCCTGTCTTTTGATGAGATGGTAACTATCGATTTGGTGAAGAATGACTTTGACGATCCGAGTACAAACATACATGACATTGCGCCTTAGCAATCGCTAAACAAATCTCCTAGGATTACTGATGATGCTAGAGGCACGATCAGCCTGACCACAAAGGTATATTCCTGCATGCAATTGAAGAACAAGCAAGAATAAGATAAAGCAATCTGAATATTGCAAATATAGATGAACTATTGATAAAGGTGGGGATCCGAAAGCAGTCTTGGTCTGGTCGTTGGACAAAAGCGAAGTACACGAAGTTGCAATGGCTAACTTTTAACTAAACAAATCCCAAGGGAAAAGCTACTAGATGGATCAAGTTATATATGAGCAATGGTTGGCGGCCAAGGAGGTGGGAGGACGTCCCAACGTAGCCTAAAACTAACCCTAGGTCATTCAATGCTCATGGTCCCAAGTGGACATGATAACACCTTTGGACTTGTAGTTTGACTCGGATTCTACTGCAACATCAGATTGTTTCGTCAATATCTCAACGCTTCGGAGGAATTTGAAGCTGAATCCAAATGTGTTGGAAAGTGCACGAAATCTACTTTCCAACAAAGAATAAATCACCAATCCAGAGCCCGGATGAAAGAGATCTTGGCGTTTTGAATCAGGTATGTTTGTGTAGTTCGAATCTGAGTCCAGAACGTGAGAGACTTGGACTCTATCTTCTCTTGGCCCGAAAGTGACGTGAGAGAACTTTTTGAGTAGCACATGAACTTTTCCTTTTTCCCTTATCTTTATATGTGAATTTTACAAATGTTCCATACACCTGCAATTACACATGGCACAAAAGTGTGTGAAGTATTTTTGTCATGGATAACATAAATAAATTATTGCCTACTTTGCATTAGAAATCACCTCACAAATATGCATGTATGCAATATTTTTGGTCATACGTAGTCATGTCCTCATCATCCTCCCCTTCTTGAAAACAAAGCCGTACTCGGCATTGGTTAATCTGAAATGTGGCTAACAAAAGAGACAAGGTCTACATGTTTTATATGTATATGTCAACCATATTTACTTCTCTTGGTTTTTGCACATATGAGACATGTATACTTGAGTAAGTTTCATAGTTCATAAAATATAAACCCAAATTTTATCACAAGAAGTAGAAGGTATGGAAATATTGCAACTTAGTTTGCACATATAAGTGAAGTTCTTATTCATATAAAAAGATTGACAATGTTCATCATTAATCCATCCCAACATTGGTGGATAATCCTTAGTTGCATCAAATTTACATGCTACAACATGCTTAAATAAGCAACATGCAATAAACCATTTGACACAGAATCATCACCAAGATTAGAGGCCATATCAAAATGATTAAACATTGGCAGAATTATTTTCAAATGTATTTGATCCAAATATGGTTTATTCCCTAATTCACATGGTTCTTTTTCATGAACAGTCAATTCAATGGGTGCACACAACATTGTTGATATTGCATTTGTTTGATCACATGGCAAAGTAAAATCATTAACATAGTCATCTAAAATAGATGGTGTTCACAAAGTAGTGGGTAGGTCGTCACATGGTGCATTGAAATTGACAAGGCACTCATCATACTCATGTGGAGGTGGAAGATCGGTACCTTTGTCATTACCTCTTATGATCAACTCAGATGATGTAGGCACTCTCGGTGGTGATGTGTCACATCGTGGAGGTGATGTAGTACTCACAACAATGGATTTGGTTGTCATAGTATGCCTAGTAGTTGAAGGAAAAAATCATACAAACTCTTGGAATGTACACCTTGCGCATGTTCTCCTCGTGGGCAATATAGTGTTTTATTACCTATTCAACTTTGCAAGCAAGACGAAAAAATGGTCCATAGGATAACACTCTTCATGAATTAGTATCTCTTGAATCAAGGTTTAATCCTCCCCAAAACCTATCCATAAAATCTTCTTCACTTTGTTCTAAAAATGAGTGCAACAAAGTAGTTTGTAAATCATCATAATATTTTGATACGGTGTCAGTGCCTTGTTTTAAATGTTGTAATTTTTTAATCAGGCCACGAGTATAACGAACATCAATTAATCTATCTCTCATTACAAGTTTTAGATCATCCCAAGTAGTAGGTATAAAATCAGGGTTTAACCGACAATTTTCACTCCACCAAACTAAGGCAAATCTACTGAAAGTACTAACCGTAGCTTGAAATATTCCACGCTCATCAAAATTATGGAAAGGAAATATTGCATATATTGCGTACTCCCATTCAATATATAAATCAGGCCTAAAACAACCATTAAAGGGTGGCATGGAAACATTAACCAGATTATGCGCATTCTGATGTCATTGCTCCTCTTGTGATGGTTGTTGTGTTTTCTTAGGTGGTGGCAAGTCTGCCATGATCGATGATGCCCAAGAACTAACAACTCTGGAACCTGCCATAATAATTAGAAAACAAGACACAAAATTCGAAAATAATGTTCCTATGAACTACTAGAATGTGGTGGTAAAATGCTCATAGTATAGCAAATCAATGTCTTACAAGTTCTTACCATGCAGTAGGTGGTGACCAGCAACCAACAGTGTTAATAACTTCAAAGATTGAGAAAACAATTGCCAGGTGAACATAATTAAATATGCATGGTGTAGAAATATGTGGAGCTAGGTTGGCTATATATGATAGCACAAGATTAGAAATAATCAATTCAAAGATGAAATGTTGAATAAACGCTCAATGACGATAATGTGCTGGTCCTAGGCTAGACTGTGCTGGAGACGCGAGCCTAGAACACTAAGAAAATCATGGCATTGCACGTAAACAAGAGAGGAGCATACTCTGAATCTCTTTTTTTCCTTCTTTTTCTGCACTTTTCCCCTCTCTTTTTCTCTGACTTTTTTTCTTTCTCTTTTTTTGCAAAACAAACTAGAGAAAGTACAGATCGGATCAAGCGAAGATGTGAATGGCCTCAATTATGATTATAACAAACCTTAACTTTTTTGTGTGGCTTTTTCTTGGACAACAGGTAAGAAAATAGATATAATCTATGAAAACTGGAAATTCTCACCAAGCAACCTGAAAACTGATACCACTGGATAAAGGTGAGGGTCTCGATCTTGGTGGAGACGACTTTGACGACCCGACTACAAACGTGCACGATGTTGCACCTTAGAAATCGCTAAACCAACTACGAGAGGTTACTTACGATGACAGAAGCACGATCAGCCTTACCACAAAGTTATGTTCCTGCATGCAATCAAAGAACAAGAAAAAAAATAAGATAAAGCAATCTAAATATTACAAATCTAGATGAAGTATAGATAAAGGTGGGGATCCGTAAGCGGTCTTGGGTCTGGTCGTTGGACACGAATTTGCAAAGGCTAACTTGTAACAAAACAAATTGATGTAGGGTGGAACCCTAAGAGGGATCTTTTGACACTTGGAGGGGGGAAAGAGGATGAACACCAAGAACACAAAGAGGAATTCACTCCAACAAAACCCAATTACACATCCAGTAGAATAGCAAACACATAGATCCATAAGAATACATGAACAATCCAAGGAAACAAAAACTAGGTAAAGGCTTTTCCCACTCCTATAGGAGGTGAGGTCTTGATGATAGTCTTCTCCTTATGGAGGTCTTGAAATCTACAAGGATTATTCCCTAGAGGGGTATTGATCCACAAGAGGGAAGGAGCAAAGCTCACAATATCCCACATATACTTTGCTTAACCTAAACATAACCCTAGGTACGAAATATATATGCTTGGGGTCGAAGTGGAAGAAGAGGGGATCCAAAACAGCATCTCATTCGCCCATCTTGTAGGGCATGTGCGCACGAGGTAAGTTGGGCCCGTGCACATGGGGGGCCCGTGGGCACGGTACAGGCCCATGCGCACGGGGTCGCTCCAGCGCCACTTCCTGTGTAGCCCGTGGACACGGGGTCTTGGGAGGTTGTGCGCACGGGGTTGCCTGGGACTTTCTATCCAGCTCCTGTTGGCCTTGTTCTTCCATCTCGGTGACTTGGGGTACTTCTCCTTGGCCTTGGTGATGTTCCATAGCTGATTGGGGAGGATCCTCTTCGTACCCAGTGAGGCATAGAGTATTTTGGTGAGGTAGCAACCAAGTTCCACTTGTATCCATATGCATGTCAACTAGGAAGAAGTTCACCTTGGTTTGTATTGCACGTGCTCTAGCTCTTGTCATGGGTCCTAGTGGGGCTTGATGTGTTGATGTAGAGTCCATGGGGATGATTGTCGGATGCTCCGCATCATCTCCCCCCCCCCCTCGGGAGAGATCAGTCCACGGATCGTGATCTTCGTCACCATGGTAGATAGCCAAGTCCTTGACATGGAAGATGTCACTTACGTTGTACTTGTCTCGTGGGATGTCAATCTTGTAAGTGTTGTCATTGTAGCGTGCTAACACCTTGATTTCATTGGCTCGAGGTCGTAGTTTGGACTTGCGCTCGTTGGGGAAGCGGTCCTTGCGAAGATGAAGCCATATGAGATCTCCCGGTTGGAACACCATTGGTATCTTGTTGATGTTGAGCTTGGTGGCGAGGCGATGTACTTGACACTCGATCTATGCCCTTGTATCTTCGTGCATCTTATTGAGATAACTTGCTCGTGCACTTGCGTCCATGTTGGTGCGCTCTTGGAGAGCTAGAGGAAGAATGTCCAATGGGGACAACGAGTTGAAGCCGTAGACGATCTCGAAGGGGGACTTGTCGGTAGTTGAGTGTCATGCGTGGTTGTAGGCGTACTTGGCGATGGGCAAGCATTGCTCCCATTCCTTGATGTTCCTCTTGATCAACACCTGAAGTAGAGTGGATAGCGAGCGGTTCGTCACCCTCCGTTTCGCAGTCGGTTTGTGGATGGTATGCCGATGAGAATAGGAGCTTGATCCCGAGCTTGGCACAAAGTGTCTTCCAAAAGTAGCTTAGGAACTTGATGTCGCGGTCCGAAACGATTGTCTTGGGTACTCCTTGTATGCGCAAGATTTCCCTACAAAAGATATTAGCAACATGTGAAGCATTGTCTATCTTATTGTATGGAATGAAATGAGCCATTTTTGAAAATCGGTCGACAACAACAAAGACGGAATCCTTTCCATTTTGTGTTCGAGGCAACCCAAGTACAAAGTCCATGCTAATGTATTCCCAAGGTTGATATGGTATATGAAGAGGCTAGTAAAGACTGTGAGATTGAGCTTTTGACTTAGCTTTGCGACATGTATAGCACCGGTTGGTGAAGCGTGTGACGTCGCGAAACATATTGGGCCAATAGTAATTCTTGGAGAGCGTCGCGAATGTCTCGTCGCGTCAGAAATGTCCCATAGGTCCTCCTCCATGAGATTCCTGCAAAAGGAGCCAATTAAGAGACAACTCGAGAATGCAAAGTTTGTTAGCTCTCATAAGATAACCATCATTGATGTCATATCGAACCCAAGAGGTATGCGTCACACATTTAGCATAAGAATTTGCAAAGAAGGGATCATGTTCATATAATTCTTTTATGTGCTCAAAGCCAATAACATTCAACTCAACTTGGGTAACAAGCATGCATTTGCGGGAAAGCGCACCCGCCACAACGCTAAATTTGCCTTTGACGTATTTGAAGACATGGGGAAAAGACTCTATAAACTCACTCCACTTAGCATGACGCTTGTTCAACTTAGTTTGACCCTTAAGATACTTGAGTTTCTCATGGTCCGTGTGAAGAATGAATTCATGAAGATGGATATAATGTTCCCACACATGCAAAACCCTCACTAAGGCATATAATTCCTTATCATAGATGGGGTACTTAAGTTGCGCTCCGGGAAGTTTCTCGCTAAAATACGCAACCGGACGCTTTTCTTGCATTAACACGCCTCCTATGCCGGTACCACTAGCGTCACAATGTATGTAAAAAGGTTTGTCAAAGTTTGGTAGGGCAAGTAGAGGTGTGTGAGTAAGCAAGTTTTTTAGCTAATTGAACGCGGTGTCTTGCGAAGGACCCCAAACAGAGGGTACATTCTTCTTGCTCAAAGCATGCAAAGGCATAGCAATCGTGCTAAAGTCTTTGACAAATCAGCGGTAAAATCCGACAAGGCCTACGAAGCTAAGCACTTGATGCAAGTTCGTTGGAGTTGGCCAAGTTTTAATAGCTTCAATTTTAGTTTTGTCTACATACACACCTTTGGATGACACCACAAATCCTAAGAACACAAGTTTGTCTACACTGAATTTGCACTTTTCCATATTGGCATAAAGTTTTTCCTTGCAGAGGGTTTGTAAAGTGGTGCTAATATGATTCACATGGTCTTTGAGAGATTTGCTAAATACGATGATGTCATCAAAGTAGACTACTACAAAGACTCCAACGTAAGGCCTAAGAACATAGTGCATCATTCTCATAAACGTGTCGGGTGCCTCGGATAAAACCATGGGCATAACAAGCCATTCATACAACCCGAACTTCGTTTTGAAAGCGATTTTCCACTCACCATCCTCTTGTATGCGAATTTGGTAATAGCCACTTTTGAGGTGAATCTTTGAGAAGATTGTGGCTCCACTAAGCTCATCTATCATATCATCTAATGGCGGTATTTGGTGATGATATCTAACAGTAATAGCATTGATTGGACGGCAATCAGAACACATACAATATGTGCCATCTTTTTGGGGGACAAGGATTACCAGAACGACACAAGGGCTCATGCTTTCGCGGATGTCGCAGTTGTCGATGAGTTGTTGGACTTGCCATTGGATCTCCTTGGTCTCTTCCGGGTTCACGCAGTAAGGTGCCTTGTTAGGAAGGGGCGCTCCGGGGATGAGGTCGATGCGGTGGTCGATGCCGCGAAGAGGAGGTAGTCTCGGAGGTAGCTCGTCTGGAAAGACATCTTGAAAATCCTGCAACACTTGAGACAACACCAAAGGTAGAGGTGGTGAAGTGTTAGTTGGTTTTGCTTCCCCTTTGCATAGAAGCACTAGGTGGAATACACTCAATGGGTTCTCACACAGTTCTCTCATCTCACTTTTGGTGGCAAATAGCACTAGTTCATTCTTGTCGCTCATCGTGGAGGTGCTTGATTTAGGCTTGTGGCTCTCACACTCTTTTTGGTGGCTCACTCTCTCACTACTCTCTCCACGATGGTTTGTCATTTCTTGTCGGTGGCTACTTTACTTGGTGACATAGGACGTAGAACAAACTCCTTGCCCTTCATCTTGAAGCTGTAGTGGTTCATACGTCCGTTGTGGTTGACTCCGCGGTCGAATTTCCATGGTCTTCCAAGGAGAAGGTGGCAAACAGACATAGGTACCACATCACACTCCAATGTATCCTCGTATGCTCTGACCTTAAAGGATACTTGCACGGTGTGCTCAACTCGAATAGTGTCATTGTCACTAAGCCATTAAACCTTGTAGGGATGAGCGTGCTTCGTCTTGGTCAATTAAAGCTTGTCGCATAGCTCTTCACTTGCCAAATTATGACAACTTCATCCATCGATGATAACCTTGATGGAACGCCCATTGATGCCTGCCTTGGTGTGGAAGATGTGACACCGTTGGTCTTCGTCTTGTTGGTATTGAACTGTCAAGACCTTGGAGACGATGAGAGTGGGACTTGAGTCGTTGTCGCAAAAGACTTGATTGTCTTCATCCTCATTTACTTGGTGATACATTCACACATGCTCGATAGCTTCCATCTCATCTTCACTCATTGATTCGTACGTGCCATGATCATTGAAGATCATTGTTCGCTTGTTGGTGCATTGGAAAGACTTGTGTCCACGGACACGACATGTAAAGCACTTCATAGAGCTTGTCTTGACGGGATCGTCCGGTAGTGCTGAAGAAGAAGTCTTGTTCTTGTAGTTGCTTGCCGGAGGATGAGTCGAGGAAGGTGTGGCTTGCTTGAAACTTGACTTGTAGGAGGTGCCAAAGTCGTTGGCGCTTGAGTGTCGGAGCCATAGGTCTTGGATGAGTACTTGGTGTACTTGAAGTCTTCTTGTACTTGTTCTTCCGCCTTGGTCGCTTGATGAACTAGCTCGAGAAGGTATGAGTATGGTTGGAAATCTGCAATCTTCCGTATTGGGTGGGTGAGGCCGTTCAAGAAGCGTGCCATTGTTTTCCCATCATCTTCCTTTACATTGGCTCATATCATGGCAATCTCCATCTCTTGATAGTATTCTTCCATAGTCTTCGTGCCTTGCTTGAGGAGGTGGAGCTTCTTGAAGAGATCTCGTGTGTAGTATGTAGGCACAAAGCGGGCTCGCATGACATCCTTCATTTGTATCCCAGTCATGGTAGGTGGCTCATTCTTCTCACGTCTCCTTTTCACCACTTGCTCCCACCAAATGAGGACGTAGTCTTGAAACTTGAGAGATGCCATTGCGATCTTCTTTTCCTCTTCATAGTTGTGGAGACCGAATATCTTGTCCACTTTCAATGCCCATGAGAGATACTCCTCGGGGTCGTTGCTTCCTGGGAACTTGGGCATGTTGAACTTGATCTTGTCGTAGTGGAGTTCTTCATCATAGTGTTGGTGGTGATGATGCTCTTGGCGTGGAACATGTTCTTCATCTTGATAACGCTCTTGGAGAGCATGAGGGCACGACATGTGTGCCCAGTTTCGTCGGTCTTGTTGTTCTTCGTGACGTGCCATTTCTTCTTGTCGAGCTTGGCGAAGTGCTTCCTCTTGTTCACGTACTTGTCGGTTGAGCACGGCAACAGCTCTTGACGACTCTCGGAGTGCGTCTTGGGCCGCTTTAGCTTGAGCTTCATGGCTTTGTTGCTCTTGCCGGTTTCTGTCACCATCTCGAGATGCTGGTCGTGGAAGATGTGGTGGTAGTTGGTCGTGGTCTATAGCTTCTCGATCTTGGCATCACGCTTGCTCATGTGCTCGAACTCGGTCTTGTAGTCCATTGTCATGGAACGGATTTTCTTGCACTAGACGGTCTTGAGTGCTATCACGTCGAGGAGAACTTGTGTTGGAAGAAGAGTTTGACGACAAGTGGCGACTTCAATGGCACCATATTGGTGAAGAGCTTGAGGAAGACGAGCGGCGCGTGATCAAGTGGCGGAAGTCGTCCATTTCTTTGGAGAGCTTGTTGTCCAAGTAGTCTCGTTGTCTTGCTTTTGATTGACGTAGGTCGTTGGCGAGTTACTCGATGTGATCGCCCAAAGCTTTACTTTTTGATGTAGAGCTCGTTGGGCGATGAAGAAGTGCTTCGTGGTGACATAGTCGTGGTCGACACCTTGCTCCTCAAAGAGAGGGTTCGCCAAAGAAGAAGGCCTATCCATGATGTGGAAGTGGTGGTGAGTAGGAAAATGAGAAGAACAATGATGCGGAGCATCCTATGAACATCACCATCTCAAGAGTCCGTTTGTCAAGTGACACGCGACACCTCTACTTCTCATACATAATGGTGAATCATCTCCTTTACATGTGTTCACTTGACCCCTTCAAGGATGGTATACTACTTGACACTCCACCCGGGTGCATGCATAGGTATTGTCGGATCTTCACGGATGATGAGGACGAGTGTAAGAGCCAAGTAACACCTAGACCATCCGCGAGGGAAGCTTGGAAGCGACGACGGAAGAAGACGGAGTTGTGGAAGCTACAGCAGCCGAACATCCGGGCCAGACGCCGGACATCCGACGCTTCACCAACTCCCGAACATCCGGCCTTTTCCCCGGAAATACGGCCTCCATGGTTATGAGTGGGATGGTTGTGTCCTCCTAAGTATGGGGTATAGCGGGGCTTCAGCTGGGCTCCCGGGTTAAACTTCCCAGCTCCATACTTCCTCTTGCGGTTGTCAATCTGCTGCTACTTTCCCTCTAACATGATAGCTTTTGTCCACTAGCTCTTGATAATTATTGTAGGTTACTCGCATCAGCTGCATACTCATATCATCATTGAGTCCTTCTAGAAACTTCTCCTGCTTCGCGGCGTCAGTGGACATATCATCCGGTGCATAGCGAGCTAACTGCCTAAAGTCATCCACGTACTGCCCCACAGTACGGTTTCCTTGGTGCAAGTTGCGAAACTCACGCTTCTTCAGGCTCATGGATCCTGCTGAGACATGTGTTGTGCAAAAGGCTTGTTGAAACTAATCCCAAGTAATCACAGCAAGTGGGTAGGTGGCGGTGTAGTTCTCCCACCAAGCGGTTGTTGGTCCCTCAAGCCGATGTGCAGCGAAACGCACTCTCTCTGCATCTATGCATCCTGTAGTTGCTAGCTCTATGTCCATCTTTCGGAGCCAGTCATCTGCAACTATAGGGTCGGTGCTACTAGAGAACACCGGCGGTTGCAACTTTAAGAACCGGGTCAAGTTGTCATGGGGAGGTGGAGCTGGGTTGTTGTTGTTATTGTTCTGGTTCTGGACAAGAAGTTGCATCAATGTGTTCTGCTGCTGAATCAACTGGGTGAGCTCAGGGGGAAACTCAAATCCGGGCTCATGTCTCGGCAAGAACAACATGACAATGAGCTTTGCCAATGCCTAGAGCAACATGTGGTTGACAATCTTCCAAATCAAGAACGTCTGCCCAATAGGAAAGCAAAAAATGAATAGCATCGCTATGGCAAGCTCAAGTTCACCATGCCAAAGTTCTCTGGAAGCATTGATCCTGAAGACTACCTCTCATGGGCATTGAAAGTTTACAAGATCTTTCGCCTCCACAACTTTGATGAAGAAAATAAGATCGCAATGGCATCCCTTGAGTTCCAAGACTATGTTCTCATTTGGTGAGAGAAAATCATCGAGAGAAGAGAAGCAAAAGGTGTACCGCCTATCACTACTTGGAACCAAATGAAGGAAGACATGAGAGCATGTTTCGTGCCAACACACTACAATCGGGACTTGTTCAAAAAGTTGCAACTCCTCAAGCAAGGAACCAAGTCTGTTGAAGAGTACTATAAGGAAATGGAGATTGCCATGATAAGATCCAACATCACGGAAGATGAAGAACAAACTATGGCGAGATTCTTGAATGGACTCAACTATCCTATCAAGAAGATGGCAGACTTTCAACCATACACGAATCTCCTAGAGCTAGTACACCAAGCAACCAAAGCGGAGCAACAAGTTAAAGAAGACTACAAGTACTCCAAGTTCACCTCCAAGAACTACGACTCCTAAAACCAAGCTTCAACAACTTCGGCACCTCCTACCTCCACCAAACCATCTACAAGCATAGGTGACAAGTCAAGCTACAAGAACTCGACTACATCAAGTCGTCCACCTTCTACGAGCAACTTCAAGCCAAGAGCTTCATCATCTAGAACCCCAACCGAGGATACCTCCAAGACGAGCTCCATCAAGTGTTTCAAATGCTAAGGATGAGGCCACAAGTCATTTGAGTGCAAGACCATTCGAACCATGATCATCAATGATGACAGATCCTATGACTCAATGAGCGATGACGAGATGGAAGCCCTTGAACATGTAGCTATGCATCGCCAAGTGAATGAAGCTGAAGACCATCAAGTGTTTTGCCACAATGACTAGAGTCCCAATCTCGTAGTCTCCAAGGTCTTGACACTTCAACATCATGAAGATGAAGATCAACGATGTCACATCTTCCACAACAAGGCCGGCATTAATGGACGTTCAGTCAAGGTTATCATTGATGGAGGAAGTTGTCATAACTTGGCAAGTGAAGAGCTATGCGACAAGATACAATTGGCAAGACGAAGCACCCTCATCCATACAAGGTCCAATGGCTTAGCGACACCGGAACTATTCGAATCGAGCACACCATGCAAGTGTCCTTCAAGATAGGCGCCTATGAAGACACATTGGAGTGTGATGTGGTGCCTATGTCCGTGTGCCACCTACTCCTTGGACGACCATGGAAATATGATCGAAGAGTCACCCACAACAGACGGACCAACCATTATAGCTTCAAGATGAAGGGTAAAGAGTTCGTGCTGCGTCCAATGTCACCAAGTCAAGTGGTCACCGGAAACAAATATCTATAAACCATCGTGGAGAGAATGGTGAGAGAGTGAACCACCAAAAAGAGAGTGAGAGCCACAAGCCAAATTTGAGGGCCTCCACGATGAGCGACAAGAAGCAACTAGTGTTATTTGCCAGCAAAAGTGAGATGAGAGAAGTATGTGTGAACCCATCGAGTGTCTTTCACCTTGCGATTTTATGCAATGGGAAGCAAAATCTACTAACACTTCACCACTTCCACCTTTAGTGTTGTCACAATTGTTGCAGGACTTCAAAGATGTCTTTCTCGATGAACTACCTCCGGGACTACCTCCTCTTCGCCGCATAGAGCAACACATCGACCTCATCCCCGGAGCACCTCTTCCTAACAAGGCCCATACCGCGTCAATCCGGAAGAGACCAAGGAGATCCAACGGCAAGTCCAACAACTCATCGACAATGAACACATCCGTGAAAGCATGAGCCCTTGTGTCGTTTCGGTAATCCTTGTCCCCAAGAAAGATGGTACTTACCGCATGTGTTCGGATAATCATCCCATCAATGCTATGAACATTAGATACTGTCACCCAATACCGCGCTTAGATGATATGATGCAGGGACAACCAGATGATAGGCCGACCTTTCATGAAAAGGAGGGATCCCAAGGATGAACACAAAGAACACGAGGGAAAACACAGGAGGGACAAGAGGAAAACACTCAAGTCAACAAGTTTATGTCACACATATGCCAGATCCGGGAGCACACAGAGTGATACACGATCCACGATCAACTAAGGACGATACAAGTAGCGATAGTCTTCTCCGCGAGGAGGTGTCGATGTCTTTGTCCGTGTGGAGGTCTTGAATCCGTGTGGATCCTCTCCGTGGAGGCTACGGTCTCTCGAGGAGATGCAATGCTCTAGGTTTAGATGAGCAATGCTCTAGGTTTAGATGAGCTATCACAAAGCTAACCCTAGAAAGTGAAGGTGGAGTACTATATATAGGCTAGGAGGGGCGAAGGGGTCCGGATGATCCGAACCCCTCGGCCCAAAGTCATGCATGCAGGCATGGTCCGGATGATCCGGACGATGGTCCATATGATCCGGGGTTCAAGGGTCTGGATGATCCGGGGCGGCATCCTGATGATCCGGCTAGGTCTTCTCTACGTCGGGAGGTAAGGATGTCCGGGACCTGGTCCGGATGTCCGGGCATGGGTGGATGATCTGGGCTGGGGTTCGGATGATCTGGCTTCAGTGAAAAAACTTCGGGTGTCCACGAGCGCATTATTCGGATCGTCCGGGACGGGATCCGGATCATCCGAGCTTTGTCCAGATCATCCGGGGTCTCGTCCGGATCGTCTGGCCAGTCTAGGACTTAGCTGATTTGTCCTCCGTTGTCACACCCTACATTTTGTAACATGTTATTTGCATCAATGAAGCATGAAAATTTGGACCAGCAAATTTTTTTGGCATCATTTGGCTTTTATTTGGAATTGAGTTTTTCTTCATGTGATAATTATATGCTCATTAAAGTCAACTATTACCTCTTGTAGAATTCATCTCCATACCCAAAACTTCTGCCCAATGATCATGCCAAGTGTTATATAGCAGTATAGAATTTTCTTACAAATTTAATTTGGCCAAAATGTATTTTATAAATTTAGTATTCCAAAAACCCCTGAATTGAGGTTTGCACTACAAGTGCTTGATTTAGGGTGAGAAAATTATTTCAAAAGGTGTATTTGAGACCTAGTAGTCATAGGACTCTCAGAAACCACAAAAGTATAATTTTAAAAGTTATTTTCCTATTTTATTTAAAAGCTTTTTCTTAAGGCCAGAAATGGTCTTTAATAGGGGAAAATTATTTAAGTATCTCAAAAATATTTGCCAAAATTCAGGGAGACTCATAGGACATATATTGTCTATATATAAGAGTTTCAACACTTGGTCATGTTCAAAATAATGGGCTAATCTCTCAAAAACCCTTTCTGGATATTTCAAGCTTTTGAAATATTTACAAAGGAAATTTTCTCCAAAAATTCTAGGGAAATTCTATTATGTCACATATGGCATATTTGATTATCTTGCCAAGTCCCATGCCTTGGGAAGCAAGAAAACATCCTCAAAACCCCACATAACCATTCTGTCCATATTTGAAGTTTGAGCAACTTTACATTTCCAAACTTGTCCAAATGCTCTCAAACTTGGTGCACATGCTAGAAAGGCTTAATAAGGCATCTAGACCAAATGGCACAAGATTTGGAGTAGGGTAACTTGATCAGAATGCCCCAAAACCCTTTCTGTTCAAATGCAAATTTCAACAACTTAACATTACCAACTTTTTACCTGGAGCTTCAAACTTTGTGGGCATGATCAATACCCTAAATGATGAAACTACACCAAGTGGTGCATCAAGGGGAGATTATTAGCTTGACTCAAACAAGATGAAGCCATTTCTGTTGTTTTCTAGGGTTCACCAAAGTTACATTGGCTAGTTTCTTCAAATGAGCCCAAATTTGGTGAAACACCCTATTTTCATATAACATTCAATCCTGTTAAGTGTCATGGCAAGTGGAGATCGTTTGCTTGATCAAACACCTTCTGCAATTTTACCAAAACTACCATCTTGACCACTTTTACTATTTACCTTGGCCTCAACTTTTTACCACAGCTTCATCTGGTTACTATCTACCTCCAGTAACTCCCCCATGTCCCCGGCTCCATGATTGAGGGGTAAAACCCCTAGTTCACCTTGCTGGACAACCATTTTCTACCAAGTCACCAGCTTCCCCTCTCTCTCCTTGACTCTCCAGAGCATCCAAGGCCTCATCCGTGTTGCTTGCATCACCCTGGACCCCCCAGACACGGCGGACGCGCCCAGAGGGCCAATGGCATGCCATGGCATGCGATAAGGCCGCTCCAGAGCGCGCTACAGTGCGCCCCCGCATTGTAGCTTCGCCCAATCGCCTGCCCCCGACAGCCTCGAGCTCTTCCCTCGCGCCAGTCGATGTCCCTCAACGTCCGCGACCTCCCCCGGCGCTGTCCCCCTCCTCCTCCGCCCTCCAGTGGCCGTCTTCACACGAGCGCTGGCCGCCCGCAGCCTCCACTCTTCGGCCTCACACGCGCGCGCTGTCTGGAGCTCTCCCTGCTCCCCCTCTCCCCTCTACTAGGCGTAGAACACGTCCACGATCCTCCCCGACTCGAACACAGGCACCAGAACGGCCTGTGGCCTCGTCTGCAACCTCGCCGGCGCACGAGTCCACGGTGGACCGTGGGCTCGGCTATATAAGCGCACCCGAGCCCCTCCAACGGCACCAACAGCCTCCCCTCACCCCCAGCAACACTCCAGCACCACTCACTCCTCCCCAGAAAGCCCCTGTGCTCGGGATCGACCGGAGCTCCGCCGCGTCGGGCAGCCAGAGATCTCGAGGTATAGGCCCTCTCCGCCCTTTCTCTCGCCCGATTTGGAACCGCCGTGTACCACTGATACTTTCCCCTCGCTTTTCCCTCTCTATAGCTGTCGGAATCGGCCAGAGCAGCGACCTCCCGAAGCTCCTCCACCGTCCCACCTCGCCGCCGGCGAACCAGACCTCCCCGGCGAGCCGCACCACCACCCCTGCATCCGCGACTCGTTGTTGGGCCCGTCCCTGCCCTCTGTTGGCTCCGCCGTGCCCTGATTCGCCGCCGGTGAGCTTGCCGTCACCGTGGCCGAGAGGTTGAAGATGACAGGCGGGCCCCGCCTGTCATCCTCACCGCCCTCTCTCTCCCCTCGCAGTCGCTGGCAGCCAGGCCCCGCCCGTCAGGTTTAAAATCCTGACGTGCGCGCGCTGGCGCCCGAGCGGCTGGGCTCTTCGCCCTGGGTCGTGCACTGTGGCCACTCTGGCCCAGTTGCACAGGGCCTTTTCTTCTTTTTCTTTTTTGTAAAACTTCAAATAATTTTACAGAAATGAATATTTGCCCAAATAAATTAATTCCAACTCCTAAAATCTTGTAATATTCCAACCTATTTAATGGTATCACTTTCACACATATCCATGAAACTTTCCTATTCTGTTCAAATTTAAATTCAAATTTGAGCATTAAAACTTCTGTTCAAAAATCCTTAGATTCCATTCTGTCACTCCAAAACTCCAACTAAGAATTTTTGCCATCTTAGTTTCCCCTCTAGTATTTAACAAAAATAAGTTGACATTTTCCTAAGCACTTTAATTTTTCTGTTTTCATTGTAGTCTTATTTTCTCGTTGTTATTCTGCGACGATTAGATCCCGTATTTGACGAAGTTGATGAAGAAGGAGAAGGAGAAGGATTTGAAGACTTCGAAGACCAAGCCAATCCAGGCAAGCAGCCCTTTGACCATGATACACTTGTTCTTCGGAACCCGTTTGTTTCCGATGCATGATGACAGGGTTACGGTGGTGACCTAGATGAACCACCACATGATGCATGCTTTGCTCATGATCTTGCTATGTGCTAGGTGTCATGCAAATAAGTTAGTAGTGATGCTTAGTGATGCATATGTGACATGAACCTTTGAGGTTGAAATCTTTTCATAAACCCCATCGGGTGCCCCTAATGCCCGGGGGTGATGTTGAGTTAGGTCATCACTTGAGGAAGAAGTGATGTGCCGGTAAAATCTTGTGCATGGTTGAAATAATGGATTAGATTTATGTGTGACTACCGTCCCAACCAAACATGTGCAACCACTCTACCCCTTATGGGACGGGGCTTTATTGATTACTTAGGTCGATACTAGCATGGTGCCCGCATTACTAGTGACGGGAAGACTTGAGGTCTTTCCCGGGACGGGGTCGTGCTTGGATAGACGACCATGACTGTTTTTACAGGGCTCCGGACACACCGTTGGTCCCTTCGGGTACGCGTGACATTGAAATTAGGGCAAGTCCCATGATCTATTGTTTGTACCCGAGGGCCGTGTACCAACGAGTGGACTCTATGTTAGTGTCGTCTAAAGAAAGATAATGACCGGGTGCTTCCCCCGAGTACTTGAGGTACCGCAGGATCGTGGGTGACACGAAAGCTTCCCGGATCTTGTGGGTAAAGTGTGCAACCTCTGCAGAGTGTAAAACTATTCGACTAGCCGTGTCCACGGTCATGGACAATTGGGTGGTGCTACTTAAACTATGTCCATAATTTTACTTCATCGGTGAAAGTATGTTTGTGATGAGTCAAGGTGGTGACTTGACTCGATGAGTTGAATCATATTCATGTTGATATCGGTAACATGTTTTCGAGGTTACGTGAACTCGTTGATGCATACACTGGATGGTAGAATATTTATTCTAGCCCATTGCTAGATTGCTCATTGTTGTTCTATTGCATTGTTACTTTGAACCAAATCATGGGTTGCTTGCGAGTACATTCAAAGTACTCATTGGCTTGCCACTGGTTATTTAATTGGCCAGGCATGGAGGAACAGGAATATGGAGAAGAGTTCTTTGGAGACGAACATGCGAACTAGGACGCTATCCCATTCAGAATGCCTGCAGGGTTAAGGTAGATGGCATGGGTTCTACCTATCATCGAAGACTTCCGCTATTTGAGTTATTTGCTATTCAGCCCTTGAGGCTTTATCTATGTAAGACTTGGCCATAATGGCCATAATTTGTGTAAGACAATATGTATGGATGTAAGACTCTTGTTATTCAGCTTCTGTGTGTTCAGTGAACATTGATCTCTGGGATCACTGTACACGTGCATTCGGTGATCTCGACTTCTAAGTCGGGGTCACCACAGAGCTGGTATCAGAGCCATCCTGACTGTAGGAAGCCTTAGTTAGCATGGGCGTTAGTTAGATGAGACCCCTTTTCAAAAACCTTCTGAACCTCTCTTCTTTTCTAAACCTGAGATTTCATCAGCTTATTAACCCCTCCTATTCCACCTTTGTAGATGGCCGCTGTACCCTAAGAGCACCTGACCACTGGGTTTCCCTTGCTTCTCGAGGATAGCCTCCAGGAGTGCCAGTTCCATCGAGCGCCCATCCTCACATACCTTGAGCATTGGGTTAGCGACACTGAGGTGGAATACCATGTGGAAGTGATCGTGAAGGCAAACGATCCTCCCACAAGTTGGTTCTTCGAGGGACCCCAGATGGCAACACTACCTCTCACTGTCGAGGCTGCTGCACTCAAGGCACTAACCCGTCTCCGCGAGCTTCTTTCGGAGATGGCAGCCAAGATGACAACCTGCTTCTTACCTTACCGGAAGGAAGGAGAAGATGAAAGCAGCGCACTAGCCCCTCCACTGAAGGAAGGACTCTCGCTTCGGTTCCAGACCTACTTTAGTCTATGTGCCGATAGCTTGGCACAAGACTTGGCCTTGGAATCAATGAAGCTTCGAGAAGAACTTCACAAAACCAAGGCACTTCTTCGTCGAGCTCAAGAGAAGAAAAATAGGATCAAGAAAGAAGGAGCACCTTCCGGACAGTCCGCTATCGCATACCGAGGCGGAAGGCCCTCCGAAGATGTATCTTCCAAGAATGAAGAACCACCTCGGCGACGCCGGATGACGGCAAGGGAATATCGCAAGCTTTTCCCTGCACCACCGACGAAGCACCGTCGTATCCAACTCCTCCACTCCCCCACACCCTCAAGTGACAAGGGGGCCCAGACAGATGAAGACAAGGAGGAAGAACCAGAAGAGCCGGAATACGCGACCGAGCATTCCGCCGCTTAGGCATTATTCGCTACTCGGATATGCCAGTTGTGACCTCTACGGTAGGATAGGTCGTGTAACCCCTATGCGCAGTCAAGTCCTTGTATGGTTCAAACCATCTAGTGTTTGCTTTTGTCGTGTTTGGATGTATGTCGTATTCTTCCTTCGGGAATATGTAAACGACTGCATCACCCGTTTGGATTTTAATGAATGTGTTTTGGCCTTTTGGCCCTTGCATGATTTGATTAGTGTCACACCCACCCCCTTACTAGGCACCCATCTATCTTGCTTTCCCTCTTCCGAGTCATGAGACCTTTTACCGCTCCAACAAGATGCCTGTTGTAACTCGTACTGGTACCTCTACCCAGCAGCCTGAAGCCGAAGCATCCGCTCAGTCAGAGGCAGGCCACGACCAAACCAACGACCAAGCTCCACCACCACCACCTCCTCCGAACATGGACATGGCTCAGCTTCTCCACGCTTTCCGAGAGGAACGCCAAGCCAACACTGCAGCCCTCTAGTTGATTGCTCAAGCTGTCACCAACAACCGCCAGCCGGCGGGGAATGGAAATGGACGTTCCACGTTGGCAGAGTTCAAGAAGCATGCACCACCAACTTTCATCGAGACTGCTGAACCCCTGGATGCAGACGACTGGGTCCGCACCATTGAGGACTTGCTGGAACTAGTCGGATGCACCGAAGACGGCGAGAAGGTGGCTTATGCAGCCCACTGCCTCGGGGGGACTGCTAGAGCTTGGTGGGATGGATTCAAGGTCATGCATGCTGAACAAGACATCACTTGGGTCAAATTCAAGGCAGAATTCCGCAAAGCCCACATTCCTTCCGGAATCATGGCTATCAAAAAGCGTGAGTTCCGAGCTTTGAAGCAAGGAAGTGGCACTGTCAAGGAGTACATGCAGAAGTTCACTGTTCTGTCAAGGTATGCCCCTGAAGATGTCAGCACTGATGCTGCAAAAAGGGAGCGCTTCATGGAAGGCCTCAATCAGACTCTGCAATACTCGCTTGTCGTGTGCGACTGCCCAACCTTCCCTCACCTGGTGAACAAGGCACTTATGCTTGAAGACAAGCGGCGTGCTTTGGAAGACACTCGCAAGCGCAAGATGGTCAGCAAGGGGAGTTCCAGTAACCAGAAGCCTCGTCCGTGGCAGTCAGCCCCGGCCAAGCCAACCTATCAGCAACCAAGAGCTCCTGCACCCCGCACCAACTATCAGCCTCAGCAGTATGCCAACCCAAGGCCAGCTTTCAACCCCAATACCAGTGGTGGCAACAAGATCAACAATCCAAACCAAGTCACTTGCTTTGGATGTGGTCAGTCAGGACACATCTCCAGGGTGTGCCACAACAAGAATCCCGATGCCCCACGCCCCAATGCGCAGAACCCAGGACAAGGCCGCGGGATGCCACCAAGGAACCCAGCTCCTCACAACCCGCCTAACCAGGGGAAGGGGCGTGTGAATCACGTCACTGCTGAAGAAGCCCAGGAAGACCCGGACGTCGTGATGGGTACGTTCCTTGTCAACTCAACACCTGCAACTGTCTTGTTTGATTCTAGAGCAACGCATTCATTTGTCACTCAAAGATTTGCATTAAAAAGTGGCATGACCCCTACACCCCTGAATAACCCTATGGTGGTACAAACCCCCGGAGCAGAGATGAGACCCAAGATAGGCTGTAAGGGAGTCAGTATTACCATTAAAGGTGTAGATTTCCTAGCAGACCTCATCGTCTTGAGATCACAAGGCTTGGATGTGATCCTAGGCATGAATTGGCTCAGCAAGCACCAAGGCTTGTTACACTGTGCCAATCGGACAGTCACTGTGACCAATGACCAAGGAGTCGAAGTCAAGTTTGCTTCCAACTCCTCTTCCGCTCAAGCCGCTCAAGTCAACTGTCTGTCTGAAGTTGGGCTAGAGCAAGTACCGGTGGTATGCGAGTATCCTGATGTCTTTCCGGATGAACTACCGGGAATGCCCCCTGACCGTGACATTGAGTTCATCATCGAGCTCGTGCCCGGGGCAGGACCCATCTATAAGAAGCCTTATAGAATGGGGACGGAAGAATTAGCCGAGTTGAAGAAGCAATTGGAAGAGCAGCTGAGGAAGGGATTTATCCGCCCAAGTGCCTCCCCTTGGGGATCACCTGTTCTGTTTGTGGCAAAGAGGGACGGTACCATCCGCTTATGCATTGACTATCGTTCCCTCAATGAAGTTACAATCAAGAACCCACTTCCCAAGATCGAAGATCTGTTTGATCACCTCAGCGGAGCCAAGGTGTTCTCCAAGATCGACCTCAGATCTGGGTACTACCAGCTAAAGATCAGACTCCAAGATATTCCGAAGACGGCATTCGTAACCAGATATGGCTTGTACGAGTGCACGGTCATGTCCTTTGGGTTAACCAATGCCCCAGCTTACTTCATGTATCTCATGAATAAAGTCTTTATGGAATATTTGGACAAGTTTGTTGTTGTCTTCATCGATGACATTCTTGTCTTCTCGAAGATGGAGGAAGAACATGAGCAACATTTGAGGATGGTCCTAGGCAAGCTTCGGGAGCACCAACTGTATGCCAAATTCAGCAAGTGTGAGTTTTGGCTGCATAAAGTTGGATTCTTAGGTCATGTCTTGACCGAAGAAGGATTGTCAGTTGATCCCGCGAAAAATCGAAGCTGTGACCCAATGGCAATCTCCAACGACCGTCAAGGAAGTCAGAAGCTTCCTCGGACTTGCGGGCTATTACCGCAAATTGGTGGAAGGATTCTCTAGCATTGCCCGACCAATGACTCAGCTCTGCAAGAAGGACAAGAAGTTTGAGTGGATGCCAAAATGCGAAGAGAGCTTCCAAGAGCTCAAGAAGAGATTGACCACCGCCCCAGTTCTGGCAACACTTGATATTCACAAGGAGTTCGTGATATATTGTGATGCCTCTCGAACCGGATTGGGAATCGTTCTGATGCAAGAAGGCCGAGTCATAGCCTACCTCTCCAGGCAGCTACGACCTCATGAGGAGAACTACGCTACTCACGATCTTGAGTTAGCAGCAGTGGTTCACGCCTTGAAGACATGGCGGCATTACCTCCTAGGGAAACGGTGTGAGATATACACAGACCACAAAAGTCTGAAGTACATTTTCATCCAAAAGGAATTGAACATGAGGCAGCGGAGATGGTTGGAACTGTTCAAAGACTATGATGTCAGTGTTCAATATCACCCCGGGAAGGCTAACGTGGTGGCCGATGCCTTAAGCAGGAAGGCTTGCTCTTTGAATGCCATTATTCAAGAAAGGCAGCCAGCCTTGTTTAAGGAACTCGAACAATTCAGTTTGGAATTGGTCACCCCTGGAATTCTGGATCATTTGGAAGTCAGACCGACCCTGATGGACGAAGTCAAGAAGGCGCAAGATGGACATGCAAGCATTGAAGGCATCAAGAAGAAGATGAAGCTAGGCAAGGCCCCAGGATTCTTTGAAGACGACCATGGGATTGTTTGGTACAAAGGCCGCATCTGCGTACCAAACAAGATGGAGCTGAAGAACCTGATCCTGCAAGAAGCCCACGACACTACGTATTCCATCCACCCCGGAGGAACCAAGATGTATCAAGACTTGAAGGAACGATTCTGGTGGCACGGGATGAAAAGAGAGATTGCAACCTATGTTGCAAAGTGTGATGTGTGCCAAAGGGTCAAGGCTGAATATCAGCGACCCGCTGGATTGCTTCAACCACTCAAGGTTCCTGAGTGGAAGTGGGATAAAGTCGGAATGGACTTCATCACTGGATTACCAAGGTCAAATAGAGGACATGACTCCATCTGGGTCATAGTCTATCATTTGACCAAGGTGGCCCATTTCATTCCTGTCAAGACTACTTATGATGGCAACCGGCTGGCAGCTCTCTACATCGACAGAATCGTAAGCCTTCACGGCGTTCCCAAGGAGATTGTGTCAGATCGAGGAACCCAGTTCACCTCAAGGTTCTGGAAGAAGTTCCAAGAAGCCTTGGGAACCAAGTTATCTTTCAGCACGGCTTTTCACCCACAGACCGGAGGTCAGACAGAACGAGTCAATCAAATTTTCAAAGACATGCTCCGAGCCTGTGTCTTGGCATATGGAACCAAATGGGAAGATTGTCTCCCTTTTGCCGAGTTCTCCTATAATAACAGTTATCAGTCGAGCCTTCAGATGGCACCATTTGAGGTGTTGTACGGACGCATATGTCGCACACCCCTCAACTGGTCAGAGACTGGAGAAGGGCTAGTCTTTGGACCGGATATTCTCCGCGCAGTAGAAGGGCAAGTCCAACTAGTCAGAGAGCGTTTGAAGGCAGCCAAGTCAAGGCAAAAGAGCTATGCTGACACTCACCGTCGGGACATGAGTTTCCATGTCGGGGACCATGTGTACCTGCGGGTAACTCCTTTGATGGGAACCAAGCGTTTCCACGTCAAGGGGAAGCTCGCACCAAGGTTCATTGGACCTTTTGAGATCGCTGCACGACGAGGAGAAGTGGCTTACCAGTTGGAACTACCACCTGAGCTATCCGATGTGCACAACGTATTCCACGTGTCACAACTCCGGAAATGTCTCCAAGTTCCAGACAAGCCTAATCTCTACAAGGATGTTGATCACCAAGCCATTGATCTGCAGCCTGATTTGACCTACCGCGAGAAGCCCATCCGCATTCTGGATGAAGCAGAGCGACGGACGCGAAGCCGTACCATCAAGTATTTCAAGGTCCAGTGGAGAAACCACACCGAAGCAGAAGCAACCTGGGAACGTGAAGACTATCTTAGATCCGAGTTTCCCGATCTCTTTTAAGACCTAGTTTAGGAATCTCGGGGACGAGATTCTTGTAAGGGGGGTAGGTCTGTCACACCCTGCATTTTGTAACATGTTATTTGCATCAATGAAGCATGAAAATTTGGACCAACAAATTTTTTTGGCATCATTTGGCTTTTATTTGGAATTGAGTTTTTCTTCATGTGCTTTTTATATGCTCATTAAAGTCAACTATTACCTCTTGTAGAATTCATCTCCATACCCAAAACTTCTGCCCAATGATCATGCCAAGTGTTATATAGCAGTATAGTATTTTCTTACAAAATTAATTTGGCCAAAATGTATTTTATAAATTTTGTATTCCAAAAACCCCTGAATTGAGGTTTGCACTACAAGTGCTTGATTTAGGGTGAGAAAATTATTTCAAAAGGTGTATTTGAGACCTAGTAGTCATAGGACTCTCAGAAACCACAAAAGTATAATTTTAAAAGTTATTTTCCTATTTTATTTTAAAGCTTTTTCTTAAGGCCAGAAATGGTCTTTAATAGGGGAAAATTACTTAAGTATCTCAAAAATATTTGCCAAAATTCAGGGAGACTCATAGGACATATATTGTCCATATATAAGAGTTTCAACACTTGGTCATGTTCAAAATAATGGGCTAATCTCTCAAAAACCCTTTCTGGATATTTCAAGCTTTTGAAATATTTACAAAGGAAATTTTCTCCAAAAATTCTAGGGAAATTCTATTATGTCACATATGGCATATTTGATGATCTTGCCAAGTCCCATGCCTTGGGAAGCAAGAAAACATCCTCAAAACCCCTCATAACCATTCTGTCCATATTTGAAGTTTGAGCAACTGTACATTTCCAAACTTGTCCAAATGCTCTCAAACTTGGTGCACATGCTAAAAAGGCCTAATAAGGCATCTAGACCAAATGGCACAAGATTTGGAGTAGGGTAACTTGATCAGAATGCCCCAAAACCCTTTCTGTTCAAATGCAAATTTGAACAACTTTACATTACCAACTTTTTACCTGGAGCTTCAAACTTTGTGGGCATGATCAATTCCCCAAATGATGAAACTGCACCAAGTGGTGCATCAAGGGGAGATGATTAGCTTGACTCAAACAAGATGAAGCCATTTCTGTTGTTTTCTAGGGTTCACCAAAGTTACATTGGCTAGTTTCTTCAAATGAGCCCAAATTTGGTGAAACACACTATTTTCATATAACATTCAATCCTGTTAAGTGTCATGGCAAGTGGAGATCATTTGCTTGATCAAAACTTGATCAAACACCTTCTGCAATTTTACCAAAACTACCATCTTGACCACTTTTACTATTTACCTTGGCCTCAACTTTTTACCACAGCTTCATCTGGTTACTATCTACCTCCAGTAACTCCCCCATGTCCCCAGCTCCATGATTGAGGGGTAAAAACCCTAGTTCACCTTGCTGGACAGCCATTTTCTACCAAGTCACCAGCTTCCCTTCTCTCTCCTTGACTCTCCAGAGCATCCAAGGCCTCATCCGTGTTGCTTGCATCACCCTGGACCCCCCCAGACACGCCGAATGCGCCCAGAGGGCCAATGGCATGCCATGGCATGCGATAAGGCCACTCCAGAGCGCGCTACAGTGCGCCCCCGCACTGTAGCTTCACCCAATCGCCTGCCCCCGACAGCCTCGAGCTCTTCCCTCGTGCCAGTCGATGCCCCTCGACGTCCGCGACCTCCCCCGGCGCTGTCCCCCTCCTCCTCCGCCATCCAGTGGCCGTCTTCACACGCGCGCTGGCCGCCCGCAGCCTCCACTCTTCGGCCTCGCACGCGCGCGCTATCTGGAGCTCTCCCCGCTCCCTCTCTCCCCTCTACTAGGCGTAGAACACGTCCACGATCCTCCCCGACTCGAACACAGGTACCAGAACGGCCTGTGGCCTCGTCTGCAACCTCGCCGGCGCACGAGTCCACGGTGGACCGTGGGCTCGGCTATATAAGCGCACCCGAGCCTCTCCAACGGCACCAACAGCCTCCCCTCACCCCCAGCAACACTCCAGCACCACTCACTCCTCCCCAGAAAGCCCCTGTGCTCGGGATCGACTGGAGCTCCGCCGCGTCGGGCAGCCGGAGATCTCGAGGTAAAGGCCCTCTCCGCCCTTTCTCTCGCCCGATTTGGAACCGCCGTGCACCACTGATACTTTCCCCTCACTTTTCCCTCTCTGTAGCTGTTGGAATCGGCCGGAGCAGCGACGTCCCGAAGCTTCTCCGCCGTCCCACCTCGCCGCCGGCGAACCAGACCTCCCCGGCGAGCCGCACCACCACCCCTGCATCCGCGACTCGTTGCTGAGCCCGTCCCTGCCCTCCGTTGGCTCCACCGTTCCCGGATTCGCTGCCGGTGAGCTCGCCGTCGCCGTGGCCGAGAGGTTGAAGATGACAGGCGGGCCCCGCCTGTCATCCTCACCGCCCTCTCTCTCCCCTCGCAGTCGCTGGCAGCCAGGCCCCGCCCGTCAGGTTTAAAATCCTGACGTGCGCGCGCTGGCGCCCGAGCGGCTGGGCTCTTCGCCCTGGGCCGTGCACTGTGGCCACTCTGGCCCAGTTGCACAGGGCCTTTTCTTCTTTTTCTTTTTTGTAAAACTTCAAATAATTTTACAGAAATGAATATTTGCCCAAATAAATTAATTCCAACTCCTAAAATCTTGTAATATTCCAACCTATATAATGGTATCACTTTCACACATATCCATGAAACTTTCCTGTTCTGTTCAAATTTAAATTCAAATTTGAGCATTCAAACTTCTGTTCAAAAATCCTTAGATTCCATTCTGTCACTCCAAAACTCCAACTAAGAATTTTTGCCATCTTAGTTTTCCCTCTAGTATTTAACAAAAATAAGTTGACATTTTTCTGAGCACTTTGATTTTTCTGTTTTCATTGTAGTCTTATTTTCTCGTTGTTATTTTGCGACGATTAGATCCCGTATTTGACGAAGTTGCTGAAGAAGGAGAAGGAGAAGGATTTGAAGACTTCGAAGACCAAGCCAATCCAGGCAAGCAGCCCTTTGACCATGATACACTTGTTCTTCGGAACCCGTTTGTTTCCGATGCATGATGATAGGGTTACGGTGGTGACCTAGATGAACCACCACATGTAAGGATGGCAATTTTATCCATGGACATGGATATCCATGGATATCCGACCCGAATGGATAGGGTTTGGATATGCTTTTGTGTCCATGGGCAGCGCCCAAACCCGACCCGATTACTCGTGGGTAGGGCATGGATATAATCTTGTACCCGTGGGTATATCCAAACCCGACCCGATAGTATGACTTAATGGACAAAAATCTGCTATCCCTACCCCACGGTCACATGTCCCACTGCAATTTTACACTTTGTTATCCAAAACATGCAAAAGAAATTACACAATCCCTGTCATAACTTTTATTAGTTGACATTCAATCCCGTCTGTAACATACCCAACACCCTTTCCTTATTTTTATCTCCTTGTTAAGACTCGTCATTCTCATATGTTAGAAAAATACTAAATGATCTCATGTTGTTAGTGGACGTTGATTTACCATAAGTGAAGTCTAGTCTGCCATGAAGTGAAGAATGGAAGAGCTTATGTTACCATTGTGTTATGTCTTATT
Source organism: Secale cereale (assembly GCA_902687465.1). Taxonomy (NCBI): domain Eukaryota; kingdom Viridiplantae; phylum Streptophyta; class Magnoliopsida; order Poales; family Poaceae; genus Secale; species Secale cereale. The sequence continues at coordinate 370,083,954 of LR738712.1, read as the reverse complement.
TATATGTCTAGAGAGGACCCAATGGATATCCAGTGGGTATGGATATCCATCGGGTTTGGACATGGACACAATTTTTCACCCATGGATTTTTTCATGGGCGGGCAAAAACTGTCTTCATGGATATGGATATGGATTTGATATTGTTCAACCCGATCCAAACCCGACCCATTGCCATCCTTAACCACATGATGCTTGCTTTGCTCATGATCTTGCTATGTGCTAGGTGTCATGCAAAAAAGTTAGTAGTGATGCTTAGTGATGCATATGTGACATGAACCTTCGAGGTTGAAATCTTTTCATAAACCCCATCGGGTGCCCCTAATGCCCGGGGGTGATGTTGAGTTAGGTCATCACTTGAGGAAGAAGTGATGTGCCGGTAAAATCTTGTGCATGGGTGAAATAATGGATTAGATTTATGTGTGACTACCGTCCCAACCAAACATGTGCAACCACTCTACCCCTTATGGGACGGGGCTTTATTGATTACTTAGGTCGATACTAGCATGGTGCCCGCATTACTAGTGACGGGAAGACTTGAGGTCTTTCCCGGGATGGGGTCGTGCTTGGATAGACGACCATGACTGTTTTTACAGGGCACCAGACACACCGTTGGTCCCTTCGGGTACGCGTGACATTGAAATTAGGGCAAGTCCTATGATCTATTGTTTGTACCCGAGGGCCGTGTACCAACGAGTGGACTCTATGTTAGTGTCGTCTAAGGAAAGATAATGACCGGGTGCTTCCCCCGAGTACTTGAGGTACTACGGGATCGTGGGTGACACGAAAGCTTCCCGGATCTTGTGGGTAAAGTGCGCAACCTCTGTAGAGTCTAAAACTATTCGAATAGCCGTGTCCACGGTCATGGACAGTTGGGTGGTGCTACTTAAACTATGTCCATAATTTTACTTCATCGGTGAAAGTATGTGTGTGATGAGTCAAGGTGGTGACTTGACTTGATGAGTAGAATCATATTCATGTTGATATCGGTAACCTATTTTCGAGGTTACGTGAACTCGTTGATGCATACACTGGATGGTAGAATATTTATTCTAGCCCATTGCTAGATTGATCATTGTTGTTCTATTGCATTGTTACTTTGAACCAAATCATGGGTTGCTTGCGAGTACATTCAAAGTACTCATTGGCTTGCCACTGGTTATTTAATTGGCCAGGCATGGAGGAACAGGAATATTCTTTGGAGACGAACATGCGAACTAGGACGCTATCCCAGTCAGAATGCCTGTAGGGTTAAGGCAGATGGCATGGGTTCTACCTATCATCGAAGACTTCCTCTATTTGAGTTATTTGCTATTCAGCCCGTGAGGCTTTATCTATGTAAGACTTGGCCATAATGGCCATAATTTGTGTAAGACTATATGTATGGATGTAAGACTCTTGTTATTCAGCTTCTATGTGTTCAGTGAGCATTGATCTCTGGGATCACTGTACACATGCATTCGGTGATCTCGACTTCTAAGTCGGGGTCCCCACATCCATCTTCGTGCTCGTCTTCCTTCTTTGATAACTCTTGCTCCTTAGTTTATCCATGGCCGTCCTCGAGGTACCTGAGTATGCATAGAGTTTCCGATGAGAGTGGTATCCATGTCCCATGTGAATCGAGAGGGATTTGAGAGAGGAGTGAAGTCACATCGGCTTCGAGAGCTCTTGCACGAGCACGTGTCATGGGTCCACTTGGTACTTGGTGAGACGATGATAGGTCCATGGGGATGACCTTGGGATGCTCTGCATCATCTCCGCTCCCTTGGGAAAGATCCGACCTCGGATCGAAATCTTCTTCACCTTGGAAAGGAGAGAGATTTTTGACGTTGAAGGTATCGCTCACATTGTACTTGTTGCATGGTATGTTGATCTTGTAAGCATTGTTGTTGTAGCGTGCTGGCACCTTGAAGGGTCCATCTCCTCGAGGTAGTAGTTTGGACTTGCGCTCGTAGGGGAAGCGTTCCTTGCGAAGATGAAGCCATACGGGATCTCCCGGGTGGAACACCATTGGTGTCTTGTTGACCTTGAGCATGGTGCCGAGGTGATGTACTTGGCACTCGATTGTCGCCCTTGTATCTTCGTGCATCTTCCTGAGATAACTTGCTCGTGCAATTGCGTCCATGTAGGTGTGCTCTTGTAGAGGTAGAGGAAGAATGTCCAAAGGGGACAAAGGGTTGAAGCCGTAGACGACCTTGAAGGGGGACTTGCCGGTTGTTGAGTGTCTTGCGCGGCTGTAGGCGTACTCTGCAATGGGCAAGCATTGCTCCCATTCCTTGATGATCTTTTTGATCAACACGTGAAGGAGCGTCGATAGAGTCCGGTTCATCACCTTCGTTTGGCCATCCGTTTGTGGATGGTATGCCGAAGAGAATAGTAGCATGATGCCGAGTTTGGCGCATAGAGTCTTCCCAAAGTATCTCAAGACTTGACGTCGTGGTCCGAGACGATCATCTTGGGCACTCCGTGTAGGCACAAGATTTCCCTACAAAAGAGATTCGCAACATGTGAAGCATCGTCTATCTAGTTGCATGGAATGAAATGAGCCATTTTGGAAAATCTATCGACAACAACAAACACGAAATCCTTGCCATTTTGAGTTCTAGGCAAATAAAGTACAAATTCCATGCTAATGTCTTCCCAAGATTGATGTGGAATAGGAAGTGCCATATAAAGACCATGGGATTGAGCTTTAGACTTAGCTTTGCGGCATGTAGAGCATCGGTTGGTCAAGCGTGAGACGTCACAGAACATCTTGGAAAAATAATAGTTCTTGGAGAGCATAACAAATGTCTTGTCGCATCCAAAATGTCTCATAAGTCCTCCTCCGTAAGATTCCTGCAAAAGGAGCAAGCGAAGGGACGACTCGGGAATGCAAAGTTTGTTAGCTCTCATAAGATAACCATCCTTGATATAATATTGTTCCCAAGAAGTGTGCGTTGCACACTTAGCAAAAGGATTTAGAAAGAAAGGATCATGCTCGTACAAGTATTTAATATGCTCAAAGCCAATAACATTCAATTCAAGTTTGGTAACAATCATGCATTTGCGAGAAAGCGCATCCGCTACAACATTCTATTTGCCTTACATGTATTTAATGACATAGAAAAAATACTATGAACTCACTCCACTTAGCATGATGCTTGTTCAACTTAGTTTGACCCTTAAGATACTTGAGTGTCTCATGGTCCGTGTGAAGAATGAATTCACGCGGTCGAAGATAGTTTTCCCAAACACGCAAAACTCTCACTAATGCATAGAGCTCTATCATAGATGGGGTAGTTAAGTTGCGCTCGGAAAGTTTTTCGCTAAAATACGCAATTGGGCGCTTTTCTTGCATTACCACGCCTCCTATGCCGGTACCACTAGTGTCACAATGTATCTCAAACGGTTTGTCAAAGTTTGGTAAGGCAAGAAGTGGTGCGTGGGTAAGCAAGTTTTTTAGCTCATTGAACGCGGTGTCTTGCGAAGGACCACAAAAAAGGGTGCGTTCTCCTGGCTCAAAGGATGCAAGGGCATAGAGATCGTGCTAAAGTCCTTGACAAAACGTCGGTAGAATCCAGCAAGGCCTAGGAAGCTATGCACATGATGCAAGTTCGTTGGTGTTGGCCAAGTTTTAATAGCTTCAAATTTAGTCTCATCTACATGCACACGTTTGGATGACACAACAAATCCTAAGAACACAAGTTTTTCTACACCGAATTTGCACTTCTCCATATTCGCATAAAGTTTCTCCTTGCAGAAGGTTTGCAAAACGGTTCTAAGATGATTCACATGATCTTTGAGAGATTTGCTAAAAACGAGGATGTCATCAAAGTAGACTACTAACAAGACTCCCATGTATGGCCTAAGAACAAAGTGCATCATTCTCATAAATGTGCCAGGTGCCTCGAATAAACCCATAGGCATAACAAGCCATTCATATAACCCGAACTTCGTTTTGAAGGCGGTTATCCACTCATCATACTCTTGTATGTGAATTTGGTAATATCCACTTTTGAGGTCAATCTTGGAAAAGATTGTGGTTCCGCTAAGCTCATCAAGCATATCATCTAAGCGCGGTATTGGGTGACGGTATCTAACGGTAATAGCATTGATGGGACAGCAATCCGAACACATGCGGTAAGTACCATCTTTCTTGGGGACAAGGATTACCGGAACGGCACAAGGGCTCATGCTTTCGCGGACGTGTCCATTGTCGATGATTTGTTGGACTTGCCGTTGGATCTCCTTGGTCTCTTCCGGATTGATGCAGTACGGGGCCTTGTTAGGAAGAGGTGCTCCAGGGATGTGGTCGATGCGGTGCTCGATGCTGCAAAGAGGAGGTAGTCCTGGAGGTAATTCATCTGGAAAGACATCTTTGAAGTCCTGCAACAATTGAGACAACACTAAAGGTGGAGGTGGTGAAGTGTTAGTAGGTTTTGCTTCCCCTTTGCATAAAAGCACAAGGTGAAAGCCGCTCATTGGGTTCTCACACACTTCTCTCATCTAACTTTTGGTGGAAAATAATACTAGGTGCTTCTTGTCACTCATCGTGGAGGCGCTCGAATTTGGCTTGTGGCTCTCACTCTCTTTTTGGTGGTTCACTCTCTCACCATTCTCTCCATGATGGTTGGTAGATGTATGTTTGTTGGAGACCACTTGACTTGGTGACATTGGGCGTAGCACGGACTCTTTTCCCTTCATCTTGAAGCTATAATGGTTGGTCCGTCCGTTGTGGGTGACTCCGCGATCGTATTGCCATGGTCGCACAAGGAGTAGGTGGCACACTGACATAGGCACCACATCACTCTCCAATGTGTCTTCGTAGGCGCCTATCTTGAAGGATACTTGCACGGTGTGCTCGACTCGAATAGTTCTAGCGTCGCTAAGCCGTTGGACCTTGTATGGATGAGGGTGCTTCGTCTTGACCAATTGTAGCTTGTCGCATAGCTCTTCACTTGCCAAGTTATGACAATTTCCTCCATCGATGATAACCTTGACGAAACGTCCATTAATGCCGACCTTGGTATGGAAGATGTGACATCGTTGATATTCATCTTCATGATGTTGAAGTGTCAAGACCTTGGAAACTACGAGATTGGGACTCGACTCATTGTTGCAAAACACTTGATGGTCTTAATCTTCATTCACATGGCGATGCATAGCTACATCTTCAAGGGCTTCCATCTCGTCATCGCTCATTGAGTCATAGGATTTGTCGTCATTGATGATCATGGTTCAAACGGTCTTGCACTCAAATGACTTGTGGCCTCGCCCTTGGCATTTGAAACAACTGATGGAGCTCGTCTTGGAGGTGTCCTCGGTTGTGGTTGTAAATGATGAAGCTCTTGGCTTGAAGTTGCTCGTAGAAGGTGGACGCCTTGATGTAGTCGACTTCTTGTAGCTTGACTTGTCACCTAAGCTTGTAGACGGTTTGGTTGAGGTAGGAGGTGCCGAACTCGTTGAAGCTTGGTTGTAGGAGTCGTAGTTCTTGGAGGTAAACTTGGAGTACTTCTAGTCTTGTTGAACTTGTCGCTCCGCTTTGGTTGCTTGGTGTACTAGGTCTAGGAGATTCGTGTATGGTTCAAAGTCCGCAATCTTCTTAATAGGATAGTTGAGTCCATTCAAGAATCTCGCCATAGTTTGTTCTTCATGTTTCGTGATGTTGGCTCTTATCATGGCAATCTCCATTTGCTTGTAGTACTCTTTAACGGACTTGGTTCCTTGCTTGAGGAGTTGCAACTTTTTGAACAAGTCATAGTTGTAGTGTGTTGGCACGAAACGTGCTCTCATGAATTCCTTCATTTGACTCCAAGTAGTGATAGGCGGTTTGCCTTTTGCTTCTTTTATCTCGATGACTTGCTCCCACCACATGACAACATAGTCTTGGAACTCAAGGGATGCCATTGCGATCTTCTTTTTTTCATCAAAGTTGTGGAGGTGAAAGATCTTGTCAACTTTCAATGCCCATGAGAGGTAGTCTTCGGGATCAATGCTTCCGGAGAACTTTGGCATGGTGAACTTAAGCTTTCCATAGTGATGCTCTTCATTGTTTGCTTGTCTATTTTTAGGGCGTTCTTGATTTGGAGGATTGTCAACCACATGTTGGTCTTGGCTTGGGCGAAGCTCATTGTCATGTTGTTCTTGCCGAGCTTGTGATTCTTGTTGAGCTTGTTGCTCTTGTCACGCTTGAGGGGGAACTTCTCGTTGTATTTGTGCTTGGTAACGCCTCTCGTGCATCTCATCTCGAAGTGCTTCATCTTCTTGACGCATGTGTTGATTGCGAGTTGCAACATAGCGTTGTGAGTCACGTAGGGCACGTTGTGCCTCAAGAGCTTGAGCTTCTCGGCATTGTTGTACCTTACGTTGTGCCTCGGCATCTTGTTCTTCTTGGTGTCAGCGTGTTTGCTCTTGTTGTTGTTGACGCGCTCGTTCTTATTCTTGTTGGCGTAGTCGTTGCCGCTCTTGTGCTTGCACAAGTGTATCTTGGTTTTGATGATGTAGACTTTCTTGCTCTTCAAATAGCACTTGTGAACTCTTTTCATGAAGTGGGTTCCGGTTGTCATGTCGAGCTTGACGCGTGGCTTGACGAAGAGTGTTTTATGTAGGCGTACTTGATCCGGAAGTGTAGTCGGTATGGCGACTTGAGCGGCTCCCTCTTTGAGAGGACGTAGATGAAGAACGTCGGTTGAACATCAAAGTTCATAGCTCGTCGAATTGAGTAGACATGTTGGTGTTGATGATATCGAATTGCTCTTGTGTGCGAGCTTTGGATTGTCGTGCGTCGGCGGCAACTTGCTCAATACGCTCTTGCATGGCTTCATTCTCTTGATGTAGAGCTCGTTGGACACCGAATAGATGTAGTTTGGTTATGTAGTTGTTCGACTCTTGAGGATTGTCGGATAGCGGGTTCGTAGATGTACTTATCCTATCCATCACTGCAAGCAAGAATGTGTCAGTTGGGGAAAGGAAGAACTATAACAAATGTACCTTGACCGAAGTTGAAGATGGATCAATGATCACTCAATAGTATAACTCGGAAATAGCACAATTGGTACCAAGTCTTGTCGATTCTCACACCTACACAAGTAAAGCTTTTGGAGGAGCTCGGTGAGGGTAGAGGCACAAATTTTATGCAAATTGTGAGTAAGACTCAATGATGTTGAAAATGATTCCCAAATGAGCAAATGCCACAAGAAGACCAATAGCTATCCAGGTACACGGAAACACACACGCAAATAGATAAATGGGGTCGTGCAAACCAAGGGTGAGCGGGATATGCTCTTGTTGCACAACACTAGAGAGACGCTAGTAAGATTGCACAATGGGCGGATATGAGAATTGTACACGACCTACTAAGCAAAAATGCAACAACTTCTATCCCAAGTATGCTATATGTTTTTTGTTTTTATGCGATGATCCAAGATGATCAAGTATGATACCATATGATTCACGATGATGAAATGCGATGCTATGGTTCTTTCTTAAAAGCTCTTTGCTTATCTTTTTCTTTTGTTTACAAGCTTGATTGGCTCTTTGTCTTTGAGCTCTTTTGCTAGAGTGCTTATGCAGTGCTTTTCGAACCAAGATAGCAATTGCGTATATGCTATGGAAACCTTGTGACACAGGAGATTATGATAATATAACACTATGACTTCTCTTATGATATGTTGTGGCTCGATGATCTCTAATGTGCACAAGTGTCGTTGTCCGGCAGTACTCGAATGGCTAGTCTCGAAGTGAAAGCTACGCAAAGTGGTCGATGAGGGGTTATCAATGCAAATGCAAGGTAGGATAAAATGTGTCGTTGATGTTACCGCCCTTGTCGAGGTTGAGAGGTGGTCTTGTCGATGTCATTCCGTTTTGAGATAGTCGAAACACACAAGGAAACGGATAAACCACAACTCGAATGGTCCATGACAAAATGAGGCAAAATCATTAGTGGTGTAAGGTGGAAGGGTATGGGTTGATAGTTTTAGGTATGTCGAGGGTGTAGCGGAAGTAGGGCGTAGTGGTGGAGTGGTGGTTGCAGTGGTGGAAGCAGCAGCGGAGAAAAACTACAGAAATGCAGTTTCGTCAGGGTAGTACGGATTATCCGGGTGGTCGGCCGGATGATCCGGGCGGTAGCCGGATGATCCGGGTGGGGATCCGGATGATCCGTGTCGGTCTACGTGCTTGGGATGAACTCGGGGAAAAGAAGAAAAATTGGTGGAAAACAAAATTTTCGTGGATTTTGGGAGGATTTGAGGGTGGAGGAGGTGGGCGAGAGGTAGATCCACTTGCTACACTGCTTATCCACGGATCAAAATCAAAAAAATCTCATCAAAACACACAAATCACAAAAAAAAATTGGTATGGCTATTTTGTGGGGAATTTTTGAAATTGGATGAAAAACAACAAAAACAAGCTAGAAAACAAGATGTGGGGCTCCAAATTCGTGATCAACCAAGGCTCATGATACCATATGATGCGGGGACAACCCGATGATAGGCCGATCTTTCATGAAAAGGAGGGATCCCGAGGATGAACACGAAGAACGTGAGGGAAAACACAAGAGGGGCATGAGGGAAACACTCAAATCAACAAGTTTAGGTCACACATATGCTAGATCCGAGAACACAAAGAGTGATACATGATCCACGATGATGTAGGGTGGAACCCTAATCGGCAGATCTTTCACGAAAGGAGGTTATCCCACGAAGAACACGGAGAGCACAAGGAGGATACGGAGGAAAACACGAGGGGAAACACTCAAATCAACACAAATACGGTCACACAGGTGCTAGATCCGTGATACACATCAAGATACACGATCCATAGTCAACAACGGTGGTACAAAGATAGTCTTCTCCCGGAGGAGGTCTTGGGCATCCCTTGGGATCTTCTCCTATGTGGAGGCCTTGAATCCGAGGTGGATCTTCTCCGAAGAGGTCGCGGTCTTGTAGGAGAGGAACCACAAAGGTCTATGATGAGCTATCCAAAAGCTAACCCTAAAAGATGTGGGGAAAGGAGTATATATAGAGTACGGAGCAAAGGGGTACATGGGCCACGGCCCAAAGGGATGCACGCAGGTAATCAGGGGCCGGACGTCCGGGCGGCGGGCTGGATGTCCGGGACTTCGCGGGTCGCCGGATGTCCGGGGCGAGGAGCCGGATGTCCGGGCTGGAGAGGTCGAGTCTCGGGTGGCTTCTGTAGAGAGGCGCCGGATTTCCTGGCCCGAGGCCGGATGTTTGGGCCTTGTCTGGACGGATGTCCGGGCCCTGTAGCTTTGGCCGCTGGTGCCCTTCTGTAGTTGTTTGCCCAGGGGCCGGATGTCCGGGCCAGGGGGCCGGATGTCCGGGGCCTGGAACCTTTTTCAACCCTTCTCGACGCAAAGCCTCGACCGGAAGCTTGGGGACTTGTCCATCTTCACGCACATCTCCAATGTGGTCTTCTTCACATCTGAGCACACAAAACACATCCGTCTGAGGTAGTAACCATGTCTCACAAGATTCATGTGGAAGTAGAGCTAGGAGTGACATCACCTCAGTCTCGAAAGCTCTAGCACGAGCACGTGTCATTGGTCCTTGAGGCACTTGGTGAGGCGATGGAGGGTCCATGGGGATGACCTTAGGATGCTCCTCATCATCTCCCCTCCCTTGGGAAAGATCCGACCTCGGATCGAAATCTTCATCACCATGGAAAGGAGATAGGTCCTTGATGTTGAAAGTATCACTCACGAAGTACTTGTCTCGTGGGATGTCGATCTTGTAGGCATTGTTATTGTAGCGTGCAAGCACCTTGAAGGGTCCGTCGGCGCGAGGTAGTAGTTTGGACTTGCGCTCGTGTGGGAAACGGTCCTTGTGAAGATGAAGCCAAACAAGATCTCCCGGTTGGAAGACCATTGGTGCCTTGTTGACGTTGATCTTTGTGATGAGACGATGGACTTGTCGCTCGATCATTGCCCTTGTATCTTCGTGCACCTTCTTGAGATAGCTCGCTCATACACTTGCGTCCATGTTCGTGCGCTCTTGTAGAGGTAGAGGTAGGATGTCCAATGGGGACAACGGATTGAAACCATAGATAACCTCGAAAGGGGACTTGCCGGTAGTCGAATGTCTTGCGCGGTTATAGGCGTACTCGGCGATGGGCAAACATTGCTCCCATTCCTTGATGTTCTTCTTGATCAACACGCGAAGAAGCGTCGAAAGCGTGTGGTTCGTCACCTCCGTTTGGCCGTCGGTTTGTGGATGGTATGCCGAAGAGAAGAGGAGCTTGATTCCTAGTTTGGCGCATAGAGTCTTCCAAAAGTAGCTCAAGAACTTGACGTCCCGGTCCGACACGATCGTCTTGGGCACGCCATGTAGACGAATGATCTCCCTACAAAAGAGATTTGCAACATGTGAAGCATCGTCGATCTTGTTACAAGGAATGAAATGAGCCATTTTAGAGAATCTATCCACGACAACAAACACGGAATCTTTGCCATTTTGAGTCCTAGGCAATCCAAGTACAATGTCCATGCTTATGTATTCCCATGGATGGTATGGAATAGGAAGTGGCATGTAAAGACCATGACAGTGAGGTTTGGACTTAGCTTTGCGGCATGTAGAACATCGGTTGGTGAGGCGTGAGACATCACGTAGCATCTTGGGCCAAAAGTAGTTCTTTGAGAGCGTAGCAAATGTCTTGTCGCATCCAAAGTGTCCCATGAGTCCTCCTCCATGCGATTCCTGCAAAAGGAGCAAACGAAGCGAAGACTCGGGAATGAAAAGTTTGTTAGCTCTCATAAGATATCCATCCTTTATGTAGTAACGTTCCCAAGAAGTGTGAGTCAAACACTTAGCATAAGGATTTGCAACGAAAGGATCATGCTCATATAAATATTTTATGTGCTCAAAGCCAATAACATTCAACTCAATTTGTGTAACAAGCATGCACTTGCGGGAAAGCGCGTCCGCCACAACATTCTCTTTGCCTTTGATGTACTTGATGACATAGGGAAACGACTCAATGAACTCACTCCACCTAGCATGACGCTTGTTCAACTTAGTTTGACCTTTGAGATACTTGAGAGTCTCATGGTCCGTATAAAGAATGAATTCATGAGGTCTAAGATAATGTTCCCAAACACGTAAAACTCTCACCAAGGCATAGAGCTCTTTGTCATAAACGGGGTAATTAAGTTGCGCTCCGGATAGCTTCTCACTAAAGTAAGCAATTGGGTGCTTTTCTTGCATGGGCACGCCACCTATGCCGGTACCACTAGCGTCACAATGAATCTCAAACGGTTTATCGAAGTTTGGTAGGGCTAGAAGTGGTGCGTGTGTAAGCAAGCTTTTAAGCTCATTGAACGCGGTGTCTTGCGAAGGACCCCAAATGAAGGGTGCGTTCTTCTTGCTCAAGGCGTGTAGAGGCATAGCAATAGTGCTAAAGTCCTTCACAAAACGTCGGTAGAAACCGGCTAGACCAAGGAAACTACGCACTTGCATGAGATTCGTTGGTTGAGGCCAAGTTTTAATTGGTTCTATTTTAGTTTCATCAACGTGAACACCTTGTGAAGAAACAACAAATCCTAGGAAGACGACCTTGTCAACGCCAAAAGTGCATTTCTCCATATTAGCATATAAGCGCTCTTTCCGAAGTGTTTGTAAAACCATACGGATGTGTGTCACATGGTCCTCTAGCGACTTGCTAAAAATGAGGATTTCATCAAAGTAAACCACTACAAAGACACCTATGTAGGGTCGAAGACAAAAATGCATAAGACGCATAAATAAACTGGGTGCTTCCGATAAACCCATTGGCATAACAAGCCACTCATATAACCCAAACTTGGTTTTGAAAGCTGTTTTCCACTCATCACCTTCTTGAATACGAATTTGGTAGTAACCACTTTTAAGATCAATTTTCGAAAAGATGGTGGCACCACATAATTCATCAAGCATGTCGTCTAAGTGTGGAATAGGATAATGGTATCTAACGGTGATAGCATTTATAGGTCGACAATCGGAGCACATGCGAAAACTTCCATCTTTCTTAGGCTCGAGAATAACCGGAACGGCACAAGGGCTTAAGCTTTCATGTACATGACCTTTGTCGATGAGTTGTTGCACTTGCCGTTGTATCTCCTTGGTTTCCTTGGGATTGACGCGGTAAGGAGCCTTGTTTGGAAGTGGTGCGCCGGGTATGAGGTCGATGCGGTGTTCGATTCCGCGAAGTGGAGGTAGACCCGGAGGTAGTTAATCGTGAAAGACATCCGAGAATTCCTGCAACAATTGAGACAACACTAAAGGTAGAGGTGGTGAAGTGTTAGTAGGTTTGGCTTCTCCTTTGCATAAAAGCACAAGGTGAAAGACACTCGATGGGTTCTCACATACTTCTCTCATCTCACTTTTGGTGGCAAATAGCACTAGTTGTTTCTTGTCACTCATCGTGGAGTCGCTCATATTTGGCTTGTGGCTCTCACTCTCCTTTTGGTGGCTCACTCTCTCACCATTCTCTCCATGATGGTTGGTAGGTAAGTGCTTGTCGGCGTCTACTTGAGTTGGAGACATTGGTCGAAGCACGAATTCCTAGCCCTTCATCTTTAAGCTATAGTGATTGGTCCGTCCATTGTGTGTGACTCCACGATCATATTGCCATGGTCGTCCAAGTAGAAGGTGGCACACGGACATTGGGACCACATCACACTCAAGTGTGTCCTTGTAGGCGCCTATCTTGAAGGAGACTTGCACGGTGTGCTCGACTCGAAGAATTCCGGCATCATTAAGCCATTGGACCTTGTAGGGATGAGGGTGCTTCGTCTTGACCAAATGTAGCTTGTCGCAAAGCTCTTCGCTTGCCAAGTTATGACAACTTCCTCCATTGATGATAACCTTGACGGAGCGTCCATTGAATGCCGGCCTTGGTATGGAAGATATGACATCGTTGGTCGTCATCTTGTTGGTGTTGGAGTGTCAATACCTTGGAGACAACAAGATTGGGACTTGAGTCATTGTCTCAAAACACTTGATTGTCTTCATCTTCGTTCACTTGGCGATGCATAGCTACATGCTCAAGGGCTTCCATCTCATCGTCGCTCATTGAGTAATAAGATCCGTCGTCGTTGATGATCATTGTGCGAACGGTCTTGCACTCAAATGACTTGTGGCCTCGCCCTTGGCACTTGAAACATTTGATGGAACTCGTCTTGGAGTTGTCCTCGGGTGGAGTTGTAGATGATGAAGCTCTTGGTTTGAAGTTGTTGGTAGAAGGGGGCCGACTTGATGTAGTCGCATTCTTGTAGCTTGACTTGTCGCCGAAGTTTGTAGATGGCTTGGTAGAGGTAGGAGGAGTAGCCGAAGTCGTTGAAGCTTGGTCGTAGGAGCCGAAGTTCTTGGAGTTGAACTTGGAGTACTTGTAATCCTCTTGAACTTGTCGCTCCGCTTTGTTGCTTGGTGTACTAGCTCGAGGAGATTGGTATATGGTTGAAAGTCCGCAATCTTCTTGATAGGATAGTTGAGTCCATTCAAGAATCTCGCCATCGTTTTCTCTTCATCTTCCGTGATGTTGGCTCTTATCATGGCAATCTCCATCTCCTTGTAGTACTCCTCAACGGCCTTGGTACCTTGCTTGAGGAGTTGTAGCTTCTTGAACAAGTCACGGTTGTAGTGTGTTGGCACAAAGCGTGCTCTCATGACTTCCTTCATTTGAGCCCAAGTGGTGATAGGAGGTTCGCCTTTTGCTTCTCTTCTCTCTATGATTTGCTCCCACCAAATGAGAACATAGTCTTGGAACTCAAGAGAGGCCATTGCGATATTCTTCTCTTCATCGAAGTTGTGAAGTCAAAAGATCTTGTCAACCTTCAATGCCCATGAGAGGTAGTCTTCGGGATCAATGCTTCCGGAAAACTTTGGCATGGTGAACTTGAGCTTGCCGTAGCGATGCTCTTCATTGTTTGCTTGTCTATTGGGAGGGCGCTCTTGATTTTGGCAATTGGCAATATCATGTTGCTCTTGTCAAAGTGGATGTCCATTGTCATGGTGTACTTGCCGAGCTTGTTGTTCTTGTTGAGGTTGTTGCTCTTGTCGCGCTTGAGGAGGAACTTCGTCTTGCATTCTTGCTTGGTGGCGCCTCTCGTGCATCTCATCGCGAAGGAAATCCTCTTCTTGACGAGTGTGTCGAGTGCGAGCGGCCACATTGCGATGTGCATCATGTAATGCTCGTTGTGCCTCAAGAGCTTGAGCTTCTCGATGTTTTTGTGCTTGACGAATAGCTTCGGCATCTTGTTCTTCTTGGTATTGACGTGCTCGTTCTTGTTGTAGTTGACGTAGTCGTTGCCGTTCTTGTGCTTGCTCAAGTGTAGCTTGGTTTTGACGATGTCTACTTTCTTGCTCTTCAAATAGCTCTTGTGAACTCTTGTCATGAAGTGGATTCGGATTGTCATGTCGAGCTTGACGTGCGGCTTGACGAAGAGTGTTGGATGTAGGGGTACTTGAGCCATGTGTGGAGTCAGTATGTCGACTTGAGCGGCTTCGTCTTTGAGATGATGTGGAAGAATAACGTCGATTGACTATCAAAGTCCGTAGTTCGTCAAATTGGGTAGACATGTTGGTGCTCTCTTGTTCTTGCTTCAAATTGGCGCGCGTCCTCGGCGACTTGACCAATGTACTCGCGCATAGCTTCACTTTTTTTATGAAGAGCTCGTTGGACACCGAAGAGATGTAGTTTGGTGACGTAGTTGTTCGCTTCTTGAGGATCGTCGAAGATCGGGTTCGAAGATGTACTTGGCCTATCCATCATCACAAACAAGTATGTGAGTGGTAGAAAGGAGAAGACAATACCAAATGTACCTTAACCAAAGTTGAAAATGGATCAATGATCACTCAATAATGTAACCCGGAAATAACACTATTGGTACCACTTCGTGTCGATTCTCACACCTACACAAGTAAAGCTTTGAGAGGAGCTTGGTTAGGATGGTGGCACAAATTCAATGCAATTGTCAAAGTGACTCAATGATGTTGAAGATGGTTCACAATTTGCTCATGCAACAAGTAGATCACTAGTAAGGTAGCACACAGAACAAACGCACGGATAGATAAATGTGGTTGTGCAACCAAGGGTGAGCGAAAATGTGGAAACCACGGAAAATGCTCGTATTGCACAACACTAGAGAGACGCTAACCGATTGCTTAATAGGCGGATACGCACTTGTGCACGACCTATAAGAGGCAAAACGTAACGACTATCTATCACAAGTATGCTATGAGTGTATGATGTGCCGATGCTTTAGCACAAGATTGTATTGCTATGATATATGATCTCTCTTGATGCAAGGCGTATGATGCTATTTTCCTTTTGCTTATAAGCTTTGGTTGGCTCCTTTGCTTAAAAGCTTGTGAACTCTTTCTTTGGCGACTTATGCATGCTTCTCGGAGCTAGGTAGCTATTGTGTATGCGGGACACTCTTGTGTCACACGGAGATATGATTATGTAGTATGCAATATCTATGACTATCACTAATGTGCACAAGTGTCATGGCCCGACAATACTCAAATGGCTAGTCTCGGTGGGAAAGCTACGTAAAAATGGTCCATAGGGTGACAATGCAATTGCAAGGTAGAATGAACAAGGTGTCGTCGATGTTACCGTCCTTCCCGAAGTTGAGCGGTGGTGTTGTCGAAGTCTTGCCGTTCCAAGGTAGCCTAAACATCCAAGGAAACGGTGAAACCACAACTCAAGTATGCAAGACAATGGGAGACAAAATTTTCAAACTCGGAGGGATTAAGCGATGGTGGTTGCGGAAGTGGTGAAGGTATGCAGAAGGTTTGGTGGGATACCGAACGAAAATGGCGGTGGAGAGTGCAAGGTGGGGTGGGTCGGGTGTTTTGTGGCTGCGGTAGGCCGGATGTCCGGGCCAGGCCGGATGTCCGGGGCACGGGCCGGATGTCCGGGGTGCCCGAGGCCGTGATGAACTCCTTGCACACGGTGACTTTGGGGCCAATAATTCGTCGGATTTGGCGGAGAAAAATTGGGGAAAAGATGGGGAAAAGCTAGATCCACTCGTGGCACAGCAAATCCATGGAACAAATTCAACAAAATCTTGCCAAATCAACAGATCACAAAAAAAATTGGGGCTCTTTTTGTGGGGAATTTTCGAAATTAGGAAGAACACAACAAAAACAAGCTAGAAAACAGGGTGTGGGGCTCCAAATTCGTGATCAACCTATGCTCATGATACCATAATATGATGTAGGGTGGAACCCTAATCGGCAGATCTTTCACGAAAGGAGGTTATCCCACGATGAACATGGAGAGCACAAGGAGGATACGGAGGAAAACACGAGGGGAAACACTCAAATCAACACAAATACGGTCACACAGGTGCTAGATCCGCGATACACATCAAGATACACGATCCATAGTCAACAACGGTGGTACAAAGATAGTCTTTTCCCGGAGGAGGTCTTGGGCATCCCTTGGGATCTTCTCCGGTGTGGAGGCCTTGAATCTGAGGTGGATCTTCTCCGATGAGGCCGCGGTCTCGTAGGAGAGGAACCACAAAGGTCTATGATGAGCTATCCAAAAGCTAACCCTAAAAGATGTGGGGAAAGGAGTATATATAGAGTACGGAGCGAAGGGGTACACGGGCCACGGCCCAAAGGGATGCGCGCAGGCAATCAGGGGTCGGACGTCCGGGCGGCGGGCTGGATGTCCGGGACTTCGCGGGTCGCCGGATGTCCGGGGCGAGGAGCCGGATGTCCGGGCTGGAGAGGTCGAGTCTCGGGTGGCTTCTGTAAAGTGGCGTCGGATTTCCGGGCCCGAGGCCGGATGTCCGGGGCCTGGCCAGATTTCCGGGCCATGTAGCTTCGGCCGCTGGTGCCCTTCTGTAGTTGTTTGCCCAAGGGCCGGATGTCCGGGCCAGGGGGCCTGATGTCCGGGCCAGGGGGCCTGATGTCCGGGGCCTGGAACCTTCTTCAGCCGTTCTCGACGCAAAGCCTCGACCGTGAGCTTGGGGACTTGTCCATCTTCACGCACATCTCCAATGTGGTCTTCTTCACATCTGAGCACACAAAACACATCCGTCTGAGGTAGTAACCATGTCTCACAAGATTCATGTGGAAGTAGAGCTAGGAGTGACGTCACCACGGTCTCGAGAGCTCTAGCACGATCACGTGTCATTGGTCCTTGAGGCACTTGGTGAGGCGATGGAGGGTCTATGGGGATGACCTTGGGATGCTCCGCATCATCTCCCCTCCCTTGGGAAAGATCCGACCTCGGATCGAAATCTTCATCACCATGGAAAGGAGATAGGTCCTTGATGTTGAAAGTATCACTCACGGAGTACTTGTCTCGTGGGATGTCGATCTTGTAGGCGTTGTTCTTGTGGCGTGCAAGCACCTTGGGATGCTCCGCATCACACGATCAACTAACGATGATAAAAGTAACGATATCTTCTCCGTGAGGAGGTGGATCCATGCGGATCTTCTCCGTGGAGGCCGCGGTCTCTCGAGGAGATGAACCACTAAGAATGAGCAGTGCTCTAGGTTTAGATGAGCTATCACAATGCTAACCCAAGAAAGTGAAGGTGGAGTACTATATATAGGCCAGGAGGGGAGAAGGGGTACATGGGCCTCGGCCCGAAGTCATGCACGCACGCACGGTCCGGATGATCCGGATGTTGGTCTGGATGATCCAGGCTTCGGGGGTCCAGATGATCCGGGGCGGTGGCTGGATGATCCGGCTAGGTCTTCTCTGCAACAGGAGGTCCGGATGTCCGAGCGTGCCCGGATGATCCGGGCTGGGGTCCAAATGATCCGGCTTCAGTGAAGAAGCTTCGGGTGTCCACGGGCGCTTTACCCGGATCGCCCGGGCCGGGGTCCGGATCATCCGGGCTCTGTCCAGATCATCCGGGGTCTCGTCCGGATCGTCCGACTAGTCTAGGACTTAGCTGATTTCTCCTCCGTCTTCGTGCTCGTCTTTCTTCCTCAATTCCTCCTGCTCCTTAGTTTCTCCATGGCCATCCTCGAGGTACCTAAGTATGCATAGAGTTTCCGATGAGGGTAGTAGCCATATCTCATGTGAATCGAGAGGGAGTTGAGAGAGGAGTAAAGTCACCTCGGCTTCGAGAGCTCTTGCACGAGCACGTGTCATGGGTCCATTTGGCACTTGGTGACACGATGATAGGTCCATGGGGATGGCTTTGGGATGCTCCGCATCATGATATGCTTGATAAGCTTAGCGGAGCCACAATCTTTTCCAATATTGATCTCAAAAGTGGCTATTACCAAGTTCGCATACAAGAGGCTGATGAGTGGAAAACTGTCTTCAAAACGAAGTTCGGGTTATATGAATGGCTTGCTATGCCTATGGGTCTACCTTAGGCACCCGACACATTTATGAGAATGATGCCCTTTGTTCTTAGGCCATAAATCAGAGTCTTTGTAGTAGTCTACTTTGATGACATCCTCGTTTTCAGCAAGTCTCTCAAAGACCATGTGAATCATCTTCGCACCATTTTGCAAACCCTCCGCAACGAGAAACTTAATGCAAATATGGAAAAGTGCAAATTCAGTGTAGACATGATTTGTTGTGTCGTCCAAAGGTGTGCATGTAGATGAGACTAAAATTGAAGCTATTAAAACTTGGCCAACACCAAAGAACTTGCATCATGTGTGTAGCTTGCTAGGCCTTGCCGGATTCTACCGACACTTTGTCAAGGACTTTAGCACGGTCGCTATGCCCTTTCATGCTTTGAGTAAGAAGAATGCACCCTTCGTTTGGGATCCTTTGCAAGACATCGCGTTCAATGAGCTAAAAAACTTTCTTACACACGCACCACTTCTTGCCCTACCAAACTTTGACAAACCATTCGAGATACATTGTGACGCTAGTGGTACTGGCATAGGAGGAGTTTTAATGCAGGAAAAGCGCCCAATTGTGTATTTTAGCGAAAAACTTTCTGGAGCGCAACTTAACTACCCCATCTATGATAAAGAGCTCTATGCATTAGTGAGAGTTTTGCGTGTTTGGGAACACTATCTTCGATCGCATGAATTCATTCTTCACACGAACTATGAGACACTCAGGTATCTTAATGATCAAACTAAGTTGAACAAGCGTCATGCTAAGTGGAGTGAGTTCATAGAGTATTTTCCCTATGTCATTAAATACATCAAAGTCAAAGAGAATGTTGTAGCAGATGGGCTTTCTCGCAAATGCATGATTGTTAACAAACTTGAATTGAATGTTATTGGCTTTGAGCATATTAAAGACTTGTATGAGCATGATCCTTTCTTTGCAAATCTTTTTGCTAAGTGTGTAACGCACACTTATTGGGAATTATATTATATCAAGGATGGTTATCTTATGAGAGCTAACAAACTTTGCATTCCCGTGTCATCCCTTCGCTTGCTCCTTTTGTAGGAATCTCGCGGAGTAGGACTTATGGAACATTTCGGACACGACAAGACATTCGCAACGCTCTCCAAGAATTACTTTTGGCCCAAAATATTCTGTGACGTCTCACGCTTCACCAACCGGTGCTCTACATGCCGCAAAGCTAAGTCCAAAGCTCAAGCCCATGGTCTTTATATGGCACTTCCTATTCCACATCAATCTTGGGAAGACATTAGCATGGACTTTGTACTTGGTTTGCCTAGAACTCAAAATGGCAAGGATTTCGTGTTTGTTGTTGTCGATAGATTTTCCAAAATGGCTCATTTCATTCCATGCAACAAGATAAACGATGCTTCACATGTTGCGAATCTCTTTTGTAGGGAAATCTTATGCCTACACGGAGTGCCCAAGACGATGGTCTCGGACCACGACGTCAAGTTCTTGAGCTACTTTTGGAAGACTCTATGCGCCAAACTCGGCATCAAGCTACTATTTTCTTCGGCATACCATCCACAAACGGACGGCCAAATGGAGATGACGATCCGGACTCTATCGACGCTTCTTCGCGTGTTGATCAAGAATAACATCAAGGAATGGGAGCAATGATTGCCCATTGCCAAGTACGCCTAAAACCGCGCAAGACACTCAACAACCGGCAAGTCCCCCTTCGAGGTCATCTACGGCTTCAACCCTTTGTCCCCTTTGGACATTCTTCCTCTACCTCTACAAGAGCGCACCAACATGGACGCAAGTGCACGATCAAGTTATCTCAAGAAGATGCACGAAGATACAAGGGAAACAACCGAGCGCCAAGTACATCGCCTTGCCACCGAGCTCAACGTCAAAAACACACCAATGGTGTTCCAATCGGGAGATCTCGTATGGCTTCATCTTTGCAAGGATCGCTTCCCCAACGAGCGCAAGTCCAAACTACTACCTTGAGCCGACGGACCCTTCAAGGTGCTAGCACGCTACAAAAAAATGCTTACAAGATCGACATACCAAGCAACAAGTACAATGTGAGCGATACCTTCAACATCAAGGATCTCTATCCTTTCCATGGTGATGAAGATTTCTATCTGAGGTAGGATCTTTCCCAAGGGAGGGGAGATGATGTGGAGCATCCCAAGGTCATCCCCATGGACATATCATCACCTCACCAAGTGCCAAGTGGACCCATGACACGTGCTCGTGCAAGAGCTCTCAAAGCCGAGGTGAATTCACTCCTCTCGCAACTCCCTCTCGATTCACATGAGACATGGCTACTACCCTCATCGGAAACTCTATGCATACTTGTGATAGCCTAGCTTATTAGGGATGATAGACTAATCATATCAATAAGGAATTCCTTCTTTTCCGGGAGCCCATTCGGATAGAACTCCAAAGTTAAGCGTGCTCAGCTTGGAGTAGTTTTAGGATGGGTGACCGACCGAGAAGTTGCTTCCGGGTGCGCATGAGTGAGGACAAAGTGCGCAGAAAAGACTAGTATTGATATGTGGGGCCTGTCTAGATCCCGCTAGGAGTAACGACCACCGGCGGGTGTGTCCGGGGCGTTACAATACTCATGTACCTCGAGGACGGCCATGGAGAAACTAAGATGCAAGAGGAATCAAAGAAGGAAGACGAGCATGTAGACGGAGGAGAAATCAGCCAAGTCATAGACTGTCTGGACGAATCGGACGAGATCCCGGATGATTCGGACAGGGCCTGGATGATCCAGACCCCGGCCCGGATCATCCGGACCCCAGCCCGGATCATCCGAACATGCCTGGACATCCGGACCTCCCACTGCAGAAACGACTCGGCTAGATCATCCGGACCGATATCCGGATCATCGAGACCATGCATGCGTGCATGACTTTGGGCCGAGGCCCATGTACCCCTTCGCCCCTCCTAGCCTATATATAGTACTCCACGTACACTTTCTAGGGTCAGCATTGTGATAGCACATCTAAACCTAGAGCATTGCTCATCCTTAGTGGTTCATCTCCTCGAGAGACCGCGGCCTCCACGGAGAAGATCCACACGGATTCAAGACCTCCTCGTAGAGAATAGATCAAGACCTCCTCACGGAGAAGACTATCGCTACTTGTATCGTCCTTAGTTGATCATGGATCGTGTGTCACTCTTTGTGTTCCCGGATCTAGCATATGTGTGACCTAAACTTGTTGATTTGAGTGTTTTCCTCTTGTCCCTCTTGTGTTTTCCCTTGTGTTCTTCGTGTTCATCCTCGGGATCCCTCCTTTTTGTGAAAGATCGGCCTATCATCGGGTTGTCCCCGCATCACCTGCAATTAGACATGGCACAAAAGTCTGTGAAGTATTTTTGTCCTAGATGACATAAATTAATTACTGCATAGTTTGCATTAGAAATCACCTCACAAATATACATGTATGCAATATTTTTGGTCGTATCCAAGTTAGTCATGTCCTCATCATCCTCCCCTTCTTGAGAACAATGCCGTCCTCAGCGTTGCTTAATCTGAAATGTGGCTAACGAAAGAGACAAGGTGTACATGTTGTATATGTATATGTCATCCATTTTTACTTCTCTTGGTTTTTGCACATATGACACATGTATACTTGAGTTACATTCATAGTTCATGAAATATAAAGCCAAAATATTATCACAAGAAGTAGAAGGCGTGAAAATATTGCAACTCAGTTTGCACATATAAGTGAAGCTCTTATTCATCTCAAAATTTTGACAATGTTCAACATTAAACCATCTCAACATTGATGAATAAATCTTACTTGCATGAAATTTACGTGCTACAACATGCTTAAATAAGAAAACATGCAATAGATCATTTAACATGGAATAATAACTAAGATTAGAGGTCATATCAAAATGATTAAACATTGGCACAATCATTTTCAAATGTATTTGATCCAAATCTGGTTTATTCCCTGATTCACATGGTTCTTTTGCATCAATAGTTAATTCAATGGGTGCTCTCGACATAGTTGATATTGCATTTGTTTGATCACATGGCAAAGTCAAATCATCAATATAGTCCTCAAAAATAGGTGGTGCGATCAAAGTAGTGGGTAGGTTATCACATGGTGCATTGAAATTGACAAGGCCTTCATCATACTCATGTGGAGGTGGAAGATCAATACCTTTGTCATTACCATTTATGATCAACTCAGATGATGTAGGTACTCTTGGTAGTGATGTGTCGCATGGTGGAGGTGAGGTAGTACTCACAACAATGTATGTGGTTGTCATAGTATGCCTAGTAGTTGAAGGAACAATCATACCAACTCTTGGAATGTGCACCGTGCGCTTGTTCTCCTCGTGGGCAACACGTCGTTTTATTTCATGTTCAGCTTTAAAAGCAAGACGAAACAAATGGTCCATAGGATAACACTCTTAATGAATTAGTATCTCTTGAATATCACGGTTTAATCCTCCCCAAAATCTATCCATAAAATCTTCTTCACTTTCTTCAAAAAGGAGTGCAACAAAGTAGATTGTAAATCATCATAGTATTTTGATACGGTGTCAGTGTCTTGTTTTAAATGTTGTAATTTTTTTAATCATGCCACATGTATAATAAACATCAACGAATCTATCTCTCATGACAAGCTTTAAATCAGCGCAAGTAGTAGGTATAAAATCAAGGTTTAATCAACAATATTCACTCCACCAAACTAAAGCAAAGCTACTGAAAGTACTAACCACATCTTGATATTTTCCACGCTCATCAAAATCATGGGAAGAAAATATAGCATCTATGTCGTACTCCCATTCAATATTTAAATCGGGCCTAAAACGACCATTAAAGGTTGGCATGGAAACATTAACATGATTATGCGTATTCTGGTGTCGTTGCTCCTCTTGTGACGGTTGTTGTGTCTTCTTAGATGATGGCAAGTCTCTCACGATCGATGATTCCCAAGAATTAACAACTCCGGAACTTGGCATAATTAGCAGAAAATAAGAAACAAAATTTGAAAATAATGTCCCTATGAACTACTAAGATGTGGTGGTGAAATGCTCACAGTATAGCAAATATCAATGTCTTACAAGTTCTTACCATACAGTAGGTGGTGATCCGCAACCAGCGGTGTCGAATAACTCTGAAGATTGAGAAAGCGATTGCCAGGTGAACGTAAATATGCATGGTGAAGAAATATGTGGAGCTGGGTTGGTTATATATGGTAGCAAAAGATTAGCAATAATCAATTCAGAGAAGGAATGATGAATAAACGCTCAACGACGGTACTGTGCTGGTCCTAGGCTCGACCGTGCTAGAGACACGAGCCTAGAACACTAATGAGGTCACGGCGTAGCACAACTAGCATCAAGAAAGGACATGAAGTAGCTCTCGATAGCAAGATATAAGTAAAAATCACAATGGTAGTAAAAATAATGATGAGAAACAACTGCAAGGCACGATATACCAACAACTCTCTCTTCAACTTCCCTCCGGAAAAGTTTGTGCCAATTTTTTTATAATTTTTCTACGGAATGCTACTGACTCAAGCTTTTAAACGAAAAATAATCACTCAATTACGAGTTGATTTGAGGAGTAAAAAAATTCTTGAACTGGCCTGAAAAACTGGAACAAGCTGTGTTCGCGAACTTCGGAGGGCAAAAAGACTTATTTAGAAGCCAATTTTGAGGTGTAAAATATTAAACAAACGTTTGCAATTATTTAGATGCGGTTCGTCGCTAGCTTTAATTTGATTACTCAAGGAGCTAGAACGTACTTCGTACGAGAAAGATATGTTTGTTTTACTGAACAGTGTACAAAACAGATTCCAATCCGAATCCAGCTACGATATTGACTCTAGATAGATCCGAATTTTGTCCTTTTTTTCTCTTTTTTTCCTCACACTTTTTTTTATTTTTCTTTATCTCCTTTTTTCGCTGATTTTTTTAACCTTTTTTCTCTCTTTTTTCCCACTCCCTCTTTCCAAAACAAATTAGATAAGATGCAGAATGGATCAAGCGAAGATGTGAATGACCTCAACTATGATTATGACAATGAATGGTGGGTAGCAAGTGGTGGAAATTGATGGATGGGATGGTGGACAGCGGAAGGAATAATGATGCAGCGGCATCATGACTAATGTGACAGAACTCTAAACTCTAAAAAAAACTAGACACTAAGACCAGCAACTCGACACGATGATGCAACTGATATTTCAATAATGCAAACAATGAAAAGAAAATTGAATGGCTCAGACTGGCTTGGAAAAAGGATGAACAAATCTAACTTTTTTGAGGCCTTTTCATGGACAATAGGTAAGAAAATAAATCTAATCTAGGGAAAACAGGAAATTCTCACCGAGCAACATGAAAACTTATACCACTTGATAGAGGCAAAGGTGTCCCGTTCTTTCGATGAGATGATAACTATCAATTTGGTGGAGACGACTTTGATGATCCGACTACAAATGTGCACGACGTTGCGTCTTAGAAATCGCTAAACCAATCTCCTGCGGTTACCGACAATGCCATAAGCACGATCAGGATGACCACGAAGGTCTATTCCTGCATGCAATCGAAGAACAAGCAAGAATATGATAAATCAATTTGAATATTGCAAATATAGATGAAGTATTGATAAAGGTGGGGATCCAAAAGCGGTCTTCGTCTGGTCGTTGGACACAAACGAAATACACGAAGTTGCAATGGCTAACTTTTAACTAAACAAATCCCGGGAAAAGCTACTAGATGGATCTACTTATATAGGCGCAATGGGTGGCGGCCAAGCAGGTGGGAGGACGTCCCAAGGCAACCTAAAACTAACCCTAGGTCCTACAAGGCTAATGGGCCCAAGTGGAGGTGATGCAACACCTTTGGGCTTGTAGTTTTACTCGGATTCTGCTGCAATGTTAGATTGTTTGGTCCATAACTCAACGCTCCAACAGAATTTGAAGGTGAATCCAATTGGGTTGGAAAGTGCACGAAATCTAATTTCCAACAAAAAAAGAATCTCCCAATCCGGAGTCCGTATGAAAGAGATGCTAACGTTTTGAGTCAGGTATGTCTGTGTAGTCTGAATCTGAGTCTAGGACGTGAGAGACTTGGACTCTATCTTCTCTTGGGCCAAAAGTGATGTGAGAGGACTTTTTGGACAACACATAAACTTCTCTTTTTCCCTTATCTTCATATGTGGATTGTACAAATATCCCATACACCTGCATTTAGACATGGCACAAAAGTCTGTGAAGTATTTTTGTCCTGGATGACATAAATAAATTATTGCATAGTTTGCATTAGAAATCACCTCACAAATATACATGTATGCAATATTTTTGGTCGTATCCAAGTTAGTCATGTCCTCATCATCTAAGTTGGGGACTAAAATTCTTTTTAGTACTACATGTCACCCCCAAACTGATGGATAAACTGAAGTACTCCATAGAACATTGTCTACTATGCTTAGAGTAGTTTTGAAGAATAACAAGAAAATGTGGGAAGAATGCTTGCCTCATATTGAATTTGCTTATAATCGTTCGCTGCATTCTACTACTAAGATGTGCCCTTTTGGAATTGTGTACGGTTTTTTTACCTCGTGCACCCATTGATTTATTGCCTCTTTCATCTTTGGAGAAGGTTAATTTTTATGCTAAACAACATGCTGAATTGATCTTAAAAATGCATGAGTTGACCAAGGAAAACATTGAGCGTATGAATGCTAAATATAAACTTGCTGGATATAAAGGTAGAAAACATGTTGTCTTTGCACCTTGAGATCTTATTTGGTTAAATTTGCGTAATGATAGGTTTCCTAATTTGCACAAATCAAAGCTAATGCCACGTGTTGATGGTCCTTCTAAGGTGTTAGAGAAAATAAATGATAATGCATATAAACCTGAGTTGCCTCTAGATTTTGAGGTTACTCCCACGTTTAACATTGCAGATTTGAAGCCTTATTTGGGTGAGGAAGATGAGATTTCGTCGAGGACAACTTCTCTTCAAGAAGGGGAGGATGATGAGGACATCAATACCATTTTACACCCATAGCCCCTGCTGCTATACATACATGACCAATTACTAGAGTTCGCGCACGCCAATTAAATTACCAGGGACTTTCGTTTGTTGGTAATGATTCTAATGTTCATGAGAATATGATTCCGCCTAAATTGGATACATTTGTCTTGCTTTCAAATGAAGGGCCTAGCTTGGACAAGAAGGATGAACACTGGCGCAAGATCAAGCATGGAGATGATGGCATGTGCAAGGGGAACAAGAACGGATTTACAAGTGATGATTTGTGAACTTTGAAGCCACCATAATGAGTGCATGAAGCCTTGGATGAAATATACAAGATGCCACTTCATAAATTTCGTCCAGAGGCTAGTATAGGTGCTGCGTCACCTTATTATTGGGCCAGGCCAATGTAATTTCGAAATACTTGAGTATAGGCTATTTTTAGAATCCGTATGTGCGGGGAAACAAGAGTTAGGGTTGCTTTCGGACCCCTCCTCCAAGGGCCACGAAATTTCCCCTCTTCCTCCATATATACAACCCTTAGGGAGTCTTTTAGACTTTGGGTTTTGTTTAGATTAAAGTTCGCCATAGCTGCAACTTCGCGTACTTCCTTTGTGTTCAACGACCAGACAAAGGCGTCACAGAACCCCACCTTGATCAATAAAGCGTTCATCTTATATTCGCAATATCCAGATTGCAATCTCAGTTGCTTGTTCTTTGTTTGCTTGCAGGAAATAGACCCTCGTGGTTAGGTTGATCGTGCTCTGGCGTGGTCAATAACCTCTCAGAGTTGGTTTAGCGATTGCTAAGGCGCGACATCATCGCACGTTCATAGTCGGATCATCAAAGTCTACTTCCCATAAAACGATAATCACCATCTCATCGAAAGATGGGGTACCTTTGCCTCTATCAGAACGAAATGAAGCATGTCATGAGAGCGAAATTTTTGCCAACACACTATAACCGTGACTTATTCAAGAAATTGCAACTCCTCAAGCAAGGCACCAAGTCCATTAAAGAGTATTACAAGGAAATGGAGATCGCCATGATTCGAGCCAATATCAACAAAAATGAAGAACCAACTATGGCAAGATTCTTGAATGGCCTCAACCATCCTATCAAGAAAATCGCCGACTTCCAACCCCACTCCAACCTTATTGAGCTCGTGAATCAAGCTATAATAGCGGAGCGACAAGTACAAGAGGACTACAAGTACTCCAAGTGATAGAGGCAAAGGTGTCCCGTCTTTCGATGAGATGGTGATTATCGTTCTTGGAGGAGTAGACTTTGATGATCCGACTACGAACATGCAATGACGTCGCGACTTAGCGATCACTAAACCAACTCCGAGAGGTTATTGACCACGTCGGAGCACGATCAACCTGACCACGAGGGTCTATTTCCTACAAGCAAACAAAGAAGAATCAAGAAACTAAGATTGCAATCTGGATATTGTGAATATAAGATGAAAGCTTTATTGATCAAGGTGGGGTTCTGTGACACCTTTGTCTGGTCGTTGAACACAAATCAAGTACGTGAAGTTGCAGCTGTCGGTGTACAAAAAGCGGGGTGCACTTTTTGTACCCCTATGACTGTGCACGGGCAGTCTGAGCCACGGCGCCATCACACCAAGCAAGGCAAGGGAGGCAAGCCGGGGCAAGACTGAAGCTTGATGAAGACTGGAGCGACACCAAGAACAAGACCACGAAGAGCAAGGGGATGAAGCGGTTTTCCCCGGCAAGATCCTTGCCGGGGCCGGCTCTGGCAGCCCCGGCAAGACCCTTGCCGCAGCAGCTCCCCCCCCCCCCGCCTACGGAGCGAATCACCCTTGAGTCCGCCACCCCCATGGGGGGGGGATTCGGGAGATGTCCCCGCGGTGGCATGCAGATCTTTGTGAAGACCTTCAAGATCAGATACAAGGTAATAAGACGACGACCCTTGGCGGGATCCCAGCCAAGGGGATCCACAAGGCCCCCGGAAAGCACCTTGCCGGGGATGATAGCAGGCGCCGCGGCAAGACCCTTGTCTGGTCCCCGGCAAGGCCCTTGCCGAGGACGCCCGCGGGGCCACCATCAGGCCTGCACCAACTGGGTTTCCACCTACCCACGCAGCTGCCGACCCAACCAGCTGGACAGGCTCCTGCGTGGCAACCCACAGATCTTCATGGAGGCCCGCCGTTGCGCCACCTCAGCTTCCTGTCTGCCTACATGGCACCTCAGGCACCACTGGCCAAGGCGCGTGTCGACACGAGGAGGAGCGGCGACGGACAAGACGGGCGTCTCCCCTCGTCCCTGATAAAGCAAGGACACCTAAGCACGGCACATTAAATGCACCTTGTCCTGTAATGCGAGGGATAACCTCGCATCACTGTACCCTTTCCACCTCCTGTGTGCCACTGTGGTAGCCCCTTTTCCCTATAAAAGGAGGCCCGAGGCGACCAGGAGAAGGATTCGGCTTTTCGGAACCCCTCACGACTCTTTTGGAGCTCCTCGTTAGCTGAAGAACACCAACTTATAATCCACCAAAGTAGGAGTAGGGTTTTACGCATCTTTGCGGCCCGAACCTGGGTAAAGGAACCGTGTCCTGATCGTTAGATCCGCTCTTCTCTCAACCCCGCGCCCCGCAACCGTAGTAGGGATTCTTGTGATCCCATAGGTGTCGATCCAAATACACCGACATCTTTGGCGCGCCAGGTAGGGGGCGCAGTTGTGAGAATCGGCTTTAGCGGTTAGTTTGACGCTTCTGCATCATCATGGCGCCCAAGAAGAAGACGATGGTGGCGGTTGGCCAGTCGGAAGCCGGACAGCCCGTCCCGACGCGGGCGAGCAGTGGACCAGTCACGGAAAGGACTCGGGGCGCTGCTCGCGAACACCAACGCCACCTCGATAGCCGGAGTTTGGGAGGTGGCGATGCCTGTGCGCCTGGTAATAGGCCGCACGTCGCCAGTTCCAGAGATGGAACCCGGCCCTCCTCGGGTGGCGTGGGGCCCTCCAAGGCCGCGACCGCACCACCCGAGGACGACGCGAGGCCCTCCAGAACTCCCACGCCGGCGCCAACAGCGCGCTCTTCTCAAGAAGCGCGCGACGAACGGCGTCGTCGTCCCGAAGACCCCGGACGTCGCCATGGGAAGAGCCCCGAGCGCCGCTCCCGGGACGTAGAAGGCCTGCCCGGTCACCGAAGCGCTGGTGGAGACGATAGGCGATCGCGGGATCATGATGGAGCTCCCCCTGACACGGTCGGGGGTCGAAGCGCGTCGCGATCCGTGCAGGTTTCGCTACCGCCGACGCCAGCCGATGCTTTGGCGCGCGCGCAGTTGCTCCTCGCCTTTCCCCCGAAGCAATGGTCAAGCTGAGAGGGAAAATGCTGAAGTGCTGCGAGGATTAAGGACAAAGACCTTTGACAGGCTGCACAAGAGCGGGAGGCGCTGGATTGTTGAATTGCCGGCGGTTCTTTGGTCGATCAGGACGACGCCAAATCGAGCCACCAGCCAGACGCCCTTTGCCCTGATATACGGGGCAGAAGCAGTTCTCCCCACGGAACTCATATACGGGTCGCCTCGAGTGCTCTCTTATGATGAGCTTGAGAAAGAGCAATTGCGGCAAGATGACGCGATGCTCCTTGAGGAGGATCGTCTTCGGGTGGCTGTGAGAGCAGCGCGCTACCAGCAAGCCTTGTGCCGCTACCATAGCCGCAAGGTTCATGCCCGAAGCTTTGAGGAAGGTGACCTTGTTCTCCGGCACGTTCAATTGGCCAGGAATACGAACAAGTTGACACCAAAGTGGGAGGGCCCTTATCGGGTAATACGAGTCACCAGGCCTGGCGCAGTCCGCCTGGAGACCGAGGATGCCGTTCCGGTGAGTAACTCCTGGAAAATCGAGCATCTTTGCAAGTTTTACCCATAAGGCGCGACTTGCCGGACCTCCCGGCAAGCCACCCTTTTGTGCAAGCTTTGCCGGCAAGGCATGTAACCCTTTGTGCAAAGCCAGGCGCAGACCTTGAGCATAAATAAATGAAGCGCTGGCGCCCTGAGTTTTAGCATGCATGCTGAGTCGAGTCTCGTCCTTGGTTAGGGTTGCTAGTGCTTAGCAGCGGCTAACCCCTAGCTTAGAGGTCAAGTCTTTGTCTTTCCTCTATCTTCCTTGGTTTACAGGACGCACAGGGATCCTTGCCGAGGCCACATGGAGGGAGGAGAGAAGAACAAATCAGTACTTGGACCCTGGCAAGCCAGCATTGCCGGGGGCTACAAGAGCAAGAATTCACCCGCGGCAGACCAGAGTTGCCGGGGGCTGCAATCTCAGATAAGTCCTTTTTCCCTTGTCATGCATTCTGTTATGGACTGAGGTATGTGAAACCTCATTCTTTTCCTTGAGCTACCGTGCTCCCGTAACTCTAGGTCCTAAGGCTCGTCCCTGGGACCAAGTTTGGTCGTAGTCGCGGCGGAAAAAAGATAAAATGAGGAGCCTAGGCCTGCTTCATCCCTGCCTCCGCCAAGAGCGTGAGAAAGGTCGAGTGAAGTAGGGAAACGGCAGGGCTTGTTGCCGGGCGAAAAAAATGTTCATCTTAAGGATATCAGGGATTTATTCCCTGTAGTGGGTTTTTACCTACAAACAAAAGGACCCGGCAGACATTCCTTTTTCATTAAAAACATTCCATTCAGGAACAATCCATAGGGAATAAGAAACATGAATAAGGGAGATTACAAGTTTTAAACTTTACAAATGCCCGAAGGCTTACAGACTAAAAAGAGATAAGATGCCCGTAATGCCTTTCTTGTCCCTCTCCTCAGGAGGTAGGTCAAGGAGGCGAGGAGGGCAAAAGGGGCGCTTAGCCGAGCTACAGGTGGCAGAAGACACCGAGAAGGCATCTCGGCGGCCTCCCCAGGGCTGGACGGTGATAACGGCGCCGGAGGCTGAGCTCGAAGACGAGGCGGCAGGACATCAGTAGGAGACGAAGGCGTCGGTGCCCGCGTACTCCGACATGACGACCTTGCCGCCCACCTTCTTCCTCTTCCGCTGCCTCCCTACGCCAGCCGCCAAGGAGACGACCCCGAGAAGTTCAAGGAGCCGGCGACGCGGATGATGGGGTCGCCGGTGCCACCAGGAGCGGCGCCCGACACCTAGTCGGACCCGTCATCCTGCCGTCCCCCGCCCCCGTCGTTGCTGTCTCTGTCCTCCTCGTCACCCTCGTTCGAGGAGGAGTCTTCGTCGTCGGAGGAGCTCTCCATGCAGCACCTCGCGCGAGTTCCGAGGTGCCCGAAGACCTTGACGGAAAGGTGGCCATCCCCCATCAGCTTGAAGTGGAGGGTGAGCCCGTCCGTCAAGCTGTGGATGCGAGCGAACCTCTTCCATCCTCGGCGAAGATACATCACATGAGGGGCGGGGAAGTCGACGAGGGCTCGCGTGCCACTAATCCCACAACCCCTCATGTGCAACCGCAGCGACTCCGGCGGGTTCGCCTCCATCTCCCGCGCAAACGGGGTCGGGAGACGAAGGCGACGGCGCGGCGACCCCCGCATCCTAATGAAGAATTCGCATGGGTCATCTCCAACATGACCTGCCACCGGAGGAGGAGCTGCTGGCGGGGGCGAGGCCGGCGAGCCACCCCGTCTTCCTCTTCCTCGAGCACCCCGGCCTCGCCCACGGCCTCGCCCCCTCCCTCTTCCCCTCGTAGCTGGTTCGGCCACTGCGGGTGTAGGAGAAGGGGGGATGCGCTGTCGAGCGATGACCCTCGCCGCCACCGTTGAGGAGCTGGGGTTTTCCTTCTTCATGGCGGATAAAAGAAAGGAGCAGAAGCTGGAGGAGAAAGAAGATGGAGGAGTGTAGAGCGCCGTCCCCTCCCTCCGCCCTTTATTAAGGGGCGGGGCTGGAGCTCGACCGCCCCGCTCGACCAATCAAGACGCAGAAGGCGAGAGGGGCTGGGACCGACCCGCCGTCCCAACCAACGACGGCTCGGTTTCCTGCCGCCATCGCTCGCCACCTCGAACACATGGAAGGCACGGGGCGAACGCGCAGGACCGAAGGGACGGGTGAGGCGACTTCTCCCCACCCCGTGATCGTGGGGAGTGGACACCTAGCAGACCGCGCCTCGGCCCCATCCAGTCAGCGGGCCACGCCCCCACACCTTCCCCCGTTTATGGGGAAGGCGCATGCCGCCTCCTTTCACATTTACTGCAACGTGACGCATGCGTGCGGAAACCGCCCCCACGCATGCCGCCCACGTCATGCACGCCCCTCCACCCTGCGCCGCTCACGCGGGCCGTGGGAGGCACAGCACGCGAAAAATTTACCACGGTGAGAACCACCCCGCCTGCCCTCGCACTGTTCTGGGCCTGGCTCAACAACGTGTCGCGCTTATGTGTGGCCCAGGCCCGGGGGCTCCCGTCGGTGTACAAAAAGAGGGGTGCACTTTTTGTACCCCTATGACTGTGCACGGGCAGTCTGAGCCACGGCGCCATCACACCAAGCAAGGCAAGGGAGGAAAGCCGGGGCAAGACTGAAGCTTGATGAAGACTGGAGCGACACCAAGAACAAGACCACAAAGAGCAAGGGGACGAAGCGGTTTTCCCCGGCAAGATCCTTGCTGGGGCCGGCTCTGGCAGCTCCGGCAAGACCCTTGCCGCGGCAGCTCGCCCCCCCGCCTACGGAGCGAATCACCCTTGAGTCCGCCACCCCCATGGAGGGGGATTCGGGAGATGTACCCGCGGTGGCATGCAGATCTTTGTGAAGACCTTCAAGATCAAATACAAGGTAAGAAGACGACGACCCTTGGCGGGATCCCAGCCAAGGGGATCCACAAGGCCCCCGGCAAGCACCTTGTCGGGGATGACAGCAGGCGCCGCGGCAAGACCCTTGCCGGGGCCCCGGCAAGGCCCTTGCCGAGGACGCCCACGGGGCCACCATCAGGCCCGCACCAACTGGGTTTCCACTGACCCACGCAGCTGCCGACCCAACCAGCTGGACAGGCTCCTGCGTGGCAACCCACAGATCTTCATGGAGGCCCGCCGTTGCGCCACCTCAGCTGCCTGTCTGCCTACATGGCACCTCAGGCACCGCTGGCCAGGGCGCATGTTGACACGAGGAGGAGCGGCGACGGACAAGACGGGCGTCTCCCCTCGTCCCCGATAAAGCAAGGACACGGAAGCAGGGCGCATTAAATGCACCTTGTCCTGTAATGCGAGTTATAACCTTGCATCACTGTACCCTTTCCACCTCATGTGTGCCACTGTGGCAGCCCCTTTTCCCTATAAAAGGAGGCCCGAGGCGACTAGGAGAAGGATTCGGCTTTTTGGAACCCCTCACGACTCTCTTGGAGCTCCTCGTTAGCTGAAGAACACCAACATATAATCCACCAAAGCAGGAGTAGGGTTTTACGCATCTTTGCGGCCCGAACCTGGGTAAAGGAACCGTGTCCTGATCGTTAGATCCGCTCTTCTCTCAACCCCGCGCCCCGCAACCGTAGTAGGGATTCTTGTGATCCCATAGGTGTCGATCCAAATACACCGACAGCAGCTATGGCGAACTTTCATCTAAACAAAACCCCAAAGTCTAAACGATGGCCCACACCGGGCGAGAGTGATGCCGATGGAGGGCGATCCGGCGATGGACGAACTCCCTCACTACCATCGCCGTCGTCAACCCCGCCTCCTTCAGAGCGACCAATCTAGCCATGAACCACGCAAGCTGCGGACTGGCAAGCTTCGAGTGCCCCTACCCGAGCTGGTTTCAGTGGGGGCGCTAGGGGTCTGGAGCAAGAGGTTGCGTACGGAGGCGTCCAGATACACACATTGCTTGCAGAACCCCTTCGCACCTAGGAGGGGCGTGAACACGATGCCCGTGCCCTCCGGCACGTCCGCCGCTCAGAGAGACACGCACCTCGAGCACTAGTCACGGGCAACCAGTTCGAGAGATAAGAAGTGGCAGAGCAAGGCCAAGGACGGGGTGATCCCCATAAATGCCTCGCACAGGAACGTGAAGGCCGAGAGAAGAAGGATGGACCTAGGATCGAAGTGCAGAGCATGTACTTGATTGTGCGTCAGCACGACATTGAAGAAGTCGGAGAATGGCGGCAGCAGGCTGGAGAAGAGGTGTAACATCCCAAATTTTCAGTTTGGAATGTTATACATAGATCAAATTGCATAGCATTATTTTATTGCATTTGTCTGTTGCGATCCTCGAAATTCTAAGAAACTCAAGGACCCACGGAGAGAGTTGGGGATTTTACCGTTTTCGTATTTTAGTTTTCTCAAATACCGGTACGGGGATCACGGTTTTAATTGTTTTTCTCTCCGAAAAATATTTCTTAATAAAATTTATGAGCGGAGATAATATGACTTCTCCAAAATAAAAGAAATATTGGAGGAAAACCATTAAAATCACTTTTGGTATTTTATTCGGATTTATTTGCATAGGAAAAATACGCATTTTTTAAAATTGCATTTAGGTCTGGGAAAAATGTTCACCTTGTCCTAAATAATATTAGAGGATGGTGAAAATTTATTTCGCAAATTTTGGTCTCCGTTTAGTATTTTATTTTGTTGTTTTTCTGCGTGAGGACCGTTTAAAAAAAACAGAAAAAAGTATCGGACCAAACTGGGCCGAAGGCCCAGCCGGCCCGTCCGCCACCGCCTTCCACCCGTGGCCAAGCCAGACTCCCGCCGGAGTCCGAGCTGCCGCCGACGCCGCCGCCTTAGCCCCTCGGCCAAGTCAAGCCCCCTGGCCTTTATAAGCGCTGCCCCCCCCCCCGGTCGCCCCAAACCATCGCCGCCGCAGCAAGCCGCCGCCGCTGCAGCCCACCGCCGCCCGCGCCGGAGCCCGCCGCTGCACGCCCCGCCGCCGCACTCGCTGCCCCGCGCCGCAGCCGACGAGGTAGCCGCCGCCGCCGAACTCGCCGCCGCCGGTTCTTTTAAAAAACTGATCCGTTTTTTTAGAACCCTAGATCTGTTTTCTTATTAGATCGGTTTGGTTGTTCCATCGGTTTAGTTATCTAGCGGACGTTCGTCCATTCGTTCATTTTAACGAACGCTTTTCGTCTTTTAGTAACAGATAGCGAACGTTCGTTCGTTGGCCTGTTCGTCCGTTTTCTTTTTCAGGGTTTTTCCGCGATTATTTTCGATTGCGATTTCTACCCTGATCTTCTTTTTAGTTTTTCTTTTCGCTCGTAAGTCAGAATTTGGCGATTCAAGCACCCAGATCTTCATCTCGAAGCCCTCTTTTCGTTTAACCAACTTGAACAAGGTTTTGGTACTGTAAAAGTTGACCTTAGATCAATCTAGTAAACAGATCTTGTTTCTTTCGTAGTTCGCGTTTCGTTGCTCCGTTTGATTTGATTCTTTTTGCAAACCAGAGTTCTTAAGTTGAACTTTTTAGTTAGATCTTCTTAGTTGGAATTTTACATGTGCATCTTTGCTCGTTTTCTTATGTATGCTATTGTTTGTTTGATATAGAATTCTCGGAGTGCGAAGCGTGCTACTACGAGTCCCTAGGTTTTGTGAATCATCAGCAAGGCAAATAACACTTTGATCCTACCCTTTATTACCCAGTTTTTATGCATTAGATCAAACCCTCACACATTGCATGAGTACGATCTCTTAACTTGTGGGTCTGGGAAGTAGTTTGAGGTACAACCTATTACCTGCATAATTTTTCAAACCCTCGGAGTTACTTCTACGCTATGCTTAGGTTGCCATGCTATGCTCATAGACGTGGATAGGGTTTGAGAGTATCCATGACAGATGTGAGTTGTTAGTTGATGGTTCAACTTAAGGTGGCTACTTGAATACACATCTGGGTGGATTGGTTGCAGGGCACCTACAGAATCCAGTGTTGTCCTAGGAAATCCCGAAGGAACCGTGTGATTATCATATGGAATGCCACCCAGGCTCAAAGGTATCATAAAACTAATCATGCTAGAAACTTCCGTGTGCAGCCACAATGCCATTATGGGCTCTGGCATAGTATGAGTAAGTTGTGTGAGCTCTTTAAGTGGTGGACTAGCAGATGTAGGGGAAAGTAGGTGTACCAGTCCACCCGGGGTAAAGAGTAAATACTTCTGAAAGACTGTGTCTCGGTCATCTGTTTCTCAAACACAATGCAGTGTAAGAAATCCAATGGAGGAGATCGAGACTTGTGGGGAAAAGTGCGCAAACCTCTATAGAGTGTACAAACTAATCATGATTAGCCGTGTCCACGGTTATGGACATCTTGAGTGTCTGGTACTTGAATTATTGGTTGATCTCATCACTCTAAAACTAATTTGCTGGGTTAATGTTGACTACTTTAATTGGGATTGAGTTGGAGGAACCTTCTCAATGATGTTTCAACTACCATGATAGTTAAAATAAAAGTTATACCTTTGTTGCAGGAAAAAATTGGCTTTATGCAAAAACTTTAACCTTAGAGCCTCCACTAGCCAAATATGCATATAGTGTTAGCCTTTATTCTGTTACTTGCTCTACTGTGTTATCTTGCCAGCATATTCCATGTGCTGACCCGTTTCGGGCTGCAACATATTATGTTGCAGACTTTTCAGAAGAAGAGTAAGGTGCGCTAGGTCGTTTGTCGTGCACTCAGCTATGCCGTTGGAGTTGATGGACTCACTTAACATCCAAGTCTTCCGTTGTTATCTTTGTTAGATGGCCTTATGCCATATACTTTTGTAATAAGTTCTCTTTTGAGACATTCGATGTAAGAAGTGTGTGATTGCCACTCTATTATAAATCCATCAAGCACTGTGTGTGTCAGCATTACCGATCCAGGGATGACACAGAACACAGAGACTTCGGTCCATTCGGATCATGGTCGCTACAAGATGGTATCAGAGCACACGCTGACTATAGGACACGACCACTAAGATAAACCATCGGCCACTCTTCTCTACTTATTTCGGACTCCTCTCCATTTTCTACTCTTTAGGATGGTGGACCCAAGGAACAAGTTCACTCAACCGGATGAAGACACACCTTTTGGACGACACTTGAAGGAAGTCACTAGGTACCTGAACATTGGAATACCAAGCTTCACAGGGACCTACACAGCCACCCTACTAGAAGAGGAGCGATGGAATATTCAAGTTCAAATCCCCGAGAGGACATTCGCACCATCCACTGAGCCCATAGAGTTTTCCTTTGATGCACCAACCTGGAGCCTAGGTAAGAGTATGGTAGCCCACATTACAATGGGACGAATTGGAGAAGTCTACAAGAAGGAGCTGAAGCACACTATCTACCAGATATGTGGACGCCGAGATGAGCAATGGGACATGATCAGCACCCGGAAGGACAAGTCCATTGTAGCGTTCATCCAGGAGTTAAACCAGCACATTCGACGACAGGAGCACCGGATGTGCGCATGCATGATAGAGTTGAAGAAGGCGCTAACCAGGAACTTGGAGCTAGAAGAGGAACTCAAGTCTACACGTAACAGATACAAGGAGGAAATGATAATACTTGTGGAGAATAATGATGACTTGGCAAGGAAGCTAAGAGTATTCATGGGAGATCCTGCACCAGGAGGAGGAGGAGAAGAAGAACCTAAGGAGATTAGTTCTGAGGACTACATCATCATCGACGACACCGACTCAGACCCCGACGATAGTGATGATGACTATGAAGATGAAGCTGGAGCAGATATCATGGAATCTGCCGCCGATCAAAATTTCTAGATGACCACCCTATGACTAGTAGTTTTCCCCCATAAAGTTGAATTTAGAGCACTTTTGTAACGTTAGTTAGAGGTTTGTATGCCCTTGCTTGAAATTGATTGGTGTGATATGATTGTGTTTCTCTCATGTGCATATGGGTAGTGAATTTTTCCCTTAGACCTCATTACTATTCTAATATTTTCCACATAAAACCATCAGATGCCCCCGAGACGTGAGCCCGGATTTCAGTTTCCCCTTGAGCTCACTCAGTTGATCCAGCACCAGAACACTTTTATGCAACTTCTTGTCCAAAACAACCAGAACAATCAGAACAACAACCCTCCACCACCACCACCCGTGGACAACCTCACATGTTTCCTAAGGTTGCAACCACCGGTGTTTTCTAGTAGCATTGAACCAATAGTTTCTCATGACTGGCTACGCAAGATTGGAAGGGAGTTGACCACTGCAAATTGCACGGATGCTGAGAAGGTGCGTTTTGCCGCACATCAATTGGCTCGACCAGCAGTAGCATGGTGGGAGAATTACACAGCCACATTCCATGTAGCCAATGTCACTTGGGATCAGTTTCAGCAAGCTTTTCGCACTACCCATGTCTCAACTGGAGCCATGAGCATGAAGAAACAAGAGTTTCACAACTTGCGCCAAGGAAATTGTACTGTGGCTCAGTACGTAGATGAGTTTAGTACTCTATCTCGTTATGCCCCGAATGATGTGGCCACAGATGCCGCGAAACAGGAGAAGTTTATGGAAGGGCTGAATGAGGAGAGGAGCATACAGTTGATGGTGGCAACCTTCAACAACTACCAGGAGTTGGTAGATAAGGCTCTTATGATTGAAGGGAAGCAGCAGCAGATTGAAAGCCACAAGAGGAAGTATGGACAAGGAAGGAATAATTCTGGAGCCCAGTAGAAGCCCCGTTTCACCCCGAACACGGGAGGATACACCCATAACCATGGAAGCCACATCCATAATGGAGGAAGTTCTCACAACCACAATGGCTCCAAGAACAGGAATGGGAATGGAGCAAGCAATATTCAGAACCGCTCTACTCCATCCACACCCGCCAAGAGGGATTTAGGTCACATTACCTGTTTCAAGTGCGGGAAGAATGGACACTATGCCACGGAGTGCCCTGAAGCGAAGAATGGGAACGACAATGGAAACACTGGGAAGAAGCCCAACCCTTTCAACAAAGGAAAAGTGAACCACGTGACTATGGAGGAAGTTGAAGAGCAACCTGATGCAGTTGTCGGTAAGTTTTTGGTTAAGTCATTTACCGCAGTAGTTCTATTCGATACTGGTGCATCACATTCATACATTTCAAGGGGATTCGTGAATAGATATAAGTTGCCCACCCAAGTCCTTAAGACCCCCATGTTAGTAAGTTCCCCAGGAGCAGAGCATATGGCACATCAAGGATGTTTTCAAGTGCCATTGACCATTGGACACCATGTTTTTCCCTCAGACCTGATAGTTTTGGAGTCACAAGGACTGGATGTGATACTAGGTATGGATTGTCTATCGATGTATGGAGAGAAAATCGATTGTGCCAGTAAGTCTATTTTACTTACCACCCCGGAGGGAAAAAGGATCAAGTATGTATCTAGGCATTCACCTAGAAGGACACAAGTACATTCTCTCTCGGGAGTTGTTCAGGAGGAAGTGCCAGTAGTAAGGGATTATCTGGATGTATTTCCAAATGAGCTACCAGGCATGCCGCCGGATAGGGACATTGAGTTTTTGATTGAGCTATTGCCAGACACCGGACCAATATCGAAGAGACCGTACCGGATGCCAGCAAATGATCTGGAGGAGATCAAGAAGCAGATTAAGGAGTTATTGGAGAAAGGATTTATTAGACGAAGTTCATCACCTTGGGGAGCCCCAGTGCTCTTGGTAGAGAAGAAGGATGGATCTTTAAGGATGGTCGTTGATTATCGGGCACTGAACGAAGTGACGATTAAGAATAAGTACCCACTACCGATGATCAATGATTTGTTCGACCAACTCCAAGGAGCGAAAGTATTCTCCAAGATCGACCTACAATCAGGATACCACCAGTTGAAGATCCAAGAGAAGGATATACCTAAGACAGCCTTCACCACAAGGTATGGGCTATATGAGTATACGATTATGTCATTTGGATTGACTAACGCCCCTGCCTATTTCATGAGCATGATGAATAAGGTGTTCATGGAGTTCTTGGATAAGTTTATCGTGGTATTCATTGATCATATCTTGGTGTACTCGAAGAACGAAGAGGAACACGAGGAACATTTGCGTTTGGTTTGGGAGAAGCTCAGAGAACATCAGTTGTATGCCAAGTTTAGCAAATGTGAGTTTTGGTTGAAGGAAGTTGGATTCTTAGGACATGTTATATCAGGAGAAGGTATAGCAGTGGATCCTGTCAAGGTGTAGGCAGTCACTGAGTGGTTGGCACCAACTTCATTTGGAGAAATCCAATGTTTTCTTGGACTCACGGGATACTATCGGAGATTCATAAAGAATTTCTCCAAGATTGCAAATCCTATGACGTCGTTGTTGAAGAAGGATACTAAGTTTTGTTGGACTGAAGAGTGCGAAGAAAGTTTCCAGGAGTTAAAGAAACATTTAACGACAGCTCCAATGCTGATCTTGCCAGATATACGCAAAGATTTCCAAGTGTATTGCGACGCTTCACGCTTAGGACTTGGAGGAGTACTCATGCAGGACGGAAGAGTTGTTTCTTATGCATCTCGTCAACTTCAACCAAACGAGTTGAGTTATGCTACACATGATTTGGAGCTAGCAGCTGTGGTGCATGCGCTCCAAACCTAGAGACATTTCCTTATTGGAAATCGTTGTGATGTGTACACGGATCACAAGAGTTTGAAGTACATTTTCCCTCAGAAGGAGCTGAACCTTAGATAGAGGAGATGGTTGGAGCTCATTAAGGATTATGATATGAAGCTGCACTATCATCCTGGCAAGGCCAATATCGTTGCAGACGCTTTGAGACGGAAGAGTTATGCCAGTACCCTAGTAAATGGAGGATTGCCAAAGGAGTTAGCAGAAGATCTTCGGGAGCTTCGTTTGGACATAGTTCCTAGAGGATTTATTGCAGCCTTGGAGGTTCAGTCAACATTGTTGGGAAAGATACGAGAAGCCCAGAAGGATGACAAGGAGATTGCCGAAATCAAGGAGAAGATGAGTGAAGGAAAAGCCAAGGGTTTTCGTGAGGACGAACACGACAACTTGTGGTTTGAGGACCGAATCTATGTGCCCAACAACGCCGAGATCAGGAAGTTGATACTATAGGAAGCACATGATACACAGTTCAAATTGAAGTTTTGGCATCAGCTACACCAGACTTTGGGAACCAGGCTAGAGTTCAGTAGAGCGTTTCATCCACAGACTGATGGACAGACCGAGAGAGTCAATCAGATTCTGGAGGACATGTTGAGAGCTTGTGCGCTAGATTATGGATTTAGTTCGGATGACAACTTGCCCTATGCGGAGTTCTCGTACAATAACAGTTACCAGGCCAGTTTGAAGATGGCGTCATTTGAAGCATTGTACAGAAGGAGATGTCGAACGCCGTTGATGTGGGATGAAGTCGGAGACCGTTAGCTATTCGGACCAGATCTGATCAAAGAGTCAGAAGAGAAGGTTAAGCTGATTCGAGATAGACTGAAGGTAGCTCAGTCCAGGCAGAAGAGTTAGGCAGACTCGAAGCGCAAGGAAGTAGTCTATGAAATCGTAGACAGAGCGTACCTGAGAGTATCGCCTCTGCGGGGAGTTAAATGTTTTGGAGTTAAGGGAAAGTTAGCCCCGAGATTTGTGGGACCATACCGTGTTTTGGAACGCATGGGAGAGGTTTCCTACAAGTTAGAGTTACCCGAAGGATTGTCAGGAGTTCATGATGTGTTTCACGTTTCTCAGCTTAAGAAGTGCCATGCGGAGATGGCCGATATTCCTTTAAGAGACACA
This sequence comes from Secale cereale, assembly GCA_902687465.1. NCBI lineage: Eukaryota > Viridiplantae > Streptophyta > Magnoliopsida > Poales > Poaceae > Secale > Secale cereale. The sequence continues at coordinate 370,042,032 of LR738712.1, read as the reverse complement.
GTGCCACTGGAAGCAATTCAGTTGGATAGTGATCTAACCTACGTGGAGAAACTGATCAAGATCCTCGAGTATGCAAGAAGAGTCACCCGCAGCAAGGTTAGCAAGTTTTGCAAAGTTCAGTGGAGTCACCATTCCAAAGATGAAGCCACCTCGGAACGAGAGGATGGTCTACGCAAGAACCACCCACACCTAAGGGGGGTAGGTTTGTAACATCCCAAATTTTCAATTTGGAATGTTATACATAGATCATATTGCATAGCATTATTTCATTGCATTTTTCTGTTGTGATCCTCGAAATTCTAAGTAACTCAAGGACCCACGGAGAGAGTTGGGGATTTTACCGTTTTCGTATTTGAGTTTTCTCAAATACCGGTACGGGGATCACTTTGGTTTTAATTGTTTTTCTCTCCAAAAAATATTTCTTAATAAAATTTATGAGCGGAGATAATATGACTTATCTAAAATAAAATGAATATTGGAGGAAAACCATTAAATCACTTTTGGTATTTTATTCGGATTTATTTGCAATTCTATTTGCATAGGAAAAATATGCGTTTTTCAAATTTGCATTTAGGTCCGGGGAAAATGTTCACCTTGCCCTAAATAATATTAGAGGACGGTGAAAATTAAATTCGGAATTTTTTGTCGCCGTTTAGTATTTTATTTTGTTGTTTTTCTGCGTCAGGACAATTTTTTTAAAGAAGTTTCGGACCGAACTGGGCCGAAGGCCCAACCAGCCCGTGCGCCGCCGCCTTCCACCCGTGGCCGAGACAGACTCCCGTCAGAGTCCGAGCTGCTGCCGCCGCCGCCGCCTTAGACCCTCGGCCAAGTCAAGCCCCCCTGGCCTTTATAAGCGCCGCACCCCCCCACCCGTCGCCCCACACCACCACCGCCGCCTGCGCCGCCCCACACCGCCGCCACAGGTGCCGTCACCGCCGCCGCAGCAAGCAGCCGCCGCCGCCGCTGCATCCCACCACCGCCACACTCGCCACCCTGCGCCGCCGTCGCCGGAGCAGCCGCCGACGAGGTAGCCGCCGCCGCCGGTTTTTTTAAGATCGGTTTTTTAACCCTAGATCTGTTTTTTATTAGATCGGTTCGGTTTAGTTATCTAGCGGACGTTCGTCCGTTCGTTCATTTTAACGAACGCTTTTTGTCTTTTAGTAACAGACAGCGAACGTTCATTCGTTAGCCTGTTCGTCCGTTTTCTTTTTCAGGGTTTTTCCGCGATTATTTTCGATCGCCATTTCTGCCTTGATCTTCTTTTTAGTTTTTCTTTTCGCTCGTAAGTCGGAATCAGGCGATTCAGGCACCCAGATCTTTGCCTCGAAGCCCTCTTTCCGTTTAACCAACTTGAACAAGGTTTTGGTACTGTAAAAGTTGACCTTAGATCAATCTAGTAAACGGATCTTGTTTCTCTTGAAGTTTGAGTTTCATTGCTCCGTTTGATTTGATTCTTTTTGCAAACCGGAGTTCTTAAGTAGAACTTTCTGGTTAGATCTTCTTAGTTGGAGTTTTACCTGTGCATCTTTGCTCGTTTTCTTATGTATGCTATTGTTTGGTTTGCGATAGAATTCCCGGAGTGCGAAGCGTGCTACTATGAGTCCCTAGGTTTTGCGATTCATCAGCAAGGCAAGTAACACTTTGATCATACCCTTTATTACCCAATTTTTATGCATTAGATCAAACCCTCACACATTGCATGAGTAGGATCTCTTAACTTGTGGGTCTGGGAATTAGTTTGAGGTACAACCTATTACCTGTATTATTTTTCAAACCCTGGGAGTTACTTCTACACTATGCTTAGGTTACCATGCTATGCACGTAGATGTGGATTGGGTTTGAGAGTATCCATGACATATGTGGGTTGTTAATTAATGGTTCAACTTAAGGTGGCTACTTGAATACACATCTGGGTGGATTGGTTGCAGGTCACCTGGAGAATCTAGTGTTGTCCTAGGAAATCCCGGAGGAACCGCGTGATTATCCTATGGAATGCCACCCAGGCTCAAAGGGATCATAAAACTATTCATGCTAGAAACTTCCGTGTGCAGCCACAATGCCATTATGGGCTCTGGCATAGTATGAGTAAGTTGTGTGAGCTCTTTCAGTGGTGGACTAGCAGATGTAGGGGAAAGTAGGTGTACCGGTCCACCCGGGGTAAAGAGTAAATGCTTCTAAAAGACTGTGTCTCGGTCATCCGTTTCTCAAACACAATGCAGTGCGAGAAATCCAACGGAGGAGATCGAGTCTTGTGGGGAAAAGTGTGCAAACCTCTGCAGAGTGTACAAACTAATCATGATTAGTCGTGTCCACGGTTATGGACATCTTGAGTGTCTGGTACTTGAATTATTGGTTGATCTCATCACTCTAAAACTAATTTGTTGGGTTAATGATGACTACTTTAATTGGGATTGAGTTGGAGGAACCTTCTCAATGATGTTTCAACTACCATGATAGTTAAAATAAAAGTTATTCTTTTGTTGTAGGAAAAAATTGGCTTTATGCAAAAACTTTAACCTTAGAGCCTCCACCAGCCAAATATGCATATAGTGTTAGCCTTCATTCTGTTACTTGCTCTACTGTGTTATCTTGCCAGCATATTTCATGTGCTGACCCGTTTCGGGCTGCTACATATTACGTTGCAGACTTTTCAGAAGAAGAGTAAGGTGCGCTATGTCGTTTGTCGTGCACTCAGCTATGCCGTTGGAGTTGATGGACCCACTTAACTTCCAAGTCTTCCGTTGTTATCTTTGTTAGATGACCTTATGCCATATACTTTTGTAATAAGTTCTCTTTTGAGACATTCGATGTAATAAGTGTGTGATTGCCACTCTATTATAAATCCTTCAAGCACTGTGTGTGTCAGCATTACCGATCCAGGGATGACACCGAACACAGAGACTTCGGTCCATTCGGATCGTGGTCACTACAAGAGGGCGTAGAGATGAAGGGGGATCTCAGTAGCTGACCAACCTACTGAGGACCATGAGGCAGACCAAAATCTTCGTCGCCTTCCACTCATTGGAGTCGGCCGCGGTCACACGCCGAACCTTGTCCAACCTCTCGATAATGACCATGGTGGACCGGCCCAACGCGGGCTCTAGCCTTGCCAGGGGCATCGCCGTCGCCACGGCCTGCTCCCTCTTCTTCTTGGGGGGCTATGGCGGTGAGCCGAGTGAAGGCTGGCGCAGGGTGCAGCAAAAAGGGCGCAAGCTTGCAGCAGATGGAGGGAGCACAGGGCGGGTGCGCGATGGTAGGTGATGGCTCTGCAGCGTGCACCCGATTTTTGTCAGCAAGGACGATTGCAAAGGCAACATGGGGAAGTGGAGGCGCCGGCAACCCGTCGTACGCCATCCGTCGAGTCTGGCCCGCGAGCGATCGGGGCCCCATGATGTTTTACCCTTTGCCTGATAGAGGCAAAGGCGTCCTGTCTTTCGATGAGATGGTGGCTATTGTTTTCGGTGGAGTAGACTTTGACGATCAGACTATGAACGTGCGAGGATGACGCGCCTTAGCAATCGTTATACCAACTCCGAGAGGTTATTGACAACATCGGAGCACGATCAACCTGATCACGAGGGTCTATTTCCTGTAAGCAAACGAAGAGCGAGCAAGAAACTAAGTTTGCAATCTGGATATTGCGAATATAAGAGGAAAGCTTTATTGATCAAGGCGGGGTTCTGTGACACCTTTGTCTGGTCGTTGAATACAAACGAAGTACGCGAAGTTGCAGATATGGCGAACTTTAATCTAAACAAAACCCACAGTCTAAACGATGCGTAAGGGCTGTATATATGGCGAAAGAGAGGGGGAATTTTGTGGCCCCTTGGAAAAGGGGTCTGAAACCAACCCTAACTCTGTTTTCCCCACACATATGGACTCTAAAAACAGCCTATACTTTACTATTTCGAAATTACATGGGCCTGGCCCAATAATAAGGTGATGCAGCACCAATAATAGCCTCTAGACAAAATCTATGAAGTGGCATCTTGTATATTTCGTCCAAGGCTTCTCGCATTCATTATGGTGGCTTCAATGTCCTGAAATCATCACTTGTAACTCTATCCTTGCTCCCCTTGCGCATGCCATCATCTCCATGCTTGATCTTGCTCCAATATTCATCCTTTTTGTCCAAGCTAGGCCCTTCATTTGTAAGCAAGACAAATGTATCCAACTTAGGCATCATCATATTCTCATGAACATTAGAATCATTACCAAGAAATGAAAGTACCTGGTAATTTAATTGGCGTGCGCGAGCTCTAGTTATTGGTCATGTATATGTATCAGTTGGGGCTGTGGGTGTAACTCTGTTAGTGATGTCCTCATCATTCCTCTAGCCGTCGCTTCGGGAAAAGGCCCGACGCACCTTGGGCACTGGGCTACTTTTGGCGTTCTTGGGACCAGGGTACACACACTTTCCTGCGGCGGCCCAGCGCGTGGTCCCACAATGGCTCCACAAAGCCCATGCGGAGGATTGCATGGGAGAACAACATCGAGGCTTCCTGAGGAGGGGCTCCGTAGGCTGCCTCCCGAGGAGCAGAGATTCCTAGGCAGGTGCACTTCCTCCTGAGGAAGGAGTGACGTGAGCCATGACGAACGCAGCCAGGCGGGCGCCAGTAGGCGCACAGGGACAGTTTCTCCTTTCGTGCAAGAAGTACAATGCCACGCGCGTATTCCCGAGGGGAGCGCCAAAGGTTTCTATCCTGGTGCTATAGGACGAAGACCATGGGCTCGGTAGGGCAGATGTCATCACCGAGCCCACGTCCGCGTCAGGATCAGAGACTTTGCAGGCAAAGACCACCTTTTGTCAGGATAAGATGTACTTCTTGTATCCCTTCACAATTGTCCGTTGCGGGATCCCTTCCCACCCAAATGATGCAGGAAGAGGACCAATGCTACTATAAATAGGGACCATCATCCAACCTAGAGGGGGTCAGAGGATCAGACCCACATACTCCACTCGAGCCCTCCGGAGGTAGCTTGTCCACTGTAACAGTTCATATTTAGCCCCCCTCGTGAGGTCAATCCACCACAAAGCAGGAGTAAGTAATTACACCGCAAGGTGGCCCGAACCTAGGTAAATCTCGGTGTCACCCCTTCCTTTCTTCAACCATCTTGACCTGTGAGCTTGAGCTTCGAGCATGGCGGGTTTCATCCTTCGGTGAAGTGGAGTCTCTCGTTCACGCCCCACCGTTCGACCCTCTTTGGGTATACGGAGCCCTTGAATCTGATAGTCGGAGGAGGAACCACTGGATATGTCATTAAAGAAGAACATGGCGATCGTGACGGTCGAATGCAAGATGGCGAGAGCGAGGGAGCAAGCGAGGAAGCGACTATTGCTTGGGAGGAAGGAGGGAGGAAATTGGGGAAATGTGACTTTTGGTCGGAGAGAAAAGTGGGTGGGGAAGGGGGGAGTTAGATATTTTGGTGGTTGTCGAATTTTTTCGAAAGGTGGAGCGAAAGTTTTCCCGCGATGCCGTCGGACATCATTGCACTTCGAACAAATGTGTGCGTCGCAAACGATTATTCTTCTTTACACGCATGCGATGAGTTTGATCATTCAAATTTTGGTGGAAATTTCCCTGGGTACTATCCTCATCCATGTCATTGCATAATTTAACATTGCTTGCTAATTTGGGCACACAAAAGGGCCTACAGCAAACAGACCACACTTACTGAATCGAGCAATTTTAGTAATTAAACAGAGCTAGTTAACCTAAACAGGCACTAGAGGATTCGAGGATTCGGGGGTGACCGACACTAGAGCAGACGTAGTCGGCGAAGCTTATGGAGGAAGACTTAAATAGACTCATGAATTTTCATTGCAAATAGTTCCTACAACAAACTGTGTGTGATGCTGTTGATATTTTCTATTAGCTGTGAAAGATGAATTTGGAGTACAGTACCAACGGATGGTGTTTTAAATGTACGAGAAAATTTGGAGTACTAATACAACCGCCATGTCAAAATTTGGAAAATATCAGGGGCCAGTTGACCTTTTTAAGACATTTAAGTGATTTTCTAGCCATTTAATGACCGTAATTCAAATTTGAACTGCATGTACATTCAACAACTAACCATAACGGTTTGAAAATCCATATTTGTATACATGTGTGCGAGTTAATTCCATGTGCAGTAACTTGGATGGAAATTTCAAATATATTGGTGTCACGGCTTGACACAAAGCATCGAGTGCCATGGCATTTAAATTCTAAAAAAAAATTAAAAAATGATTAGAGACACATGAATCCTTTTTTTGACGTAATGGCATGGCACCAAGATGGCGTGGTGAAAAAATTGGCATGTTTGATGAAAATTTGGATACACCCCCCTCACAAACGGTATCAACTCACCAAAAGTCTTGTGGTTCCGAGAGGGCACAATGCATCTTTGATGACAAACCGATGTTAGCTTCCTTTTATGGATTCAAAAATAATCCGTAGCTAACGTGCACTAATACAACTATCATGTCAAAATTTAGAAATTTTCAGGGGTCATTTGACCTTTGAAAGACATTTAAGTGATTTTCTATCCATTTAATGACCGTAATTCAAATTTGAACTACATCTACATGCAACAGCTAGCCATAATAGTTTGAAAATTCATATTCGTGTACTTGTGTGCGAGTTAATTCCATCTACAGTAAATTGGAAGGAAATTTCAAACGTATTGGTGTCATGGCTTGGACACAAAGCATGGAGTGACATCGCATTTAATTTCCAATTTTTTTAAAAATGATCAGAAACAAATGAAACCTTGCTTGGCACGCCACCGAGATGTAGTGGTTAAAAAATTAGCATGTTTGACGAAAGTTCGGACACACACACTGCTCACAAACCGGAGCAACTCACTAGAAGTCTCATGGTTTCGAGAGGGCACCATAAATGTTTGATGATGAATTGGTGATAGCTTCCTCTTATTGCCTTCAGAAGTTTTCTACAGTTAACGTGCACTAATACAACTGTCATGTCAAAATTTGGAAAATTCCAAGGGTCATTTAACCTTTTAAAGAAATTTAATTGTTTTTCTAGCAATTTAATGACTGTAATTCAAATTTAAATTGCATATACATGCAATAGCTAACCATAACGGTTTGAAAATTCATATTTTGTGTACTTGTGTGCGAGTTAATTACATTTGCCGTAAATTGGAAAGAAATTTCAAACATATTGGTGTCATGGCTTAGTCACAAAGCATGGAGTGCCATGGCATTTAAATTCCAAAAAATAAAAAATGATCATAAATAGATGAAACCTTGTTTGACATAAAGGCAAGCCACCAAGATGCTGTGGTAAAAAAATGGCATGTTTGACGAAAGTTTGGACACAGACAACTCTCAAACTGGAGCAACACACTAGAAGGCTCGTCGTTCCGAGAGGGCACAATGCATGTTTGATGACGAACCAGCAATAGTTTCCTCTTATGGCCTTCAATTTGTTTCTATAGTTAACATGCACTAATACAACTTTCATGTCAAAATTTGGAAAATTCCTGGGGTCATTGGCCCTTTTTAAGACTTTTAAGTGATTTTCTAGCCATTTAATGATCGTAATTCAAATTTGAACTACATGTACATGCAACAGCTAACCATGACTATTTGAAAATTCATATTTTTGTACTTGTGTGCGAGTTAATGCAATCTGCATTGAATTGAATGGAAATTTCAAACATATTGGTGTCCGGCTTGGACACAAAGCGTGGGGTGCTATGTCGTTTAAATTCCAAAAAATAAAAAATGACCAGAAATACATGAAACCTTCCTTGACGTAATGGCATGCCACCAAGATGTTGTGGTAAATAAATTGGCATGTTTGACGAAAGTTTAGAGACGCACCCCTCACAAACTGGAGCAACTCACTAGAAGGCTTGTGGTTCCGAGAGGGCACAATACATGTTTGATGACTCACCGGAGATAGCTTTCTCTAACGGCCTTCAAATGTTTTCTACAATTAAGTTCACTAATACAACTGTCATTTCAAAATTGGGTAAATTTCGGGGGTCATTTGACCTCTTTAAAACATTTAAGTGTTTTCTAGTGATGAAGACATCACTACAGAGTTACACCCACAGCCCCAACTGATACATATACAGGACCAAATACTAAAGCTCGCGCACGCAAATTAAATTACCAGGTACTTTCGTTTCTTTGTAATGATTCTAATGTTCATGAGAAAATGATGCTGCCTAAGTTGGATACATTTGTTTTGCTTACAAATGAAGGGCCTAGCTTGGACAAGAAGGATGAACATTGGAGCAAGATCAAGCATAGAGATTATGGCATGCGCAAGGGGAGCAAGAACGAAGTTACAAGTGATGATGTCAGGACTTTGAAGCCACCATAATGAGTGCGAGAAGCCTTGGATGAAATATACAAGACGCCACTTCTTAGATTTCGTCCAGAGGCTATTATTGGTGCTGTGTCACCTTATTATTGGGCCAGGCCCATGTAATTTCGAAATAGTAAAGTGTAGGCTGTTTTTAGAGTTCGTATGTGTGGGGAAACCAGAGTTAGGGTTGGTTTCGGACCCCTTCTCCAAGGGGACATGAAATTCTCCCTCTCTTTCTCCATATATACAGCCCTTAGGGCATCGTTTAGACTTTGAGTTTTGTTTAGATTATAGTTCGCCATAGCTGCAACTTCGCGTACTTCGTTTGTGTTCAACGACCTGACAAAGACGTCACAGAACCCCACTTGATCAATAAAGCTTTCCTCTTGAATTCGCAATATCCAGATTGCAATCTTAGTTTCTTGCTTGTTCTTCGTTTCCCTGCAGGAAACAGACCTTCGTGGTCAGGTTGATCGTGCTCCGGCGTGGTCAATAACCTCTCGGAGTTGGTTTAGCGATTGCTAAGGCGCGACGTCCTCGCAAGTTCGTAGTCGGATCGTCAAAGTCGACTTCCTCCAGAACGATAGCCACCATCTCCTGGAAAGACGGGACACCTTTGCCTCTATCAAGTGGTATCAAATTTCCAGGTTGCTCGGTGAGGTTTTACAGTTTTTTGTAGATTAGATTGATTCTGTTCTTCATACCTACAGTCCACGAAAAAACTAAAAAAACTTAGGGTTAGTTCATCATATCCGAACTAGTCTGAGCCATTGCATAATCTTTTCCGTGTTTGCTTAGTTGAATTTGCAATTACATCGTCGTGTCAAGTTGCTGGTCTTAGTGTCTAGTCCTTTAGAGTTTCGAGTTCTGTCATAGTTGTCACACCGCCGCACCATATTCATCGTTGCTGCCATACCACCACCGCTGCCATACACCACCATCATTGCAATATCCCACCACCGCTACAACATACCTTCACTACTGCCATAACCTACCACCGCTGCCATATCCTACCATCATATATCCACCATCAATTCGAGCTCTTTCAATATTAAGTCTGTTCTCGAGATCCATCTAGTTTCGGATTCGTGTTTCCTTGTCTGCGTAGGTCTCGGGAAAAAATCGGCAGGTGAAAATATTTTTTCCCTATCCTGTTTTTAGGCTTTTCTGAGTCTTTCGAGACACGTGCCATCATACTATTTTTTATCGCACTTTTTCGTCGTCGCTGCCCTCATTCCGAAAAAAAAAATCGTCAAAAAAATTTTGTGCCTATCATCTTAGTTTGACTTAGGAAGAGTTTTGAGACACTCGCCATTATAGTGATTTTTGGCAAAAAAAAGGAGCGCAAAAAAAGGAGAAGAAATTTCAGAGTGTGCTTTCCCCTTGATTACGTGCAGCGTCGTGATTTTGTTAGTGTTCTAGGCTCGCGTCTCTAGTACGGTCTAGCCTAGGACCAGCACAGTACCGTCGTTGAGCATTTATTCAACTTTGCATCTCTGAATTGATTAGTGATGACCCTTATTTGCTACCATGTTATAAGCCTTCCCAGCTCCACATACATCTATGTCGTGCGTTTGACTCTCCCTGGTAATTGCCTTATCCAAGCTTTGAGAGTTTTGACTACCACGGTTGCCGATCGCCACCTGCTGCTGGGTAAGAACTGGTAAGAATTTGAGATTTGCTTGACGGATTTGTGACGCCCCACCACCACCATTTTCTAGTAGTTTGTAGGATCATATTTTTGTGTCTTTCTATTGCTGCTAACCATGCAAGGATCACAAGTCGACGAGACTGACTGGGAGAACATGACGAACAAGGAGTTGCATGATAAATTTCAGCAAATGATGGGTCAACAGGTAGAAGATGTGATGACCAGTTTTGACGATGCACTAGCGAGGATGGATGGCATTGAGAAGACAATTGACACCAAGTTGGATGCCAAATTCGCTGAAGTGCTTGCGCATCTACCTCCACCAGCTGCATCATTACAACATCAACAACAACCACCTTCACGTCGCGAAACAGCCCTCCGCAAAACAAGCCGTGTTGCTCTTCAGCCTGGCCAAACTATTGGTGCTGCTGTTGATACTTTTGTGTCTCCTGCTGCTGCTGCGGAGGAGGACGCTTACGCGGGAGATTACGAGGATGAGGTTGATCAAAATCAGAACTACGAGCAACAACCAGCACCACAACCACCAGGTCGTCCACATGCAAATAATCGCAATGGTAGGGCTGCACCACACCCTCAGGTACGAGATCATGACCATCTCCCTAAACTAAAATTGAATATTCCACCATTTGAGGGTAGATATGTTCCTGATATATATCTTACTTGGGAGTTAAAAACTGAACAACTGTCACATCCCTAGTTAGCACTTGCATTAGGGTTAGTTGGTGTGTGCATCATGTTTACTTTTCAAAGAAATTTGAAATGGGAATGACAGAAACCCCAGCACCCCTCTTCTAACAACTAGGGTTTGATAAAATATTTTCCAATGTATCCAAAATGCCCTTCAAAAATGTTCATCATTTCTGCCTTGGTCTCAAACCTTTGCTAAAAATGGTGCACAATTTTCTAGGACATCCAAGGTCACTGGATTAAATCATATGGTATTTGAATTTGGGCATTTAAATGCTATAAAATATTTTAAATGCTCAAATAATCATAAACTATAATGTTTCCTACTGTTCATATTATATACAGTGGGTATGACATGTGTTATGAATTATAAAAATGCTCTTGCATTTTATTTAATTAAACAAAGTTGCAAAACAAATGAAACAGAAAAGAAATAGAAAAAAAGAGAGAGAGAAGAAGTTACCTAGCGCCCCACCCGGCCCACCTGCCGGCCCAGCCCAGCTGCCGCTCCAGCGAGCTGCTTGGCTCGGCCAGGCAGGCAGGCAGGTGCTCGACGGCGACCGCACCGCGCGCCATGCAGCTGCCCGCCGCCCTGCTTCCTCCCCTCGCCGCCCTGGAAGCCTGGATCGGTCGTACACGTCGTCCCCGACCTCGTAGACACCTCCCCCTCTCCCCAGCTCCTCTCCCTCGCTCTCCCCGCGCCATGGCCGACGCCGTCGTGCTCGCACCGTCGTAGAAGCCGCGCCCACCGTCGTCCCTGAGCCCCGCCTTGGTGTCCGTCGTCTCCGCTGTCCTCGACTACTTCGAACAGGCCGAGCCCCGAGCGCTCGCCCGCCCTGGAGACGCCCCCGACCTCTTCTTCCCCAACTCCGGCCGCGGAGATCCCCCTCGCCGTCCCGCTCAGCTCGGACCACCCCCGAGCTCACCCCGGCGCCTGCTGCAACCCCTGTGAGCCCAACTTCGTCCTCCCCCTCTCCGTTGGCTCTCTTATGCCCTGGAACGCACCGCACGAAGCTCACCTGCACGCACCGCCGCGGAGCTCGTCGCCGACGAGGCTCCGGCCATCCATTGGCCCGGCCACCGTGCCTATCAGTTTCACCATCACACATAGATGCTGTAGGACTACTTCACGCTCCTCAACGAGCACCGCACCGTCGTTTTCTACTTTGCCGAACTCCGGCCGCCGCTGGACTTGTCGCCTGCGTCATCTCCGGCGACCCCGAGGCCAGCCACCACCTCCACTCGATGTGGTTTGCTTCCAGCTAACCGTAGGTGTGCTCCGCCGTCGATTTGGCAGCCGGAGCACGAAACCCGCACCCCACCGCCATGTTTGGCCTCGCCGGCGGCTAAACGCCAGCGAGATGGACCTGTTTGACCACGGGTTTGACCCCCCCTGGGTCACTGACATGTGGGCCCTGCCCGCAAGTCAAACCTAGTTTAGGTGTTAAGTTAATTCTAATTAGTTAATTAGTTAACTTTGACACTGACCAGTGGGTCCCACTGGTCAGGTTTGACTTGGACTAGCCCTGTTGACTGCCTGACGTCAGCATGATGTCATGCTGAGGCAGTAAAGGATTTTCTGGGATTTTAGATTTAAAAATAAATCAGGAAATTCCAGAAAATGCCTAAACTTCAAAAAAAATCATATAAATTCAACAGTAGCTCAGATGGAAAAGATTTATATATGAAAAATGATCAGAAAAATCCAATCTTTCCAATGGCACTGGTTTCATGCATGTTTGAGCAAGTTAACCTTTCTGTATACTTTAAAACATGATAATGCACTTATTTAAATAATAGTTAAAATGCCAATTTGAATCTTTGATTCAAATAGGCCCAAACCCTTCTAGTTTTAGTTGCATTAGCAAACACACATGCATCTTGCCATGTCATGAGCATGCATCATATTGCTGCATTTGTTTGTTAATGATTGTATCGCCGGTATTCCCTGTGTTAGGTTCTGCTCCCGAGGATACCGCTGCGTATCCAGTTGAAGAGCAGTACCCGACAACCACTTTGTCAGGCAAGCAATCATTGATCATTCCGATACAAACCCAATCTTCTCTCTCCTGCTCTCTTTTACTGCATTAAGGCAACAGCGTGTGAACTGCTACTTGCTGCGGTAGTTGAGCCCTATCCCTTGCATGACCTGTCATTGCCACAGTAAATAGTTGAAACCCACTAGCATGTGTAGGAGTTGATTGAGCCATGTGATGTGTGATCCACCATGCTATTTGTTTATGTTGCCTGCTATGCTTAGAGTTGTGTCTGGTCTGGTTCATCTGGGTGATGGATCAGAGTGAAATGATCATACCAATAAAGAGAGGGAAGTGTGGAACACCTTGGTAAAGGTATCGATGAAAGGCCATGTAGGAGTACATGGTGGGTTGTTTCATTGGAATCGTCCATAGGACCCGAGATCTGTGTGTGTGATTCAAGTTACAGTTACTACCACACATTGGGCCCTGAAATATGACCCCGCTCGACTTATTGACTGCCCTTGTACTCTGTCCAGGAGTTGCAACTAGTTTCTGGTGTTTATAGCTTACTGGAGGTCGTGCACAGCGCTGACCCTTGGGGTGGGCTGTGATGCGACAGGTACGTGGCACGGTGTACCGGTTGGCCGTTTGGTGACTCGGGAACCCTGTACACATCGTTTGGGGCCGTGAGCGACACCCCGGCCGGATCTCCCCACGGATGGAACCCAAATAGGCGATAAACCTGGACGAGAGACTTGAGTGGTTGGTTAGGTCGTGGTCTACACCCACGTCGGCTTTCGCTTGAAGTCTGCCGAGCACATGTTGTGTGCAGACGCTAAGTGGTGAAAACATGTGTGAAGAAGTACACCCCTGCAGGGTTATCAAACTATTCGAATAGCCGTTGTTCGCGGTACGGACTACTTGGTTACTCTTACAGTTCATAGACAAGTTGATGGTTACTACTAAAAGCCTCAAGATAAGCGTGAGTGCCGCGGATGGCCCTTCCGTAGGATGACGGAAGAGGATCCTCGGTAGTGTATTGATGTGGTGAGTAGAGGACTCGTGTTCGTAATAACATCTTACAATCTGTTGAGAGTTGTAGTATAGGTTAGCCAAGAGTCAAAGCTGGCATTCTGCTATGAACTCCACTACCCCCCTTTGATAATGTTGCATGTATGATAGGTTCTGTGGTAAGACTTGCTGAGTACCTTTGTACTCATGTTTGCTTAATAACTGTTGCAGAGGAGAACCCTGCCCCTGCTGATGGGTTCTACATAGACGTTGACGTCGACGAGTAGCTTGACACCCAGACGGAGATCTGGAGCTTGTGAAGGGCCTTGTAGATAGTCAGGCTACACCAAGCCTGTTTTATTTTCTAAGTTGTCTGTACTCAGACATGTAACTTCCGCTTGTGCTTGTATGACTGTATGACTTGAGTGTTGGGTCATGTGACCCCTACCTGTATGGATATGTTATGTATGGCTCTTGGAGCCTTTTAAATAAAGTACTTTGAGTCATAGAGTTCTGTTGTGATGCAATGTTGTATTTGCACATATTGAGCATATTGCATGTATGTTTGAAATGCTTGGTATGTGTGGGATCCGACACCTAGTTGTTTTCCTTTGGTAGCCTACCTTACAGGGAAATGCCTCCTAGTGATTCCAATGAGCCTTGGTAGCTTTCTACTGCTCGGAACACGTAGGCTGGCCGGCATGTGTCCTTCTTCGTTCCTGTGTCTGTCCCTTAGGGGAAATGTCACGCGTTGTTCCTTTAAGTCCATGTAGCTTGCTACGACTTGGGTTCATACGTTGATGACCGACACGTTCGTTGCTGGGTCATGGATGCCTGTCTCTGTAATCTAGTGCCACTTTTGGTTTATAACTAGCCATGTCGGCCCGGGTTCTCTGTCATATGGATGCTAGCGACACTGTCATATACGTGAGCCAAAATGCGCAAACGGTCCCGGGCCAGGTAAGGTGGCACCCGTGGGGTTACCGTGCGTGAGGCCGCAAAGTGATATGACGTGTTACAGCTAGATCGGTGTGACTTAGGATCGGGGTCCTCACAACAACGTTTTACATGTTTAAAATATCCCGAGGAGAGACGTGTTGCTGCTGCTCTTTGTGCTTTCACTAGTTTTGCTTGTGTGTGGTGGTCTGAATATTGTAGATTATATCCGGATAATATTCCAACTACTTGGTCTGCTTTGAAAACTACTATGTGTACTCGTTGGGTTCCACCATATTATCAACGCGAATTACTTCAGAAATTACAGCGTTTAAGACAAGGAAAAAATTTTGTAGAGGAATATTATCAGGAACTACAAACTGGTGTGATTAGATGTGGTATTGTTGAGGATAATGAGGCTATGCTTGCACGTTTTATGGGTGGCTTAAATAGAGAGATTCAGACAATTCTAGAGTATAAGGAGTATAATAATATCACCCGTTTATTCTATCTTGCTTCCAAAGCTTAACGTGAAGTGCGGGATCGACAGGCTTTGGCGCGAACTAATTACTCTACAGGTCGACCTACATCATGCACACCCCGTGCATCATCTAGTTCGACACGTCCGGCTGCACCACCGCCTACTTCATCCGTCACTTCTAGCCGTGATAAAAGCAAACAGACACCACCACCATCAACCAAGACTACACCTTCCGGTCCTGCGCAGAGCTCTTCTTCCTCCATGGCATCCACAGGGCCAACACATGATGTTATATGTCGTCGTTGCACTGGTCGTGGTCACTATGCGAGCAAATTCTCATCTTAGTGTGTCATGATTGCTACTGAGGATGGTGGTTATGAGTCCGCTAGTGACTATGACGAGGAGATTTTGGCTCTTATTACACGTGAAAAACACGGTCGAGATGATTACGAAAATGAGACGCAATACATGGCTCATGAAGATGCTGACAGGTAGGAATGTTTAGTTGCCTCAACGTGTTTTGAGTGTGCAGGTCACATAAGCGGAGCAAAATCATAGGCATAATTTGTTTCATACAAAGGGAGTTGTGAAGGAACGTTCTGTTCGCGTCATCATAGATGGAGGGAGCTGCAACAACTCGGCTAGCATGGAGATCGTGGAGAAGCTATCTCTCACCAAAAGACCACATCCACATCCTTACTACATCCAATGGTTCAACAACAACGGCAAGGTTAAGGTAACACGTACTGTTTGTGTGCATTTTAGTATCTCCACATATGCTGGTTATGTTGATTGTTATGTGGTACCCATGCAAGCATGTTCCTTATTACTTTGTAGACCATGGCAATTTGATAAAAATTCTGTACACCATGGTAGAAACAATCAGTATACTCTTGTTCATAAAGATAAATGTATTATTTTCCTTCCTATGTCTCCTGATTCCATTTTGAAAGATGATATTAATAGAGCTAATAAAGCAAAATAGGAGCAAAATAAGAGTGAAAATAAGATTGTGGCAAAAGAATTTGAGAAACAAATGAAGCCTAATAACACACCATCATCTCATGTTGCATCTGAAATTAAATTAAAAAGTGGATGTTTACTTGCCACCAAATCTGATATTGATGATCTAGATTTCAGCAACTCTATTTGCTATGCTTTTGTGTGCAAAGAGGCATTATTTTCATTCAAGGATGTGCCTTCCTCTTTGCCTCCTGCTATCACTAACATTGTGCAGGAGTTCGTGGACGTCTTTCCACAAGACGTGCCACCGGGATTACCACCTATTCGAGGGATTGAGCATCAGATTGATTTAATTCCCGGTGCATCGCTACCCAACCGCGCACCATACCATACCAATCCAGAGGAGACGAAGGAGATTATGCGTCAAGTACAGGAGCTACTCGACAAAGGTTATATACGCGAATCCCTTAGTCCTTATGTTGTTCCTATTATTCTAGTACCGAAAAGGATGGTACATCGCATATGTGTGTTGATTGTAGAGGCATTAATAATATTACTATTCATTATCGTCATCCTATTCCCAGGCTAGATGATATGCTTGATGAATTGAGTGGCTCTACAATATTCTCCAAAGTTGATTTGCGTAGTGGATACCATCAAATTTGTATGAAATTGGGAGATAAATGGAAAACAACATTTAAAACTAAGTTTGGATTATATGATTGGTTAGTCATGCCTTTTAGTTCAATTAATGCACCTAGTACTTTCATGAGATTAATGAATGAAGTTTTATGTGCTTTCATTGGACGATTTGTGGTAGTTTACTTTGATGATATATTGATTTATAGCAGATCTTTGGAGGAACATTTGGAACATTTACGTGGTGTTTTTATTGCTCTATGTGATGCAAGTTTGTTTGGTAACCATGGAAAGTGCACCTTTTGCACCGACCGAGTATATTTTCTTGGCTATGTTGTTACTCCACAGGGAAATGAGGTTGATAAAGTCAAGATTTAAGCTATTGAGAGTTGGCCGCAGCCCAAAACGGTCACACACGTGAGGAGTTTCCTTGGTATCACTGGATTCTATAGGCTTTTTGTGAGAGATATTAGCACCATTGCGGGACCTCACAATGAGCTTATAAAGAAGGATGTGCCTTTTGTTTGGGGTACTACACAGGAAGAAGCAATCACAACATTGAAAGATAAGATGACACATGCTCCTTTACTCCAACTTCCTGATTTTAATAAGACTTTTGAGCTTGAATGTGATGCTAGTGGAATTGGGTTAGGAGGTGTGTTATTACAAGATGGTAAACCTATTGCATACTTTTCTGAAAAATTGAGTGGGCCTAGTCTGAATTATTATACTTATGATAGGGAATTATATGCTCTTGTTTGGACTTTGGAAACATGGCAACATTATTTATGGCCCAAAGAATTTGTTATACATTCTGATCATGAATCTTTGAAGCACATTAAAAGTCAAGCAAAACTAAACCGTAGACATGCTAAATGGGTTGAATTCGTAGAGACTTTCCCTTATGTTATTAAGCACAAGAAGGGAAAAGAAAATGTTATTGCTGATGCATTATCTCGTCGTTATAGTATGCTTTCACAACTTGACTTTAAAATATTTGGTTTGGAGACCATCAAAGATCAATATGTGCATGATGCTGAATTTAAAGATGTATTGCAGAATTGTAAAGAAGGGAGAACATGGAACATGTTCGTCGTTAATGATGGATTTGTGTTTCGTGTTAACAAGCTATGCATTTCAGCTAGCTCTGTTCGTCTTTTGTTGTTGCAGGAGGCACACGGAGGAGGATTAATGGGACCCTTTGGCGTGAAGAAGACGAAGGACGTACTTGCTACACATTTCTTTTGGCCAAAGATGAGACGGGATGTTGAGCGTTTTGTTGCTCGCTGCACTACATGTCAAAAAGCGAA
Source organism: Secale cereale (assembly GCA_902687465.1). NCBI lineage: Eukaryota > Viridiplantae > Streptophyta > Magnoliopsida > Poales > Poaceae > Secale > Secale cereale. The sequence goes on along the minus strand of LR738712.1, from coordinate 370,024,027 downwards.
ATTACCCCTCTCTTTCTCCATATATACAGCCCTTAGGGCGTCGTTTAGACTTTGGGTTTTGTTTAGATTAAAGTTCACCATAGCTGGAACTTCACGTACTTCGTTTGTGTTCAACGACCAGACAAAGACGTCACAGAACCCCACCTTGATCGATAAAGCTTTCCTCTTATATTCGCAATATCCAGATTGCAATCTTAGTTTCTTGCTTGTTCTTCATTTGCTTGCAGGAAATAGACCCTCGTGGTCAGGTTGATCGTGCTCCGGCGTGGTCAATAACCTCTCGGAGTTGGTTTAGCGATTGCTAAGGCGCGACGTCCTCGCACGTTCGTAGTCGGATCGTCAAAGTTGACTTCCTCCAAAACGATAGCCACCATCTCATCGAAAGACGGGACACCTTTGCCTCTATTATCTAGCCATTTAATAACCGTAATTCAAATTTAAACGACATGTACATGCTACAGCTAACCATAACGGTTTGAAAATTCATATTTTTGTACTTGTGTGCGAGTTAATTCCATCTGAAGTAAATTGGAAGGAAATTTCAAACATATTGGTGTCACAACTTGGACACAATAGCATGGAGTGCCATGCCATTTAAATTCCAAAAAAAAATCAGAAATACATGAAACCCTGCTTGACGTAATGGCTTGCCACCAAGATGCTGTGGTAATTTTTTTGGCCTATTTGACGAAAGTTTGGACACACACTCCTCACAAACCGGAGCAACTCACTAGAAGGCTCATGGTTCCGAGAGGGAACAATGCATGTTTGATGACGAACCGGCGATAGCGTACTTTTATGGCCTTCAAATTTTTCTACAGTTAACGTGCACTCATACAACTATCATGTCATAATTTAGAAAATTTGAGGGGTCATTTGACCGTTTTAAGACATTTAAGTGAATTTCTAGCCATTTTATGATCGTAATCCAAATTTGAACTACATGTGCATGCACCAGCTAACCATGTGCAGTAAATTGGAAGGAATTTTCAATCACACTAGTGTCATAGGTTGGACACATGCATGGACTACCATGGTAAAACAAAATAAGAATTCGTGCCTTGTATGAGGAAAGAATATGTAAATATCTGGCAAGACAACGAGCCCCCACACGATTGGCACTCTATTTTGCGCCTCGAGGTTTCGAAGGTGAGTGGTGCGGGTTATTAATCAAATGAGGTTCTGTATTGGAAACCTTCAGCTATTAAGTTCACACATGACTTTTACTGCGGGAATCGTGTGCAATTCAAACTAAAGTACACGTAAATTCCGGCGACCAGCGAGTGCACTGTTCCCCTCGATCTAGATTCCGGCGGCCAATAAATACTACCTTTCTCACCTCACCTCGCCTGCATTCTCATATGCATCCCCTCGCTCACCCCCCCCCCTCTCTCTCTCAAATCGCAGCCATGGCGCCGCCGATCTGCCCACGCGTCGATGAGGAGGTGGCCCCCGAGGACATTTAGTCAAAGAGCAACGACGAGGGGGAGCCCTACGGGCCGCTGGTCGAGGTTGCACCGGACGAGGTTGCGCCAAACCCCCCAACTTTGCAGTGGTTTTGGGGCCATTACAATCTTTGTCGGTGAAAGTCGCTGTCATCGGTTGACAAAGCCATGCAAGTGGCGTTCAAGAAGTAGATGACGGAGGAGGATGCCAGGTACCAGGTACCAGGTGGCCTGTGAAGTCCGTGAGGCCGCCTGGAAAAAGGAGGCGGTGGATCTTTGGGGGCGGGTGCGTTGTCGTGCAGAGGAGGTGTACGAAGACGGGTACTTTGCGAGGAAGGTCAAAGGCGATAGGTGCCTCATCGCTGCGTCGAGGTGGGCTAATAAGCTCCAGTGTGCCACCGACGAGGAGTTCCGGTGGTCGCCAACCAAATGGCAATAATCGTTCGCTCTCGTCCGCCAGCAAGAGGCAGATCGGTACATCAAGCGCTGTGAGGTGGAGAAGATGGAGTACTGCCTCCGCCTTGGGAAGACGTCGCACACCAGGGAGCTGCTAGCGAGGGTCTACCAGAATACTGCCCCTAGGAGGGATTATCAGTTTTAGTATCTGTAATTTTCAATTTACGAATTTTACATTTAAGTATCATCACGTATAAGTGATGATACTGTACATATTCTGTGATGAACTAATGAACAATTAAAATATATCATGAATTATACTTTTCTTTCTATTTCGTATACTAATTTGTATCTAGCTACTATCATCCACATATGCAGAATGGAAAGCATATATACACACATTGAAACAGAACATATAAGAACAGAAAACAGAGTACACACATTGAAACTGACCAATAAACAGAGTTATATTATAAATGTTATGAATACATAGCGATCCACGTCGAAACAACTAAATAAAATAAAATGCATCCATGACCAGCATCCCTTGCCTATGGTAGCTCTTGGCTCTGCCTGAATTCGTGCAGGCGTTCGTCCAAGCGGTGGACACGCTCGCGGTACATCTGGAGCGCGATCTCGAGCTCTAAGTTGGCTATTTTATCAGAGAACACCAACTCGAGGATGCGGCGGCCATGTTCCTCTACTGCGCCCAGGTGTCAGGCTGAGCCTAGCGACCAGCACGTTGGCATCGAACGGACCGCGGACAAGGTAAATGACGTGACCCATGCGAACGACGCGGCGGGCGTCCGGTGCAAGTACGACGCGGCCGCCTTCTGGTGCAAGTACGGCGCAGACGGCCTCTACCAACTCTTGGCAAGGAATGGGGGTATTGACGAGACGTGTACCAAGCTGCTATGCCCTATCGACAATAGGCAAGAGCCGATGGATCCGCTCTTGCTATGCGGCGCTCCAACGGTATCGCGGTGCGGCAGGCCGCAACCTATTGGCGTTGACGCGCCTAGGTTGCTCTGCGGCGCACCATCGATCATGTTGTGCGGTGAGCTGGAGCCTCTCAGCACTGACATGCCTATCTTGATCCACGACGCTGAAGCGCCATGCGCCAAGAGTCTGCTCAACCCTAGCGATGACGCGTTGTACGTCATCGTCCATTGCGTTGATGGGGAGCGCATTGGCCTCGACGGGCCATGGCGCCTTCTCGTTTTCCTCGCCGAGGTGGTTTATGGCAGAGGTGGTGTCAGGCCCAAGATGCGATACTATCCCGATCACGTGACACTTTGTGATTGGGGCAGAACCGCATTTCGGGCGCTTAGCAAGATGGAATCATTACATCGTACCATTACACAATACATGGGGACACAACAATACTTACAAGTCACATGAATACAACCTCATCAAAACAAGGCATCCGACTACGGATGCAAACATGAAAAGCACAACGACATCCATCTGCTATCCCAGGCTGCCGACCCGGAACCTAACCCAAGACTGAAGAAGAAGAAGAAGAAGAAGAAGAAGAAAGAACTCCAACAACAAAGGACATCACTTTCACGTCAAGTCATCGGAAACCTGCACATGCAACTGTTGTTGTAGTATCTGTGAGCCACGAGGACTCAGCAATCCCATAACCATGGGTATCAAGACTAGCAAAGCTTAAAGGGAAAGGAGAGGTTAAGTGGTGAGGTTGCAGCAACGACTAAGCAATATATGGTGGCTAACTTACGAGTACAAGAATAAGATGAGCATCTACGCAAACGGTCGCAAACTAGTAGTGATCGCTAAAGATCCTGAACTACCTATGAGTCAAACATAACCCCATCGTGTTCTCTTCTCAAAGTGAAAAGAGACAGTCATGGTTACTCAAACAGTTGTGTGTTTTATCTCGGATCCTCTGTCAAGTTTTCTACAGCCGTACATTAACAAATTCTAATCTGCCACATAACCGCGGGCACAGCTTTCGAAAGATCATAACCCTGCAGGGGTGTCCCAACTTAGCCCATCACAAGCTCTCACGATCAGCAGAGATAATAATAATATTACCCCTTATCTTAGGGAAGGCCCGATCAGACTCAGAATTCCCGGTGCACAAGACATTTCGACAATGGTAAAACAAGTCCAGCAAGACCTCCCGGCGTGCCGACACCCTGATAGTAGCCGCGCGTATCTCGTCTCAGGCCACGACCGAATGAGCACTACGTACAGCAACCGAAGACCCCAGATAACTGGGTGGCACCGCAACTGGCTCTAGTTTGGGACCAACACCATCAGCACTGGCCCCCTGTATGTAGAAAGAATCCTCGGGTAGCGCTAACTCCCCATGCAATTAATTAATTAAGCTTTTATTATGTTGCAAAATAAAACCAATGTTGGGCCTTGCTGGACAAGTTTTATTCAAAGACGAACTGTCAAGGGGTCCCCATATACCCAACCGTGTTAGGAACGCAAAATCAAGGAACATAACGCCGGTTTATCGGCTCCTAAGGCGGCATGAGTGGAACAAAACACCGAGCAAAAGGCCAAACCTTCCACCCATTGCCCAGTATATAGGTGTGTTAATAATAATAATAAAGTGGTTAAACAGCAAGTTAACATGCACCATGATGATCTACTCTAAATTCTAGACAGGTTTCATATAAAGTTTGTTTAATTCGGAGCTACGGCCTAGAAGATATGAGCAAAACAAGACAAGCATGTCATTGGTGCAAGATGCACCCAAACATCAGGCAAACACACTCCAAATAGGTAAACAACATGATATTACGCTTCTACATGCAAAATCACACAAGTTTCATATATAACACGCTCAAAACGGAGCAACGGTTCAACACATATACACGAAACAAGATATAACAACCACTTGTCAAAAACAGCAACATAGCAACTCTGGAGCAAGGTATATATATGCTACAGCACCCAAACATGATAACAAGAGGCATGGATGTGAAATAGACATGATGCTTAACAAGCATGAACTTAGAACACACCCAAAAACTTGCTGGAACATAATTAACCAAGCATAGCAAGTTGCAATAAATTTATCCAGACTTAGTCAAAATCTGGGAAGGCAAAAACATCATCACGATGCTGCCTTCGGAGGCACAAAACAACATGCATATCAACTCAACTAAGTATATAAAGATCATGGAAATGTAGTAGACATAGCATACATCAAACAACTCCATTGGAGCAACTCCATAGGAGGCATGGATCAATAACAACAAGCTTCACCAAATTGAACATGCTGATAAAAGTCTGACAGGTAAAATTTATAGCAACTTGAGAGCAAGAAATAAATAAGCTATAGCAGGCCATATATGCAAACAAGGGCATGGATGGATAGACAATAACATGGACAACAAGACATTATCATTGGCCACTCCAAAACAAGCATGGATTTGAGTGGCGCATCAAGCAAACATAGCATCATGTTTAACAGATTCCAGACTTAGCAGTTTTTTCACTAAGTATAAAACAGCAACAACGACATGGCATGTTTACAAGCTTGTTTAAGTCACCTCAAGGCATATCATGGAAAATGGATTGCACCACAGCAAAGACCATATGATTGTGCTTCTAAAACATATAGACATGTGGCACGAAGACAAACACATCAGTAGCAATGATCAAGTGAAAACAGCATCTCATAACAAGTTTCAGCACTTAACAGCCACATGCACTTTTGCAACAGAGATTAACATGGCAAGAAGACACCTAACATGAATGCTACAACAACCATCATGTAGAGCACTTCACAATGAACATTTTGACATATCATATGCTCCATTTGGATAAACATGCACAAAGTTACAAGCATCACAAGTATGCAACAAAATTACAGGTAGCAGCAGTTTTAAACATATAGCACTCTTGCAACAGAGATTAGGGCATCAAGATGAAGTCAAACAAGCATGCCACACTAGAACGAAATGAAGAGCATATCACCACGATCATTTTGACATATCATTCACTCAATTTGGACATACACACATCAAGTTACATACATGCAAAGTATGCAACAAAATAACACATCTCAGGGACTTAGAAGAAAACGACCTCGGGAGGAAGTGGACATGTCCGTGTCAGATCGGACATGTCCGTCGGTGGGTGGACGCTGGTCCCACTTGTCAGCGAGATGGAGAGGAGAGGCGGACATGTCCGTCGGCGCGGGATCGATCCGGCCCGGATCTCGCCGGATCCGAGCGCGGCGGCGGCGGCTGGCGCCCGGCAGCGCGGAAGCGAGGCCGTGGCCGGCAGCGGGCGGTGAGAGGGCGTCGGGCCGGGAGCCTCTGGCCGGCGGTGAGTCCCTCCGGCGGAGCTGCGGGCTCCGGGCAGCGTGGCAGATAGGGCGGCGGCAGGATCTGGGAGGACGGCGGCCTGGTCCGGCGAGGAGCGGCAGCCCCCGGCCGGATTAAAGCGTCGACGGCGGCGCAGGAGGAACGGCGCCGGCGGCGGGGTCGGGAACCCGGTGGAGGAGTGACGGCGGCTTCGGGAGGCAGAGCTGCGGCGCTCGGGCGGGGAGCCTCTCGCCCAGTTCGGGCCCTTCGCGGCCCGGGGCGGGCCGGCTATGGGCCGAGCGGCTGGGAGGCACGGGGAGCCCAGCGTGGCGTGCTCTGGTTGGCCAGAGCGACGGCGCTGGCGGCGGTGAGTGGCTGGGGCGCGGCCAAGTGGCGAAGGAGAGGTGGTCGGGCACGGAAATTGAGGAGGAGGAAGAAGGTCATTTTTGGACGTGGGGTGTCTATATATAGCAGTTTTGGGCTAGGGTTTGGGTCTAGGGGTGATTTCTGGACCCTCCGATCGAATCGGATGGCTCCGGTTGCGAGGGGGTTAGGCAGGCCTTGATTTAGTTGGTGGGCTGTGTAGGTGGGGTTGTGGGGAGAGAAGAGAAGTGGCCCGCGGGGGTTTTTCGGAGACCGAAAACGTCCGACGTTTTAACCTGCTATAGTGCCGCTATAGTTATCCGTTGGGCTATCAAACGGACTCCGAACGCGACGAAACATGACAGGCGGTCTGTCTACACTATAATAAGACCACACGCCAAGTTTCGCCCCATTCCGAGAACATTTTCCGGCCACTCATAAAATAAATATTCGGAGGCGCCGCGGGCGCGTGCAAATGTGATGATGCAAGTTTTGAAAACATGATGATGCAACACACATGATGACAAGGCAAAGATGCAACACGCAAGTAGATGACATGGCAACGACGACGAACAACTGGCTGACACCTGGCGCATCGGTCTCGGGGTGTCACAGGTGGCGCTTTGGTGGGTTGTCATGCTCAAAATAGGTGGATGTGCTAAAGGCTGCACTTGTTGCCTCAGTACGTCGCGCGCCGCCTAGGTTTATGCACAATATCGTTGAGTGGCGGCGGCAAACCGGTGAGGAAATGGTGGGAAATGGTGGCGTGTTCATAAAACTCCATCAATCAATGGAAACTTAGCATAAAAGGAATATCGAGCTAGCACGATGCGTGCGGGCACATTGCTCTCCCAAGGCTACGATCCTTATACTTGTATGCCCAACAAAGCATGCTATCCAGAGTAAAGAATATTGTTCGATTTATCCTAGTAGAGCAGTGGCAGCAAGCGTCACAAGACGAAGTACATGATGATCAGATTATGGTTTGTCCTAGTTAATTATGCATGTAATAGTTTACTCTGGTGTGTGGAAATGTCATGTGTGTACTAGGCACCTATGTAACTAGATGTATAATTTGGTTGTACAATAATGTCCTTATTAGTATATATGTTGTTGTTCTTTATGCAATCACATCGCACACGTATGTCGGTACAACAAACCCTAGGTCTGTTGCCTAGACTGTGCACATGCGCAAGAACAAGATTGAAGCATCAGTCCAAGTCAGAGCATAAGAAACCAAGAGATTTAGAGTACTAGCTCAGATCAGAGAGACCAAGGCTAAGCCAGAGAAGGAAGACACCACCAAGAGAAGGGCCTCCCTTGCCGGGCAGGTGAGCCCGGCAAGGGACGAGGCCACCCCTAGAAGCAGAAAACATAGACCCCCCGGCAGGGCCTGCCGGGGGCTCGCGGAGGCAAAACCACCTCACCAAACACTCAAGCACGACCCACGTCGTCCATTAAAGCGGTGTCAAGCCGCAATATGATTAAGTGGCAGCCATTAGTCACATGGCAGCCAGTTCCTACAGGAAGAATCACCAAACACTCAAGCACGACCCACATCGTCAATTAATGCGGTGTCAAGCCGCAAGATGCTTGCGTGGCAGCTATTAGCCACATGGCAGCCAGTTCCTACAGGAAGAACCCGTAGATGACACCTGTCCTGCGACGTGTCAAGAAGACATGCGCAGAGCTGACAAGATAGCTCGGCAAGCCTTGTCGGGCAACCAGTGATGTGGCACTAAGCGATGCATTTAATGCACCCTGTCAGTCGGCAGAGTTAGGTATGATAGCATTGTTTGCTATCATATTAGTGCATAATGACTACTTTGCCACTGTGGTCGCCCCTTGATCAATAAAAGGAGGCCGATGGCAGTCATAGAAAGGGTTGGAAAGTAGATGAACCCACACCCCCATACGTGCGTAGTCGCTGTTGCTCTGAGGCAACCCTTGCCGGGCGAGTGTACTATGCACCACCACATCCATTCCACCATTAATCCGCCAAAGCAGGACTAGGGTTTTACGCCTCGTGGCGGCCCGAACCTGGGTAAATTGCTTGTGTGCTCCCCACCGCGCTGCCGCGCGCTGGTCTGCTCTTTGTGCAACGCGACTTCCCCTGTCGAACCAGCAAGGGGCCTCCCGGTCCCATAGGTGGCCGCAGATATCCTGCGACATCTTTGGCGCGCCAAGTAGGGGGCTCTCTTGCGCGAACATGAAAGTGTGCGTAGCGCATCGTCATCATCGCCATCAGCTATGGCACCCAAGAAGAAGTCTGGCGCTTCTGCCCGTCCATCAACTTCGAAGGATCCGCCGCCCACGGCCTCTAATGCCGCGGGAGACGCGGATGCAAGCGGAGACATGGACGCTGCTGGGGACATGGTCGGGGCAGGCGGCGCCACCAGCACATCCACAGTGGTCGACACGGGGGCAGGAGATGTCAAGAGAGAACATCATCAACAGCGTCTCGGCGGTCACGCTCCACGAGGCATGGGCGAGGAGGTCACTCTGTCCACACCTCCTCCTCCTACCGACGGGCACATCCACAACAACCATGCTCGGTCCGGGGTAAGCCATCACCCTCCGACCATCCCCACCACGGGAGCGAACGCAATGCATGTGCCTCCTCCCAGACGAGGCTCTACGCTCAACAGAGCCGCTGATCCTCGAGCACCACCGTCACGCAACCCCGCTGCCCAGGAGGTCGTTCCACAACAGCGTGGGCGCGGTAGCGCGACCGCCACCGCCACTGGCACCATCAGGAGCCAAGCGACGGTGTGGTTGACATCATCAACATCTATGCCATGCACAGCCGAGGAGGCTATGGCGCGAGCTCAGCTGCTACTGAGGTTTCCGCCAACAGCCGAGCAGATGGATGAATGGCGTGCCACCATCTAAAGCCTGCTCGATTTCGCGGAAGCTGGAGGCTCTCGACAAGCTGCCCTGCCACGACCTCCCCAAGCAACGGCAACCGCCCGTATCACTGGCCAAACGGAGGGGGCCGTCCCCACGGTGCAGTCCCCGCCATGATAGCCAATGCGGGCACAACAGAATCAAGAATCCGACAACATCTCGATGGCCTCTTCTATCCCTCGAGCACGTCCAAGTCAAGATTAATCCCCGGAGGAGAGGCAGTGGGGAGACGTGTGTTGTCATAGATTGGCGCCGCGATGACCTCCGCCAGACCAACGGGTGCGATGGCCTCAACGTCGACGGGCCTGTGCTCGGTGTTGGCAGGTGCCTACCATTCGAGGTAGGCTTCCCTGCCTACACGCAAGAGTTGCGGCAAGTCTGTTGGTCGTCCGTTTGCACATTCAAGCCAGAGATACCTGAGAAGTACGACGGGAGGCTGAACCCAGCAGAGTTCCTGAGCATCTACACTATCATTGTTCAAGCTGCCGGGGGAAGAGAAGAGAAGGTGTTTTCCAACTACTTCCCTTTGGCCCTGAAGTCCAACATGAGGTCTTGGCTGATGCACCTACCGGAAGGCTCCATTTCGTCATGGGTAGACCTGTGCCAAGAGTTCATCGGTGCTTTCGTCGCTGGCCACCAAGAGCCAGCCAGGCCCAGTTACTGCAACTCCTTCAGTAGAAGGAAGGGGAAACTCTTCGTAAGTATTTACAGAGATTCGGTGAAGTTCATACAAATATTCCAAATATCCATCTGACAGCCGTCATAGCAGCTTTCTAGTCCAATGTGCGCAACGATCGCATTCATTCCAAGATGAACGTGCGGTTGCGCAAGACTGTGAAGGAGCTATACACACTGGTGTATATGTGTGCTCGGATGGAGGAAGGAAGGATGTTGCCCGGAGAGGAAGATTGCACCAATATTGATTCAATGAATGAGGATGAATAAACCAGTTCGAGAAAGGGAAGGAAGCGCAATAAGAAGCCAAGAGATAAAACAGTGATGACTGTGGAAGGATCAGGCACACCTAGTACCGGCAAGAAGGCCAAGGCAGAGGCCCGCGGCAAGGAAGCTGCCGCTTGCGCTGCCTATCGGGAAGCCGTTGGCGCATAAAAAGCTGGGAAGGGCGATGGGCCGTATTGCAAGATCCATCGGACCAAGGGCCATGACCTTTAGGAGTGTTACCAGGTTGAGCAGCTTGTCAAGAAGAAGAGGGCGGAATATGATAAGCGTGACAAGGAAAAAGGTCAAAATGCTGCTGGTGGTAATGGCCGAGGCGGTGAAGCAAACAACGTCGGCAAACCCTTTTGAAACCAAGGAAAACCCACCAGGGGTCAAGAGAAGGAAATATGTGATAATGTGAGTAATGGAGGGGATGAAGAGAAACCGATGAGCAGGAGTTTCAGAAAGCCACTGACGCCCTGTGCATTGATGGGGGTGCATCATTGCACACATCTCACCGCCAGCTGAAGCGGTGGGCGCGAGAGATCAATGTCGTGGAACCAGCGCCGGAGGCCCGGAAGCCGCTCAAATGGTCCCGCACGCCCATCGTCTTTGATGAGGAAGATCACCCTGGCCGCACCACTACGGTAGGGTGTTTTCCGTTGTTGCTCTCCCCAAGAATTCGCAACCTCGAGGTCACAAAGATGTTAGTGGATGGCGGGGCCGGGTTGAATCTGATCTCCCCGGTAGTCATCAACAAGCTTCAGATAGGAGAAGAAGAGCCAGATGTTATCTGCACGTTCCAAGGAGGTAAACCTGGCAGGAGCCGTCCCAAGGGAAAGATTACGCTGCCGGTAACGTTTGGGGGAGAACCAAACTATCGGACTCAGAAGATTGTGTTTGATGTGGTTGATCTCCCCCTGTCGTACAATGGGATTCTTGGATGCCCGGCCCTGGCCAAGTTCATGGAAGCATCCCATTATGCTTACAATACTTTGAAGATGCCTAGGCTACTCGGAGTCATCACTATCCCATCAGATGAGAAGGATGCAATTATCTGTGTGGACAAGATGTACCGGGATGCAGTCATGGAAGAGGTAGTGGCAGCAGCAGCTCCCGCCAAGGAAAGGAAAGGAAATGAAAAGGATGGTAGGAACTCCAGTAACGAGTCTGGGAAGCGTGCCCCTTCTGAGTGCACGGCACCTGTTGATGACGTGCCAGAGTGTTCCAACAGCAGGAGATCCAAGGTTGCTGCACCCCAAGTGAAGGTCCCGGCAGGATGGCTAGGGTTGATGGTACTTTCACTATCAGCGCCTCCCTTGATGACAAATAGGAAAGCGCGCTCATGGCCTTCCTTCGGGCGAATATTGATGTGTTTTCCTGGCAACCATCTGATATCCCTGATGTTCCCAGGGAAGTAATCGAGCACCACTTTGCAGTCTTCCCACATGCCCGACTTGTGAAGCAGACAGTCAGGAAGCAGGTGTCGGCGTTCTGGGACCGGGGTACCCAGACTTGCCTGCCTGCGGCCCAGAGCGTGCCTCATCTAGCGGCCTGGTACGACCCATCTTCATAAGCAACCACTCAAGACCCCCGCGAGGGGCCAAGCCTCGCGAGGCGGACAACGCAAGACCTCCCCTGGGGCGGCCTCGCTAGGCTGGCTCCCGGGGAACGGAGATATCAAGCCAAGGGACAACTCGCGAGGTTTGTGTGACGTGAGCCATGAAGACCAAGGCCAGGCGGGCGCCAGCGGGCGCAGGAAGCCAGTTTCCTCTTTGGTGCTAAAGGGGGAAACGCAGGCGAGGAGTCCCGAGGCGTCAGGCAAAGGTTTCCATATCGGTGCAACGAGACCAAGACCAGCAGGACGGCAGGGTGAAGGTCACCACGGAGCCCACGACGACGTCACCAGCAGAGCCTTCGGCAGGCGAAGTGTAACGCCCCGGACACACCCGCCGGTGGTAGTTACTCCTGGAGGGATGTAGACTGGCCTCACATATCAATACTAGTCTTTTCTGTGCACTTTGTCCTCACTCGTGCGCACCCGGGAGCAACTTCCCGGTCGGTCACCCATCCTGAAACTACTCCAAGCTGAGCACGCTTAACTTTGGAGTTCTATCCGAATGGGCTCCCGGAAAAGAAGGAATTCCTTATTGATATGAGTAGTCTATCATCCCTAATAAGCCAGGCTATCACATACACCCCCACTCAGAGGAACCGACGTCCTCGTCGGGCCACAGGAACGTTCCCTCTTGGCACAACCGTCTGTGCTTCCAGTCCGATACATGTGCCATGCCGTGTGCCACGACGGGTCACAAACTCCATGCACAACATGACTGCAAACTGTCCGCAAACATCCGTGTAACCGCGAGGGTTGGCTCTGATACCAACTTGTAACGCCCCGGACACACCCGCCGGTGGTAGTTACTCCTGGAGGGATGTAGACTGGCCTCACATATCAATACTAGTCTTTTCTGTGCACTTTGTCCTCACTCGTGCGCACCCGGGAGCAACTTCCCGGTCGGTCACCCATCCTGAAACTACTCCAAGCTGAGCACGCTTAACTTTGGAGTTCTATCCGAATGGGCTCCCGGAAAAGAAGGAATTCCTTATTGATATGAGTAGTCTATCATCCCTAATAAGCCAGGCTATCACACGAAGACCACCTTTTGTCAGGATAGCTCGTACGAGATGTCCCCCTTCAAACTTGGCCGTTGTGGGATCCCTTCCCGCTCAACATTTGGGAAGAGGACCCAGGCCTCTATAAATAGTACTAGCCACCACCATAGGAGGAGGATCATTCAGACCACCCTTACACCAACTAGCTCACCGAGCCCAAGAACACCTCTCCTCAGGAGGCTGTTCTTCCCGTGTACTTGTTCATCCTCAGCCTACAAGGCAGTCCACCACACCACACTGGAGTAGGGTATTACACCACAACAGTGGCCTGAACTAGTATAAATCCTCGTGTCTCTTCTTCTTCGGGTTTGACGAGCTAGGCCTAGGAATCGGTGCGAGGGCGAACTAGAGCAGGAAGGAGAGATCTTCGTGCCCACCTCAGTGTTCGAACCTCAAGGGTTTGCCAGAATCCATGATCCTAAATTTGGCGCGCTAGGTAGCGGTGCACCGAAGCTTCCCTTCCGTCGATTCACGCTCCATCGTCCCGCCGATTCCATGGACGACACTCGCCGAGCCCATGCTGAGTGTCGGGCCGCCCTTGCTGCCCATGTCGCCCAGACAGCTCCCGCCGGCGGACCGCCCCGCCGCTCGCCATCGCCTACTGCCAACACCACCACCGGCTCGGCGAGGCACGAACAACAAGCCTTGTCCCTGCACCCCTCCGTGCGACGGGACGGACGCACCGCCACCCCGTCGCTGACTCCGGCGGGCTCCTCGTCCCACGCCCATCGCGGACCCGCGGATGCGCAGGCTGCGTTTCTCATGGCACGCAAGCTCCTGCATTACCGCCCCATCGACGACCTCTACGAAGACTGGCTCGGCCGCATTGCCGAGCTCGTCAGCACCGTTGGGGGCTCTCCTGCACCATCCCTCTCGCTACCTCCCCCGCCTCCCTCTGCAGGCGAAGTAGCCCATGAAGCGCTTCCACCATCCCTGCATCAAGGCGTCGTCCACGATCCAAGTCATGCGGCCTCGCGGCGCGACCCCCCCCCC
>LR738712.1:369909340-370009929 GCA_902687465.1 Secale cereale | reverse complement strand
CCCCCCCCCCCCCCCCCGCGCAAGGCGCCCATGCATGAAGAAGGAAGCTGCCAAGAGATCCAGCGGCCTCGAAGAGGAGTGCCAGCACTCCCTCCACCATTGTGTCGAGACCGTGCTCCCCCTGCCATGGTGGTGCGCGGGAACCAAGACCCAACTCCACCTCCGCGACAAGCTCTGGTATCAACAGCAGGCTGCAAGGCCCTCGCCCCCGAGCTGCGCAACGTCAACTGGCCCGGGAAGTTCAAGCCCGACCTGCCTCCACGCTACGAGGGCACCCCCGACCCTGCTGAGTCCCAGCAACTCTAAGAGCTGAGCATCGAGGCATCGAACGGCGACGAGAAGATCGTGGCGAACTGGTTCCCATGGCTCTCAAGGACGGCGCGCGCTCGTGGCTCCGGAACCTACCCGCGGGATCGATCTCCTTCTGGGGTGAGATGCGCGAGCGGTTCACCGCCAATTTCCAGGGCACCACCGCCCCCCGGCCACGGGTGACCTACGGCGCATCAAGCAACAACCAGGAGAAACTCTGCAAAAGTTCATCCAGCGCTTCCACAGCGTCCGTGTCAAGATCCCCAAGGTCATGGACGAGGCCATCATCTCAACATTCTCCAATGGCGTCCGCGATGTCAAGATGAAGGAGGAGCTTGCCATCCATGAATATCTGTGCACGACCCTGGATCTGTTCAACCTCGCGACCAAGTGCGCCAGAGCTGAGGAGGGGCGCCTCTGCCTCGTCGATCTCCCCACCGTTGACCCTGAAGACAAGAAGGCCAAGGGCAAGAACGTGAAGCGCAAAGGGGTGGCTGTGCTCGCGGCCGAACCAGAGATGAAGTGTGGCCGCGACCACCCGAAGTCATCTAAGAGCAGCCGTCCATTTTGCGCCTTCCACAACGTGCACAACCACAACACCAACGACTGTCAAGAGCTCAGGGTCATCCACGAAGGGCACATCGGCCGACGCCCCGAGCGCAGCGACCGGGGTTACGGCCATGGAGGAAGCCGGACTGGGGGGCGCTGGGACGACCGCGGCCCTCGTCAGGACTGACGTGATCGGACCGCCGGCACGATCAGCCTCGCAAGGGTGCTTGGATGGACCAGCCTCGCGAGGGTGCGTGGTGGGACCAGCCTCATGAGGACCGTCCTCAGGGCAAGGCCGGCGTCCCTCCGCTGCCACCACCTAGGAGAAATGATGACCAGGACGAGCAGGCTAGGGGCTTCCAGGAGCCTCGCGCCATCGCCTGCATCTTGGGTGATGCGCAGGCCCCAGCCTCTCAGCGCCTCTTCAAGCAGTTCGCCCGAGAAGTAAACACGGCTCTCCCCAAGCTCGAAGCCACGCGCCACTCAGGTGGTCCAAGTGCGCCATCACCTTCAGCTCAGCAGACCAGCTCAAGTGCGCGGCGACTGCCGGTGCCCTCCCGTTGCTCTACTCACCCGTCATCAGCAACATTCAAGTCACCAAGACCATCATCGATGGTGGCGCAGGGCTCAATATCTTGTCCGTCGAGACTTTAGATAGCCTCCAAGTGCCATACGATCAGCTGCAGCCTACCAAGCCCTTCTCGGGAGTGACTGACGGCTCCACCACCCCGATAGGGTTGGTTCGCCTGCCTGTCACCTTTGGCACGCGCGACAACTACCACACCGAGCTCATCGACTTTGATGTCACCCACATTCATCTTCCCTACAACACCATCCTCGGGTACCCAGCCCTGGCCAAGTTCATGTCAGTGACTCACCACGGCTACAACGTCCTCAAGATGCCAGGAAGTGGCAGCGTCATCACGGTTGTTTGCGAAGAAAAGGATGCGGTGTGCTCACTCGAGCACGCTTACCAGGCTGCGGCGGTCGAGGATCCATACAATGATGGCGCCATCTACCCTCCCGTCCTCAGAAGAAAAAGCAGCAGCTGCACCAGGGGCCTCAGGAGAGCAGCGTTACCACCTTAGGATTCGCGCCCATGGATGGAGCGCCTCCCTCCCTCGCATAGGAAGGTGCGCCCGACGCTTCCCTCAGGCTAGGCTCGAGGGCTCTCCTCTGGAGGGCCTCCGACCTAGCCAATGTCTCGAGGGAGGCGCTCGGGCACCATGTGGAGGCGTGCTTCGCCGCACGTTTCCCTCAAGCGGGCACGAGGAGCGAGGTGCCTAGTGCTCAGGAGTTCATCACCAAGAAAACCCAGGAGCTTCAGAAGCTGAGAGCCATGCGTGGCGACAGCCGCCCACTATCCAGCGCGGCTCCCCATCTAGGCGGTGATGGTGAGCTGTGCGTCGACATCGATTACCTCTGGCTCAACAGGGTCGCATCTCAGGAGCGTTACTGTCCATCACACGCTGGTCTGTGTGAGGGTCCCCCTCACAGCTACGTTCGCATGACTTTCGGCTTGCCCAAACAGGCGGCCCTGCACTAGCGCCACATGCGGGAAGTCCTAACGACTCGCGAGGCTAGGCATGAGGAGATCTTGGCGGAGGTGGCCTCGGTTCTTCGCGAGCTCTTGGAACTTCCGGAGCCTCGCGAGGCCCCGGAGTCCGGCGGCTCGTCAGGAGCGACATCTGCATCAAGCGTCTTCAGCTACATCAGCGCCACTTCACCAACTGTGCCAGGTGACATTTTCCAGTTTTGTTCAGCTGGGAGTGCCCCTTGGGCTGCATTATTCCTAGGTCGCACGGGCCTGCCCCTGCGGCGTGCATCCTTTTGTAAATTTAGCTTACTTTTTTGGGGGCGCCCCTCGGGCCGCATCATCCCGAGGCCGCACGGGTCCATCCCGGTGGCATGTATCGTTCTTGCATCTTACCTGAACTAGCGTTACCCTTTCCATCAGCAGCTTTAAAATTATTTACCTACCTGTCCGGCACTTCGATGCCATGAACGTTGTACGCCCTCACTAACCTGACTGCGCCCGCCTCATGATTAAGGATAGGCATGGCGTCTGTGCTCGGGTCCGTCCCTGCAGCATCGCCAAATCCAAGCAGCTGAGCTCTGGCTCATGGGCCAGCCCTGTTTGCATCACGTCCCATGGTCCTTGGTGCCTCGCCCTTGCATGAACTAAGTGTGAACAGGTGGGTAAGGGAGCACGACACGGTGCCTCGTCGCTACGGGGGCCGCGCGTCGGTTGTCTTTCTTTAGGATATCTGCATGAGAAGACTAGGCACGACGTAGTGTTCGGGTCTGTCCCTGCAACGTCGATAAACCAAACGATTGAGCTCTGTCTGGTAGGCCAGCCCCGTTCACGTCACCTCCTGAGGTTGTTCATGTCTGGCCTTCTCATGTGGCAACCTCGAGGGATTCACTTGGCGCAGGTTGCCTAACCATCTTGGAGGATTATCTCAGGCGCTCTCAATCAAGACCACGCGCAACCCGCCTTGAGGTAGGGCCCCCTGAGTCTCGCGCTGACTCACGGGTGCCCGGATACACCTCGTCTAGCCCTACCGTGCAAGCCACGTGTCAGGGCGGGGCTATACACACCCCGGGGGCTCTCCGCAGTAGGGAGTCCCCTCCCACATGCCAGTGGAAGCACCATGCTCCGCGCTGGCAGTTGACACGGTCGAGGAGCGACTATGCCCGTGCAGGAACGGTAGAGCCATGCTCCGCGCTGGTGATAAACAACTGGGGGTGGCCTCACGGCTGCTTTAACCTCAGGGGGCCACCAGGCTCGGTGACTAGCCTCACCGCGCTGCTTTCCCCTCGGGAGAGTAGCACGAGGGGGCTGGGCATGGGGGCTACGCTCAGGTCACGCCTAGCGTACGCCCCGTCAGGTCCCCCGGACCTGGTCGTCGCGCAACCCTCCCGAGCGAAAGCCTGACGAGGACAGGTATGAGCTATGTTCGTACGTTAAGGGGGACCCTTGGGCATCGCGATCCAAGGACCTAACTAGTCACATAGCCCATCAACCCTTGGTCCTGTCCTGGCGATCCGGACGACCCAATAGCGGCTGAGGTACGCGCTGGGCCGGGCCCTGCCGACACAAAACACTAAGGCCTGCTCTTGCATTTCTTCCCAAAGGCTGTTCGTACGTCAAGGGGGACTCCTGAGCATCGCGACTCAGGAGCCTAACTGGCGACGTAGCCCGCCCCTGGCCTCGTCCTGGCGATACGGACGAGTAAGTAGCGGCTGAGGTACGCGTGGGGCCGGGCCCTACCGACGCAGAACGTTAAAGCCTAGTTTTGTGCTTCTTCCTAGAGGTTGTTTGCACGTCAAGGAGGACTACTGAGCATCGCGACTCAGGAGCCTAACTGGCCACGTAGCCCCTCACCCCCTGACCTCGTCCTGGCGATCCGGACAAGACAGCGGCGGCTGAGGTATGCGAGGGACCGGGCTCTGTCGACGTAGAACAACAAAGCAAATAGGGAGGGAACAGCGAATAGCTAGGAATTATTACAAGCTAAATTGTTCTTCAAACACCTAACATAAGTTTTAACGCCTCCACGAGGCACGTCGCATGTCGCAGGCAAGTTCACAGGAAAGTAAAAATGGGGAGGAGCACCGTCGTCCACCAGCAAGCCCCTTCTTCAGCCTTAGGCGCCGTCGTGAGGAAGCGCCTTTCCATCGGCAGAATTTTCATGGCCTACGTCGTTAGCCTTGGCTACGGGATCGGCAACACCGTCGTTTGGAGGTGCAGGGTCGATGGCGAGGAACTTCTTCAACAAGGCCTCCACCTGGCCCTTCACGGCTTCAGCGGCAGCCTCGCAGCGCTCTTCATCCACAGGCTTGAGCAGTGCACCAAGGTCGGCGTTGGGATCACGAAGATGCAGGTGGCTGAAGACACGCATCAGGGCTGAGGAGGAAAGCGCGCGGGCCTCCCCCTCCACCATGGGGCCGATCTCGTTGACGACACCCTCGAGCGCCATAACAAGATAAGGAAGCAGCTGGGCGAGGCCTTCGTCGTCCGTCGCCAGCGGCTTCTCCAAACCCTTCTCGTAGAGTGCCCCCAACACTTGGCGGGACCTCTCCTCAAAGGACTTGAATGCCGCACGATCCTCGGACAAAACCTTCGCCTTGGTTTTTAGCTGGGCCTTCTCTGCTTCCACCTCCCGCTCCAGCTGCTCCAGGCGGTTGCGCTCTGTAGCCCACGCCCTCGCCAACTGCTCCAACTCGGCGTCACGATTGGCTATGGCGTCTTCTGGGGCTTTCATCTTCTCCTCCTCCGCCACGCGCTCGCTGCACATGGTCTGCATCTCGGTCTCCATCGACCGGCAGCGCTCCTTGACGGCATGTGCATCCTTCAGCGACGCCTCGCGGGTGGCTGCTGCTTGGTCGGCGGCTCGCTTGTCCTCTTCGGAGGCCGCCACGGCCCGGCTCAACACTGCCCAGACAGACACGTCGGAGTTTAGCCAGCCTGAGATCAACTCCAAGCGCCCTACCACCAGACAACGGTCAGTGCCTTGGAGGTCATTCCGGAGCTGAGTCAGTGCGGAAAAAGCCTCCTCCAGGGCGGCGGACAAGGCGGAAGGGCCGCGAGCTAGCGGGGCGACCAGAGGAGGAGGCTGCCACGTGTTCAAGACCTCCTGAGCCCTGGCGACACCCGCAGGTGAGCTGGAGATGGGCGCCTCTGGAGCCATCTTGGCCAAGGTGGTCATCCTCTCCTAAGGTTGGTCCACTAGGCCTCGCGAGTATGACCGAGCAGGAGAAGTAGGGACGGCTCCACCACCCGTCTGCGTCGGAGAGGGTGTATGTGGCCAGACCGCTAGGCCTCTAATGTGGTCGCCCCTCCTTCTTCTTCTTCGCCGACAGCGCTGGCTTGGCAGTGTAGGGGGAAAACATCAGGAATCAGAAACAGAATCAAGAACGAAGACAAAATCAGGCCAAAGTACTTATTGGTCCATGGCGGCATAACCTCGCGGCCTCTTCAGAACCACGGAGCCCAGGGGCCTCGCAGCCTGCGGCGCAGGTGCGCGAGCCCCCGGAACAGATGAAGCCACGGCAACTGGCCCAGCGGCAAAACTAGGCGGCGTCAGAGCCGGAGTGTCGCCTCGAGAGATCAGCGCCGACCTGCTCTTCGTCAGGACCCCAGCCGACGGCTTCTTCAAGGGGGTAACCTTGGTCCTTGTGGTGACCCCGGCAGGGGGTGTGGCCTCCTTCATCGGGTGGTCGTCGACGTTGTTGTCAACGGGCAAGGCGTGGAGGATATCGGCCTTGCATGGGGGGAGGTCTCCCCGACCCCCTCCATGGTCGCCTCTAAGTCCTCCCACCAAAGTGATAGAGACAAAGGTGTCTCGTCTTTTGATGAGATGGTGGCTATCGTTTTTTGTGGAGTAGACTTTGACGATCCAACTACAAACGTGTGAGGACGTCGCGCCTTAGCAATCGCTAAACCAACTCCGAGAGGTTATTGACCATGCCGGAGCATGATCAACCTGACCACGAGGGTCTATTTCTGCAAGCAAACGAAGAACAAGCAAGAAACTAAGGTTGCAATCTGGATATTGCGAATATAAGAGGAAAGCTTTATTGATCAAGGTGGGGTTCTGTGACGTCTTTGTCTGGTCGTTGAACACAAACGAAGTACACGAAGTTGCAGCTATGGCGAACTTTAATCTAAACAAAACCCAAAGTCTAAACTACGCCCTAAGGGTTGTATATATGAAGGAAGAGGCGGGAATTTCGTGGCCCTTGGAGGAGGGGTCCGAAACCAACCCTAACTCTTGTTTCCCCACACATACCGACTCTAAAAACAGCCTATACTCAAGTATTTTGACATTACATGGGCCTGGCCCAATAATAAGGTGACACAGCACCTATAATAGCCTCTGGACGAAATTTATGAAGTGGCATCTTGTATATTTCGTCCAAGGCTTCACGCACTCATTATGGTGGCTTCAAAGTAATGAAATCATCACTTGTAACTTCGTTCTTATTCCCCTTGCACATGCCATTATCTCCATGCTTGATCTTGCTCCAATGTTCATCCTTCTTTTCCAAGCTAGGCCCTTCATTTGTAAGCAAGACCAATGTATCCAATTTAGGCAACATCATATTCTCATGAACATTAGAATCATTACCAAGAAACGAAAGTACCTGGTAATTTAATTAGAGCGCGAGCTCCAGTAATTGGTCCTGTATATGTATCAGTTGGGGCTATGGATGTAACCTTCCTAGTGATGTCCTCATCATCCTCCCCTTCTTTAATTGAAGTCGTCCTCGACGGAAGCTCATCTTCCTCACCCAACTAAGGTTTCAAATCTGTAATGTTAAATGTGGGACTAACCCCAAAATCTGCACGCAACTAAAGTTTATATGCATTATCATTTATTTTTTCTAACACCTTAAAAGGACCATCAACACGTGGCATTAGCTTTGACTTGCGCAAATTAGGAAACCTTTCCTTACGCAAATGTAACCAAACAAGATCTCCATGTGCAAAGACAACATGTTTTCTACCCTTATGTTAGACAAGTTTATATTTAGCATTCATGCGCTCAATATTTTCCTTAGTTAACTCGTGCATTTTTAAGATCAATTTAACATTTTGTTTAGCATCAAAATTAACCTTCTCCGACGATGGAAGAGGCAACAAATCAATAGGTGCACGAGGTAGGAAACCATAAACAATTTCAAAATGGCACATCTTAGTAGTAGAATGCAATGAACGATATAAGCAAATTCAATATGAGGCAAGCATTCTTCCCACATTTTCTTGTTATTCTTCTAAACAGCCCTAAGCATAGTAGACAAAGTTCTATTGACTACTTCAGTTTGTCGATCAATTTGGGGGTGACAAGTAGTACTAAAAAGCAGTTTAGTCCCCAACTTAGCCCATAAACATCTCCAAAAGTGGCTAAGAAATTTAATATCACGATCTGAAACAATAGTATTTGGCAAACCATGCAAGCGAATAATTTCTCGAAAGAACAAATCAGCAACATGAGCAGCAGCATCACTTTTATGACATGGTATAAAGTGTGCCATCTTCGAGAACCTATCCACAACAACAAATATGCCATCCCTCCGCTTCTTTGTTCGAGGTAAACCCAAAACAAAGTCCATAGATATATCTTCCCAAGGAACACTAGGGACATGCAAAGGCATATATAAACCATGAGGATTGAGTCGTGACTTAGCTTTTTGACATGTAGTGCAGCGAGCAACAAAATGCTCAACATTATGTCTCATCTTTGGCCAAAAGAAATGTGTAGCAAGTACGTCCTCCATCTTCTTCACGCCAAAGTGTCCCATTAATCCTCCTCCATGCGCCTCCTGCAACAACAAAAGACAAACAGAGCTAGCTGGAATGCATGGCTTCTTAGCATGAAACACAAATCCATCATTAATGACGAACTTGTTCCATGTTCTCCCTTCTTTACAATTCTGCAATACATCTTTAAATTCAGCATCATGCACATATTGATCTTTTATGGTCTCCAAACCAAATATTTTAAAGTCAAGTTGTGAAAGCATAGTATAACGACGAGACAATGCATCAGCACTATCATTTTCTTTTCCCTTCTTGTGTTTAATAACAATAGGGAAAGTCTCTATGAATTCAACCCATTTAGCATGTCTACGTTTCAGTTTTGCTTGACTTTTAATGTACTTCAAAGATTCATGATCAGAATGTATAACAAATTCTTTGGGCCATAAATAATGTTGCCATGTTTCCAACGTCCGAACAAGAGCATATAATTCCTTATCATAAGTAGAATAATTCAGACTAGGCCCACTCAATTTTTCAGAAAAGTATGCAACAGGTTTACCATCTTGTAATAACACACCTCCTAACCTAATTCCACTAGCATCACATTCAAACTCAAAAGTCCTATTAAAATCAGAAAGTTGGAGTAAAGGATTGTTTCTACCATTGATAAAAAAAATTGTACACCAAGGTAGAAACAATCTGTATACTCTTGTTCATAAGGATAAACATATTAATTTGCTTCCTATGTCTATTGATTCCATTTTGAAAGATGATATTAATAGAGTTAATAAAGTAAAATAGGAGCAAAATAAGAGTGAAAATCAGATTGTGGCAAAAGAGTTTGAGCAACAAATGAAGCCTAATAACACACCATCATCTCATGTTGCATCTGAAATTAAATGAAAAACTGGATATTTACTTGCCACCAAATTTGATATTGCTGATCTAGATTTCAGCAACTATGTTTGCTATGCTTTTGTGTGCAAAGAGGCATTATTTTCATTCGAGCACGTGCCTTCCTCTTTGCCTCCTGCTGTCACTAACATTTTGCAGGAGTTCTCAGACGTCTTTCCACAAGACGTGCCACCGGGATTACCACCTATTCGAGGGATTGAGCATCAGATTGAATTAATTCCTTGTGCATCGCTACCCAACCGCGCACCATACCATACCAATCCAGAGGAGACGAAGTACATTATGCGTCAAGTACAGGAGCTACTCGACAAAGTTATATACGTGAATCCCTTAGTCCATGTGTTGTTCCTATTATTCTAGTGCCAAAAAAGGATGGTACATCGCGTATGTGTGTTGATTGTAGAGGCATTAATAATATTACTATTCGTTATTGTCATCCTATTCCTAGGCTAGATGATATGCTTGATGAATTGAGTGGATCTGCTATATTCTCCAAAGTTGATTTGTGTAGTGGATACCATCAAATTCGTATGAAATTGGGAGGTGAATGGAAAACAACATTTAAAACTAAGTTTGGATTATATGGGTGGTTAGTAATGCCTTTTGGATCAACTAATGCACCTAGTACTTTCATGAGATTAATTAATGAAGTTTTACGTGCTTTCATTGGATGATTTGTGGTAGTTTACTTTGATGATATATTGATTTATAGCAGATCTTTGGAGGAACATTTGGAACATTTACGTGCTATTTTTATTGCTCTACGTGATGCACGTTTGTTTGGTAACCTTGGAAAGTGCACCTTTTGCACTGGCCGAGTATCTTTTCTTGGTTATGTTGTTACTCCACAGGGAATTGAGGTTGATAAAGCCAAGATTGAAGCTATTGAGAGTTGGCCGCAGCCCAAAACGGTCACACACGTGAGGAGTTTCCTTGGCCTCGCTGGATTCTATAGGCGTTTTGTGCGAGATTTCAGCACCATTGCTGCACCTCTCAATGAGCTTACAAAGAAGGATGTGCCTTTTTTTGGGGGTACTGCACAAGAAGAAGCATTCACGGTATTGAAAGATAAGTTGACACATGCTCCTTTACTCCAACTTACTGATTTTAATAAGACTTTTCTCCTTCAATGTGATGCTAGTGGAATTGGGCTAGAAGGTGTGCTATTACAAGATGGTAAACCTGTTGCATACTTTTCTGAAAAATTGAGTGGGACTAGTTTGAATTATTCTACTTATGATAAGGAATTATATGCTCTTGTTCGGACATTGGAAACATGGCAACATTATTTATGGCCCAAAGAATTTGTTATACATTCTGATCTTGAATCTTTGAAGCACATTAAAAGTCAAGCAAAACTGAACGTAGACATGCTAAATGGATTGAATTCATAGAGACTTTCCCTTATGTTATTAAACACAAGAAGGGAAAAGAAAATGTTATTGTTGATGCATTGTCTCGTCTTTATACTATGCTTTCACAACTTGACTTTAAAATATTTGGTTTGGAGACCATCAAAGATCAATATGTGCATGATGCTGAATTTAAAGATGTATTGCAGAATTGTAAAGAAGGGACAACATGGAACAAGTTCGTCATTAATGATGGATTTGTGTTTCGAGCTAACAAGCTATGCATTCCAGCTAACTCTGTTCGTCTTTTGTTGTTGCAGAAGGCGCATGGAGGAGGATTAATGGGACACTTTGACGTGAAGAAGACGGAGGACGTACTTGCTACACATTTCTTTTGGCCAAAGATGAGACGGGATGTTGAGAGTTTTGTTGCTCACTACACTACATGTCAAAAAGCTAAGTCACGACTCAATCCTCATGCTTTATATATGCCTTTGCCTATCCCTAGTGTTCCTTGGGAAGATATATCGATGGGCTTTGTTTTGGGTTTACCTCAAACAAAGAAGGGGAGGGATAGCATATTTGTTGTCGTGGATAGGTTCTCGAAGATGGCACATTTTATACCATGTCATAAAAGCGATGATGCTGCTAATGTTGCTTATTTGTTCTTTCGTCAAATTATTCGCTTGCATGGTGTGCCAAATACTATTGTTTCAGATCGTGATACTAAATTTCTTAGCCACTTTTGGAGATGTTTATGGGCTAAGTTGGGGACTAAACTGCTTTTTAGTACTACTTGTGATGAGGACATGACTACCTTGGATACGACCAAAAATATTGCATACATGTATATTTGTGAGGTGATTTCTAATGCAAACTATGCAACAATTTATTTATGTCATCGAGGACAAAAATACTTCACAGACTTTTGTGCCATGTCTAATTCCAGGTGTATGGGACATTTGTACAATCCACATATGAAGATAAGGGAAAAGAGAAGTTTACGTGATGTTCAAAAAGTTCTCTCACGTCACTTTTGGGCCAAGAGAAGATAGAGTCCAAGTCTCTCACGTTCTGCATCCAAATTCGGACTACACAGACATACCTGACTCAAAACGGCAAGAACTCCTTCATACGGACTCCGAATTGGGTGTTTCTCTTTTTTTGTTGGAAACTAGATTTCGTACACTTTCCAACCCAATTGGATTCACCTTCAAATTCGTCCGAAGCGTTGAGATATCGACGAAACAATCTGACGCTGCAGCAGAATCCGAGTCAAACTACAAGTTCAAAGGTGTTGCATCACCTCCACTTGGGCCCATGAGCCTTGTACGACCTAGGGTTAGTTTTAGGCTGCCTTGGGACGTCCTTCCACCTCCTTGGCCGCCACCCCTTGCTCCTATATAAGTAGATCCATCTAGTAGCTTTTTCTTTGGGATTTGTTTAGTCAAAAGTTAGCCATTGCAACTTCATGTACTTCGTTTGTGTCCAACGACCAGACCAAGACCGCTTACGGATCCCCACCTTTATCAATACTTCATTTATATTTGTAGTATTCAGATTGCTTTAGCATATTCTTGCTTGTTCTTCGATTGCATGCAGGAATAGACCTTCGTGGTCAGGATGATCGTGCTTCTGGCATTGTCAGTAACCCCTGAAGATTAGTTTAGCGATTGCTAAGGCGCAACGTCGTGCTCGTTTGTAGTCGGATCGTCAAAGTCGTCTCCACCAAATCGATAGTTATCATCTCATCGAAATATCAGGCCCCTCGCCTCTATCAAGTGGTATCAGTTTTCAGTTTGCTCGGTGAGAATTTCCAGTTATTCCTAGATTAGATTTATTTTCTTACCTATTGTCCAAGCCAGTCTGAGCCTTTGCAATTTTCTTTTCATTGTTTGCATTATTGAATTATCGGTTGCATCGTCGTGTTGAGTTGCTAGTCTTAGTGTCTAGTTCGTTAGAGTTTCGAGTTCTGTTCACATAACTCACGTCGCCGCTGGATCGTTATCCCTTCCGCTGTCCACCACCTCATCCATCAATTTCCACCTCATGCTACCCATCGTTCATCGTCACAATCATAGTTGAAGTCGTTCGCATCTTTGCTTGATCCAATCTGCATCTTATCTAGTTTGTCTTGGAAAGAGGGAGAAAGGAAAAAAAAGACAGAGAAAAAAAGTAAAAAAAAAAAAGAGGAGAGAAAGAAAAAGAAAAAAAGTGTGAGAAAAAAGAAAAAGAAAAAGAAGAAAAAGAAAGTTGGAGAGAGTGTTCTTGTATATTCTGCTTGGCAGTTGTTTTCATCATTATCTTTACTACCGTTGTGATCTTCACTTATATCTTGCTGTCCAGAGCTACTTCGTATCCTTTATTGATGCTAGTTGTGCTACACCGTGACCTCATTAGTGTTCTAGGCTCGCGTCTCTAGTCCGCTCTAGCCTAGGACCAGCACAGTACCGTCGTTGAGCGTTTATTCAACATTGCATCTCTGAATTGATTATTGCTAATCTTTTGCTACCATATATAAAGCCAACCCAGCTCCACATATTTCTACACCGTGTTTACGTACGTTCACCTGGCAATCGCTTTACTCAATCTTTGGAGTTATTTGACACCGCTGGTTGCCTATCACCACCTGCTACATGGTAAGAACTTGTAAGATATTGATATTTGCTTTACTGTGAGCGCTTTACCACCACATCCTAGTAGTTCATAGGAACATTATTTTTGGATTTAGTTTCTTGTTTCTACTAATCATGGCAGGTTCAAGAGTCAGTTGGGCTTCATCGATCGTGGGAGACGTGTCATCACCTCAGAAAATACAACCACCATCACAAGAGGTACAAAGACATCAGAATGCGCACAAACATGTTCTTATTTCCATGCAACCTTTTCATGGTCGTTTTAAACCTGATTTATATATTTAATGGGAGTTCAACATCAATAATATATTTGCTTCCCATAGTTTTGATGAATGTAAAAAAGTTAAGGTTGCGGTTGGTTCTTTCACTGGTTATGCTTTAGTTTGGTGGAGTGAATATTGTCGGTTATACGCTAATCATGTACCTACTACTTGGGATGATTTAAAACTTGTGATGAGAGATAGATTTGTTGATGTTTATCATACTCGTGGCATGATTAAAAAACTACAACATTTGAAACAACGTAGTGACACCGTAACAAAATATTATGATGATTTACGAACTACCTTGTTGCACTCCTTTTTAGAGGAAAGTGAAGATGATTTTATGGATAGATTTTAGGGAGGATTAAACCGTGATATTCAGGAGATGCTAATTCATGAAGAGTGTTATCCTATGGACTATTTGTTTCGTCTTGCTTGTAGTGCTGAACAGGAAATAAAACGACGTATTGTCCATAAGGAGAATAAACGCCAGGTGCAAATTTCAAGAGATGATACGGTTGTTCCTTCCACTACTAGGCGTACTATGACTGACACATCCGTTGTTCTGAGGACTACATCACCTCCACCATGTGACACATCACCTCCGACAGTGCCTACATCATCTGAGTTGATCATAAGAGGTAATGACAAAGGTACCGATCTTCCACCTCCACATGAGTATGATGAATGCCTTGTCAATTTAAATGAACCATGCGATGAGCTATCCACTAATTTGATCACACCAACTATTTTAGAGGAATATGTTCGTGATTTGACTTTGCCATGTGATCAAACAATTGTGAGTGAACCAATTGAATTAAGTATTGATGCGAAAGAACCATTTGAATCAGGGAATAAATCAGATTTGGATCAAATACGTGTGAAAATAGTTGTGCCAATGTTTAATCATTTTGATATGACCTCTAATCTTGGTGATGGTTCATCAAGGTTGGGATGGTTTAATGATGAGCATTGCCAATCTTTTGTAACGATTAAGAGATTCACTTATATGTGCAAATTGAGTTGCAATATTTTCAAGCCTTCTACTTCTTGTGATAATATTTTGGCTTTATATTTTATGAACTACGAAAGTTACTCATCTATACATGTGTCATATGTGCAAAAATTAAGGGAAGTAAAAATGGATGACATATACATATACAACATGTACACTTTGTCTATTTCCTTACCCACATTTCAGATTAAGCAACGCCCAGGACGGCTTTATTTTCAAGAAAGGGAGGATGATGAGGACATTACTACCTTGGATACGATCAAAAATATTGCATACATGTATATTTGTGAGGTGATTTCTAATGCAAACTATGCAACAATTTATTTATGTCATCCAGGACAAAAATACTTCACAGACTTTTGTGCCATGTCTAATTCCAGGTGTATGGGACATTTGTACAATCCACATATGAAGATAAGGGAAAAAGAGAAGTTTAGTGTAACACCCCGAGGATCATGCTACAATAATCTCCCACTAATTGTGCCAGGTCATCATGTTTGACGAAGCCAAATTGCCCCTTGGTAAATCAAAGCCAAATTTAAATTTAAAATACAAGTCAAATTATTATTTCTTCTATCGGTAAAACAAAAATGTTTGTTGGGTTGAAAATATTCACTAAGGAATTATCTTTTAGAAACAAACATCATTTGGCTCACCTAGTAATCCCTAGAAAATAATAAAGTGGTCCAAAATAAACTAAAATGGCCTTTAAAAAAAGGAAACAGTTATTTTAACTTTTCCAAATCAAGTGAAACTTGTTGGTCTAGCCCGAAATACCGTCTAGAATTTATGTGATACTTGCACATTTCACTGAAATCATTTAGTACCAAAACTAAATACAATACCATAGATAAAGTAGAAAATAGAAAAGGATTTAGGGGGAATGCCAAAACCACTGTACACTTGGGCTCTATGTCTACAGCTAATAGCCCAGCCCACCACGTGGACCTTTTCCTCAGCCTCATGTACAGAGGAGGCACAGCCATGGCGTGGCAGCCATCCATGGCGCCATGGCCACCGATGCTCGACGTCTGGCGCTACAGGAAGTCTCGGAGAGGATAAGGCCGACACCCCCGACGCCCTAGATAACCCTAGTTCACTCCTCCCCTTCTCCATGCTCGATCCCCTCGATCCCGAGCTTGGCCGTCACCTTGTCGTCGTCGACGCCGCGGCCACCGCGCTCCTCGCGCGACAAGAAGACACCCAGAAGAACCGCCATGGTCCACTTCGTCCTTTCTGAGCTCAAAATTGAGTCGAGGTGGCTCGTACGCTTGCCATCGCTGTCGTCTTACTCGCGTACATCGTCATCGTCCGCCACCAGATCCCGCCCCTCCGGTCCTCCCCGACCCTTCCCGAGCTCGCCACTGGCCTCCTCACGGTGAGCCTCCTCCGCTCCCCTATTTCCCCTTCGAGCCACTGCCATAGGCCGTCGTCACTGAACACCGGAGTTCACAGGGAGCTGGCGCTCACCGCACTCGCGCCTCCCATGGCCACGCCTCGAGGCCGCACTCTCGCGCGTGTTTTGGCCACCTCGACCGAGCCCGCCTGCGCGTGGGCGTGTGTCTCTGCGCCCCGCCAGCCCGCGCGTACGCCTATGCCGCCGTGCGTGCCTCGCGCCTGCGCCGTTGCTCTGCCTGCTGCTGCTGCTGCCATACGCCGCTCCAGACGCCTCCACCGCCGCTCCCTCCCACATGGGCTCGCCCGACCACACCCCCGTGCACACTCGCCCCTAGCCGCATCCGGCCGTGCGCGCTGTCGCCTGACAGTGCCCTACACAGCGCGAGCGCCTATGCCCCGTGTGCAACCCCTGGCCGCGCTGCATCCGGTCGCTGCTACTCATGCTCGCCACTGCCCATTGCTTCTGCTGTCGCTAGCTGCTGGTACTTTAGTATTTGCTTGCAACTGCTGCGTACTACTGCTGCTCTGCTACAGTATCATTCAGCTACTGTAGCAGTAGCTAGCTTTGCCGCCGCTACATTGATTAGCCGTCTAGACAACCCCTAAACAGCGCCTAAATAACTGATAACGTCAGTAAAAATAATATCCGTAGGAAATATACTTGACAAACTTCATTTTATCCCATTGGACCAAATTCATTTGATGCATAGAATAAATCCTACAAAAATCACAAAATGTTATCTTGTGTTAACATAGACCAGAATTAACCCCATTGCATGCTGTGTGCAGCGTGGTGTGTGTGCGCGCGCCGTGCATGTGGCGGAGTAGTGGCCGGCCCTTATTTTAATTAGTACTACTAGTTTAGAGTTAAGTTTGCCTACTAGTAGATGACATGTAGGATCTCATTTAAATAAATTAGTCTTTATTTACTTGTTTATTTAAATAGTCTACGACATGTAGGCCACACCTGTCCTTTTGACTAGTCAAATTGATTTGATCAACTCGAATTAAAAGTAATTTAGAAAATTTAGAATATTGATAAAACTTTGAAAAATCATATAAAATAATACGTAACTCGGATGAAAATAATTTATATATGAAAGTTGCTCAGAACGACGAGACGAATCTGGATACGTGGTCCGTTCGTCCGCCACGCATCTCTATCATACCAAACAAGCAACATTCCCCCTCCATTTCATCTGCCCGAAAATGACTAACACTGGGAATACCTTCCCGGATGTTTTCCATCCTCGCCAGTATCACTCAGTACCGCGTTAGGTCACACGTAGCACCGCGTTTTGCCATGATATGCTTTGTGTTACAATTGTTTGCTTTATAATTATTGTTTCTTCCCCCTCTTCTCTCCGATAGACACCGGGGCTGAGACCGCTGACAGTGCCACGATGATCGACGGTGTCGACGACGACCCCTCCTTCTTGCCAGAGCAACCACGCAAGCCCCCCCCCCTTGATCACCAGATATCGCCTATCCTCCTCCTTCTTACTCTTGCATTAGTTTACTACTGTTGTTGATTCGATAACTCCTATTCTGATGCATAGCCTGTCATTGTTGCTACCACTGTTGATACCTTTACCTGTTATCCTAATGCTTAGTATAGGATGCTAGTATTCCATCAATGGCCCAACACCCTTGTCCGTCTGCCATGCTATACTATCGGGCCGTGATCACCTCGGGTGGTGATCACGGGTATATACTATATACATACTTTACATGACACATGATGTGACTAAAGTCGGGTCGGCTCATTGAGGACCCGCAAGTGATTCGATGTGGGGGCTGAAAGGACAGGTGGCTCCATCCAGGTAGTGATGGGCCTGAGTTCCCGACGGCCCCCCAAGTGGATCTTTGTGGCGGAGCGACAGGGGCAGGTTGAGACACCCAGTCGAGAGGTGGCCTGGCCCTGGTCGTTGTCCGCGGTGATTTTCATAATAACACGCTTAACGAGTTTGGATATTTGATCTGAGTCTGGCCATTTGGTCTATACGCACTAACCAGCTACGTGAGAATAGTTATGGGTACTCGACGTCGTGGTATCAGCCGAAGCCTTCTTGACGTCAGCGACTTAGCGGCGCGCCGGGTTGGACCGCGTAACGCAACTTCCTTAGTAATCGAGGTTGCTAGGTCTGCTCACCGGCCGCGTACGCAACGTGCAGGTGTGCGTTGGGCGATGAGCCCGGACCCCTGCGTGCCTAGGACTTAGACCGGCGTGCTGACCTCTCTGCTGTGCTTAGGTAGGGCTGCGACGTGTTGATCTTCCGAGGTCGGGCATGACCCTGGAAAGTGTGTTCGGCCAAATGGGATCAAGCGTGCTGGGTTATGTGGTGCACCCCTGCAGGGAAGTTAATCTATTCGAATAGCCGTGTCCCTCGGTAAAAGGACGACCCGGAGTTGTATTCCGACCTCATGACAACTAGAACCAGATACTTAATAAAACACACCCTTACCAGTGCCAGATACAACTCGGTGGTTGCTCTCTCATAGGGTGATGTGCGGGAGGATCGCCGAGTAGGATTATGCTATACGATGTTACTTGGTGAACTTACCTTCTATCCCCTTCTACTGCTGCAAGACGGAGGTTGCCAGAAGCGAGCATACTTGTTACTTCCATATATTCTCTTCTACTGCTGCAAGATGGAGGTGGCCAGAAGCGTAGTCTTCGATTGGATTAGCTATCCCCCTCTTATTCTTGCTTTCTGCAGTTCAGTCCACATATATTACCCCTTTACACAGATATCATTGCATATGTAGTGTAGTTCCTTGCTTGCGAGTACTTTGGATGAGTACTCACGGTTGCTTTTATCCCCCATTTTCCCCTCTTGTTCCTTCTTCTCGGATGATGCAACCAGATTGATGGAGTCCAGGAGCCAGAGGATCCCGAGGATGTTTCTTCATGGAGTTCGGCTTCGAGGAGTAGTTAGGAGGTCCCAGGCAGGAGGCCTTGCCTTTTCGATCGTTGTTACATTTGTGCTAGCCTTCTTAAGGCATACTTGTTTAACTTATGTCTGTACTCAGATATTATTGCTTCCGCTGACTCTTGTGTGTCCGAGCTTATGTATTCGAGCCCTCGAGGCCCCTGGCTTGTAATATAAAGCTTGTATTATTTTAATTTGTGTCTAGAGTTGTGTTGTGATATCTTCCAGTGAGTCCCTGATCTTGGTCGTACACATTTGCATGCATGATTAGTGTACGGTCAAATCGGGGCGTCACAAGTTGGTATCAGAGCCGACTGCCTGTAGGAACCCCCTTTCCAACTCCTTGACCGAAGTTGAGTCTAGTCTTTAAAAAAACTGTTTTACTAACTTGGCTGTGTGGCTTACGGGCCCACATCACAAAATGGGTGGTATTAGGATCTTTTATTCCCCGTCTTTACTCTAGGACTCTGATCTCTCTGCTATTCGGGTGAAATGATTTTGCTAAAATCTAACTTTAGGTTCTCGAAAATACTTCTCCCGGAGAACCCCTTCAGTCCTAGTGATCGCTTGCTACACTAGAAGATTCTGGAGATAATATTCGATGTTTTTCCGAGACCCTTGTGCCCTTCGCCATTGCAATTCCATATCACCGATAAATCCCTAAGGATAGTTGCATACACTTGTCGTCCATACCTTCATTTCAATTGATCTTGTTATTACAAGATACCCTGAAATACTTAGGATATTCCGAGAATCCTTTAAGCCCGCGCATCTCTATATCCCGCATGAATACATGTATGAATAATTCCTCACACTCACTGGGGGTTCGTTCATCCTCATTTGTTCATGTGTTTCACAAAGGTCTTCGAAACACTATTCAATATTTCAAAATCCTCAGCAACCTATTGCTCTGGAAAGTTTTACCTGCTTGCATTATGTTTAATTCCATATGTATATCAATATTTACTAAAATCCTTTGTGATTGACTTTCTGATCTTATTGATTCAATAGGTTGCAAATACTCGCAATCATCAGTCAAACTAGAATTCGTTCTTCCAGCTCAGGCAGCATTCCGAATATGAGCAGGATCTCGACCAATCAAGTTGCCGTCGATTGTACCCCTAAGTCATTTCAACTTACTCATCCTTAATCAGAGTGGTTTCTTCTGATCGCTTGATTTGGAAATCATAATTCCTTTGCATTTGAGATTTGAATTAGTCAGTTGTTTCCATAAACTGATATTCATGCGTTCTTTCTTCTTATGGTTAAGTACCGATGCTCACATCAGATCCCTATTAGATCACCAGATCCTTTGTTGGATTATTATCTCATAGTGCCCCTCATATTTAATCTCCTTGCGAGTTCTTCCCCAATACATAACGCCTTGGTAAATCGTATCATCTCTCTTTAAGTTTGTGGTATATATTCCGAAGATGCCCCTATGGGTTGAACCTATGCCCTCCCTAATCTGTGTGAACCCGAGAGGTTTCACAAGTTATACTCTTCTGGTGTTTTGTAAGATATAATTTTAACGCTACAACTTCTTCACAAGCAGGAAGTGAATGAAAGGTTATGCATTGAAGAAGTGGGAGTCAACCTTAAACTTTCTGTTCATGCCCATGGACACAGTGTAGATCTTATCATTAAGGCTTCTCTTAAAATTAATTATCCTCTTGATATAAGTTCATCTTATATCAGGGATATGGCCTTTTGCAATCGTGGTTCCGACCATGCTCTCCCTTGAATACCATTTCTCGGACAAGTTAAATCACTTGTCCTCTGCAGGTCAATGCACCTGTCCAACCTCTATTATGATCTACCTTAGAGTATTACCCCGTGGTATCTCGATAATGTCACAGAACCATATTACTTCTTATGAGTTCTTCTTCAAGTATTACTTCACACCGGTTCCAATTTTCCCTGGGTTTTGAGTTGTTAGACACTCAAGGACACCGATAAGTGAATCAATTCCGCACTCCGATTCAATAACTCTAAGTAATCTCCATTGCTTATGAGTTTATTAATTCTTCAAGTCATATCTAGCCTGATGGCTATATCATTATCATGCATTTATTGAACTGTGCTACATGGTCCTTCTTCCCGAAGCACAATTTCGGCAATGAGCTAAGCTTATGCCGATCTTCCTCGGCATATCATTTCGCCTTGAACAACTAGCTTGATTTCAAGTTTGTATTGTACTAGTAGTTTCAATAACCTTTCGCTCCATCTTTCATTTGACTTGATGTCATCGCCGATCGATTACATCTTAATGAAATCTCTCGACAAATGTGACGTGATATCATCAACGATGATTTGCCTTCTTCCAAGTTGTGACTCAAATTCATGATGGGAAATACCATCCTTTCTCCTCGATGATTTGTATTAACATCGACAACATTCTTGCATTCCCTCCAACACAAACTTGTCCTTATTTTGTGTTATACCTTGAGTTCCTTGTTATCCGACTTATGATATGCTCTACTTTGGAGTACTACCATCTTTCATGTCAAGAATGTCGTCAGAATTTCACCACCTCTTAAGGATTCTTGATACAGGTGATACTTCTTTCCATATCCGTTCATTCCTTGGTCCCCGTGTTGTTTCTAACCGGAAACCCAACAAGTGAAGTATGACGTGCGAATTCAAAACTTCTAGCAACCCTATTGCTTTGAAGTGAATGGTCGATAGTCTCATTCTCGGTCTTTTGGTTATTGAATCACCATTATAACATTGATCGTGCTACTTAGTCCATTTTCCAGGTGCACGTTCCATTCAATGTTTACTTATGGACGTTCTCCTCTAACATACTGCGGTATGTCCAATGTTATCATCTTGTTCACTTGAATGTAGGAATCCATGCTTATGGGAATCTCGATGAATTGTTGCTGAGCCTGCCTCATCTTTTCCTTATTGAAAATGTAAGACTTATTCTATAAGTTGTTCCTAATGGATCCTTTGTGTATTCAAGGTCTGATCTTTACCTAATGACCATGTCGGTGCTATCTCGAAGCATGTATGTGGTACTCCGAAGATCCATAAGAACATTGTAAGCGCAAGGCTAAATGTTTCTTGATCAACTATCCAACATCGTTGTGTGGGTGCATATCATAATTCTTCTTACCCCTTTTATCTATATGATCATGACTTTGATCTCCTGACACGTATATCATGCCCTGCTTAATCTTGGGAATGATATACTCCTATTCATTGTGTTTAAACACATTTTCCTTTCCATTTGTCTGTTTAAACCTTTCTTTGATCTACATATAAGCTAAGCAGTAATAATTTTCCGCTTATCTAAACACCTTGGTGTACAACTCTGTCAGTAAGACCTTGTTATTATTGTTGATAACATTTCGGTAACCACCGATGGACGAGAACTTTGCCTATTGGTCCGCCTCGTTTCAGCGAGCAGGAAAATGGTTCTCTTCGTCCCTCGCCCTTGGTACCGACGTTGTTGCCGACATAACTGACAAGTTATGCTCTCACATGCCTTGCTACCATGACCGTGCAATATGTTAGTGTCCTTCTTACTTTTGAACCACATGGTGGGCCCATAACCCACAATTCCACAGGATTGAAACCTGACTCCCTTGTACACCCTTGTTGCCAACGTTAATCCTCACACATGCATCGTATGTAATTCACGAGGCCACCTTTCTAATTCTATTCTGAAATCAGATGCAATATTATTTCCCGGTTGCTCTGATCCCCATTCACACTTCCGGTTGGGCATTAAACGATTGCCCATCAGCTTACAACTTCTCATGCCATCTTTTATCTCTCTCGATGGTTCTCTTGAGTTTCAATTCGAGATAGACTTTCTACCACATTCTCTAAGTTATCTACCAGATGAGCAACCTTGTAGAGGTCCGTTCTTCTGAAGTTACTCCTTGTCCTTTTGTTAGTACGATGGAGCTCCCGGAAAAAAAAGGATGACGGCTTCATCATGATCACCTGAAACAGAGAAAAGAAGACATCAACGAAAGGAATCAACTTCTTCGAGAAGAGAAACTAAGACCGAGAGGATCCGTTAGAATTTCGTAACCAGAGCTTTCCCCTTACCCTACCACTTAAATCTCGGAACGAGATTTCTTGTAGTGGAGGAGATTTGTAACACCCCGAGGATCATGCTACAATAATCTCCCACTAATGGTGCCAGGTCATCATGTTTGACGAAGCCAAATTGCCCCTTGGTAAATCAAAGCCAAATTTAAATTTAAAATACAAGTCAAATTATTATTTCTTCTATCGGTAAAACAAAAATGTTCGTTGGGTTGAAAATATTCACTAAGGAATTATCTTTTAGAAACAAACATCATTTGGCTCACCTAGTAATCCCTAGAAAATAATAAAGTGGTCCAAAATAAACTAAAATGGCCTTTAAAAAAAGGAAACAGTTATTTTAACTTTTCCAAATCAAGTGAAACTTGTTGGTCTAGCCCGAAATACCGTCTAGAATTTATGTGATACTTGCACATTTCACTGAAATCATTTAGTACCTAAACTAAATACAATACCATAGCTAAAGTAGAAAATAGAAAAGGATTTAGGGGGAATGCCAAAACCACTGTACACTTGGGCTCTATGTCTACAGCTAATAGCCCAGCCCACCACGTGGACCTTTTCCTCAGCCTCATGTACAGAGGAGGCAGAGCCATGGCGTGGCAGCCATCCATGGCGCCATGGCCGCCGATGCTCGACGTCTGGCGCTACAGGGAGTCTGGGAGAGGATAAGGCCGACACCCCCGACGCCCTAGATAACCCTAGTTCACTCCTCCCCTTCTCCATGCTCGATCCCCTCGATCCCGAGCTTGGCCGTCACCTTGTCGTCGTCGACGCCGTGGCCACCGCGCTCCTCGCGCGACAAGAAGACACCCAGAAGAACCGCCATGGTCCACTTCGTCCTTTCTGAGCTCAAAATTGAGTCGAGGTGGCTCGTACGCTTGCCATCGCTGCCGTCTTCCTCGCGTACATCGTCATCGTCCGCCACCAGATCCCGCCCCTCCGGTCCTCCCCGACCCTTCCCGAGCTCGCCACTGGCCTCCTCACGGTGAGCCTCCTCCGCTCCCCTATTTCCCCTTCGAGCCACTGCCATAGGCCGTCGTCACTGAACACCGGAGTTCACAGGGAGCTGGCGCTCACCGCACTCGCGCCTCCCATGGCCACGCCTCGAGGCCGCACTCTCGCGCGTGTTTTGGCCACCTCGACCGAGCCCGCCTGCGCGTGGGCGTGTGTCTCTGCGCCCCGCCAGCCCGCGCGTACGCCTATGCCGCCGTGCGTGCCTCGCGCCTGCGCCGTTGCTCTGCCGGCTGCTGCTGCTGCCATACGCCGCTCCAGACGCCTCCACCGCTGCTCCCTCCCACATGGGCTCGCCCGACCACACCCCCGTGCACACTCGCCCCTAGCCGCATCCGGTCGTGCGCGCTGTCGCCTGACCGTGTCCTACACAGCGCGAGCGCCTATGCCCCGTGCGCAACCCCTGGCCGCGCTGCATCCGGTCGCTGCTACTCATGCTCGCCACTGCCCATTGCTTCTGCTGTCGCTAGCTGCTGGTACTTTAGTATTTGCTTGCTACTGCTGCGTGCTACTGCTGCTCTGCTACAGTATCATTCAGTTACTGTAGCAGTAGCTAGCTTTGCCGCTGCTACATTGATTAGCCGTCTAGACAACCCCTAAACAGCGCCTAAATAACTGATAACGTCAGTAAAAATAATATCCGTAGGAAATATACTTGACAAACTTCATTTTATCCCATTGGACCAAATTCATTTGATGCATAGATTAAATCCTACAAAAATCACAAAATGTTATCTTGTGTTAACATAGACCAGAATTAACCCCATTGCATGCTGTGTGCAGCGTGGTGTGTGTGCGCGCGCCGTGCATGTGGCGGAGTAGTGGCCGGCCCTTATTTTAATTAGTACTACTAGTTTAGAGTTAAGTTTGCCTACTAGTAGATGACATGTAGGATCCCATTTAAATAAATTAGTCTTTATTTACTTGTTTATTTAAATAGTCTATGACATGTAGGCCACACCTGTCCTTTTGACTAGTCAAATTGATTTGATCAACTCGAATTAAAAGTAATTTAGAAAATTTAGAATATTGATAAAACTTTGAAAAATCATATAAAATAATACGTAACTCGGATGAAAATAATTTATATATGAAAGTTGCTCAGAACGATGAGACGAATCCGGATACGTGGTCCGTTCGTCCGCCACACATCTCTATCATACCAAACAAGCAACATTCCCCCTCCATTTCATCTGCCCGAAAATGACTAACACTGGGAATACCTTCCCGGATGTTTTCCATCCTCGCCAGTATCACTCAGTACCGCGTTAGGTCACACGTAGCACCACGTTTTGCCATGATATGCTTTGTGTTACAATTGTTTGCTTTATAATTATTGTTTTTCCCCCTCTTCTCTCCGATAGACACCGGGGCTGAGACCGCTGACAGTGCCACGATGATCGACGGTGTCAACGACGACCCATCCTTCTTGCCAGAGCAACCACGCAAGCCCCCCCCCTTGATCACCAGATATCGCCTATCCTCCTCCTTCTTACTCTTGCATTAGTTTACTACTGTTGTTGATTCGATAACTCCTATTCTGATGCATAGCCTGTCATTGTTGCTACCACTGTTGATACCTTTACCTGTTATCCTAATGCTTAGTATAGGATGCTAGTATTCCATCAATGGCCCAACACCCTTGTCCGTCTGCCATGCTATACTATCGGGCCGTGATCACCTCGGGTGGTGATCACGGGTATATACTATATACATACTTTACATGACACATGATGTGACTAAAGTCGGGTCGGCTCATTGAGTACCCGCAAGTGATTCGATGTGGGGGCTGAAAGGACAGGTGGCTCCATCTAGGTAGTGATGGGCCTGAGTTCCCGACGGCCCCCCGAGTGGATCTTTGTGGCGGAGCGACAGGGGCAGGTTGAGACACCCAGTCGAGAGGTGGCCTGGCCCTGGTCGTTGTCCGCGGTGATTTTCATAATAACACGCTTAACGAGTTTCGATATTTGATCTGAGTCTGGCCATTTGGTCTATACGCACTAACCAGCTATGTGGGAATAGTTATGGGTACTCGACGTCGTGGTATCAGCCGAAGCCTTCTTGACGTCAGCGACTTAGCGGCGCGCGCCGGGTTGGACCGCGTAACGCAACTTCCTTAGTAATCGAGGTTGCTAGGTCTGCTCACCGGCCGCGTACGCAACATGCAGGTGTGCGTTGGGCGATGGGCCCGGACCCCTGCGCGCCTAGGACTTAGACCGGCGTGCTGACCTCTCTGATGTGCTTAGGTAGGGCTACGACGTGTTGATCTTCCGAGGCCGGGCATGACCCTGGAAAGTGTGTCCGGCCAAATGGGATCAAGCGTGCTGGGTTATGTGGTGCACCCCTGCAGGGAAGTTAATCTATTCGAATAGCCGTGTCCCTCGGTAAAAGGACGACCCGGAGTTGTATTCCGACCTCATGACAACTAGAACCAGATACTTGGTGAACTTACCTTCTATCCCCTTCTACTACTGCAAGACGGAGGCTGCCAGAAGCGAGCATACTTGTTACTTCCATATATTCTCTTCTACTGCTGCAAGATGGAGGTGGCCAGAAGCGTAGTCTTCGATTGGATTAGCTATCCCCCTCTTATTCTGGCTTTCTGCAGTTCAGTCCACATATATTACCCCTTTACACAGATATCATTGCATATGTAGTGTAGTTCCTTGCTTGCGAGTACTTTGGATGAGTACTCACAGTTGCTTTTATCCCCCCTTTTCCCCTCTTGTTCCTTCTTCTCGGATGATGCAACCAGATTGATGGAGTCCAGGAGCCAGAGGATCCCGAGGATGTTTCTTCATGGAGTTCGGCTTCGAGGAGTAGTTAGGAGGTCCCAGGCAGGAGGCCTTGCCTTTTCGATCGTTGTTACATTTGTGCTAGCCTTCTTAAGGCAAACTTGTTTAACTTATGTCTGTACTCAGATATTATTGCTTCCGCTGACTCTTGTGTATCCGAGCTTATGTATTCGAGCCCTCGAGGCCCCTGGCTTGTAATATAAAGCTTGTATTATTTTAATTTGTGTCTAGAGTTGTGTTGTGATATCTTCCAGTGAGTCCCTGATCTTGGTCGTACACATTTGCGTGCATGATTAGTGTACGGTCAAATCGGGGGCGTCACATTTAGGTGCTGTTCAAAAAGTTCTCTCACGTCACTTTTGGGCCAAGAGAAGATAGAGTCCAAGTCTCTCACATTCTACATCCAGATTCGGACTGCACAGACATACGTGACTCAAAATGGCAAGAACTCCTTCATATGGACTCCGAATTGGGTGTTTCTTTTTTTGTTGAAAACTAGATTTCGTACACTTTCCAACCCAATTGGATTCACCTTCAAATTCGTCCGGAGGGTTGAGATATCGACGAAACAATCTGACGCTGCAGCAGAATCCGAGTCAAACTACAAGTCCAAAGGTGTTGCATCACCTCCACTTGGGCCCATGAGCCTTGTACGACCTAGGGTTAGTTTTAGGCTGCCTTGAGACGTCCTTCCACCTCCTTGGCCGCCATCCCTTGCTCCTATATAAGTAGATTTATCTAGTAGCTTTTTCTTTGGGATTTGTTTAGTCAAAAGTTAGCCATTGCAACTTCGTGTACTTCGTTTGTGTCCAACGACCAGACCAAGACCGCTTACGGATCCCCATCTTTATCAATACTTCATTTATATTTGCAATATTCAGATTGCTTTATCATATTCTTGCTTGTTCTTCGATTGCATGCAGGAATAGACCTTCGTAGTCAGGCTGATCGTGCTTCTGGCATTGTCAGTAACCCCTGAAGATTGGTTTAGCGATTGCTAAGGCGCAACGTCGTGCATGTTTGTAGTCGGATCGTCAAAGTCGTCTCCACCAAATCGATAGTTATCATCTCATCGAAAGATCGGGCCCCTCGCCTCTATCAACTTGTCACCCCCAAACTGATACACAAACTAAAGTAGTCAATAGAACTTTGTCTACTATGCTTAGGGATGTTTTGAAGAATAACAAGAAAATCTGGGAAGAATGCTTGCCTCATATTGAATTTGCTTATAATCGTTCGTTGCATTCTACTACTAAGATGTGCCCTTTTGAAATTGTCTATGGTTTCCTACCTCGTGCACCTATTGATTTGTTGCCTCTTCCATCTTCGGAGAAGGTTAATTTCGATGCTAAACAACGTGCTGAATTGATCTTAAAAATGCATGAGTTAACTAAGGAAAATATTGAGCGCATGAATGCTAAATATAAACTTGTTGGAAATAAGGGTAGAAAATGTGTTGTCTTTGCACCTGGAGATCTTCTTTGGTTACATTTGCGTATGGATAGGTTTTCGAATTTGTGCAAGTCAAAGCTAATGCCATGTGCTGATTGTCCTTTTAAGGTGTTAGAGAAAATAACTGATAATGCATATAAACTTGAGCTGCCTGCAGATTTTGGGGTTAGTCCCACATTTAACATTGCAGATTTGAAGCCTTGCTTGGGTGAGGAAGATGAGCTTCCGTCGAGGACGACTTCAATTCAAGAAGGGGAGGATGATGAGGACATCACTAACAAGGTTACACCCACACACCCAACTGATACATATACATGACCAATTACTAGAGCTCATGCACGCCAATAAAATTACTAGGTACTTTTGTTTCTTGGTAATGATTCTAATGTTCATGAGAATATGATGCTGCCTAAATTGGATACCTTTGTCTTGCTTACAAATGAAGGGCCTAGATTGGACAAGAAGGATGAACATTGGAGCAAGATCTAGCATGGAGATGATGGCATGCGCAAGGGGAACAAGAACAGAGTTACAAGTGATGATTTCAGGACTTTGAAGCAAGCATAATAAGTGTGTGAAGCCTTGGACAAAATATACAAGACGCCACTTCATAAATTTCATCCAGAGGCTATTATAGGTGCTGCGTCACCTTATTAATTGGCCATGCCCATGTAATTTCGAAATACTTGAGTATAGGCTGTTTTTAGAGTCCGTTTGTGTGGGGAAACAAGAGTTAGAGTTGGTTTCAGACCCCTCCTCCAAGGGCCACAAAATTCCCCCTCTTCCTGCATATATACAGCCCTTAGGGCGTCGTTTAGACTTTGGGTTTTGTTTAGATTAAAGTTCACCATAGCTACAACTTCACGTACTTCGTTTGTGTTCAACGACCAGACAAAGACATCACAGAACCCCACCTTGATCGATAAAGCTTTCCTCTTATATTCGCAATATCCAGATTGCAATCTTAGTTTCTTGCTTGTTCTTCATTTGCTTGCAGGAAATAGACCCTCCTGGTCAGGTTGATCGTGCTCCGGCGTGGTCAATAACCTCTCGGAGTTGGTTTAGCGATTGCTAAGGCGCGACGTCCTCGCACGTTCGTAGTCAGATCGTCAAAGTCTACTACACAGAAAACGATAGCCACCATCTCATCGAAAGACGAGACACCTTTGCCTCTATCATACAGGGGGATAGATCGAGGTACTCTAGTGTGCAAAAGTTGATCTTTGGTCTCGTTATGTCCTCAAGGAAACTGTGCCACTACTTCAAGCCCACAAGATAACGGTTGTCACTCGTTTTCCGTTCCAAAGGATACTCCGAAACCGAAGGCTACTGGCAGAATAGTAGAGTGGGCTTTGGAGTTATCCAGCTTTGGATCGAAGTATGAGAGCACATCAACTATCTAGAGCAGGGCATTGGCAGATTTTATTGTAGAATGGATGCCAAGCCCTGATGAGGAGCTAATAGAGACAGCTATGCCCGGCAAGGAATCACCCCAGGAATTGGTTATGTATTTTGATGGTGCTTTTTCCCTACAGGGTATAGGAGCTGGCGTGCTTCTTGTCGCCCCCTTCGGGGAGCACTTGAAGTACATCGTCCAAATGCATTTTGCATGGGAAGAAGCCACCAAAAATACAACAGAGTATGAGGGGCTACTTGTCGGGCTCAGAATTGCAGCAGAATTGGGAGTTAAGAAACTAATCATTCGAGGAGATTCACAACTTGTGGTGAGAAAAGTCAATAAGGATTACCAATGTCCATTGATAGAGGTGTGCGTCGAGGAAGTGAGGAGATTGGAGGAGCACTTTGACGGGTTGCAAACAGAGCACGTGCCCCGTGCGGAAAACAGCATAGATGATCATCTTTCAAAGTGTGCTGCCTAGAAGCTTCCTATGGAACCAGGAACTTTTGTTCTCTGTCTCTCTCAGACCTCCGTATCCCCAGCAACAATGGCCCAGAAAAGGAGAAAGTTGAACTATGGCTCCCGGCAGAGCCGTCCGCTCCCAACAGATACCCTACTAGAAACAACTCCTCACACTCTGTCGGACCACCCCCTCCAGCTAGGCCAATGGACCCCGCAAACGAGGCTGGTGCTCCCGCAGCAGAGGAGGTGCCGCTAGTCATCATTGCCGAGCCACGGGATCTAGCTTGGG
This sequence comes from Secale cereale, assembly GCA_902687465.1. Lineage (NCBI taxonomy): Eukaryota > Viridiplantae > Streptophyta > Magnoliopsida > Poales > Poaceae > Secale > Secale cereale. The sequence goes on along the minus strand of LR738712.1, from coordinate 369,979,816 downwards.
AAAGGCACATTGTCCACTTTCTCCAAACCGGAGAACTCCCCGGCGACCAAGATGAAGCTAAAAAGTAGCCCGAAGGGCCAGTATGTATCAGTTTTTCGATTACACTATGTACAGAAGAAGGCCCAACGGTGTGAACTTGAAGTGTGTTTGCCGGGAGGAGGGAAAGGAACTGATGGCTGAGATTCATAGAGGAATGTGCGGCTCCCACATTGGATCAAGGGCATTAGTTGGGAAAGCATTCCGACAAGGATTCTATTGGCCCACAGCCCCCCAAGATGTGGTCGAGCTCGTCACAACATGTGAAGCATGTTAGTTCCATTCCAAGAAAACACACCTGTCTACGCAAGCTCTTTAGACAATCCCTCTATCATGGGCATTTTCGGTCAGGGGGCTCGATATCCTTGGCCCCTTCCCCCGAGCAATCGGGGGCTTTGAATTCTTGTTTGTTGCCATCGACAAGCTTACTGATGAGGACATGCCTACCTTGGATACGACCAAAAATATTGCATGCATGTATATTTGTGAGGTGATTTCTAATGCAAACAATGCAACAATTTATTTATGTCATCTAGTGGTATCATGAGCAAGGTTACGTGATAGAGGCAAGGGGCGCGATCTTTCGATGAGATGATAACTATCGATTTGGTGGAAACGACTTTGACGATCCGACTACAAACGTGCACGACGTTGCGCCTTAGCAATCACTAAACCAATCTCCAGGGGTTACTGACAATGCGAGAAGCACGATCAGCCTGACCACGAAGGTCTATTCTTGCATGCAATTGAAGAACAAGCAAGAATATGATAAAGCAATCTGAATATTGCAAATATAAATAATGTATTGATAAAGGTGGGGATCCGTAAGCGGTCTTGGTCTGGTCGTTGGACACAAACGAAGTACACGAAGTTGCAATGGCTAACTTTTGACTAAATAAATCCCAAAGAAAAAGCTACTAGATGGATCTACTTATATAGGAGCAAGAGGTGGCGGCCAAGGAGGTGGAAGGACATCCCAAGGCAGCCTAAAACTAACCCTAGGTCGTACAAGGCTCATGGGCCCAAGTGGAGGTGATGCAACACCTTTGGACTTGTAGTTTGACTCGGATTCTGCTGCAGCGTTAGATTGTTTCGTCGGTATCTCAACGCTCCGGACGAATTTTAAGGTGATTCCAAATGGGTTGGAAAGTGTACGAAATCTAGTTTCCAACAAAAAAAGGAATCACCCAATTCGGAGTCAGTATGAAGGAGTTCTTGCCATTTTGAGTCAGGTATGTCTGTGCAGTCTGAATCTGGATGCAGAACGTGAGAGACTTGGACTCTATCTTCTCTTGGCCCAAAAGTGACGTGAGAGAACTTTTTGAACATCACCTAAACTTCTTTTTTTCCCTTATCTTCATATGTGGATTGTACAAATGTCCCATACACCTCACAAATATACATGTATGCTATATTTTTGGTCGTATCCAAGGTAGTCATGTCCTCATCATCCTCCCTTTCTTGAAAATAAAGCCGTCCTCGGCGTTGCTTAATCTGAAATGTGGGTAAGAAAATACACAAGGTGTACATGTTGTATATGTATATGTCATCCATTTTTACTTCCCTTAATTTTCGCACATATGACACATGTATAGATGAGTAATTTTCGTAGTTCATAAAATATAAAGCCAAAATATTATCACAAGAAGTATAAGGCACGAAAATATTGCAACTCAATTTGCACAAATAAGTGAATCGCTTCATCATATCAAAATATCGACAATGTTCATCATTAAACCATCCCAACATTGGTGAATAAACCTTACTTGCATGAAATTCATAGGCTACAACATGCTTAAATAAGCAAACATGCAATAAGTCATTTGACATAGAATCGTCACCAAGATTAGAGGTCATATCAAAATGATTAAACACTGGCACAATTATGTTCAAATGCATTTTATCCAAATCTGATTTATTCTCCGATTCACATGATTCTTTTGCATCAACAGTTAATTCAATGGGTGCACTCAAAATTGTTGGTATTTCAGTTGTTTGATCACATGACGCATTCATGACAGTAACACGATTATCTAAACTAGGTGGTGTGCTCAAATCAACAGGTAATTCAATACATGATGTATTCAAGTTAACTAGATATGCATCATCCTCATGTGAAGTTATATCATCATTGATTTTACTATTAACTAGATATGCATCATCCTCATGTGAAGTTATATCATCATTGATTTTACTGTTACCTTGTTGCAAAGACGTAGCTGATGTAGGTACGAACGATGACAATGTATCATACACTTTAGATGATGTCACGCTCACAATCAGAGATGTGGCTGCTCTAGTAGGTGTAATGGTGGAGGAACCAACCAGTGGTGGTGAGCATGAACTGGAATAGTAGTTGTTGTAGTCACACAATGCATCCTCATGTATTTGTCTCTCAAAGGTACAAGCACGAACATACATACCAGTCATGCAACGAGGAATATACAGAAAACTTGCGCGAATATCATGGTTTAAACCACCAAAAAATCTATTCATTGTATCATCCTCAGATTCTTCTATGTCACAATGATGCATATAAGATTTGAACTCTTGGTAGTAAGCATGAACAGTGTTACTGCCTTGTTTTAATTGTTCCAATTTGCGAAGCAATTCACGGCGATAGTAAGGAGGAAAAAAAATGTTTTCTCATTACAGCCTTCAAACCTTTCCAAGTTTTGGGTTGGTTATCAATATTTTTCTTACAATGCACACTCCACCAAACAGAAGCAAAACCATTAAATACTCTAGTGACAGCTCGTACTCTCTCAAGTTCAGAAAAATGATGGTGACTAAAAACTTTTTCTACTTCAAGCTCCCAAGCTAGATAAATAGCAGGATTAAATCTACCCTCAAATGACGGTAAAGTAATAACCTGACCATGTGCTTGTGTGTGTTGTCCCATGTGTCGTGATGGTGAAGATGTATCCGTCGTCCAAGAACTTCTGTCTCCGGTACCTGTCATGATTAGTAGAAACAAGAAACAAAATTCGAGAATAATGTTCCTATGAACTACTAGGATGTGGTGGTAAAGCGCTCACAGTAAAGCAAATATTAATATCTTACAAGTTCTTACCATACAGCAGGTGGTGATAGGCAACCAGCGGTGTCAAATAACTCCAAAGATTGAGTAAAGTGATTGCCAGGTGAACGTACGCAAACACGGTGTAGAAATATGTGGAGCTGGGTTGGCTTTATATATGGTAGCAAAAGATTAGCAATAATCAATTCAGAGATGCAATGTTGAATAAACGCTCAACGACGGTACTGTGCTGGTCCTAGGCTAGACCGGACTAGAGACACGAGCCTAGAACACTAATGATGTCACGGTGTAGCACAACTAGCATCAATAAAGGATACGAATTAGCTATGGACAGCAAGATATAAGTGAAGATCACAACGGCAGTAAAGATAATGATGAAAACAACTGCCAAGTAGAATATACAACAACACTCTCTCCAACTTTCTTTTCCTTCTTTTTCTTTTCCTTTTTTTCTCACACTTTTTTTCTTTTTCTTTCTCTCCTCTTTTTTTTTACTTTTTTTTCTCTGTCTTTTTTTTCTTTCTCCCTCTTTCCAAGACAAACTAGATAAGATGCAGATTGGATAGAGCAAAGATGCGAACGACTTCAACTATGATTGAGACAAAGAACGATGGGTAGCACGAGGTGGAAATTGATGGATGATCTGGTGGACAGCGGAACGGATAACGATGCAGCGGTGACGTGACTAATGTGAACAGAACTCGAAACTCTAACGAACTAGACACTAAGACCAGCAACTCGACACGACGATGCAACCGATAATTCAATAATGCAAACAATGAAAAGAAAATTGCAGAGGCTCAGACTGGCTAGGACAAAGGATGAATAGATCTAACTTTTTTTGTGGCTTTTCCTTGGACAATAGGTAAGAAAATAAATATGATCTAGGAATAACTAGAAATTCTCACCGAGCAACCTGAAAACTGATACCACTTGATAGAGGCGAGGGGCCCGATCTTTCGATGAGATGATACCTATCGATTTGGTGGAAATGACTTTGACGATCCGACTACAAACGTGCACGACGTTGCGCCTTAGCAATCGCTAAACCAATCTCTAGGGGTTACTGACAATGCGAGAAGCACGATCAGCCTAACCACGAAGGTCTATTCCTGCATGCAATCTAAGAACAAGCAAGAATATGATAAAGCAATCTGAATATTGCAAATATAAATAATGTATTGATAAAGGTGGGGATCCGTAAGCGGTCTTGGTCTGGTCGTTGGACACAAACGAAGTACACGAAGTTGCAATGGCTAACTTTTGACTAAACAAATCCCAAAGAAAAAGCTACTAGATGGATCTACTTATATAGGAGCAAGGGGTGGCGGCCAAGGAGGTGGAAGGACATCCCATGGCAGCCTAAAACTAACCCTAGGTCGTACAAGGCTCATGGGCCCAAGTGGAGGTGATGCAACACCTTTGGACTTGTAGTTTGACTCGGATTCTGCTGCAGCGTCAGATTGTTTCGTCGGTATCTCAACGCTCCGGACGAATTTTAAGGTGATTCCAAATGGGTTGGAAAGTGTACAAAATCTAGTTTGCAACAAAAAAAGAATCACCCAATTCGGAGTCCGTATGAAGGAGTTCTTGCCGTTTTGAGTCAGGTATGTCTGTGCAGTCCGAATCTGGATGCAGAACGTGAGAGACTTGGACTCTATCTTCTCTTGGCCCAAAAGTGACGTGAGAGAACTTTTTGAACAGCACCTAAACTTCTATTTTTCCCTTATCTTCATATGTGGATTGTACAAATGTCCCATACACCTCACAAATATACATGTATGCTATATTTTTGGTCGTATCCAAGGTAGTCATGTCCTCATCATTACGAGGAGCCTGCGGGTTGTTAATCTAGAGGAAGTATCGAGTTTAAGATGCAACCGGTTGCGGCGTGGTTCTCGATGAGATTGGAAGAAGCAATTGGAAGCAACAACTTGGTTGATAAATCGCAGCGACGGTTCTCACCGGGGTCAGCGGGATCGAAGTCGCGAGCAACGATCGGATTGGAGCGGGCGGTCGATGGTAGCAGACATGTGGCGGCAGCAGAGCGGAAGCGAAGGGTTCACAGGGCGTCCTCAAGGGTTGTCCGAGCCACGAAGCCAGGCCAACGTGGATGCATGAGACCCACGTGCAGGCGTGCCGCGTGCGTCGCGCAGAAGCTGCTAGGGCAAGATGTCTTGTTATGTTTTGCTGTACCAAGGTAACACGAGTTTTGGTTTGGACCAAAAGAGCACCGAGTCCTTGTGTCACACTGCGAGAGGCTGATCAAATTGGCAAAAGCAAATATACATCGTTGTGTATCCATCAGGAGCAGATTTGACACAAAGGACAACACTAGCATCGGGTGTTGAGTCAGGAGCAATGTCGTGAAGATCAAAAGCTTTTTGGTTGGAGTTGCTAGTAGTACATGGATGTTCTGTCGTGTACTTGTGCATCACATGGAGATTTCTCATGTATTTTTTCACAAGGTCAGCCGTACAAAGAACCATGACGCCATCGGGCATCGGGTTTGAGGTGGAGAAGTTCAACTGAACTGAAAACCTTGGGTTATGGCAGACATGGGTGAATATTTGTTGGCACGACAGATATGCTTGAAGGTGTTACGGGAAGTCATGTTAGCTAAATCGAATTATGAGCTGATGGATGGAGATTCGCAAAACACGACTTTGGAGCCTCGAGTGTGTCGTACAGTCGAACGAGTTCGACTTAGTCGGACTGGACAGTCTGACGGATCGACGCGAGTCGGTTGGAACAGAAGACGATGGTGGATCGTCGACATCGACATAGGAGCGTGATGCTGATGGTGACCGACTTTTGGGGCGTGGAAACACGTGGCGCAGGCCCAAGGGCTTGTGTGACTTCGACCAGACTATGGCGTGGGGTTGATTCAAGATAGCGTACGCATGTGAGTTTGAAGTCGATGGGACGCGAGGGTGGAGTGATCATCTACCATGGTGTCATGTTGAAGGTGGAGCTGAATTGAGTGGCTACAGTGTAAGGATCCAGAGAACTGAAGCCTATTCAACGGCGGGGAAAAAGTGAGTGGCGCGCAGTTCGGACTGGAGCCCAGTGGTCTGATGGAAGCGTGAAACTCGTCATCGGTCGGTGATGATCGATGATACTCTACAGTGGGGGTTGAGTGGTGTGGTTTCGTGACCCTTGAGACTCGACGGGGACAGCAGAGGCTCGAGGCGGTAATAGCGGCGAGGCGTGCGGTAAGCACGGGACATGGAGACGGGCCAGGGCTCTGGTGGTCATACATGTGGTGAGACAACTATGAATTTGACTCGGGATAACTACAAGCAATGGGGAAATTCCTTCAAGTTTCAGACAGGCGGTCAAGAAAGGAGCGGTGATGTTGAGTTCAGGTAACTCTTATGTGTGACAGCCAATATGTGACTTGTTCACTTTCATGTAGGTCAGTGATCAGTGTGTGATGGCGTTGGACTGATACTCTGTAAGTTGGGAGCGCTAACTAGAATAATGTGGAACTTAATTTTGCTCGAGTGTTGACTGTGGTCAAGAAAAGAAGGGACTACAAGTTGTTGGTGGAGTCATATGGAGTCTTTGGAGTAGTAGCGGTACTCATGGGATAAGCTCAAGTCCAATGTACATGGAAGTTTGATGCATTGACGAATCCAAGGTGGTGGAGAATATTCACCAAGGTGGAGTTTGTTAGAGTTGTGTCGAATATTGTGTACAAGGTAGGTTACAGTTGGACTCTGAGTAGTATTGTGTTTAGATAGGATATGGAGTCGTGTCCTAATAGGACACTTGTATCATAGGCCTCTCATATATAGTTGGGGTAGACACACGATGTAACCTATGCCAACATAATAGCACGGGAACGCAGGGGAAGCCGGCGGCATGTGCCGGCGTCTAGGGCGACCGGGTGCGGTATTGTAGCGACGTCATGGGGAGGAGCGCCCATAGTCAGGCCCCGGGGATGTAGCCATATCGGTAAACTCGTTAACAAATCTCGGTGTCATGCCTCGTATGATCGCTTAGTCCTCGGATGATCAATGGTATGCCTCAGATTTATTCACAAACGAAGTACACGAAGTTGCAATGGCTAACTTTTGACTAAACAAATCCCAAATAAAAAGCTACTAGATGGATCTACTTATATAGGAGCAAGGGGTGGCGGCCAAGGAGGTGGGAGGATGTCCCAAGGCGGCCTAAAACTAACCCTAGGTTGTACAAGGCTCATGGGCCCAAGTGGAGGTGATGCAATACCTTGGGACTTGTAGTTTGACTTGGATTCTGCTGCAGCGTCAGATTGTTTCATGGATATCTCAACGCTCCGGACGAATTTGAAGGTGAACCCAATTGGGTTGGAAAGTGTACGAAATCTAGTTTCCAACAAAAAATAATCACCCAATTCGGAGTTCGTATGAAGAAGTTCTTGCCGTTTTTAGTCAGGTATGTCTGTGCAGTCCAAATCGATGCAGAACGTGAGAGAATTGGACACTATCTTCTCTTGGCCCAAAAGTGACGTGATAGAACTTTTTGAATAGCACCTAAACTTCTCTTTTTCCCTTATCTTCATATGTGGATTGTACAAATGTCCCATACACCTGAATTAGACATGGCACAAAAGTCTTTGAAGTATTTTTGTCATGGATGACATAATTAAATTGTTGCATTGTTTGCATTAGAAATCACCTCACAAATATACATGTATGCAATATTTTTGGTCGTATCCAAGGTAGGCATGTCCTCATCTGTAACATCCCAAATTGCATATAGTATAGTTTTACTTCCATTGCATTCTCTTGTGTTACCTTGCCAGCATATTCCATGTGCTGACCCATTTTCGGGCTGCAACGTTTCATGTTGCAAACTTTTCAGACGACGAGTAAGATGCCCTTTTAGGTCGTGGTTCTATACTCAGTGATGCCGCTGGAGTTGATGGACTCACTTATCTTCCAAGGCTTCCGCTGTTATCGTGTTAGATGGCCTTCAGCCATATTATTTGTAATAAATTCATCGTTGGACTATCGATGTAATAAGTGTGTGATTGCTACTCTGTTATAAATCCTTCAAGTACTGTGCGTGTCAGCATTACTGATCCAGGGATGACACAGATGAACAGAGATCAGACTGTTTGAGGTCTGGTCGCTACAAGATGGTATCAGAGCACACACTGACTGTAGGACACGACCACTAAGACAAGCCCTAGAACACAATTCACTCTTCTCTTTTCTGACTCCTCATCTTTTCTACTCTTTAGGATGGTGGAAGCAAAGCACAAGTTCATGCAACCGGATGATGATACACCCTTTGGACGACACCTGAAGGAAGTCACAAGATATCTCAACATTGGATTACCAAGTTTCACCGGAACCTACAATGCCACTCTACCTGAGGAGGAGCGTTGGTTGATTCAAGCCCAAGTTCCAGGAAGGACGTTCGCACCTGTCACCTCACTCATAGCATTTTCCTTTAATGCACCTACATGGAGCCTAGGAAGGAGTATGGCAGCCCACATTGCTATGGGAAGGATTGGAGAAGTCTACAAGCAGGAGCTAAAGGACACTATCTACCAGATTTGTGGACGCCGAGATGAGAATTGGAATATGATTAGCACCCGGAAAGGTATATCCATTGCAGCATTCATCCAGGAGTTGAACCACCACATTCGTCGCCAGGAACACCAGATGTGTGCTGGGATGATAGATTTGAAGAAGGCCCTAAATAGGAATTTGGAGCTAGAAGAAGAACTCAAGTCTACACGCAACGGATATGAAGAGGAGATGAAGATACTTGTGGAGAAGAATGATGATTTGACCCGGAAGTTAGGGATACTCATGGGAGAAGAAGACGAGGAAGAAGAACCCAAGGAGATTCCACCGGAAGACTATATCATCATAGATGACACAGATTCGGAAGCTGAGGATAGCAAGGATGAAGACTATGAAGATGAAGCTGGAGCAGATATTATGGAATCCTCTGCCGATCAATATTTTTAGATGTGCACCCTGTGACTAGTAGTTTACCTCCATATATTAGATTTAGAGCACCTTTGTAACGATCGTTAGATTGGTAAGACCTTGTTTGAAATTGATTGGTGTGATATGTTTTCCCCTTAGACCTCTTTTCTATTCTAATATCTTCCCTCTACACCCATCAGATGCCTCCAAGACGTGAATTTGAGTTTCCCCCTGAGCTCACCCAGTTGATCCAGCAGCAGAACACCTTGATGCAACTTCTTGTCCAGAACACTCAGAACAACCAGAACAACAACAACAACCCTCCACCACCACCACCCGTGGACAACCTGACACGTTTCTTAAGGTTGCAACCACCCGTGTTTGCTAGCAGCATCGAACCAATAGTGGCTGATGACTGGCTACGCAAGATTGGAAGGGATTTGACCACCGCCAATTGCTCGGATGCTGAGAAGGTGCGATTTGCCACACACTAGTTGTCTGGACCAGCCGCAGGATGGTGGGAGAATTACAAAGCCACTTACCCCGTAGCCAATGTGACTTGGGATCAGTTTCAGCAAGCTTTTCGAACCGCCCATGTCTCAACTAGAGCTATGAGTATTAAGAAGCAGGAGTTTCGTAATTTGCGCCAAGGAAATCGTACTGTGACCCAGTACGTGGATGAGTTTAGTACCCTATCTCGTTATGCACCAGATGATGTGGCCACCGATGCCAAGAAGCAGGAGAGATTCATGGAAGGGCTGAATGATGAGATGAGCGTACAGTTGATGGTGGCAACTTTCAAAAACTACCAGGAGTTGGTTGACCGCGCCCTAATGATTGAAAGGAAGCATCAACAGATTGAGAGTCGCAAGAGGAAGTATGGGCAAGGAAAGTATAATTCTGGAGCTCAGCAGAAGCCCCGCTTTACCCCTAAAGCGGTAGGACAGTTTCACCATACCCATGGAGGAGGTAGCCCGCACAACTACAATGGCACTAAGAATGGCAATGGGAATGGGAATGGAGCCAACGGAAACCAGAACCGCCCTACACCGTCCACACCCACCAAGAGGGATTTTAGCCATGTCACTTGTTACAAGTGCGGGAAGAATGGACATTATGCCAATGAATGCCCAGAAGTTAAGAATGGGAACGACAATGGAAGCGCCGGGAAGAAGCCCAACCCGTTCAACAAAGGACAAGTGAACCACGTGACTGTGGAGGAAGTAGAAGAGCAACCAGATGCAGTTATAGGTAAGTTCTTAGTTAAGTCATTTACTGCACTCGTTCTTTTCGATACTGGTGCATCGCATTCATACATTTCAAGGGGATTCGTGGATAAGTATAACCTGCCGACCCAAGCCCTTAGATCGCCCATGTTAGTAACCTCACCAGGAGCAGAGTATATGGCTAAGTCATGGTGTGATCAGTTGCCCTTAAGGATTGGTAATTACAGTTTCCCTTCGGACCTAATAGTATTGGAATCTCAAGGACTGGATGTGATATTAGGCATGGATTGGTTATCTAAGTATGAAGGGAATATTGAATGTGCCAGTAAGACCATTTTGCTTACTACGCCGGAAGGAAGAAGGATCAAGTATGTATCCCGCATGAGTCAAAGAGGAGTAGGTTAAATTCCTTGTCAGGAGTTGTTCAGGAGGAAGTGCCAGTAGTGAAGTATTATCTGGATGCGTTTCCAGAGGAGTTACCTGGCATGCCACCTGATAGAGATATAGAGTTTTTGATTGAACTTTTGCCAGGCACCGGGCCAATTTCTAAGAGACCATATAGGATGCCCGCAAAGGATTTGGAGGAGATAAAGAAGCAGATTAAGGAGTTACTGGATAAAGGATTCATACGCCCAAGTTCTTCGCCTTGGGGTTCGCCGGTACTTCTAGTGGAGAAGAAGGATGGATCGTTAAGAATGGTTGTTTATTACCGAGGACTGAATGAAGTAACGATCAAGAACAAGTAGCCATTGCCGATGATCAATGATTTGTTCGATAGATTGCAAGGAGCTAAGGTATTTTCCAAGATCGATTTGCGATCAGGATACCATCAATTGAAGATCCGAGAGCAGAATATCCCTAAGACGGCCTTTACCACTAGGTATGGGTTGTACGAGTATACCGTTATGTCGTTTGGTCTGACAAACGCCCCGGCATACTTTATGAACCTGATGAACAAAGTGCTTATGGAGTATTTGGATAAGTTCGTCGTAGTGTTCATAGATGATATTATGATCTTCTCGAAGGATGAAGAGGAGCATGCAGAGCATTTGCGATTGGTATTGGAGAAGCTCAGAGAACATCAGTTATATGCCAAGTTTAGCAAATGTGAGTTTTGGTTGAAGGAAGTCGGATTCCTCGGACATGTTATATCAGGAGAAGGAATAGCAGTAGATCCCGCCAAGGTGGACACTATGACCATTTGGGAAGCACCGACAACAGTTGGAGAGATCCGGAGTTTTCTTGGACTTGCAGAATACTACCGGAGACTTATCGAGAATTTCTCGAAGATTGCAAAGCCAATGAAGGAGTTGTTGAAGAAGGACACCAAGTTCAGTTGGATAGAAGAATGTGAGGCCAGTTTCCAGGAATTGAAGAAAAGGTTGGTCTCATCCCCTGTGTTGATTCTGCCAGATCAACATAAGGATTATGAGGTGTACTGCGACGCTTCACGTCGAGGACTTGGAGCTGTTCTTATGCAGGAAGGAAGAGTTGTTTCGTATGCTTCACGACAACTGAAACCTCATGAGATGAACTATGCCACCCACGATTTGGAGTTAGCAGCCGTAGTGCATGCACTGAAGACGTGGAGACATTTTCTTATTGGAAACCATTGTGAAGTATATAGGGATCATAAGAGTTTGAAGTATATATTCACTCAGAAGGAGTTGAATCTTAGGCAAAGGAGATGGCTCGAACTCATTAAGGATTATGACATGAGATTGCATTATCATCCCGGAAAGGCTAACGTAGTAGCCGATGCGCTAAGCCATAAGAGTCATGTTAATACCCTGATGATGGAGGAGTTTCCAAAGGGGTTAGCCGAGGACCTACGAGAACTACATTTGGAGATAGTTCCGAGAGGCTATGTAGCAACACTAGAAATCCAGTCTACCCTGATGGATAAAATCAGAGAAGCTCAGAAAGCTGACAAAGCGATTGCCTCTATAAAGGAGAGGATGAGCGAAGGAAAAGCTAAAGGATTTCGTGAGGATGAACACGACACCCTATGGTTTGAGGATCGAATCTATGTGCCCAATGACCCGGAGATCAGGAAGTTGATTTTACAGGAGGCCCATGATTCACCATACTCGATTCACCCAGGAAATACTAAGATGTATTTGGATTTGAAGGATATTTTGTGGTGGACCGGTATGAACAAGGATATTGCGGAGTATGTAGCCGTTTGTGATGTGTGTCAAAGAGTAAAGGCAGAACATCAGAAGCCAGCAGGATTGTTACAACCTATGCCAATACCCGAATGGAAGTGGGACAAGCTTGGCATGGATTTTATCACCGGATTGCCCAAGACCAAAGCAAGGTATGATTCAATCTGGGTAGTAGTAGACCGATTGACGAAGGTAGCACACTTTATTCCTATGAAAACCACATATACCAGTGCGAAGTTGGCTAAGATATACATGACCAGAATTGTATGTCTGCATGGAGTTCCGAGGAGCATCGTATCGGATAGAGGAACCCAGTTTACCTCAAAGTTCTGGAATCAGTTACATGAAACTTTGGGTACTAGGCTAGAGTTTAGCACAGCGTTTCATCCGCAGACAGATGGACAGACTGAAAGAGTCAATCAGATTTTGGAGGATATGTTGAGAGCCTATGCATTAGATTATGGATCTAGTTGGCATGACAACTTGCCCTACGCGGAGTTCTCATACAACAACAGTTACCAGGCCAGTTTGAAGATGGCACCGTTCGAGGCATTCTATGGAAGGAGATGTCGAACACCGTTGTCGTGGGATGAAGTTGGAGACCGACAGTTGTTTGGACCAGAGTTAATCAAAGAGTCTAAGGAGAAGGTAAAGTTGATCCGAGATAGACTGAAAGTAGCTCAGTCCAGGCAGAAGAGTTATGCAGACTCGAAGCGCAAGGAGATAGCCTATGAGATCGGAGACAGAGCATACTTAAGAGTATCGCCTCTGCGAGGAGTTAAACGTTTCGGAGTTAAAGGGAAGTTAGCCCCGAGATTTGTGGGACCTTACCGTGTTTTGGAACGCATGGGAGAGGTTGCCTATAAGTTGGAATTGCCCGAAGGATTGTCAGGAGTGCACGACGTGTTTCACGTTTCGCAGCTTAAGAAGTGTCATGCGGAGATGGCCGATATACCGCTTAGAGACACAGTACCCCTGGAAGCAATTCAGTTGGACAATGATCTGACCTACGAGGAGAAGTCGGTTAAGATTCTCGAATTTTCGAGCAGAGTTACTCGCAGTAAGGTTATCAAGTTCTGCAAAGTTCAGTGGAGTCACCACACCGAGGAAGAAGCCACCTGGGAACGAGAAGATGATCTACGCAAGGACCACCCACACCTGTTCTCTAGCCAAGTCGAATCTCGAGGGCGAGATTCATTTTAAGGGGGGTAGGTTTGTAACATCCCAAATTTTCAATTTGGAATGTTATACATAGATCATATTTGCATTTCATGTTTTCGCATTTTTGTTCGTGGCGTTCCTCGAAATTCTAAGCAACTCAAGGACCTACGGAGAGAGTTGGGGATTTTACCGTTTTCGTATTTGAGTTCGCTCGAATACCGGTACGAGGACAGTGTGATTCTATAAATTTGTCTCTCCTAAAAATATTTCAAAATACAAAATATGAGCGGAGATAATATGACTTCTCCAAAATAACAGAAATATTGGAGGGAAAATATTAAAATCATTTTTGGTATTTTTCTGGATTTATTTGCGGATTTATTTGCATAGGAAAAATACGCGTTTTTCAAAATTGCATTTAGATCCGGGAAAAATGTTCACTTTGTCCTAAATATTATTAGAGGACGGTCAAATTTTATTTCAGAAATTTTGGAGTCCGTTTGGTATTTCTTTCGTTAGTTTTTCTGCGACAGGACTCTTTTAGAAAAAAAACAGGAAACCGACTTGGAGTCGTGAAGGCCCAGGACTCCTGGGCTTTATAAGCGCAGCGCCCCGGCCCGACCGCCCCAGCCCGTCGCACCTCCCCTGCCCCCAAACCCTAGCGCCGCCGCCGCCCGAGCCCGCCGCCTACGCCGCTCGCGCCGCCGCCGCCGCCCCGCGCCGCCGCAGCCCCGCCGCCTCGCATCGCCGCCGCCTGCCGCCCCGCGCCGCCGCAGCCCCGCCGCCTCGCATCGCCGCCGCGCCGCCGCCTGGCCTCACCGGAGTTCGTCGTCGAGGTATTGGCTTTCTTTTAGAAACCGATCGGTTTAGTAATAAAAACCGTAGATTCGTTTTTTATTTATTTTATTAGATAGACCGGTTCAGTTTTTCTTTTGGTTTAGCTATTTAGCGGACGTTCGTCCGTACTTTCGTTTTAACGAACGGATTTCGTTAGTTAACCGCAGACAGCGAACGCTCGTTCGTTAGCCTGTTCGTCGTTTTTCTTTTTTGGGGTATTTATCCGCGGTTATTCCGATCGCGATTTCTGCCCTGATCTTCTTTCGCGTTTTTCTTTTCGCTCGAGAGTCGGAATCAGGTGATTCAAAATCCCAGATCTTCGTCTCGATGCCCTCTTTACGTTTAATCAACTGGAACAAAGTTTTGACTACTGTAAAATTTGACTTTAGGCCAACTAGTAAAGCGGAGCTCGTTTCTTTTGCAGTTTGAGTTTCGTTGCTTCTTTCGAGTCGATTCTTTTCGCAAACCGGAGTTCTTAAGCTGAACTTTCTGGTTAGATCTCTTATTTGAATTTTACCCGTGCATTAGTTAAGTACTTGTTGTATGCTTGTTTGATTGCGATAGAGTACCCGGAGTGCGCCGCTTGCTACTTTGAGTCTCTAGGTTTTGCGGATCATCAGCAAGGCAAGTAACACTTTGATCATACTTTCCAATTACCCAGTTTTCATTGCATTAGTCCAACCCTCACACATTGCATGAGTAGGATCAATTAACTTGTGGGACTGGGAAGTAGATTGAGGTAGTACCTATTACCTGCATTACATTCAAACCTTTGGGAGTTACTTCTACGTTTGCTGTTAGGACATGCTATGCTCATAGACGTGGATTGGGTGAGTGAAATCCATGACAGATGTGAGTTTGTTAATTAATGGTTCAACTTAAGGTGGCAACATTAATACACTTCTGGGTGGATTGAGGCATCTGGGTATTCAAGTGATTGCCTGTTTTTCTTTTGGACCGCCACCCAGACTCAAAGGGATCATGAGATTATTCATACTAGAAACTTCCGTGTGCAGCCACAATGCTATTATGGGCTCTAGCATAGTATGAGTAAGTCGTGCGAACTCTTACAGTGGTGGACTAGCAGATGTAGGGGATGTAGGTTGGTACGGTCCGCCCGATCGTAAGGTACTAGCGCTTCTGAAAGACTATGTCTCGGTCATCCGTTTCTCAAACACCATGCAGTACGAGAAACCAAACGGAGGCGATCGAGTCTTGTGGGAAAAGTGCACAATCCTCTGCAGAGTGTACAAACTGATCATGATTAGCCGTGTCCCCGGTTATGGACGTCTTGAGTATCTAGTACTTGGATTTTCATGTGCATCTCGTCATGTTACTCTAAATTAATATTGTTGGGTTTAATGATTATTTTAATTTGGGTTGATGTCTATCTTCTCAACGATGTTTCAACTACCATGATAGTTAATTAAAATGCATTCCTTTGAAGTAGGGAAAAATTTGCTTTACGCAAAAACTTAACCATAGAGCTTTCCACCAGCCATATTGCATATAGTATAGTTTTACTTCCATTGCATTCTCTTGTGTTACCTTGCCAGCATATTCCATGTGCAGACCCGTTTTCGGGCTGCAACGTTTCATGTTGCAGACTTTTCAGACGACGAGTAAGATGCCCTTTTAGGTCGTGGTTCTATACTCAGTGATGCCGCTGGAGTTGATGGACTCACTTATCTTCCAAGCCTTCCGCTGTTATCGTGTTAGATGGCCTTCAGCCATATTATTTGTAATAAATTCATCATTGGACTATCGATGTAATAAGTGTGTGATTCCTACTCTGTTATAAATCATTCAAGTACTGTGTGTGTCAGAATTACTGATCCAGCGATGACACTGATCCACAGAGATCTGACTGTTTGAGGTCTGGTCGCTACAAGATGGTATCAGAGCACACGCTGACTGTAGGACACGACCACTAAGACAAGCCCTAGAACACAATTCACTATTCTCTTTTCTGACTCCTCATCTTTTCTACTCTTTAGGATGGTGGAAGCAAAGCACAAGTTCATGCAACCGGATGATGATACACCCTTTGGACGACACCTGAAGGAAGTCACAAGATATCTCAACATTGGATTACCAAGTTTCACCGGAACCTACAATGCCACTCTACCTGAGGAGGAGCGTTGGTTGATTCAAGCCCAAGTTCCAGGAAGGACGTTCGCACCTGTCACCTCACTCATAGCATTTTCCTTTAATGCACCTACATGGAGCCAAGGAAGGAGTATGGCAGCCCACATTGCTATGGGAAGGATTGGAGAAGTCCACAAGCAGGAGCTAAAGGACACTATCTACCATATTTGTGGACGCCGAGATGAGAATTGGGATATGATTAGCACCCGGAAAGGCATATCCATTGCAGCATTCATCCAGGAGTTGAACCACCACATTCGTCGCCAGGAACACCAGATGTGTGCTGGGATGGTAGATTTGAAGAAGGCCCTAAATAGGTATTTGGAGCTAGAAGAAGAACTCAAGTCTACACGCGACGGATATGAAGAGGAGATGAAGATACTTGTGGAGAAGAATGATGATTTGACCCGGAAGTTAGGGATACTCATGGGAGAAGAAGACGAGGAAGAAGACCCAAGGAGATTCCACCGGAAGACTATATCATCATAGATGACACAGATTCAGAAGCTGGGGATAGCAAGGATGAAGACTATGAAGATGAAGCTGGAGCAGATATTATGGAATCCTCTTCCGATCAATATTTTTAGATGACCACCCTGTGACTAGTAGTTTACCTCAATATATTAGATTTAGAGCACCTTTTGTAAGACCTTGTTTGAAATTGATTGGTGTGATATGATTGTGTTTGTCTCATGTGCATATGGGTAGTGATTTCCCCTTAGACCTCTTTTCTATTCTAATCTCTTCCCTCTACACCCATCAGATGCATCCAAGACGTGAATTTGAGTTTCCCCCTGAGCTCACCCAGTTGATCCAGCAGCAGAACACCCTGATGCAACTTCTTGTCCAGAACACTCAGAACAACCAGAACAACAACAACAACAACAACCCTCCACCACCACCACCCGTGGACAACCTGACACGTTTCTTAAGGTTGCAACCACCCGTGTTTGCTAGCAGCATCGAACCAATAGTGGCTGATGACTGGCTACGCAAGATTGGAAGGGATTTGACCACCGCCAATTGCTCGGATGCTGAGAAGGTGCGATTTGCCACACACCAGTTGTCTGGACCAGCCGCAGCATGGTGGGAGAATTACACAGCCACTTACCCCGTAGCCAATGTGACTTGGGATCAGTTTCAGCAAGCTTTTCGTACCGCCCATGTCTCAACTGGAGCTATGAGTATGAAGAAGCAGGAGTTTCGCAATTTGTGCCAAGGAAATCGTACTGTGGCCCAGTACGTGGATGAGTTTAGTACCCTATCTCGTTATGCCCCAGATGATGTGGCCACCGATGCCAAGAAGCAGGAGAGATTCAAGGAAGGGTTGAATGATGAGATAAGCGTACAGTTGATGGTGGCAACTTTCAATAACTACCAGGAGTTGGTTGACCGCGCCCTAATGATTGAAAGGAAGCATCAACAGATTGAGAGTCGCAAGAGGAAGTATGGGCAAGGAAAGTATAATTCTGGAGCTCAGCAGAAGCCCCGCTTTACCCCTAAAGCGGTAGGACAGTTTCAGCATACAGATGGAGGAGGTAGCTCGCACAACCATAATGGCACAAAGAATGGCAATGGGAATGGGAATGGAGCCAACGGAAACCAGAACCACCCTACACCGTCCACACCCACCAAGAGGGATTTTAGCCATGTCACTTGTTACAAGTGCGGGAAGAATGGACATTATGCCAATGAATGCCCAGAAGTTAAGAATGGGAACGGCAATGGAAGCGCCGGGAAGAAGCCCAACCCGTTCAACAAAGGACAAGTGAACCACGTGACTGTGGAGGAAGTAGAAGAGCAACCAGATGCAGTTATAGGCAAGTTCTTAGTTAAGTCATTTACTGCACTCGTTCTTTTCGATACTGGTGCATCGCATTCATACATTTCAAGGGGATTCGTGGATAAGTATAAGCTGCCGACCCAAGCCCTTAGATCGCCCATGTTAGTAACCTCACCGGGAGCAGAGTATATGGCTAAGTCATGGTGTGATCAGTTGCCCTTAAGGATTGGTAATTACATTTTCCCTTCGGACCTAATAGTATTGGAATCTCAAGGACTGGATGTGATATTAGGCATGGATTGGTTATCTAAGTATGAAGGGAATATTGAATGTGCCAGTAAGGCCATTTTGCTTACTACGCCGGAAGGAAGAAGGATCAAGTATGTATCCCGGCATGAGTCAAAGAGGAGTAGGTTAAATTCCTTGTCAGGAGTTGTTCAGGAGGAAGTGCCAGTAGTGAAGTATTATCTGGATGTGTTTTCAGAGGAGTTACCTAGCATGCCACCGGATAGAGATATAGAGTTTTTGATTGAACTTTTGCCAGGCACCGGGCCAATTTTTAAGAGACATATAGGATGCCTGCAAAGGATTTGGAGGAGATAAAGAAGCAGATTAAGGAGTTACTGGATAAAGGATTCATACGCCCAAGTTCTACGCCTTGGGGTTCGCCAGTACTTCTACTGGATAAGAAGGATGGATCGTTAAGAATGGTTGTTGATTACCGAGGACTGAATGAAGTAACGATCAAGAACAAGCACCCATTGTCGATGATCAATGATCTGTTCGATAGATTGCAAGGAGCTAAGGTATTTTCCAAGATCGATTTGCGATCAGGGTACCATCAATTGAAGATCCGAGAGCAGGATATCCCTAAGACGGCCTTTACCACTAGGTATGGGTTGTACGAGTATAGAGTTATGTCGTTTGGTCTGACAAACGCCCCGACATACTTTATGAACATGATGAACAAAGTGTTTATGGAGTATTTGGATAAGTTCGTCGTAGTGTTCATAGATGATATTTTGATCTTCTCGAAGGATGAAGAGGAGCATGCAGAGCATTTGCGATTGGTATTGGAGAAGCTCAGAGAACATCAGTTATATGCCAAGTTTAGCAAATGTGAGTTTTGGTTGAAGGAAGTTGGATTCCTCGGACATGTTATATCAGGAGAAGGAATAGTAGTAGATCCCGCCAAGGTGGACACTGTGACCAATTGGGAAGCACCGACAACAGTTGGAGAGATCCGGAATTTTCTTGGACTTGCAGGATACTACCGGAGATTTATCGAGAATTTCTCGAAGATTGCAAAGCCAATGACGGAGTTGTTGAAGAAGGACACCAAGTTCAGTTGGACAGAAGAATGTGAGGCCAGTTTCCAGGAATTAAAGAAAAGGTTGGTCTCATCCCCTGTGTTGATTCTGCCAGATCAACATAAGGACTATGAGGTGTACTGCGACGCTTCACGTCGAGGACTTGGAGCTGTTCTTATGCAGGAAGGAAGAGTTGTTTCGTATGCTTCACGACAACTGAAACCTCATGAGATGAACTATGCCACCCACGATTTGGCGTTAGCAGCCGTAGTGCATGCATTGAAGACGTGGAGACATTTTCTTATTGGAAACCATTGTGAAGTATATAGGGATCATAAGAGTTTGAAGTATATATTCACTCAGAAGGAGTTGAATCTTAGCCAAAGGAGATGGCTGGAACTCATTAAGGATTATGACATGAGATTGCATTATCATCCCGGAAAGGCTAACGTAGTAGCCGATCCGCTAAGCCGTAAGAGTCATGTCAATACCCTGATGATGGAGGAGTTTCCAAAGGGGTTAGCGGAGGACCTACGAGAACTATGTTTGGAGATAGTTCCGAGAGGCTATGTAGCAACACTAGAAATCCAGTCTACCCTGATGGATAAAATCAGAGAAGCTCAGAAAGCTGACAAAGAGATTGCCTCTATAAAGGAGAGGATGAGCGAAGGAAAAGATAAAGGATTTCGTGAGGATGAACACGACACCCTATGGTTTGAGGATCGAATCTATGTGCGCAATGACCCGGAGATCAGGAAGTTGATTTTACAGGAGGCCAATGATTCACCATACTCGATTCACCCAGGAAATACTAAGATGTATTTGGATTTGAAGGATATTTTCTGGTGGACCGGTATGAAGAAGGATATTGCGGAGTATGTAGCAGTTTGTGATGTGTGTTAAAGAGTAAAGGCAGAACATCAGAAGCCGGCAGGATTGTTACAACCTATGCCAATACCCGAATGGAAGTGGGAGAAGCTTGGCATGGATTTTATCACCGGATTGCCCAAGACCAAAGCAGGGTATGATTCAATCTGGGTAGTAGTAGACCGATTGACAAAGGTAACACACTTTATTCCTGTGAAAACCACATACACCAGTGCGAAGTTGGCTGAGATATACATGACCAGAATTGTATGTCTGCATGGAGTTCCGAGGAGCATCGTATCGGATAGAGGAACCCAGTTTACCTCAAAGTTCTGGAATCAGTTACATGAAACTTTGGGTACTAGGCTAGAGTTTAGCACATCGTTTCATCCGCAGACAGATGGACAGACTGAAAGAGTCACTCAGATTTTGGAGGATATGCTGAGAGCCTATGCATTAGATTATGGATCTAGTTGGGATGACAACTTGCCCTACGCGGAGTTCTCATACAACAACAGTTACCAGGCCAGTTTGAAGATGGCACCGTTCGAGGCATTCTATGGAAGGAGATGCCGAACACCGTTGTCGTGGGATGAAGTTGGAGACCGACAGTTGTTTGGACCAGAGTTAATCAAAGAGTCTAAGGAGAAGGTAAAGTTGATCCGAGATAGACTGAAAGTAGCTCAGTCCAGGCAGAAGAGTTATGCAGACTCGAAGCGCAAGGAGATAGCCTATGAGATCGGAGACAGAGCATACTTAAGAGTATCGCCTCTGCGAGGAGTTAAACGTTTCGGAGTTAAAGGGAAGTTAGCCCCAAGATTTGTGGGACCTTACCGTGTTTTGGAACGCATGGGAGAGGTTGCCTATAAGTTGGAATTGCCCGAAGGATTGTCAGGAGTGCACGACGTGTTTCACGTTTCGCAGCTTAAGAAGTGTCATGCGGAGATGGCCGATATACCGCTTAGAGACACAGTACCCCTGGAAGCAATTCAGATGGACAATGATCTGACCTACGAGGAGAAGTCGGTTAAGATTCTCGAATTTTCGAGCAGAGTTACTCGCAGTAAGGTTATCAAGTTCTGCAAAGTTCAGTGGAGTCACCACACCGAGGAAGAAGCCACCTGGGAACGAGAAGATGATCTACGCAAGGACCACCCACACCTGTTCTCTAGCCAAGTCGAATCTCGAGGGCGAGATTCATTCTAAGGGGGGTAGGTTTGTAACATCCCAAATTTTCAATTTGGAATGTTATACATAGATCATATTTGCATTTCATGCTTTTGCATTTTTGTTCGTGGCGTTCCTCGAAATTCTAAGCAACTCAAGGACCTACGGAGAGAGTTGGGGATTTTACCGTTTTCGTATTTGAGTTCCCTCGCATACCGGTACGAGGACAGTGTGATTCTAATAATTTTTCTCTCCTAAAAATATTTCAAAATACAAAATATGAGCGGAGATAATATGACTTCTCCAAAATAACAGAAATATTGGAGGAAAAATATTAAAATCATTTTTGGTATTTTTCTGGATTTATTTGCGGATTTATTTGCATAGGAAAAATACGCGTTTTTCAAAATTGCATTTAGGTCCGGGAAAAATGTTCACTTTGGCCTAAATATTATTAGAGGACGGTGAAAATTTATTTCGGAAATTTTGGAGTCCGTTTGGTATTTCTTTCGTTTTTTTCTGCGACAGGACTCTTTTAGAAAAAAAAAACAGGAAACCGACTTGGAGTCGTGAAGGCCCAGGACTCGTGGGCTTTATAAGCGCAGCGCCCCGGCCCGACCGCCCCAGCCCGTCACGCCTCCCCTGCCCCCAAACCCTAGCGCTGCCGCCGCCCGAGCCCGCCGCCTCCGCCGCTCGCGCCGCCGCCGCCGCAGCCCCGCTGCTTCGCATCGCCGCCGCCTGCCACCCCGCGCCGCCGCAGCCCCGCCGCCTCGCATCGCCGCCGCGCCGCCGCCTCGCCTCACCGGAGTTCGTCGTCGAGGTATCGGCTTTTTTTTAGAAACCGATCGGTTTAGTAATAAAAACCGTAGATTCATTTTTTATTTATTTTATTAGATAGACCGGTTCAGTTTTTCTTTTGGTTTAGCTATTTAGCGGACGTTCGTCCGTACTTTCGTTTTAACGAACGGATTTCGTTAGTTAACCGCAGACAGCGAACGCTCGTTCGTTAGCCTGTTCGTCGTTTTTCTTTTTCGTGGTATTTATCCGCGGTTATTCCGATCGCGATTTCTGCCCTGATATTGTTTCGCGTTTTTCTTTTCGCTCGAGAGTCGGAATCAGGTGATTCAAAATCCCAGATCTTCGTCTCGATGCCCTCTTTATGTTTAATCAACTGGAACAAAGTTTTGGCTACTGTAAAATTTGACTTTAGGCCAACTAGTAAACCGGAGCTCGTTTCTTTTGCAGTTTGAGTTTCGTTGCTTCTTTCGAGTTGATTCTTTTCGCAAACCAGAGTTCTTAAGCTGAACTTTCTGGTTAGATCTCTTATTTGAATTTTACCCGTGCATTAGTTAAGTACTTGTTGTATGCTTGTTTGATTGCGATAGAGTACCCGGAGTGCGCCGCTTGCTACTTTGAGTCTCTAGGTTTTGCGGATCATCAGCAAGGCAAGTAACACTTTGATCATACTTTCCAATTACCCAGTTTTCATTGCATTAGTCCAACCCTCACACATTGCATGAGTAGGATCAATTAAGTTGTGGGACTGGGAAGTAGATTGAGGTAGTACCTATTACCTGCATTACATTCAAACCTTTGGGAGTTACTTCTACGTTTGCTGTTAGGACATGCTATGCTCATAGACGTGGATTGGGTGAGTGAAATCCATGACATATGTGAGTTTGTTAATTAATGGTTCAACTTAAGGTGGCAACATTAATACACTTCTGGGTGGATTGAGGCATCTGGGTATTCCAGTGATTGCCTGTTTTTCTTTTGGACCGCCACCCAGGCTCAAAGGGATCATGAGATTATTCATACTAGAAACTTCCGTGTGCAGCCACAATGCTATTATGGGCTCTAGCATAGTATGAGTAAGTCGTGCGAACTCTTACAGTGGTGGACTAGCAGATGTAGGGGATGTAGGTTGGTACGGTCCGCCCGATCGTAAGGTGCTAGCGCTTCTGAAAGACTATGTCTCGGTCATCCGTTTCTCAAACACCATGCAGTGCGAGAAACCAAACGGAGGCGATCGAGTCTTGTGAGAAAAGTGCACAAACATCTACAGAGTGTACAAACTGATCATGATTAGCCGTGTCCCCGGTTATGGACGTCTTGAGTATCTAGTACTTGGATTTTCATGTGCATCTCATCATGTTACTGTAAATTAATATTGTTGGGTTTAATGATTATTTAAATTGGGGTTGATGTCTATCTTCTCAACGATGTTTCAACTACCATGATAGTTAATTAAAATGCATTCCTTTGAAGTAGGGAAAAATTGGCTTTACACAAAAACTTAACCATAGAGCTTTCCACCAGCCATATTGCATATAGTATAGTTTTACTTCCATTGCATTCTCTTGTGTTACCTTGCCAGCATATTCCATGTGCTGACCCGTTTTCGGGCTGCAACGTTTCATGTTGCAGACTTTTCAGACGACGAGTAAGATGCCCTTTTAGGTCGTGGTTCTACACTCAGTGATGCCGCTGGAGTTTATGGACTCACTTATCTTCCAAGCATTCCGTTCTTATCGTGTTAGATGGCCTTCAGCCATATTATTTGTAATAAATTCATGTTGGACTATCGATGTAATAAGTGTGTGATTGCTACTCTGTTATAAATCCTTCAAGTATTGTGCGTGTCAGCATTACTGATCCAGGGATGACACTGATGCACAGAGATCAGACTGTTTGAGGTCTGGTCGCTACATCATCATCCTCCCTTTCTTGAAAATAAAGCCATCCTCGGCGTTATTTAATGTGAAATTTGGGTAAGAAAACAGACAAGGTGTACATGTTGTATATGTATATGTCATCCATTTTTACTTCCCTTAATTTTCGCACATATGACACATGTATAGATGAGTAACTTTCGTAATTCATAAAATATAAAGCCAAAATATAATCGCAAGAGGTAGAAGGCATGAAAATATTGCTACTCGGTTTGCACAAATAAGTGAAGCTCTTATTCATATCAAAAGATTGATAATGTTCATCATTAAACCGTCCCAACATTGGTGAATAGACCTTACTTGCATGAAATTCATAGGCTACAGCATGCTTAAATAAGCTAACATGCAATAAGTCATTTGACATAGAATCGTCACCAAGATTAGAGGTCATATCAAAATGATTAAACATTGGCACAATTATTTTCAAATGTATTTTATCCAAATCTGATTTATTCTCTGATTCACATGATTCTTTTGCATCAACAGTTAATTCAATGGGTGCACTCAAAATTGTTCGTATTTCGGTTGTTTGATCACATGACGCATTCATGATAGTAACATGATTATCTAAACTAGGTGGTGTGCTCAAAACAACAGGTAATTCAATACATGATGTATTCAAGTTAACTAGATATGCATGCATCATCCTCATGTGAAGTTATATCATCATTGATTTTACTGTTACCTTGTCGCAAAGACGTAGCTGATGTAGGTACGGACGATGACAATGTACCATACACTTTAGATGATGTCACACTCACAATCGGAGGTGTGGCTGCTTTAGTAGGTGCAATGGTGGAGGAACCAACCAGTGGTGGTGAGCATGAACTGGAATAATAGTTGTTGTAGTCACACAATGCATTCTCCTGTATTTGTCTCTCAAAGGTACAAGCACGAACATACATACCAGTAAGGCAACGAGGAATATACTGAAATCTTTCACGAATATCATGGTTCAAACCACCAAAAAAATCTTTTCATTGTATCATCCTCAGATTCTTCTATGTCACAATGATGCATATAAGATTTGAACTCTTGGTAGTAAGCATGAATAGTGTTACTGCCTTGTTTTAATTGTTCCAATTTGCGAAGCAATTCACGGCGATAGTAAGGAGAAAAAAATGTTTTCTCATTACAGCCTTCAAATCTTTCCAAGTTGTGGGTTGGTTATCAATATTTTTCTTACAATGCACACTCCACCAAAGAGAAGCAAAACCAGTAAATACTCTAGTGGCAGCTCGTACTCTCTCAAGTTCAGAGAAATGATGGTGACTAAAAACTTTTTCTACTTCAAGCTCCCAAGGTAGATAAATAGCAGGATTAAATCTACCCTCAAATGATGGTAAAGAAATAACCTGGCCATGTGCTTGTGTGTGTTGTCCCACGTCTCGTGATGGTGAAGATGTATCCCTCGTCCAAGAACTTCTATCTCCGGTACCTGTCATGATTAGTAGAAACAAGAAACAAAATTCGAGAATAATGTTCCTATGAACTACTAGGATGTGGTGGGAAAGCGCTCACGGTAAAGCAAATATCAATATCTTACAAGTTCTTACCATGCAGCAGGTGGTGATAGGAAACCAGCGGTGTCAAATAACTCCAAAGATTGAGTAAAGTGATTGCCAGGTGAACGTACATATACAAGGTGTAGAAATATGTGGAGCTGGGTTGGCTTTATATATGGTAGCAAAATATTAGCAATAATCAATTCAGAGATGCAATGTTGAATAAACGCTCAACGACTGTACTGTGTTGGTACTAGGCTAGACCGGACTAGAGACGCGCGCCGAGAACACTAATGAGATCACGCCGTAGCACAACTTGCATCAATAAAGGATACGAAGTAGCTCTGGACAGCAAGATATAAGTGAAGATCACAACGGTAGTAAAGATAATGATGAAAACAACTGCCAAGCAGGATATACAACAACTCTCTCTCCAACTTTCCTCTTGAAACGTTTGACTCAATTTTATGATAATTTTCCACAGAATGCTATTGACTCAAGCTTTCAAACGCAAAAAGAATCACTCAATTCCGAGTTGATATGAGGAGTAAAAAAAATTGTAAAATTGACCTGAAAAACTAGAACAAGCTGTGCTCGTGAACTTTGGAGGGAAAAAAGACCTATTTAGAAGCCGATATTGAGGTGCAAAATATTGAACTAGCTCCTGCAACTATTCAGATGCGGCTCGCCGCTAGCTTTAATTTGAGTACTTGTGGAGCCAAAACAGACTCCGCATGAGAAAGATATGCCTGTTTTACTGAACAGGGTACAAAACAGATTCCAATCCAAATTCAGCTACGGGATTGAGTCTAAATGGATCTGAATTTTCGGTTTTTTCTCTTTTTTTCTCTCATTTTTTTTCTTTTTCTTTCTCTCAATTTTTTTAACTTTTTTTTCTCTCTGCCTTTTTTTGTCTTCCTCTTTCCAAGACAAACTAGATAAGATGCAGATTGGATCAAGCGAAGATGCGAACGACCTCAAGTATGATTGTGACAATGAACGATGGGTAGCACGAGGTGGAAATTGATGGATGAGGTGGTGGACAGCGGACGGGATAACGATGCAGCGGCGACATGACTAATGTGAACGGAACTCGAAACTCTAAACGAACTAGACACTAAGACCAGCAACTCGACACGACGATGCAACCGATAATTAAATATTGCAAACAATGAAAAAAATTGCAAAGGCTCAGACTAGCTAGGACAAAAGATGAATAGATCTAACTTTTTTTGTGGCTTTTTCTTGGATAATAGGTAAGAAAATAAATCTAATCTATGGATAACTGGAATTCTCACCGAGCAACCTGAAAACTGATACCACTTGATAGAATGAGAGGGGCCCGATCTTTCGATGAGATGGTAACTATCGATTTGGTGGAGATGACTTTGACGATCCGATTACGAACGTGCACGACGTTGCGCCATAGCAATCGCTAAACCAATCTCAAAAGCTTTTGTGCCACTATCCTTACCGAGATCCTCTCAAAAGCTTTATTTGTGTAGGTGTGAGAATCAACAAGAAGTGGTACCAATAGAGCTATTTCCGGGTTACATTATTGAGTGATCATTGATCCATCTTCAACTTCGGTCAAGGTACATTTGGTATTGTCTTCTCGTTTCTCCCACTCACACTCTTGCTTGCAATCATGGATAGTCCAAGTACATCGATGAACCCGCTCTTTGAGGATCCTGAAGAATCAAACAACTACGTCACCAAACTACGTCTCTTCTTTGTCCAACGAGCTCTACATCAAGAGAGTGAAGCTATGCAAGAGCGAATTGAGCAAGTCACCGCCGACGCACGACAATTCGAAGCACGCACGCGGGAGAAATTCGATATCATCAACACCAACATGTCTACTCAATTCAACGAGCTATGGACTTTGATAGTCAACCGACGCTCCTCATCCACATCTTCTCAAAGACGAAGACGCTCAAGTTGTCATACCGACTACACATCCAACTCAAGTACACCTACATCAAACACTCTTCGTCAAGCCGCGCGTCAAGCTCGACATGGCATTCGGAACCCCCTTCATTACAAGAGTTCCCAAGAGCTATTTGAAGAGCAAGAAAGTCGACATCGTCAAAACCAAGCTACACTTGAGCAAGCACAAGAATGACAACGACTACGCCAACAACAAGAAGAGCGAGCACGTCAACACCAAGAAGAACAAGACGCCGAGGCTCAACATCAAGCACAACAATGCTGAGAAGCCCAAGCTCTTGAAGCGCAACGTGCCCTACGTGATTCACATCGCAATGTGGCAACTCGCAATCGAAACATTCGTCAAGAAGAGGAGTTTCTTCGAGATGAGATGCAAGAGAGGCGTCACCAAGCACGAAGGCAACATGAAGTTCCTCCTCAAGCGCGGCAAGAGCAACAAGCTCATCAAGAACCACAAGCTCGGCAAGTACAACATGAAAATGACCATCAACTCCGCCAAGAGCAACATGAGGCTAACAATCGTCCAAATCCAGACCGCCCTCACAATAGGCAAGCAAACTATGAAGAGCATCGCTATGGCAAGCTTAAGTTCACCATGCCAAAGTTTTCCGGAAGCATTGATCCCAAAGACTACCTCTCATGGGCATTGAAAGTTGACAAGATCTTTCGCCTCCACAACTTTGATGAAGAAAAGAAGATTGCAATGGCGTCTCTTGAGTTCCAAGACTATCTTCTCATTTGGTGTGAGCAAATCATTGAGAGAAGAGAAGCAAAAGGCGAACCGCCTATCACTACTTGGAGTCAAATGAAGGAAGTCATGAGAGCATGTTTCATGCCAACACACTACAACCGTGACTTGTTCAAAAAGTTGCAACTCCTCAAGCAAGGAACCAAGTCGGTTGAAGAGTACTACAAGGAAATGGAGATTCCATGATAAGAGCCAATATCACGGAAGATGAAGAGCAAACTATGGCGAGATTCTTGAATGGACTCAACTATCCTATCAAGAAGATTGCGGACTTTCAACCATACACGAATCTCCTCGAGCTAGTACACCAAGCAACCAAAGCGGAGCGACAAGTTCAAGAGGACTACATGTACTCCAAGTTTGCCTCCAAGAACTACGACTCCTATAACCAAGCTTCAACGACTTCGGCACCTCCTACCTCTACCAAACCATCTACAAGCTTCGGTGACAAGTCAAGTTACAAGAATGCGACTACAACAAGTCATCCCCCTTCTACGAACAACTTCAAGCCAAGAGCTTCATCATCTACAAATCCAACCAAGGACAACTCCAAGACGAGCTCCATCAAGTGTTTCAAATGCCAAGGACGAGGCCAAAAGTCATTTGGGTGCAAGAACATTCGCACCATGATCATCAATGACGACGGATCATATGACTCAATGAGCGAAGATGAGATGGAAACCCTTGAGCATGTAGCTATGCATCACCAAGTGAATGAATATGAAGACAATCAAGTGTATTGTGACAATGACTCAAGTCCTAATCTCATTGTCTCCAAGGTCTTGACACTTCAACATCATCAAGATGACGATTAACGATGGCACATCTTCCATACCAAGGCCGGCATCAATGTACGTTGCATCAAGGTCATCATTGATGGAGGAAGTTTTCATAACTTGGCAAGTGAAGAGCTTTGCGACAAGCTACAATTGATCAAGACGAAGCACCCTCATCCCTACAGGGTCCAATGGCTTAGCGACGCCGGAACCATTCGAGTCGAGCATACCTTGCAAGTATCCTTCAAGATAGGAGCTTACGAAGACACCTTGGAGTGTGATGTTGTTCCTATGTCCGTGTGCCACCTACTCCTTGGACGACCATGGCAATACGACCAGGGTGTTAACCACAACGGAAGGACCAACCATTATAGCTTCAAGATGAAGGGTAAAGAGTCTGTGCTACACCCAATGTCTCCAAGTCAGGTGATTGCCGACAAGCAACTACCTACCGCCCATCGTGGAGAGAATGGTAAGAGAGCGAGAAACCAAAAAGAGAGTGAGAGCCACAAGCCAAATTCGAGCGCCTCCACGATGAGCGAGAGCAAGCAACTAGTTTTATTTGCCACCAAAAGTGAGATGAGAGAAGTGAGTGAGAACCCTTCAAGTGTCTTTCACCTTGTGCTTCTATGCAAAGGGGAGGCCAAACCTACTAACACTTCACTACCTCTATCTTTAGTATTGTCTCAATTGTTGCAGGAATTCTCGGACGTCTTTCCCGATGAGCTACCACTGGGTCTACCTCCACTTCGCGGCATCGAACACCGCATCGACCTCATACCCGGCGCGCCACTTCCAAACAAAGCTCCGTACCGTGTCAACCCCGAGGAAACCAAGGAGATACAACAGCAAGTGCAACAACTCATCGACAAATGTCATGTACGTGAAAGCTTAAGCCCTTGTGCCGTTCCGGTTATTCTTGTGCCTAAGAAAGATGGAAGTTTTCGCATGTGCTCCGATTGTCGTCCGATAAATGCTATCACCGTTAGATACCGTCACCATATTCCACGCCTAGATGATATGCTTGATGAATTATGTGGTGCTACCATCTTTTCAAAAATTGATCTTAAAAGTGGTTATTATCAAATCCGAATTCAAGAGGGTGATGAGTGGAAAACATCTTTTAAAACAAAGTTTGGGTTATATGAGTGGTTAGTCATGCCGATGGGCTTATCGGAAGCGCCCGGCTCGTTCATGATGAGGACATCACTAACAAGGTTACACCCACAGCCCCAACTGACAAATATACAGGACCAATTACTAGAGCTCGCGCACGCCAATTAAATTACCACGTACTTTTGTTTCTTGGTAATGATTCTAACGTTCATGAGAATATGATGCTGCCTAAATTGGATACATTTGTCTTGCTTACAAATGAAGGGCCTAGCTTGGACAAGAAGGATGAACATTGGAGCAAGATCAAGCATGGAGATGATGGCATGTGCAAGGGGAACAAGAACGGAGTTACAAGTGATGATTTCAGGACTTTGAAGCCACCATAATGAGTGCGTGAAACCTTGGACAAAATTTACAAGATGACACTACATAAATTTCGTCCAAAGGCTATCATAGGTGCAGCGTCACCTTATTATTGGGCAAGGCCCATGTAATTTTGAAATACTTGAGTATAGGCTGTTCTTAGAGTCCGTATGTGTGGGGAAACACGAGTTAGGGTTGGTTTCGGACCCCTTCTCCAAGGGCCACGAAATTTCCTCCTCTTCTCCCATATATACAGCCCTTAGGGCGTCGTTCAGACTTTGGGTTTTGTTTAGATAAATGTCAGGCCCAAGATGCAATTCTATCCCGATCACGTGACTCATACGTGATTGGGGCACAACCGCATCTCAGGCGCTTAGCAAGATGGATATCATTACATCATACCATTACATACATACATGGGGGATACAACAATACATACAAGTCACATGAATACAACAACATCAAGACAAGGCATCCAACTACGGATGAAAACATGAAAAGCACAACGGCATCCATCTGCTATCCCAGGCTGCCGACCAGGAACCTAACGCAAGACTGACGAAGAAGAAGAAGAAGGAACTCCAACACAAAGGACATCGCTCTCGCGTCAAATCATCGGAAACCTGCACCTGCAACTGTTGTTGTAGTATCTGTGAGCCACGAGGACTCAGCAATCCCATAACCATGGGTAACAAGACTAGCAAAGCTTAATGGGTAGGAAGAGGTAAAGTGGTGAGGTTGCAGCAGCGGCTAAGCAAAAGTATGGTGGCTAACTTACGAGTACAAGAATAAGATGAGCATCTACGCATACGGTTGCCAACTAATAATGATCGCTAAAGATCCTGAACTACCTACGAGTCAAAAATAACCCCACCGTGTTCTCTTCTCAAGGTGAAAAGAGATGGTCATGGTTACTCACACAGTTGTGTGTTTTATTGCGGGTCCTTTGTCAAGTTTTCTACAACCGGACATTAACAAATTTCAATCTGCCACAAAACCACGGGCACGGCTTTCGAAAGATCATAACCCTACAGGGGTGTCCCAACTTAGCCCATCACAAGCTCTCACGATGAGCAGAAGTAATAATAATATTATCCCTTATCTTAGGGAAGGCCCGATCAGCCTCGGAATTCCCGGTGCACAAGACATTTCGACAATGGTAAAACAAGTCCAGCAAGACCTCCCGGCGTGCCGACACCCTGATAGTAGCCGCGCGTATCTCGTCTCAGGCCACGTCCGGATGAGCTATGGTTACAGCGACCCGATACCCCAAGTTTCCAAGGGGCGGCACCGCAAGCTGCTCAATTTGGGACCAACACCATCGGCACTGGCCCCTCCCTGTATGTAGAAAGAATCCTCGGGGACGCGACCCCCTATGCAAGTTAATTAATTAATTAAGTTATTATTATATTGCAAATTAAAACCAATGTTGGGCCTTCCTGGAGGAGTTTTATTCAAAGACGAACTGTCAATTGGTCCCCATATACCCAACCGTGTAAGGAACGCAAAATCTAGGAACATAACACCGATTTATTGGCTCCTAAGGAAGGTGTCAAAGGTTAGAGGTTTCATGGCAACAAGGAGAGGCTGGCAACAAAAGATAGGTAGCGCGACATATAGCGATAGCATCGAGACATCTAGCATAGCAATGATAGTAAAGGTATCCAAGGTGATGGTCATCTTGCCTGAGATCCTGCAAGGTAGAAGAATGAGTCCGTGAAGAAGACGAAGAAGAAGCCTTGAAGACGAATCCCGTGTAGACGAATGAATTTTCACGAACGCAACGGAAAAGAACTAGCGAGAAGAAAGCACACAACACGGTAAACACACCTCACAAGAACATGGC
The DNA here is from genome assembly GCA_902687465.1 of Secale cereale. NCBI lineage: Eukaryota > Viridiplantae > Streptophyta > Magnoliopsida > Poales > Poaceae > Secale > Secale cereale. The sequence continues at coordinate 369,947,104 of LR738712.1, read as the reverse complement.
AATATGCTCAACCAAGTATGATGCAAGACAATTCTATATGATGCAATTTATGGCAAAGGATGAAGCACACAAGAACAACACCAACCAACAAGTTTAAATGAGGCCGGAATCAACATATAACAAATCCGGTAAGTCCTCATATGCACGTTTTGAAATTAGTCCAGATCTGAACAAACCTTAAGTTACAGTTGTTGAACAACAATTTAACATGCACCATGATCTACTCAAAATTCTAGTCAAGTTTCATATAAAGTTTGTTTAATTCGGAGCTACAGCCTAGAAGATATGAGCAAAACAAGACAAGCATGTCATCGGTGCAAGATGCACCCAAACATCAAGTAAACACACTCCAAACAGGTAAACAACATGATATTATGCTTCTACATGCAAAATCACACAAGTTTCATATAGGGCACGCTCAAAACGGAGCAACGGTTCAACACATACACTTGAAACAAGATATAACAACAAGCTGTCCAAAATCAGCAACATAGCAACTTTGGAGCAAGATATATATATATATATATATATATATATATATATATATATATATATATATATATATATATATATATATATATATGCTACAACACCCAAACATGATAACAAGAGGCATGGATGTGAAATAGACATTATGTTTAACAAGCATGAACTTAGAACACACCCAAAAACTTGCTGGAACACAATTAAACAAGCATGACAAGTTGCAATAAATCTATCCAGACTTAGTCAAAATCTGGGAAGGCAAAAGCATCATCACGATGCTGCCTTCGGAGGCACAAAACAACAAGCATATCAACTCTACTAAGTATATAAATATCATGGACATGTAATAGACATAGCATACATCAAACAACTCCATTGGAGCAACTCCATAGGAGGCATGAATCAATAACAACAAGCTTCACCAAATTGATCATGCTGATAAAAATCTGAAAGTTAAATTTATAGCAACTTGAGAGCAAGAAATAAGTAAGCTACAGCAGGCCATATATGCAAACAAAGGCATGGATGGATAGAGCATAACATGGACAACAAGACATGATCATTTGACATACTAAAACATGCATGGGTTTGACTGAGGCATCAAGCAAACATAGCATCAGGTTTAATAGATTCTAGACTTAGCAGTTTTTTCACTAAGTATAAAACAGCAACATTGGCATGGCATGTTTACAAGCTTGTTTAAGTCACCTCAAGGCATATCATGAAAAGTGGATCGCACCACAGAAAAGACCATAAGATTGTGCTTCTAAAACATCTAGACATGTGGCATAAATACAAACACACCAATAGCAATGAGCAAGTCAAATCAACATCTCATAACAAGTTTCAGCACTTAACAGCCACATGCACTTTTGCAATAGAGATTAACATGGCAATATGACACCTAAGATGAATGCTACAGCAACCAATATGTAGAGCACTTCACAATGAACATTTTGACATATCATATGCTCCATTTGGATAAACATGCAAAAAGTTATCACCCTCACAAACATGTAACAAAATTACAGTTAACAGCAGTTTTAAACGTATAGCACTCTTGCAATAGAGATTAGGTCATCAAGATGAACTCAAACAAGCATGACACAATGGAACAAAATGAAGAGCATATCACAATGATCATTTTGACATATTATTCACTCAATTTGGATAAGCACATAAAAAGTTACAGCCACTCAAACATGCACACATATTAGCAGATTTCAGGGACTTAGCCATTTTTCGCAGACAGGAAAAAAACAAACGAGCGTCAAATAATAAAACGCGCACGGGGCGGGGAATAACGGTGGCTCCCCTAGTGGGCTATGGCTACAGGTCGGTGGAGAGCCTTGGCAGGCCGGGCGTGCTGGGCCGCGGCTGGTGGGCGTCGGGGCCCACATAGGCGCGCGGGGCTGGGCCTTGGCGGAGCGGGGAGGTGGGCCTCGTGGGCCCGGCTGGCCCACGCGAGCACACAGGCCCGAGCGGAGGCTCGTCCTCCTCCTCCCGATGCGCAGGAGACGGCCATGGCAGAGCTCAGCGGCGACGCCGGTCGGCATGGAGGCCAGGAGGAGGCCGTGGAAGGGGGAGCGGGGCGGAGGCCAGCGGATCCGGGGCTGCGGGACCCATTCCCGGGGTCCGCGGAGCTCGGCGGTGACAGAAGATGCGGCGGCGAGATCCGCAACGCGGCGGCGGGGTTCGATCTGGAACGGAGCTACGAGGAGGCAGCGGGTGGCTGGGAGGCCGAGGCGCCCGGCGGCGGGGGCGGCTCCCGCCAGCGAGCGTGGCGGGCGACTCGGGCACTCGGGCCCTGCGGGCGAGCGGTGGTGGCGATTCGGGCCCGCGCGGGCCCCGGATGGGCTCCGCGGGCCGCGGCGGTGGGAGGAGAGAGAGAGAGGGTGAGGCACGACGTGGCGGCTGGCGATTCGCTGAGAGGGCGGCACGGACATGTCCGGCGACGGGGTGGACATGTGCGGCGCGCGGAGGAGGAAGAAGCTAGGGTTTCATCCGCAAAATTCGGGGGTGGGTTCTCTTTTATAGGTTGAGGGAGCTAGGAGACTCCAAATAAGGAGCGGTTTTTGGCCACGCGATCCTGATCCGACGACCTAGAGCATGGAGGGGGTTAGGATGGGCTTGTGGGCTGTTGGAGAGGGGGTTGTGGGGAGAGAAGAGAAGAGGCCCGCGGGGGTTTTGGGAGACCGAAAACGTCCGACGTTTTAACCGGCGACTAGTGCCGCTATATATATCCGTTGGGCTATCGAACGAACTCCGAACGCGACGAAACTTGACAGGCGGTCTACCTATGCTATAATAAGACCACGCACCAAGTTTCAACCCATTCCGAGAATGTTTTCCGGCTACTCATAAAATAAATATTCGGAGGTGTCGCGGGCACGTGCAAGTGTGTCTGGGCTCAGAACGGATAACGGAGAGGACGGGGGGCTCGGACGGATGCAAATTTTGAAAACATGCTGATACAATGCACATGATGATATGACAAAATGCAACACGCAAGAAGATGAGATAGAAACGGCAACGAATAACTGGCTGACACCTCGCGCATCGGTCTCGGGGTGTCACAACACTCCCCTACTAACAAGAGATCTCATCCCGAGATCTTAGGAACGAGACGGAAGATGAAAAAGGAAGAACAAAGTTCTTCGAAGACAAAAGAGTGAAGCCAAAGAACGTTGAGAGGTTGAGCCACTCGAAAGGAAGAATACAACAGAGATGATTGAGATTGAGATGCTCCTGTAAAATAAGCAACAAGGCATAAGACAAGAACCAATAGGATAAGGATATGAAGCACGAGTTGAAGGAACAAGAATTAATTCGAAACCACTCTAGTTAGTAAGAAATAGAAAGGAATTTGAACGAAGTAATTCGGGCAGCACTCCGGCTAGAAAATGGAATGAATATAACATGAACTTGAGAAGATGAAATAATACTTGATGAGATGAACAACACAACGCCTCTGGAAGGATTGAAAAAAAGTTGAATGAAAAGAACGGATAAGAGAAGAACAACTTCGAGCGCGAATGGATTTGAAAGAGCATCCTTAGGATAAGGTTTGAACGGATTTGTTGAGAAAATCAACAACAAAAGAATAGGCTTGTTATGGACTTATTTAAACATCTCAAGACTTGAGGTGAATTATGCCACAACCAAAAGATTGAACAGTTGAGATGAAGGAAGAAATGCAAAACTCCACTTCAAAAGAATACGCAGAATTATTTGCATCTCGGAACACAAAAGAATAATGGTTGAGCTGCTCAACAACAATTTGATGAACACTTGACGAATGATTTGAATCGCGATGGACCACCACGAAGAACTCCGGTCACAAACGAATGATCAAGGATGAAAGAATAAGCATAAAGCCTTGCGATGATTTAGCTGGGGTTCTGACGAGATAGCCAGGAAATCTTTGAACTCCGGGGAAGAAAAGATGAAAACACTTGGAACTAGAATTTATTCATCAAGAATAAACTCTGTATGTAGGAATTAATCAACTTAATGAAAAGAATAAGAATTATATCATGCTTATCCTCCATCAATTAAATTGATGAGAAGCAATGGATTCGCATATCACTTATTCTCAATGAAATTGATTAAAGAGGGATATATTGCGAACTTGCGAAAATCTTCCTGAAACACCGGTAGGATTGAAAGAACGATCGAATTGAAAGATAGCACGGAAAGAACTCTTGAGCGAACCACCGTAAGAATTGAAGCCGAGTGAAGAAAAGGAACGAACCACCGAGAATAATAAAAAAATCGAGTGATTAAAAAGAACAAACCACCGTAAGAGATTCAAAATGAGTGAATACAAGAGAATGAATCGCTGGGAAGAATAAGGCACTTAGGGAATTTAGAATGACGAGAACGAAGAGATCGTGAAATGATTAAAGAATGCTTGAAGGAAGCACCGGACGAAAGTGAGACGAACGAAGAGGCATCACTGAAGTATATTTGGAGGACGAAGTTGAAAACTGAGAACGAAGAAATCTTCTGAAATGATCGCATTCGGAGGAACACAAAGAAAAGAATTCATGAAAAGCTCCGGATGGTTGAGGAAAGAATTTATTAGCGATCAAAATAATTTGAGGGGATAGCCTTAAGCTAGAAGCATGAATCTCCGAGTGAGCGGACAAGATTTCGAGGAAAATGCTTCTTCGGATTTTAAATGACGGCGAAGAACGCTACCAAAATTATTGAGGTACTCCGGAAGAATAAAAGAGTAAAGGTTGAGCCAGACATGAAAAAGATTTGAAAGCGATCTTGGAGAAGGCATATGGCTGATGGAATCCATACTTACGTCACGCTTGAAAAGAATTTAGGAACACTCCAGGAAATTAGAAGAGTCATGTAAGATCCTGGGAAAAGACCTGTGGGTTATGAGCCCACCGAAGAGAAAACACCGTTGAAAGGGTTGAAAAGGAGATAATGCACCGGAACAATTGAAAAACTCAAATGAGGTGATAACCTCGAATTAATTGGAAGACAGACGAATCCCTGAGATATCTTCGGAACTCCGGAACAAATAAATGGCGAGAGACAAACGAGCAAGGTGAAGCAACTGAGCCGAGGAAAAAGAATATGATGAACAACGAAACTTGAATTGATTCCACTGGAAAAGAAAAAGATGAAGAAGGACGAACGAGGGGAGAATTCACCGATTGAAATAATCGAGGAAATAATGCAAAAGATTCACACGAGTAGGTTGGATACTCGATTAAGGACTTCGGCTCTGAGAAGAAAAGGGAGGGCGGGTGGGAAAAAGAAAGACAACTTCGGAAGGGGAAACAACATCGGTTGGAAAGAACTGAGGATTGAAGCAAAAGACAGGGAGGTCAGTTCGACTTGACGAGAGATGCACCAGATGAAAGAACTGACAACGCAACAAACAAAAACTAACAGCGCGATCCAAAAAAATTTGAAGGGGAAGAGTGGTAATTCAATACACATACGTCAAGATTCCTCACCAGAGCGACGAAGGGGCTGGGGAGTAAAAAGAATTCCTACTCTCCGATACAACTAGACTCCGAAAAAGTTTTCTGCTAGACTCAACAACGGCCAAGCTACGATCAATCAAGGGGGCTCCTATGGCTGGTCGAGGATCTGATATCAACTTGTCAGGCCCAAGATGCGATTCTAACCCGATCACGTGACTCATACGTGATTGGGGCACAACCGCATCTCAGGCGCTTAGCAAGATGGATATCATTACATCGTACCATTACATACATACATGGGGGTACAACAATACATACAAGTCACATGAATACAACAACATCAAGACAAGGCATCCGACTACGGATGAAAACATGAAAAGCACAACGGCATCCATCTGCTATCCCAGGCTGCCGACCAGGAACCTAACCCAAGACTGACGAATAAGAAGAAGAAGGAACTCCAACACAAAGGACATCGCTCTCGCGTCAAATCATCGGAAACCTGCACCTGCAACTATTGTTGTAGTATTTGTGAGCCACGAGGACTCAGCAATCCAATAACCATGGGTAACAAGACTAGCAAAGCTTAATGGGTAGGAAGAGGTAAAGTGGTGAGGTTGCAGCAGCGGCTAAGCAAAAGTATGGTGGCTAACTTACGAGTCAAGAATAAGATGAGCATATACGCATACGGTCACCAACCAATAATGATCGCTAAAGATCCTGAACTACCTACGAGTCAAACATAACCCCACCGTGTTCTCTTCTCAAGGTGAAAAGAGACAGTCACGGTTACTCACACAGTTGTGTGTTTTATTGCGGATCCTCTGTCAAGTTTTCTACAACCAGACATTAACAAATTCCAATCTGCCACATAACCGCGGGCACGGCTTTCGAAAGATCGTAACCCTGCAGGGGTGTCCCAACTTAGCCCATCACAAGCTCTCACGATCAGCAGAAGTAATAATAATATTACCCCTTATCTTAGGGAAGGCCCCATCAAACTCGGAATTCCCGGTGCACAAGACATTTCGACAATGGTAAAACAAGTCCAGCAAGACCTCCCGGTGTGCCGACACCCTGATAGTATCCGCACGTATCCCGTCTCAGGCCACGTCCGGGTGAGCTATGGTTACAGCGACCAGATACCCCAAGTTGCCAAGGGGCACCGCCGCAAGCTGCTCTATTTGGGACCAACACCATCGGCACTGGCCCCTCCCTGTATGTAGAAAGAATCCTCGGGGACGTGACCCCCTATGCAAGTTAATTAATTAATTAAGTTATTATTATGTTGCAAATTAAAACCAATGTTGGGCCTTGCTGGAGGAGTTTCATTCAAAGACGAACTGTCAAGGGGTCCCCATATACCCAACCATGTAAGGAACGCAAAATCAAGGAACATAACACCGGTTTATCGGCTCCTAAGGCGGCATGAGTGTAACAAAACACCGAGCAAAAGGCCAAGCCTTCCACCCATTGCCAAGTATATAGGTGTGTTAATAATAATAGAAGATATTGTGATATTCCAACAACAAGTTCCAACATGGAACGATCTTCATCTTCACCTGCAACTAACAACGCTATAAGAGGGGCTGAGCAAGCAGGTAACATAGCCAAACAACGGTTTGCTAGGAAGGTGTCAAAGGTTAGAGGTTTCATGGCAACAAGGAGAGGCTGGCAACAAAAGATAGGTAGCGCGACATATAGCGATAGCATCGAGAAATCTAGCATAGCAATGATAGTAAAGGTATCCAAGGTGATGATCATCTTTCCTGAGATCCCGCAAGGAAGAAGAATGAGTCCCTGAAGAAGACGAAGAAGAAGCCTTGAAGACGAACCACGTGTAGACGAATGAATCCTCACGAACGCAACGGAAAAGAACTAGCGAGAAGAAAGTACACAACACGGTAAACACACCTCACAAGAACATGGAAATATGCTCAACCAAGTATGATGCAAGACAAGTCTATATGATGCAATTCATGGCAAAGGATGAAGTGCAGAAGAACAACACCAACCAACAAGTTTAAATGAGGCCGGAATCAACATATAACAAATCCGGTAAGTCCTCATATGCACGTTTTGAAATTAGTCCAGATCTGAACAAACCTTAAGTTAAAGTTGTTAAACAGCAATTTAACATGCACCATGATGATCTACTCGAAATTCTAGTCAAGTTTCATATAAAGTTTATTTAATTCGGAGCTACGGCCTAGAAGATATGAGCAAAACAAGACAAGCATGTCATCGGTGCAAGATGCACCCTCTTGCACCCAAACATCAAGTAAACACACTCCAAACAGGTAAACAACATGATATTATGCTTCTACATGCAAAATCACACTAGTTTCATATAGGGCTCGCTCAAAACGGAGCAACGGTTCAACACATACACTTGAAACAAGATATAACAATAAGTTGTCCAAAATCAGCAACATAGCAACTTTGGAGCAAGATATATATATGCTACAACACCCAAACATGATAACAAGAGGCATGGATGTGAAATAGACATTATATTTAACAAGCATGAACTTAGAACACACCCAAAAACTTGCTGGAACACTATTAAGCAAGCATGACAAGTTGCAATAAATTTATCTGGACTTAGTCAAAATCTGGGAAGGCAAAAGCATCATCACGATGCTGCCTTCGGAGGCACAAAACAACAAGCATATCAACTCTACTAAGTATATAAAATCATGGACATGTAATAGACATAGCATACATCAAACAACTCCATTGGAGCAACTCCATAAGAGGCATGGATCAATAACAACAAGCTTCACCAAATTGATCATGCTGATAAAAATCTGACAGTTAAATTTATAGCAACTTGAGAGCAAGAAATAAATAAGCTACAGCAGGCCATATATGCAAACAAAGGTATTGATGGATAGAGCATAACATGGACTACAAGACATGATCATTTGACATACTAAAACATGCATGGGTTTGACTGAGGCATCAAGCAAACATAGCATCAGGTTTAACAGATTCCAGACTTAGCAGTTTTTTCACTAAGTATAAAACAGCAACGTTGGCATGGCATGTTTACAAGCTTGCTTAAGTCACCTCAAGGCATATCATGAAAAGTGGATCGCACCACAGAAAAGACCATAAGATTGTGCTTCTAAAACATCTAGACATGTGGCATGAAGACAAACACAGCAATAGCAATGAGCAAGTCAAATCAGCATCTCATAACAAGTTTCAGCACTTAACAGCCACATGCACTTTTGCAACAGAGATTAACATGGCAATATGACACCTAACATGAATGCTACAGCAACCAACATGTAGAGCACTTCACAATGAACATTTTGACATATCATACGCTCCATTTGGATAAACATGCAAAAAGTTATCACCCTCACAAACATGCAACAAAATTATAGTTAACAGCAGTTTTAAACATATAGCACTCTTGCAATAGAGATTAGGTCATCAAGATGAACTCAAACAAGCATGACACAATGGAACAAAATGAAGAGCATATCACAATGATCATTTTCACATATTATTCACTCAATTTGGATATGCACACAAAAAATTACAGCCACTCAAACATGCACACATATTAGCAGATTTCAGGGACTTAGCCGTTTTTCGCAGACAGGAAAAAAAGAAACAAACGAGCGTCAAATAATAAAACGCGCACGGGGCGGGGAATAACGGTGGCTCACCTAGTGGGCTATGGGTTACAGGTCGGTGGAGAGCCTTGGCAGGCCGGGCATGCTGGGCCGTGGCTGTTGGGCTTCGGGGCCCACGTGGGCGCGCGGGGCTAAGCCTTGGCGGAGCGGGGAGGTGGGCCTCGTGGGCCCGGCTGGCCCACGCGAGCACACAGGCCCGAGCGGAGGCTCGTCCTCCTCCTCTCGAAGCGCAGGAGACGGCCATGGCATAGCTTAGCGGCGTCGCCGGTCGACATGGAGGCCGGGAGGAGGCCGTAGCAGGGGGAGCGGGGCGGAGGCCGGCGGATCCGGGGCTGCGGGACCCATTCCCGGGGTCCGCGGAGCTCGGCGGTGACAGAAGATGCGGCGGCGAGATCCGCAACACGGCGGCGGGGTTCCATCTGGAACTGAGCGCTGAGGAGGCGGCGGGTGGCTGGGAGGCCGAGGCGCCCGGCGGCGGGGCGGCTCCGGGTGGTGAGCGGGGCGGGAGACTCGGGCACTCGAGCCCTGCGGGCGAGCGGCGGCGGCGATTCGGGCCCGCGCGGGCCCCGGATGAGCTGTGCGGGCCGCGGCGGTGGGAGGAGAGAGAAAGGTTGAGGCATGATGTGGCGGCTGGCAATTCGCGGAGGGGGCGGCATGGACATGTCCGGCGACGTGGTGGACATGTCCGGCGCGCGGAGGAGGAAGAAGCTAGGGTTTCATCCGCAAAATTCGGGGGTGGGTGCTCTTTTATAGGTAAAGGGAGCTAGGAGACTCCAAATGAGGAGTGGTTTTCGGCCACGCGGTCCTGATCCGACGACCGAGAGCATGGAGGGGGTTAGGATGGGCTTGTGGGCTGTTGGAGAGGGGGTTGTGGGGAGAAAAGAGAAGAGGCCCGCGGGGGTTTTCGGAGACCGAAAACGACCGACGTTTTAACCGGCGACTAGTGCCACTATATATATCCGTTGGGCTATCAAACGAACTCCGAACGCGGCGAAACTTGACAGGCGGTCTACCTATGCTATAATAAGACCACACGCCAAGTTTCAACCCATTCCGAGAACGTTTTCCGGCCACTCATAACATAAATATTCGGAGGTGCCGCAGGCATGTGCAAGTGTGTCTGGACTTAGAACGGACAATGAACAGGACGAGGGGGCTCGGACGGATGCAAGTTTTGAAAACATGCTGATGCAATGCACACGATGACATGACAAAATGCAACACGTAAGCAGATGACATGGCAAAGGCAACGAATAACTGGCTGACACCTGGCGCATCGGTCTCGGGGTGTCACATTAAAGTTCGCCATAGCTGCAACTTCGCGTACTTCGTTTGTGTTCAACGACCAGACAAAGGCGTCACATAACCCCACCTTGATCAATAAAGCTTTCCTCTTATATTCGCAATATCCAGATTGCAATCTCAGTTTCTTGCTTGTTCTTCGTTTGCGTGCAGGAAACACACCTTCGTGGTCAGGTTGATCGTGCTCCAGCGTGGTCAATTACCTCTCGGAGTTGGTTCAGCGATTGCTAAGGCGCGATGTCCTCGCACGTTCGTAGTCGGATCGTCCAAGTCGACTTCTTCCAAAATGATAGCCACCATCTCATCGAAAGACGGGACACCTTTGCCCCTATCAAGTGGTATCTGATTTCCAGGTTGCTCGGTTAGATTTTACAGTTTTTCGTTGATTAGATCAAGTCCGTTCTTCATACCTACAGTCCACGAAAAAGCCAAAAAAAATATTTGAGTTAGTTCATCATATTCGAACCAATATGAGCCTTTGCATAATCTTTTTAGGGTTTTGCTTTGTTGAACTTGCGGGTTAATCGTCGTGTCTAGTTGATGGTCTTAGTGTCTAGTCCTTTAGAGTTTCGAGTTCTATCACAGTTTGTCACGTCACAGCCGCACCATATTCATCGTTGCTGCCATACCTCCACCGCTGCCATATTCCACCACCGCTGCCATATCCCACCATCGCTGCCATATCCTACCACCATATATCCACCACCAATCCGGGTTCTTTTCATATTAGGTTTGTTCTCGAGATCCACCTAGTTTTGGATTCGTGCTTCCTTGCCTGCGTATGTGTTGGAAAAAAAGTGAGTGGGAGCTTTTAGGCCAAAATTTCGGCAGGTGAAAATATTTTTCCCTATCTTGTTTTTAGGCTTTTCTGAGTCTTTTGAGACACGTGCAATCGTACTCTTTTTTTACTGCACTTTTTCATCGTCGCTGCCCTGATTCCAAAAAAAAATCGTCAAAAATAATTTTGTGCCTATCATCTTAGTTTGACTTGGGAACATTTTTGAGACACTCGCCATTATAGTGATTTTCAGCACACACAAAAAAATAGGAGCGCAAAAAAAAGAGCGCAAAAAAATTAGAGTGTGCTTTCCCATTGATTACGCGCAGCGTCGTGATTTTGTTAGTGTTCTAGGCTCGCGTCTCTAGTATGGTCTAGCCTAGGACCAGCACAGTACCGTCGTTGAGCGTTTATTCAACTTTTCACCTCTGAATTGATAATTGCTGATCCTTTTTGCTACCATCTTATAAGCCTTCCTAGCTCCACATACATCTACGTCGTGCGTTTGACTTTCTCTGGTAATCACTTTATCCAAGCTTTGAGAGTTTTGACTACCACGGTTGCCGATCACCACCTGCTGCTGGGTAAGAACTGGTAAGAATTTGAGATTTGCTTGACGGATTTGTGACGCCCCACCACCACCATTTTCTAGTAATCTGTAGGATCATATTTTTGTGTGCTCTTATTGCTGCTAACCATGCCAGGATCACAAGTCGACGAGACTGACTGGGAGAACATGACGAACAAGGAGTTGCATGATAAATTTCAGCAAATGATGGGTCAACAGGTAGAAGATGTGATGACCAGTTTTGACAACACAGTAGAGAAGATGGATGGCATTGAGAAGTCAATTGACATCAAGTTGGATGCCAAATTTGCTGAAGTGCTTGCGCATCAACTCCACCTGCTGCACGATGACCCACAACCGTAAGGGATCTATTGCAGCGTTTTCGATAAGTAAGAGTGTCGAACCCAACGAGGAGCAGAAGGTATTGATAAGCGATTCTGAGCAAGAAATTACTGCAAGCACTGAAAGATAACTTTTAGGGGTTTTCTCGGTATAAGCAACAGGAAAGTAAAAGCAAGTAATGTAAAAGGTACTGAGAGTAACAAGTGGCCCAATCTTTTCTTAGCAAAGGAGAGGCCTAGCAACTGAACTTATAAAGACTAAAACGTTCCTGAGGACACACGGGAGAGGTAGTCATGTGCTTTCGCCATATTCCGTATTGATACTATGTTATGTGTTGATAAGTGTTGAGTGGGTGGATCTCTGCTAGTACACTCTCTAGACTAAGATGAGTGCACTCTTATGATTAAACACCTTGCAAGCATCCGCAAATACAAGATAGAATTTAAGGCAAAAGCCTAACCATAGCAATGCGATCGAGGATCCATTATTCCCTTATGCAAAAGCGTGCGAACTGGGGTTCAGGTTTCTGTCACTCCGGCAACCCACCATAAGCATTCTTTATACACAATGTATTCTCCTAGGTCCTTCATAAGGCGAAGTGTTGGGTGTTTGACTCACACAACACCACTAGTAGAATGACAACACAACTTAAGTATCAAACAACACATATTACTTCAACAGCATATGACTACTAACAACAAGACTTTCCCCATGTCCTCAAGAACTAAGGTAACTACTCACGAGACATAAAAGAGATCATGATCAGTGGGGATAAATATGTGATAAACAATCTGGACATAATAATATTTCTCCAACAAAACTCAATAGCATTCACCACAAAGTAGTAATCAACACCGATGGAGTAGAGAGGATAGGTAGTACGAGTTACAACACGAGTTGCAATTGTAAGATGAGATTTGGATGAAGATGGAGATGGTGCTGGTGTTGGGGACGATGTTGATGATGATCTCGATGATGCCCGTGACGATGCTGATGACGATGGCGACGATCTCCCCTTCCGGGAGGTGATCTCCCCGGCGGAATCTGCCCGCCGGAGATGCCCTTTTCTTCTCTGTAGGTTTCCGCCTCTGAGCGGCGGCGGAACTCCGTAAAAAGTCTTCTTTTTAGGGTTTTCGGAGAACGGAGAATATATAGGCAAAAGGGGGCATCCGGAGGTGGGCCAGGGGCTCCAGGCGCCCCCCCCCCCCCCCCCCCCCCGACGCGGCCAGGGGGGGCGCGCCCCCAGGCCGCCTGGGCACCCTGTGGCCCCCCTCTGGCTCCCCTTTTGCGTGTCTTCGTGATTCATCTGAAAAATATCTCCCGTCAATTTTCAGGTAATTTGGAGGTATTCTTCTTCAGCAACTCAGCGTCCACTTTTTACTGCTGAATCCTGCGTCTGCTGTTCCGGCATCAGAGAGTTTGCAAACTGTGTAAAATAGACCAAAACAACATAAGAACATCACCGTAACGTGAAATATATCAATGAATAAGGATAAATTATGATACAAAATAGTGATGCATTTTGGACGTATCAACACCCCCAAGCTTAGACCTCGCTTGTCCCCAAGCGAATATGAACTCGGTAAACCTGTCCACAAGTTTAGAGAGTGAAGTGTCGATAAATAGAATACGGACAAGAAGCATCATAGTTTCTTTACCAACTCAAATATCCTCAACAGCAATCTTCAACTCATAAGGCCCTTATGAAAGAGTGATAACACTTATATTCGAAAGTAGGGCTAAGGAAACTCATTATATCATGGCAAACATGTCCTTTGGTCAAAGAACAACAATATATTTAACTTTTGCTCTTATATTTGATGAGATCAATTGAAGCTTTTTGAAAATAACATGTTAATAGGCAAGAAGTGAAAGTGTTAACACAAAGGAAGATGTTTGCCTTAGCTGGGCATGACAAACAACTTACTCATCGAATGATAATGTCAACAAGGATAAGATATGACAAATCTTAATGCAGCTTTATATAAATGAATCCTTATCAACATCAAACGTCTGCTCTCTTTGAGAAATAGAAGGAAGTAGAAGTAACTGACTCAACTTAAAATTAAAAGATAGGCCCTGCTCTATGGTAGTAGGGAAAACTCATGTGCTATCCTCAAATCAAACAGAATGAAAACAAGTTTTTAGGGGTGCATGATTTGTCAACGAATGCTAATAGATAACTCAATTGCTTTTTGAGCTGGACAAGTTTCGAGGAACGGCTCCCGCACGAGGACGATAACATCCTCTTATTCTCCTTTGTTTATCACTGCCAAAGTTTTCTGATTTCTCATGAACAAAGCGTGAAGGAGGGTTTGTTTGTTATATTATTTTTAAGCCGGGCACACTCTATGTCAGCTCCTTCTCGTATTATGGGTTTGCACATTATACATGCAATCCCGGGGTGAAGCTTGTCCAACTCAAAAAGACTATGAATTAGCTATTACTTCCTCATGAGCTAAAACAGAGGCACAAAATAAAAGATTTTGAACATTTGAGGATAACACATAAATTACATACTTTTAGGAGGTGGTAGCTAAATACCACGAGTAGGTAGGTATGGTGGACTCATATGGAAGGTATTGGCTTAAGGGTATGGATGCACAAGCAGAATACCGCTTAGTACAGAGTTAGGCTAGCAAAGGTTTTGAGAGAACAGACAATTGATGATGACTAGGATGCAAAGCAATATAAAGCATGAACATCGAAATAAGCATAACACATCACGTTGTCTTCCTTGTCAGCATAACACTTCAAGCATAATAACATAAAGTTTTGGCTATGTTGATAATTTAAGAAAATCATGCTTGTTGTTATGACCAAAGCTATATTTGCCAAGATTAATTAAAGTTTCATAGCCATACCTGACATAAGGTCAATACTCCCCATAAGAATCATCATATAAGGTCGATTGTGTGAAGAGAATACCGAGTGCAGCAAAAGGAACCGATAAACTTCTCATTAATATTCCATCGTAGACGACTCCATACTCACGGATACAATTCTTCACCAAAGGAGTGATAGACCTCAATGCACACACCTATCTCATATGATAACCTCCCTAGACATGATACGACCCTACTTGACTCTAAAAGACAAAAGGTAAAGATAAAGATACCGGGCACTCCCCCAAGCTTGGAACAAGCCAAGGGAATGCCATTACCCAAGGAGATTTCACCCATCATGCTTGTTGGCGTTAATCACGTAGTCCTTGGCAAAACGCTTCCATGGATATCTTGCTAAAGTCTCATATGAGAGGCTCATCTCCTTAATCCTGCATTCAGCACCCATACTCATGCGCATAAACCTTAGTTCATACTCACAGTTCTGGTTATGTAGATCATTAATTTGCCCTTGGAGCTCTATAATTCTTTCTTCAGACGCGGTGATTCTTTCCCACATCTCCTTCATCTCCTTCAGGAAGTAGTTCTTCAGCTCGTTGGTGATGTCAAAGTTAGCTTCGACACCACGCTCGATCATCTTCTTGTACTCGAAGACTTCTTGTTCCACTTCTTCCAGCCTGGCCTGGATGCTCCTCTCCTTGATTGGTCCCTTCGGATCTTCTTGATGAAGGACACCGTCCTCCATCCGAACAACCTGAGGGTGCTTCTTCACCTCAGCGAGGTAAGGGTTGATGACGTTGACGACGAACTTGTCCTTGGGGGAACTTGGAGAAGCCATGGCACCTGAATTCAGCTGAAAGATTCCCTGGCAGAAACAGATCGAAGAGAAAACACGCGAAATCGCAAGATACGTTGCCGGAACAATCCGGGCAAATATATAGGAAAAATTTATGCACAGAAAGGAAGGTAACGGACCAAAGCGGGGTCGGAGACGGGCTCCCGGGTGTCCAGGCGGCCTGCCGGCGCGGCCCAGGGGGGCGCGCCAGGGGGGCGCCTGGACTCCCTGGAGGTCGTCTCCGGCTCCACTTAGACTCGGAATTTTACTAATTTTGCAGAAACTCGTAATACGGAACTTTTATGATGGTTTGCGGTGTTTCCTTACCGTACTACATACCTTTTCTTTATTCTGCTTCTGCTGGCGTCTGAAACAGGGCTGCAACATGTTCTTCGTGAGTTGTTGTGTATATTATATTCACATCAACATTGACAGGGTCTCCTGCTATGTAATGTTTAAGTATTTGCCCATTCACAACTTGAGGTTTGGTGCCTTCAAAATTGTTAATCTTAATTGCACCAGACCGATAAACTTCTTCAATATGAAATGGTCCTTCCCACCTGGAAAGTAGTTTACCTGGAGAAAACCTGAAACGGGATCTAAACAACAAAACTTTATCACCAACATTAAATTCACGTTTCAGAATCTTCCTATCATGCCACTTTTTAACCTTTTCCTTGAACATTTTAGCGCTCTCGTAAGCTTTACTTCTCCATTCATCTAGAGAAGTCAAGTTCATGAGACGCTTCTCACCAGCTAGTTTTGGGTCAGCGTTAAGCTCTCTAACAGCCCAGAAGGCTTTGTGCTCTAACTCTAATGACAAATGGCAAGCCTTGCCATACACCATCTTATAGGGGGACATGCCCATGGGGTTTTTGTAAGCAGTCCTATATGCCCACAAAGCATCTTCTAACTTATTTGACCAGTCCTTTCTATTTCTGTTTACGGTTTTCTGCAAGATCAACTTAATCTCTCTATTGGCGAGCTCAACTTGCCCACTAGTTTGAGGATGATAAGGTGAAGCAATTCTATGATTAACATCGTATTTGGCCAAAGCTTTTCTAAAAGCTCCGTGCGTGAAGTGTGATCCCCCATCAGTCATGAGATACCTTGGTACACCAAACCTGGGAAATATTACATCTTTAAGCATTTTCAAAGATGTCTTGTGATCAACACTTTCAGTGGGGATTGCTTCAACCCACTTGGTCACATAATCAACAGCTACTAAAATGTGAGTGTGCTTGTGCGAAGAAGGAAAAGGACCCATAAAATCAAAACCCCAACAATCGAAAGGTTCAATCACTAGTGAGTAATTCATAGGCATCTCATTCCTTGTACTAAATTTACGAACTCTCTGACATTTATCACAGGCTAAAACATAATTTCTAGCATCTTTAAAGAGAGTAGGCTAATAAAAACCTGATTGAAGAACCTTATGTGCAGTCCTCTCACCGGCATGATGTCCTCCATAGGGACTATCATGACACCGTCTGAGAATGTCCTTCTAATCATGTTCCGGAATGCACCTTCTCACGATCCCGTCGGGACCTTCTTTGAAAAGATGTGGGTCATCCCAAAAGTAGTGCCTCAAATCATGAAAGAACTTTTTCCTTTGCTGAAGTGTTAGACCTGGAGGCAAATACTTTGCAACAATAAAATTAGCATAATCTGCATACCAAGGATCGGAAAGAGATTGTACTGTTACAACGGCAAGTTGCTCGTCTGGAAAACTATCGTTAACTGGGAAGGGGTCGTGCGGTATATCTTCCATCCTTGAAAGATTGTCCGCCACCGGATTGTCTTCCCCTTTCCTATCAACAATCTGCAAATCAAATTCTTGAAGAAGGAGTACCCATCTGATAAGCCTTGGCTTGGCATCCTTCTTTGTCATAAGATACTTAATGGCAGCATGATTAGTATGAATAATAACTTTGGAATCAACAATATACTGCCTAAACTTATCACAAGCAAAAACTACAGCTAAGAATTCCTTCTCAGTAGTAGCATAATTTCTTTGAGCACTATCAAGGGTTTTACTAGCATAATGTATAACATTCAATTTCTTATCAACTCTTTGTCCTAAAACAGCTCCAACAGCAAAATCACTTGCATCACACATTATCTCAAAAGGTAAATTCTAGTCAGGTGGTTGTACTATAGGAGCAGTTATTAAAGCTTTCTTAAGGACTTCAAAAGCTTCCTTACAATTTTCATCAAATACAAAAGGAACATCCTTCTGGAGAAGATTAGTGAGGGGTCTCGAGGTTTTAGAAAAGTCTTTAATAAATCTTCTATAAAAACCTGCATGACCGAGAAAACTGCGAATACCTTTGATGTCCCTTGGATAGGGCATCCTCTCAATAGCTTCGATCTTGGCCTTGTCCACTTCAATTCCCCTTTCGGAAATCTTGTGACCAAGAACAATTCCTTCATTAACCATAAAGTGGCACTTTTCCCAGTTGAGTACCAAATTTGTCTCCTCGCATCTCTGCAAAACTTTATTAAGGTTGTGAAGACAATGGTCAAAAGAAGTTCCATAGACGGAGAAATCATCCATGAAGACTTCCATAATATCCCTGCAGAAACCATGAAAGATAGCAGACATACACCTTTGAAAAGTAGCAGGGGCATTACATAAACCAAAAGGCATACGCATGTAAGCATAAGTACCAAAGGGACAAGTAAAAGTGGTCTTCTCTTGATCGACAGTGTTAACATGAATTTGAGAGAAGCCAGAATAACCATCGAGATAACAAAAGTGGGTATTTTTGGATAACCTTTCAAGCATTTGGTCGATGAACGGCAACAGATAGTGATCCTTCCTGGTTGCCTTGTTCAACTTCCTGTAATCAATACACATTCTATATCCAATAATAATTCTCTGAGGTATTAGTTCATTTTTATCATTAGGAACCACAGTTGTACCCCCTTTCTTAGGAACACAATGTACCGGACTTACCCACTTACTATCAGCTATAGGGTAGATAATACCTGCGGCTAGAAGCTTGAGAATCTCAGTTCTCACGACATCCATCATCTTCGGGTTCAACCGTCGTTGATGATCAACAACTGGTTTAGCATCAGGCTCAAGGTTGATAGTATGTTGACAGATATAAGGACTAATCCCCTTAAGGTCATCAAGGGTATAGCCAATTGCGCCTCGGTGTTTACGAAGTACTCCCAATAATCGCTCCTCTTCATATCCTGAAAGGTTAGAATTGATAATAACAGGATATACTTTCTTTTCATCTAAATAAGCATACTTGAGCGTATCGGGAAGAGGTTTAAGATCGAACACCGGTCGGTTTTGATAAAATTCCCAAAGGTTCAACCGGAAGGTTGTGCTTCAGAATAGCAGGCTGCCTCAAGAATATTTCATCTAGTTCATTTCTTTCCTGCATATGCAAATCATTCTCGTGGTCCTCCATGTATTGCTGCAAAGGATCATTAGGGGGAATAGCAATAGAGGCAATGCTTTCAATAATTTTATCATCACTAGGTAAATCAGTACCACGAGGCTGCTTAGAGAACTTAGAAAAATTGAATTCATATGGCTCACCATCGAATTCAACAGAAACTTTACATTTCTTGCAATCTATTATAGCTCCACAAGTTCTAAGGAAAGGTCTACCAAAAATAATTGGACAAAAATGGTCCCTCTCTGAACCAAGTACTAGAAAGTCGGTAGGGTATTTTACCTTTCCACATAGGACTTCAACGTCCCTCACAATTCCGATAGGAGAGATAGTTGTTCTGTTTGCAAGATGAATAGTAACATCAACTTCTTCGAGTTCACAAGGGGAAATCTCACCGATGATTTCTTCATAAAGTGAATAGGGGATAGCGCTTGCACTCGATCCCAAATCGCATAGCCCGTAATAACTGTGATCTCCTATTTTAACAGATACCACTGGAGTACCTGAAATTAGGCCTTTATTCTTGGCTGTGACAAGGTTAGTGGAAACAGCACAAAAATTTATATTGGAATCCAAAACATCATTAGTAGCAAGGTCTTTAATCAATGAAACTTGAGGATCGACTTTGATCTGGTCCTCAGGCTCATCAACTCTTCTCTCACTTTTATTTATTATGCCTGTCACAAGAGAGTGCTCCCTCATGCTCGTGGGAAAAGGAGGCTTTTCATATATAACTGCAGGCAAAATAGGGTCAGCAACATAAATATCAATAGGTGGTTCTTTAAAAGGTTCATGGTGCTGGTCTCTCTTCTTTTTAAAAGAATCAACGTGAGAGGCAAAATTCTTACACAAATCAATCACTAGATGGGAATCAAGACCAATCTTAGAGCAAAAAGTATTGAAGTAATCAGTTTTCACATAGCTCTCAATATAATCATGCTCATAATTTATAGCGGGTTTAATACCTTTATCAATTTCCCAATCTTCGGTATTCCTCTGGATTCTTTCAATGAGATCCCACCTTTCTTCAACACTCTTCTTTTGAAATACCCCACTAGAGGAGGCATCCAGCATCTCTTTATCCTGACGAGAAAGCCTGGCATAAAAATTTGAAAGTATAATTTCCTTGGGAAGCTTATGAATAGGGCATTTGAGCATTAGGGACTTCAATCTCCCCCAAGCTTGAGCAATGCTTTCTCCGTCACGAGACCTAAAGTTATAGATATAATTCCTGTCTCGATGAATTTCATGAAGAGGATAAAACTTAGTATAAAAGAGAGACATAAGCTCCTGCCAGTCCAGCAAGTGTGAGTTATCGAGAAGCCCATACCAATCTGAAGCTTTATCTATAAGTGATACGACAAACAATTTCCTCATGACAAACTCCCTCGATACACCTCAAGCTTAAATAATGAACATAGTTGTGACAGATATAGCAAGTGTTCACCGGGATGTCTGTCTCCTGCATAACGATTAGCCAAAACATAATCGGTAATACCAGCTGGTATTTTATAAGGCACAATTTCAGTAGGGGGAGGATCAACCACCACAGGTGTGGGGCGTCTTCCCGCAAGCAACGATCCAATAACAGGGTTATCCATAAGGACAAAGAGCAGCAATAGCAAAAACAAAAACAGAATTATATATAAAAAACTTTCTTACCAGTTTCACTTTACCAATAGCGCTACGCTCCCCAGCAACGGCGCCAGAAAACGGTACTTGATGACCCACAACCGTAAGGGATCTATTGCAGCGTTTTCGATAAGTAAGAGTGTCGAACCCAACGAGGAGCAGAAGGTATTGATAAGCGATTCTGAGCAAGAAATTACTGCAAGCACTGAAAGATAACTTTTAGGGGTTTTCTCGGTATAAGCAACAGGAAAGTAAAAGCAAGTAATGTAAAAGGTACTGAGAGTAACAAGTGGCCCAATCCTTTCTTAGCAAAGGAGAGGCCTAGCAACTGAACTTACAAAGACTAAAACGTTCCTGAGGACACACGGGAGAGGTAGTCATGTGCTTTCGCCATATTCCGTATCGATACTATGTTATGTGTTGATAAGTGTTGAGTGGGTGGATCTATGCTAGTACACTCTCTAGACTAAGATGAGTGCACTCTTATGATTAAACACCTTGCAAGCATCCGCAAATACAAGATAGAATTTAAGGCAAAAGCCTAACCATAGCAATGCGATTGAGGATCCATTATTCCCTTATGCAAAAGCGTGCGAACTGGGGTTCAGGTTTCTGTCACTCCGGCAACCCACCATAAGCATTCTTTATACACAATGTATTCTCCTAGGTCCTTAATAAGGCGAAGTGTTGGGTGTTCGACTCACACAACACCACTAGTAGAATGACAACACAACTTAAGTATCAAACAACACATATTACTTCAACAACATATGACTACTAACAACAAGACTTTCCCCATGTCCTCAAGAACTAAGGTAACTACTCATGAGACATAAAAGAGATAATGATCAGTGGGGATAAATATGTGATAAACAATCTGGACATAATAATATTTCTCCAACAAAACTCAATAGCATTCACCACAAAGTAGTAATCAACACCGATGGAGTAGAGAGGATAGGTAGTACGAGTTACAACACGAGTTGCAATTGTAAGATGAGATTTGGATGAAGATGGAGATGGTGCTGGTGTTGGGGATGATGTTGATGATGATCTCGATGATGCCCGTGACGATGGTGATGACGATGGCGACGATCTCCCCTTCCGGGAGGTGATCTCCCCGGCGGAATCTGCCCGCCGGAGATGCCCTTTTCTTCTCTGTAGGTTTCCGCCTCGGAGCGGCGGCGGAACTCCATAAAAAGTCTTCTTTTTAGGGTTTTCGGAGAACAGAGAGTATATAGGCAAAAAGGGGCATCCGGAGGTGGGCCAGGGGCTCCAGGCGCCCCCCCCCCCCCGGCGCGGCCTGGGGGCGCGCCCCCAGGCCGCCTGGGCACCATGTGGCCCCCCCTCTGGCTCCCCTTTTGCGTGTCTTCGTGATTCATCTGAAAAATATCTCCTGTGAATTTTCAGGTAATTTGGAGGTATTCTTCTTCAGCAACTCAGCGTCCACTTTTTACTGCTGAATCATGCGTCTGCTGTTCCGGCATCGGAGAGTTTGCAAACTGTGTAAAATAGACAAAAACAACATAAGAACATCACCGCAACATGAAATATATCAATGAATGAGGATAAATTATGATACAAAATAGTGATGCATTTTGGACGTATCACTGCACCATTGCAACAACAACAACCACCTTCACATCGCGAAACAGCCCTCCGCAAAGCGAGCCGTGGCGCTCTTCAGTCTGGCCAAACTGTTGGTGCTACTGTTGATACTTCTGTGGCTCCTGCTGCTGCTGAGGAGGAGGACGGTTACGTGGAGGATTACGAGGATGAGGTTGATCAAAATCAGAACTACGTGCAACAACCAGCACCACAACCACCAGGTCATCCACATGCAAATGATCGCAATGGTAGGGCTGCACCACACCCTCAGGTATGCGATCATGACCATCTCCCTAAACTAAAATTGAATATTCCACCATCTGAGGGTAAATATGTTCCTGATATATATCTTATTTGGGAGTAAGAAACCGAACAACGTTTTACATGTTTAAAATATCCCGAGGAGAGACGTGTTGCTGCTGCTCTTTGTGCTTTCACTAGTTTTGCTAGTGTGTGGTGGTCTGAATATTGTAGATTATATCCGGATAATATTCCAACTACTTGGGCTGCTTTGAAAACTGCTATGCGTACTCGTTGGGTTCCACCATATTATCAACGCGAATTACTTCAGAAATTGCAGTGTTTAAGACAAGAAAAAATTATGTAGAGGAATATTATCAGGAATTAAAAACTGGACTGATTAGATGTGGTATTGTTGAGGATAATGAGGCTATGCTTGCACGTTTTATGGGTGGCTTAAATAGAGAGATTCAGACAATTCTAGAGTATAAGGAGTATAACAGTATCACTTGTTTATTCCATCTTGCTTCCAAAGCTGAACGTGAAGTGCAGGATCGACAAGCCTTGGCGCGAACTAATTTTTCTGCAGGTCGACCTTCATCATGGACACCGCGTGCATCATCTATTTCGACACGTCCGGCTGCACCACCGCCTACTTCATCCGTCACTTATAGCCGTGATAAAAGCAAACAGGCACCACCATCATCAACCAGGAGTACACCTTTCGGTCCTGCGTAGAGCTCTTCTTCATCCATGGCATCCACAGGGCCAACACATGATGTTATATGTCGTCGTTGCACTGGTCGTGGTCACTATGCGAGCAAATGCCCATCGCAGCGTGTCATGATTGCTACTGAGGATAGTGGTTATGAGTCCGCTAGTGACTATGATGAAGAGATTTTGGCTCTTATTACACGTGAAGAACATGGTGGAGATGATTCTGAAAATGAGACGCAATACATGGCTCCTGAAGACATTGACATGTATGAATGTTTAGTTGCTCAACGTGTTTTGAGTGTGCAGGTCACACAAGCGGAGCTAAATCAGAGGCATAATTTGTGCCATACAAAGGGAGTTGTGAAGGAACGTTTTGTTCGTGTCATCATTGATGGAGGGAGCTGCAACAAATTGGCTAGCATGGAGATGGTGGAGAAGCTATCTCTCACCACAAGACCACATCCACATCCTTACTACATCCAATGGTTCAACAACAGTGGCAAGTTTAAGGTAACACGTACTGTTCGCGTGCATTTTAGTATCTCCACGTATGCTGATTATGTTGATTATGATGTGATGCCCATGCAAGCATGTTCCTTATTACTTGGTAGACCATGGCAATTTGATAAAAATTCTGTACACCATGGTAGAAACAATCAGTATACTCTTGTTCATAAGGATACATGTATTACTTTGCTTCCTATGTCTCCTGATTCCATTTTGAAAGATGATATTAATAGAGCTAATAAAGCAAAACATGAGCAAAATTAGAGTGAAAATCAGATTGTGCGAAAAGAATTTGAGCAACAAGTGAAGCCTAATAACACACCATCATCTCATGTTGCATCTGAAATTAAATTAAAAAGTGGATGTTTACTTGCCACCAAATCTGATATTCATGATCTAGATTTAAGCAAATCCGTTTGCTATGCTTTTGTGTGCAAAGAGGCATTATTTTCATTCGAGGACGTGCCTTCCTCTTTGCCTCCTGCTTTCACTAACATTCTGTAGGAGTTCGCGGACGTCTTTCCACAAGACGTGACACTGGGATTACCACCTATTCAAGGGATTGATCACCAGATTGACTTAATTCCCAGTGCATCGCTACCCAACCGCGCACCATACCGTACCAATCCAGAGGAGATGAAGGAGATTATGCGTCAAGTACAGAAGCTACAAAACACCCTAGTTTTCCTTGGGAAGATATATCTATGGAGTTTGTTTTGGAGCGTTTTGTAGCTCATGTACTTGACGCATAATCTCCTTCGCCTCCTCTGGATTGGTACGGTATGGTGCGCGGTTGGGTAGCGATGCACCGGGAATTATGTCAATCTGATGCTCAATCCCTCGAATAGGTGGTAATCCCGGTGGCACGTCTTGTGGAAAGACGTCCACGAACTCCTACAAAATGTTAGTGACAAGAGGAGGCAAAGAGGAAGGCACGTCCTCGAATGAAAATAATGCCTCTTTGCACACAAAAGCGTAGCAAACATATTTGCTTAAATCTAGATCATCAATATCAGATTTGGTGGCAAGTAAACATCCACTTTTTAATTTAATTTCAGATGCAACATGAGATGATGGTGTGTTATTAGGATTCATTTGTTGCTCAAATTCTTTTGCCACAATCTGATTTTCACTCTTATTTTGCTCCTATTTTGCTTTATAAGCTCTATTAATATTATCTTTCAAAATGGAATCAGGAGACATAGGAAGCAAAGGAATACGTTTATCCTTATGAACAAGAGTATACTAATTGTTTCTACCATGGTGTACAGAATTTTCATCAAATTGCCATGGTCTACCAAGTAATAAGGAACATGCTTGCATGGGTACCACATCACAATCAACGTAATCAGCATATGTGGAGAAACTAAAATGCACACGAACAGTACGTGTTACCTTAACCTTGCCGCTGTTATTGAACCATTGGATGTAGTAAGGATGTGGATGTGGTCTTGTGGTGAGAGATAACTTCTTCACCATCTCCATGCTAGCCAAGTTGTTGCATCTCCCTCCATCTATGATGACGCAAACAGAATGTTCCTTCACAACTCCCTTTGTATGGAACAAATTATGCCTCTAATTATTCTGCGCTTGTGTGACCTGCACACTCAAAACACGTTGAGCAACTAAACATTCATACTTGTCAGCGTCTTCAGGAGCCATGTATTGTGTCTCATTTTCCAAATCATCTCCACCATGTTCTTTACGTGTAATAAGAGCCAAAATCGCCTCATCATAGTTTTAAGCGGACTCATAACCACCATCCTCAGTAGCAATCATGACACACCGCAATGGGCATTTGCTCGCATAGTGACCACGACCAGTGCAACGACGACATATAACATCATGTGTTGGCCCTGTGGATGCCATGGATAAAGAAGAGCTCTGCGCAGGACCGGAAGGTGTACTCCTGGTTGATGGTGGTGGTGCCTGTTTGCTTTTATCATGGCTAGGAGTGACGAATGAAGTAGGCGGTGGTGCAGCCGCACGTGTCGAAATAGATGATGCACGCGGTGTCCATGATAAAGCTCGACCTGCAGAAAAAATATTTCGTGCCAAGGCGTGTCGATCATGCACTTCACGTTCAGCTTTGGAAGCAAGATGGAATAAACGAGTGATATTATTATACTCCTTATACTCTAGAATTGTCTGAATCTCTCTTTTTAAGCCACCCATAAAACGCGCAAGCATAGCCTCATTATCCTCAACAATACCACATCTAATCAGGCCAACTTGTAATTCCTGATAATATTCCTCTACAGAGTTTTTTCCTTGTCTTCAGCGCTGCAATTTCTGAAGTAATTCGCGTTGATAATCTGGTGGAACCCAACGAGTACGCATAGCAGTTTTCAAAGCAGCCCAAGTAGTTGGAATTATATCCGGATATAATCTACAATATTCAAACCACCACACACAAGCAAAACTAGTGAAAGCACAAAGAGAAGCAGCAACACGTCTCTTCTCGGGATATTTTAAACATGTAAAACGTTGTTCGGTTTCTAACTCCCAAGTATGATATATGTCAGGAACATATCTACCCTCAAATGGTGGAATATTCAATTTTAGTTTAGGGAGATGGTCATGATCGCGTACCCGAGGGTGTGGTGCATCCCTACCATTGCGATTATTTGCATGTGGACGACCTGGTGGTTGTGGTGCTGGTTGTTGCACGTATGTCTGATTTAGATCAACCTCATCCTCGTAATCCCCCGCGTAATCGTCCTCCTCCTCAGCATCAGCAGGAGCCACAGATGTATCAACAGCAGCACCAACAGTTTGGCCAGGCTAAAGAGCGACATGGCTCGCTTTGCGGAGGGCTGCTTCGAGACATGAAGGTGGTTGTTGTTGTCGCAATGGTGCAGCACGTGGAGGTAGACGCGCAATTACTTTAGCGAACTTGGTATCCAACTTGGTGTCAATTGACTTCTCAATGCGATCCATCCTCGCTAGTGCGTTGTCAAAACTGGTCATCACATCTTCTACCTGTTGACCCATCATTTGCTAAAATTTATCATGCAACTCCTTGTTCGTCATGTTCTCCCAGTTAGTCTCGTCGACTTGTGATCCTGGCATGGTTAGTAGCAATAGAAACACACAAAAATATGATCCTACAGACTACTAGAAAATGGTGGTGGTGGGGCGTCACAAATTCATCAAGCAAATCTCAAATTCTTTCCAGTTCTTACCCAACAGCAGGTGGTGATCGGCAACCGTGGTAGTCAAGACTCCCAAAGCTTGGATAAAGCGATTACAAGGGAGAGTCAAACGAATGGCATAAACGTATGTGGAGCTAGGAAGGCTTATAAGATGGTAGCAAAAAGGGTCAGCAATAATCAATTAAGAGATGCAAAGTTGAATAAACGCTCAACGATGGTACTGTGCTGGTCCTAGGCTAGACCGTACGAGAGACGCGAGCCTAGAACAGTAACAAAATCATGGTGCTGCAGTAATCAAGGGAAAAGCACACTCTGATTTTTTTCGCTCTTTTTTTTTACGCTCCTCTTTTTCTCCCCGAAAATCACTATAATGCCGAGAGTCTCAAAACTCTTCCCAAGTCAAACTAAGATGATAGGCACAAAAAAAATTCGACAAATTTTTTTTCGGAATCAGGGCAGCGACGACGAAAAAGTGCGGTAAAACAACAGTATGATGGCACGTGTCTCAAAAAACTCAGAAAAGCCTAAAAACGGGATAGGGAAAAACTAATTTCACCTGCCGAAATTTTGGGCTAAAAACTGCCCAGGAATCTCCAGAATTTTTTTTAGATCTACGCAGGCAAGGAAACACGAATCCGAAACTAGATGGATCTCGAGAACAAACCTAATATGAAAAGAACTCGGATTGGTGGTGTATATATGGTGGTAGGATATAGCACGTGATGACCCACAACCGTAAGGGATCTATTGCAGCATTTTCGATAAGTAAGAGTGTCGAACCCAACGAGGAGCAGAAGGTATTGATAAGCGATTCTATGCAAGAATTTACTGCAAGCACTGAAAGATAACTTTTAGGGGTTTTCTCGGTATAAGAAACAGGAAAGTAAAATCAACTAATGTAAAAGGTACTGAGAGTAACAAGTGGCTCAATCCTTTCTTAGCAAAGGAGAGGCCTAGCAACTGAACTTATAAAGACTAAGGCGTTCCTGAGGACACATGGGAGAGGTAGTCATGTGCTTTCACCATATTCCGTATCGATACTATGTTATGTGTTGATAAGTGTTGAGTGGGTGGATCTATGCTAGTGCACTCTCTAGACTAAGATGAATGCACTCTTATGATTAAACACCTTGCAAGCATCCGCAAATACAAGATAGAATTTAAGGCAAAAGCCTAACCATAGCAATACGATCGAGGATCCATTATTCCCTTATGCAAAAGCGTGCGAACTGGGGTTCAGGTTTCTGTCACTCCGGCAACCCACCATAAGCATTCTTTATACACAATGTATTCTCCTAGGTCCTTAATAAGGCGAAGTGTTGGGTGTTCGACTCACACAACACCACTAGTAGAATAACAACACAACTTAAGTATCAAACAACACATATTACTTCAACAGCATATGACTACTAACAACAAGACTTTCCCCATGTCCTCAAGAACTAAGGTAACTACTCACGAGACATAAAAGAGATCATGATCAGTGGGGATAAATATGTGATAAACAATCTGGACATAATAATATTTCTCCAACAAAACTCAATAGCATTCACCACAAAGTAGTAATCAACACCGATGGAGTAGAGAGGATAGGTAGTACGACTTACAACACGAGTTGCGATTGTAAGATGAGATTTGGATGAAGATGGAGATGGTGCTGGTGTTGGGGATGATGTTCATGATGATCTCGATGATGCCCGTGACGATGGTGATGACGATGGCGACGATCTCCCCTTCCGGGAGGTGATCACCCCGGCGGAATCTGCCCGCCGGAGATGCCCTTTTCTTCTCTGTAGGGTTCCGCCTCGGAGCGGCGGCGGAACTCCGTAAAAAGTCTTGTTTTTAGGGTTTTCGGAGAACGGAGAGTATATAGGCAAAAGGGGGCATCCGGAGGTGGGCCAGGGGCTCCAGGCGCCCCCCTCCCCCCGGCGCGGCCAGGGGGGCGCGCCCCCAGGCCGCCTGGGCACCCTGTGGCCCCCCTCTGGCTCCCCTTTTGCGTGTCTTCGTAATTCATCTGAAAAATATCTCCCGTCAATTTTCAGGTAATTTGGAGGTATTCTTCGTCAGCAACTCAGCGTCCACTTTTTACTGCTGAATCCTGCGTATGTTGTTCCGGCATCGGAGAGTTTGCAAACTGTGTAAAATAGACCAAAACAACATAAGAACATCACCGTAACGTGAAATATATCAATGAATAAGGATAAATTATGATACAAAATAGTGATGCATTTTGGACGTATCAACACCCCCAAGCTTAGACCTCGCTTGTCCCCAAGCGAATATGAACTCGGTAAACCTGTCCACAAGTTTAGAGAGTGAAGTGTCGATAAATAGAATACGGAGAAGAAGCATCATAGTTTCTTTACCAACTCAAATATCCTCAACAGCAATCTTCAACTCATAAGGCCCTTATGAAAGAGTGATAACACTTATATTCGAAAGTAGGGCTAAGGAAACTCATTATATCATGGCAAACATGTCCTTTGGTCAAAGAACAACAATAGATTTAACTTTTGCTCTTATATTTGATGAGATCAATTGAAGCTTTTTGAAAATAACATGTTAATAGGCAAGAAGTGAAAGTGTTAACACAGAGGAAGATGTTTGCCTTAGCTGGGCATGACAAACAACTTACTTATCGAATGATAATGTCAACAAGGATATGATATGACAAATCTTAATGCAGCTTTATATGAATGAATCCTTATCAACATCAAACGTCTGCTCTCTTTGAGAAATAGAAGGAAGTAGAAGTAACTGACTCAACTTAAAATTAAAAGATAGGCCCTGCTTTAGGGTAGTAGGGAAAACTCATGTGCTATCCTCAAATCAAACAGAATGAAAACAAGTTTTTAGGGGTGCATGATTTGTCAACGAATGCAAATAGATAACTCAATTGCTTTTTGAACTGGACAAGTTTCGAGGAACGGCTCCCGCACGAGGACGATAACATCCTCTTATTCTCCTTTGTTTATCACTGCCAAAGTTTTCTGATTTCTCATGAACAAAGCGTGAAGGAGGGTTTGTTTGTTATATTATTTTTAAGCCGGGCGCACTCTATGCCAGCTCCTTCTCGTATTATGGGTTTGCACATTATACATGCAATCCCGGGGTGAAGCTTGTCCAATCTCAAATAGACTATGAACTAGCTATTACTTCCTCATGAGCTAAAACAGAGGCACAAAATAAAAGATTTAGAACATTTGAGGATAACACATAAATTATATTCTTTAAGGAGGTGGTAGCGGAATACCACGAGTAGGTAGGTATGGTGGACTCATATGGAAGGTATTGGCTTAAGGGTATGGATGCACAAGCAGAATACCGCTTAGTACAGAGTTAGGCTACCAAAGGTTTTGAGAGAACAGACAATTGATGATGACTAAGATGCAAAGCAATATAAAGCATGAACATCAAAATAAGCATAACACATCAAGTTGTCTTCCTTGTCAGCATAACACTTCAAGCATAATAACATAAAGTTTTGGCTATGTTGATAATTTAAAAAAATCATGCTTGTTGTTATGACCAAAGCTATATTTGCCAAGATTAAATAAAGTTTCATAGCCATACCTGACATAAGGTCAATACTCCCCATAAGAATCATCATATAAGGTCGATTGCGTGAAGAGAATACCGAGTGCAGCAAAAGGAACCAATAAACTTCTCATTAATATTCCATCATAAATGACTCCACACTCACGGATACAATTCCTCACCGAAGGAGCGATAGACCTCAATGCACACACCTATCTCATATAACAACCTCCCTAGACATGATACGACTCTACTTGACTCTAAAAGACAAAAGGTAAAGATAAAGATACCGGGCACTCCCCCAAGATTGGAACAAGCCAAGGGAATGCCATTACCCCAGGAGATTTCACTCATAATCCTTGTTGGCGTTGATCAGGTAGTCCTTGGCGAAACGCTTCCATGGAAGGGGTTCTCCAGTCTCATATGAGAAGCTCGTCTCCTGAATCCTGCATTCAGCACCCAAACCCATGCGCAGAAACCTTAGTTCATACTCACAGTTCTGGTTATGTAGATCATTAATTTGCCCTTGGAGTTCTATAATTCTGTCCTCAGACACGGCGATTCTTTCCCACATCTCCTTCATATCCTTCAGGAAGTAGTTCTTCAGCTCGTTGGTGATGTCAAAGTTAGCTTCGACACCACGCTCGGTCATCTTCTTGTACTCGAAGACTTCTTGATCCACTTCTTCCAGCCTGGCCTGGATGCTCCCCTCCTTGATAGGTCCCTTCAGATCTTCTTGATGAAGGACACCGTCCTCCATCCGTACAACCTGAGGGTGCTTCTTCACCTCAGCGAGGTAAGGGTTGATGACGTTGACGACGAACTTGTCCTTGGGGGAACTTGGAGAAGCCATGGCACCTAAATTCAGCTGAAAGATTCCCTGGAAGAAACAGATCGAAGAGAAAACACGCGAAATCGCAAGATACGTTGCCGGAACAATCCGGGCAAATATATAGGAAAAATTTATGCACAGAAAGGAAGGTAACGGACAAAAGCGGGGTCGGAGACGGGCTCCCGGGTGTCCAGGCGGCCTGCCGGCGCGGCCCAGGGGGGGCGCGCCAAGGGGGCGCCTGGACTCCCTGGAGGTCGTCTCCGGCTCCACTTAGACTCGGAATTTTACTAATTTTGCAAAAACTCGTAATACGGAACTTTTATGATGGTTTGCGGTGTTTCCTTACCGTACTACATACCTTTTCTTTATTCTGCTTCTGCTGGCGTCTGAAACAGGGCTGCAACATGTTCTTCATGGCTTGTTGTGTATATTATATTCACATCAACATTGACAGGGTCTCCTTCTATGTAATGTTTAAGTCTTTGCCCATTCACAACTTGAGGTTTGGTGCCTTCAAAATTGTTAATCTTAATTGCACCAGACCGATAAACTTCTTCAATATGAAATGGTCCTTCCCACCTGGAAAGTAGTTTACCTGGAGAAAACCTGAAACGGGATCTAAACAACAAAACTTTATCACCAACATTAAATTCACGTTTCAGAATCTTCCTATCATGCCACTTTTTTACCTTTTCCTTGAACATTTTAGCGCTCTCGTAAGCTTCACTTCTCCATTCATCTAGAGAAGTCAAGTTCATGAGACGCTTCTCGCTAGCTAGTTTTGGGTCAGCGTTAAGCTCTCTAACAGCCCAGAAAGCCTTGTGCTCTAATTCTAATGGCAAATGGCAAGCCTTGCCATACACCATCTTATAGGGAGACATGCCCATGGGGTTTTTGTAAGCAGTTCTATATGCCCACAAAGCATCTCCTAACTTGTTTGACCAATCCTTCCTATTTCTGTTTACTATTTTCTGCAAGATCAACTTAATCTCTCTATTGGTGAGCTCAACTTGCCCACTAGTTTGAGGATGATATGGTGAAGCAATTCTATGATTAACATCGTATTTGGCCAAAGCTTTTCTAAAAGCTCTGTGCGTGAAGTGTGATCCCCCATCAGTCATGAGATACCTTGGTACACCAAACCTAGGAAATATTACATCTTTAAGCATTTTCAAAGATGTCTTGTGATCAGCACTTTCAGTGGGGATTGCCTCAACCCACTTGGTCACATAATCAACAGCTACTAAAATGTGAGTGTACTTGTGCGAAGAAGGAAAAGGACCCATAAAATCAAAACCCCAACAATCGAAAGGTTCAATCACTAGTGAGTAATTCATAGGCATCTCATTCCTTCTACTAATGTTACCAACTCTCTGACATTTATCACAGGCTAAAACATAATTTCTAGCATCTTTGAAGAGAGTAAGCCAATAAAAACCTGATTGAAGAACCTTATGTGAAGTCCTCGCACCGGCATGATGTCCTCCACAGGGACTATCATGACACCATCAGAGAATGTCCTTCTGCTCATGTTCCGGAATGCATCTTTTCACGATCCCGTCGGGACCTTCTTTGAAAAGATGTGGGTCATCCCAAAAGTAGTGCCTCAAATCATGAAAGAACTTCTTCCTTTGCTGAAATGTTAGACCTGGAGGCAAATACTTTGCAACAATAAAATTAGCATAATCTGCATTCCAAGGATCGGAAAGAGATTGTACTTTTACAACGGCAAGTTGCTCGTCTGGAAAACTATCGTTAACTGGGATGGGGTCGTGCGGTATATCTTCCATCCATGAAAGATTGTCCGCCACCGGATTGTCTTCTCCTTTCCTATCAACAATCTGCAAATCAAATTCTTGAAGGAGTACCCATCTGATAAGCCTTGGCTTGGCATCCTTCTTTGTCATAAGATACTTAATGGCAGCATGATTAGTATGAATAATAACTTTAGAATCAACAATATACTGCCTAAACTTATCACAAGCAAAAACTACAGCTAAGAATTCCTTCTCAGTAGTAGCATAATTTCTTTGGGAACTATCAAGGGTTTTACTAGCATAATGTATAACATTCAATTTCTTATCAACTCTTTGTCCTAAAATAGCTCCAACAGCAAAATCACTTGCATCACACATAATCTCAAAAGGTAAATTCTAGTCAGGTGGTTGTACTATAGGAGCAGTTATTAAAGCTTTCTTAAGGACTTCAAAAGCTTCCTTACAATTTTCATCAAATACAAAAGGAACATCCTTCTGGAGAAGATTAGTGAGGGGTCTCGAGGTTTTAGAAAAGTCTTTAATAAATCTTCTATAAAAACCTGCATGACCGAGAAAACTGCGAATACCTTTGATGTCCCTTGGATAGGGCATCCTCTCAATAGCTTCGATCTTGGCCTTTTCCACTTCAATTCCCCTTTCGGAAATCTTGTGACCAAGAACAATTCCTTCATTAACCATAAAGTGGCACTTTTCCCAGTTGAGTACCAAATTTGTCTCCTCGCATCTCTGCAAAACTTTATTAAGGTTGTGAAGACAATGGTCAAAAGAAGTTCCATAGACGGAGGAATCGTCCATGAAGACTTCCATAATATCCCCGCAGAAACCATGAAAGATAGCAGACATACACCTTTGAAAAGTAGCAGGGGCATTACATAAACCAAAAGGCATACGCCTGTAAGCATAAGTACCAAAGGGACAAGTAAAAGTGGTCTTCTCTTGATCGACAGTGTTAACATGAATTTGAGAGAAGCCAGAATAACCATCGAGATAACAAAAGTGGGTATTTTTGGATAACCTTTCAAGCATTTGGTCGATGAACGGCAACGGATAGTGATCCTTCCTGGTTGCCTTGTTCAACTTCCTATAATCAATACACATTCTATATCCAATAATAATTCTCTGAGGTATTAATTCATTTTTATCATTAGGAACCACAGTTGTACCTCCTTTCTTAGGAACACATTGTATCGGACTTACCCACTTACTATCAGCTATAGTGTAGATAATACATGCGGCTAGAAGCTTGAGAATCTCAGTTCTCACGACATCCATCATCTTCGGGTTCAACCGTCGTTGATGATCAACAACTGGTTTAGCATCAGGCTCAAGGTTGATAGTATGTTGACAGATAGATGGACTAATCCCCTTAAGGTCATCAAGGGTGTAGCCAATTGCGCCTCGGTGTTTACGAAGTACTTCCAATAATCGCTCCTCTTCATACCCTGAAAGGTTAGAATTGATAATAACAGGATATACTTTCTTTTCATCTAAATAAGCATACTTGAGCGTATCGGGAAGAGGTTTAAGATCGAACACCGGGTCTTCTTTCGGTTTTGATAAAATTCCCAAAGGTTCAACCGGAAGGTTGTGCTTCAGGATAGCAGGCTGCCTCAAGAATATTTCATCTAGTTCATTTCTTTCCTGCATATGCAAATCATTTTCGTGGTCCTCCATGTATTGCTGCAAAGGATCATTAGGGGGAATAGCAATAGAGGCAATACTTTCAATAATTTTATCATCACTAGGTAAATCAGTACCACAAGGCTGCTTAGAGAACTTAGAAAAATTAAATTCATATGGCTCACCATCGAATTCAATAGAAACTTTACCTTTCTTGCAATCCATTATAGCTCCACAAGTTCTAAGAAAAGGTCTACCAAAAATAATTGGACAAAAATTGTCCCTCTCTGAACCAAGTACTAGAAAGTCGGTAGGGTATTTTACCTTTCCACATAGGACTTCAACGTCCCTCACAATTCCGATAGGAGAGATAGTTGTTCTATTTGCAAGATGAATGGTAACATGAAATTCTTCAAGTTCAGAAGGGGAAATCTCACCGATGATCTCTTCATAAAGTGAATAGGGGATAGCACTTGCACTCGATCCCAAATCGCATAGCCCAAAATAATTGTGATCTCCTATTTTAACATATACCACTGGAGTACCTGAAATTGGGCCTTTATTCTTGGCTGTGACAAGGTTAGTGGAAACAGCACAAAAATTTATATTGGAATCCAAAACGTCATTAGTAGCAAGGTCTTTAATCAATGCAACTTAAAGATCGACCCTGATCTGGTCCTCAGGCTCATCAACTCTTCTCTCACTTTTATTTATTATGCCTGTCACAAGAGAGTGCTCCCTTATCCTCGTGGGAAAAGGAGGCTTTTCATATATAACTGCAGGCAAAATAGGGTCAGCAACATAAATATCAATAGGTGGTTCTTTAAAAGGTTCATGGTGCTGGTCTTTCTTCTTTTTAAAAGAATCAACGTGAGAGGCAAAATTCTTACACAAATCAATCACTAGATGGGAATCAAGACCAATCTTAGAGCAAAAAGTATTGAAGTAATCAGTTTTCACATAGCTCTCAATATAATCATGTTCATAATTTATAGCGGGTTCAATACCTTTATCAAATTCCCAATCTTCGGTGTTCCTCTGGATCCTTTCAAGGAGATCCCACCTTTCTTCAACACTCTTCTTCTGAAACACCCCGCTAGAGGAGGCATCCAGCATCTCCTTATCCTGACGAGAAAGCCTAGCATAAAAATTTGTAAGTATAATTTCCTTGGGAAGCTTATGAATAGGGCATTTGAGCATTAGGGACTTCAATCTCCCCCAAGCTTGAGCAATGCTTTCTCCGTCACGAGACCTAAAGTTATAGATATAATTCATGTCTCGATGAATTTCATGAAGAGGATAAAACTTAGTATAAAACAGAGACATAAGCTCCTGCCAGTCCAGCAAGTGTGAGTTATCAATAAGCCCATACCAATCTGAAGCTTTATCTATAAGTGATACGACAAACAATTTCCTCATGACAAACTCCCTCGATACACCTGCAAACTTAAATAATGAACATAGTTGTGACAGATATAGCAAGTGTTCACCGGGATGTTTGTCTCCTGCATAACGATTAACCAAAACATAATCGATAATACCAGCTGGTATTTTATATGGCACAATGTCAGTAGGGGGAGGATCAACCACCACAGGTGTGGGGCGTCTTCCCGCAAGCAACGATCCAATAATAGGGTTGTCCATAAGGACAAGCAGCAGCAAATAGCAAAAATAAAAACAGAATTATAAAAAACTTTCTTAGCAGTTTCACTTTACCAATAGCGCTACGCTCCCCGGCAACGGCGCCAGAAAACGGTACTTGATGACCCACAACCGTAAGGGATCTATTGCAGCGTTTTCGATAAGTAAGAGTGTCGAACCCAACGAGGAGCAGAAGGTATTGATAAGCGATTCTGAGCAAGAATTTACTGCAAGCACTAAAAGATAACTTTTAGGGGTTTTCTCGGTATAAGCAACAGGAAAGTAAAAGCAAGTAATGTAAAAGGTACTGAGAGTAACAAGTGGCCCAATCCTTTCTTAGCAAAGGAAAGGCCTAGCAACTGAACTTATAAAGACTAAGGCGTTCCTGAGGACACACGGGAGAGGTAGTCATGTGCTTTCACCATATTCCGTATCGATGCTATGTTATGTGTTGATAAGTGTTGAGTGGGTGGATCTATGCTAGTGCACTCTCTAGACTAAGATGAATGCACTCTTATGATTAAACACCTTGCAAGCATCCGCAAATACAAGATAGAATTTAAGGCAAAAGCCTAACCATAGCAATACGATCGAGGATCCATTATTCCCTTATGCAAAAGCGTGCGAACTGGGGTTCAGGTTTCTGTCACTCCGGCAACCCACCATAAGCATTCTTTATACACAATATATTCTCCTAGGTCCTTAATAAGGCGAAGTGTTGGGTGTTCGACTCACACAACACCACTAGTAGAATAACAACACAACTTAAGTATCAAACAACACATATTACTTCAACAGCATATGACTACTAACAACAAGACTTTCCCCCATGTCCTCAAGAACTAAGGTAACTACTCACGAGACATAAAAGAGATCATGATCAGTGGGGATAAATATGTGATAAACAATCTGGACATAATAATATTTCTCCAACAAAACTCAATAGCTTTCACCACAAAGTAGTAATCAACACCGATGGAGTAGAGAGGATAGGTAGTACGAGTTACAACACGAGTTGCGATTGTAAGATGAGATTTGGATGAAGATGGAGATGGTGCTGGTGTTGGGGATGATGTTGATGATGATCTCGATGATGCCCGTGACTATGGTGATGATGATGGCGACGATCTCCCCTTCCGGGAGGTGATCTCCCCAGCGGAATCTGCCCGCCGGAGATGCCCTTTTCTTCTCTGTAGGGTTCCGCCTCGGAGCAGCGGCGGAACTCCGTAAAAAGTCTTGTTTTTAGGGTTTTCAGAGAACGGAGAGTATATAGGCAAAAGGGGGCATCCGGAGGTGGGCCAGGGGCTCCAGGCGCCCCCCCCCCC